>CM035839.1:297049961-297732461 GCA_020510985.1 Pholidichthys leucotaenia | reverse complement strand
CTACAGGTTCCCCTTCATCCAGACAGCCACAACCTAACAGCCTTCATCACCCACATGGGAGTGTTCAGGTACACCTGCATGCCTTTTGGCCTCAGTTCCGCCCTGAGCTGCTTTCAAAAGATCATGGCCACCATCTTCGCCGGTCTCCCAGGGGTGCTGGTGTACCTGGATGACATTGTGGTGCATGGCGCAACATTGACCCCCCACGATAAGGTTATGGAGGTGTTAGCAAAACACAGCCTCACACTCAACGGGGAGAAGCGCATCTTTGGAGCAATGAGCGTCAAGTTTGTGGGTTTCCACCTGTCTGCCAAGGGCCTGAGTCCCCTGCACTCAAACATTAAGGCTATACTGCAGCTACCTAAACTATCATGCCCCACGCAGCTCTCATCCTTCCTGGGCATGGTGAATTTTTATGGGCACTTTATTCCCTGTATTCAGAGACGATAGAGCCTCTGCGTGCCCTCCTGAAGCAAGATGCACCCTGGATATGGACTCCGGCGTGCTCCGCCGCTGTCAGTGAATTGAAGATGCAGCTCACCTCCCCACCAGTAGTCACCCACTTCGACCCACAAGCCCCATGTTCGACGCTTCCAACACAGCAGTAAGAGCCGTTTTGTCGCAACTGCAAGGAGGAACAGAGCAGCCAGTGGCATTCACCTTCAGGTCACTTACTTCAGCCGAGCAGAAGTACTCAGTGGGGGAAAGGGAGGCACTGATGTGGATTTGGGCATGTAAACGCTGGCATATATGGATACTATATGGATGACACTTCACACTGTGGATGGGCCACAGAGTCCTCATGGCACTGCTGGAAACATCGGGGTTGGGGCACAAGCCTGTGCACATCTATAGGTGAACAGAAAGACTACAAGCATATGACTTTAACACTCAGTTCACACCGGGCAGAAAATGTAGTGGCGGACTGCCTGTCTCAGGCCACACCTAACCCCGCTCCAAACAGCGATTGAGACACCCTGGAGTCAGAACTGATTCACATGCTGCACGGGCCAACTTATAACATTGCAAAAGCAAGAGCTCCAGGTGACATCTGAACAAGACCCAACTCTGACCCGACTGTGCACTTTTATTTGTGAGGGCTGGCCTTCCCACGTGCTGGGGGAACTGGCACCTTTCCACAGAGTCAAGGATGATTTGTCATGCTGGAATGACATCTGTATAACAAGAGGCCACTGCATGGTGATTCCAGAGGCGCCAAAGGGCCGCATCCTGACCATGGTACACAAGGGCCACCTAGGGGTCATCAGAGTCAAACAATGGTGTAGAGGCTCAGTCTGGTGGCCAGGCATCGACAAGGACATGGAGAACATGGTGAAAGACTGTATGCCCTGCCTGGCCAGTGGGAAAACTACCGTGCCACCACCCCTGCTTCTTCAACGACTACTGTGGCCACTGGCCCCATGGAAACACGTCCAATTGGACATATGCAGCGAGCTACATAGCGCCTCCCAGCACCAATGCTTTCTGTTAGTGGCGTACGACCTCCACTCAAAATGGCTCGAGGTGTTGTCCACCGGCTTTGTTACGGCTTTGTTACAATTTCCTCAACTCCCTCTTCGCCCGTTGGGGCGTGCCAGATGCCGTCACAATGGACAATGGACCACAATTCATCTTGGCGGATTTTGAAGCATTCATGAGAGAGAGGGGCATCTAGCACATAAAAACCGCCTTCTACCACCCACAAGTGAATGGGGGGTTGGAGAGATTCAACCAGACCCTCAAGAACGGCGCATGCACACGCAGCGACCGGCAGCTGGTGAAAAAAGTCTGTCGTCTGTGCCTCTGTTTTTACACACTTTAATGTGTTTAAACGAAATTCTCTGTGTCGTTTTTGTCCTTGAATGTTTGTGGACTGTATAACGAAGAGCTCCCTGGTTCCATCAATATGGATTTCCTCCTTACTTTTGCACTGCTGCTTCTTTCCCACCGGCTCTTTGTCTCTGAGGTAAGCGCAATCACGATCATGCCGGGGAGAATACAATATTCCAGAGACAAGTTACTGCATCTAAACACGGATAATGCAGAATCTGTGATTGAGTCTATGCCGCAACTGCCGGACTTTATTTTAAGAGACTTTCATGGACACAGCGATGAAAATTGTAATCGCTCTTGTTTTGTTTTTCTTTTGAATTCTTGGATGGAATATGGGTGGGCAATATAAGCTGCGGCTTCAGCCATCACCCATTTCGGATAACTTATGTTGAACTGTATAATCAGAGGAGTTATTGTTTAATTTGACCTTGTTGGATTTTTTCCCCTTTGTTATATTATTCTGTTTCTTTTTAATCTTTACTTTTAATCTATCCGAAATAAAGATTCATTCATTCAAAAGAGAGACAAGAGGAGGAAACACGGAAAGCGTAGAGGCGTGAAATTAAGCCTGAGTTGACGTCAGTTTAACAGCATTCCTCTTCCTTCCATGATTTTGGGGAACGTACAATCACTGAGAAATAAAGTGGATGAAATTCAAGGGAATGTACGCTACCAGAAGGACTTCAAGAACTGCTGTGTCATGGCTTACACGGAGACATGGCTTACGGTGCAAGACCCGGATGCGGACCTCTGGATTGACGGCTTTGGAGCCCCACTTCGCTCGGATCGGCAGGAAGAGGTAAAGGGAAAACGTCAGGGGGGCGGCGTGTGTTTATATATTAATAAACTGTACTGCACATCTGTCACGGTCAGAGAGCGCATCTGTACACCCGATGTGGAGCTTCTATCAGTATCGCTACGCCCCTTTTATCTGCCCCACGAGTTCCCCTAACTTTTCATAACAACTGTGTACATTCACCAGAGGGCAGACGCTGACTCTGCCTCCAGCACCATCTTTGATGTGGTACAGCGGCTGCAGTCAATTTCCCCAGAGGTTCCAAACTTTATTCTTGGGGATTTTAACCATGTTTCTTTAAAGAAGACACTTAAAAACTTTTATCAATATGTCTCCTGCCCAACCAGGCAAAAAAAGACATTGGACCTGTGCTATGGATCCATTGAAAGGGCCTATAAATCACTTCCCCTTCCTCCTTTAGGATCCTCAGATCACAACTGTGTACATTTGCTGCCCACATATAAAACTGCTCTCAGAAGAGGCAAGGTGAAGACCAGAGACATAGATGTGTGGACAGAGAATTCAGTGCACTGCCTCCAGGAATGCTTTAACTGTACAGACTGGGAGGTTTTCACACTGTCCTGCGGGGATGATTTGGACTCTTTGGTAGATGTCACATGCTCATACATGGCTTTCTGTAAAAATATGATCGTTCCACGTAAACGTGTCAAAATATATCCCAACAACAAGCCATGGGTTACAAAATCAGTTAACTCCTGCTTACAGAGGAAAGCACTTGCCTTTAAACAGGGGTCTGTTTCTGAGCTACAGGTTACCACAAAAGAGCTGAAGGCCGAAATTTTAAGAGCAAAACAGAATTATAAATCAGAATTGGAAAGCAAGATGGCAACAAAGAAACTTGGTTCAGCCTGGGCCAGTATGAAAACTATTGCAGGCCTTCAGAGCACAGAGCGCAGTAATTGTGTGTTTTTAGATGGTTTTAATTCAGACACAGAGCTGGCTAATGCTCTTAATTGTTTTTATGGTCATTTTGATTCCTCTGATTTTAGCACAGAAATCCAAGATTTGAAACAGAAACTCAAAGACAATCAGCACTTTAATATTGAGGTGCAGAATATTAAAACGGAGTTCTGTGCTGTAAAAGTGAACAAAAGTCAGGGCCCTGATAATATATGTGGGCGACTGGTAAAGTCCTGTGCACATGAACTGAGTCCTGTATTTCATTACATTTTCAATAAGTCCTTACAGACACAACATGTGCCTAAGATCTGGAAAGATGCCGTGGTTGTTCCCATTCCAAAATACAGCTGTCCTAAAACGGTAAACAACTTTAGACCAGTTGCTTTGACTTCAATTTTAATGAAATGTTTTGAAAAACTGGTCAGATTTGAGGTCCTAAAGCAGACTGAACATGCATTGGATCCTTTGCAGTTTGCATATAGGCCTCACAAAGGAGTGGAGGACGCCACTGTCACTCTGTTTAACATGCTTTTTAAACATCTGGATTTTAATGGGACACACGCCAGGCTTTTATTTGTGGACTTTTCCTCCGCCTTTAATACAATCCAACCTCATATTTTAGTTGAAAGGCTCCTGCAACAATTTGATTTGAGCTATAATCTGGTGGGTTGGATTGTGGATTTCTTAACCAACAGGACACAGAGAGTAAGGGTCAATGGTACATTGTCTGACCAAAAGTGCTCTTCTACTGGCTCTCCTCAGGGGTGTGTGTTGTCACCACTACTCTTCATCCTGTACACAAACATGTGTTGGAGCAGACATGACAACAGACACATTATAAAGTATGCTGATGATTCAGTTATTGTCAGTCTCCTCCAGGATGGTGAGAGTGGCCACGGCCCAGTAGTTGATGATTTTGTTCACTGGTGTGAGGATTCCTACCTGCAGCTGAATACGACAAAAACTAAAGATATGATTATTGACTTTAGGAGGAAAACTCCCAGGCACAAAGTCACCATACTAAAAGGCCAGACCACTGAATGTGTACAATCCTACAGATATCTTGGGACGATTATTGATAGTAATTTAAACTTTGAAGAGAACTGTGAAAGGGTGTGCAAAAAGGGTCAGCAACATCTGCATTGCAGAGCAATGCAGATTGCATGAGCAAGTTTTTAGCCAAAGTCAGATTCCTTGTATGTGTTGTGCATACTTGGCCAATAAAGCTGATTCTGATTCTGATTCTGATTGTTTGAGGAAACTTGCACACTTCCAAATTGACCGAAACATAATGACAATGTTTTATCGGGCTTTTATTGAATCTGTTTTATCCTTTTCTTTAGTGTCATGGTTTGGTCAGATAAAACTGAAACAGAGGAAATCCTTGGATCAGGTAGTTAGATGGTCCAGTTGTTTGTCTGGTGAGTCACAGCTGAGCCTGACATCCTTGTACACCAGACAGGTACAGAGGATTGCTACCTCCATTTTAAATGATGACTCCCACCCTTTGCACTGCCACTTTCTGTCACAACTTGCTCCCGCCTGTCATCCGCTCCAGCCGTGCGCACACCTGGGCTTCATCAGGCTGCCACTATTTAACCTGCTCTGCCCGCAGCCTCGGTCTGGAGCCATCAGCTCTTCTCCACGCTCAAGCTCTGCGTTCGCCTACTCCTCTCGGCCAACGCCGCTACTCATCGCCCTCAAGTAAGGTATTCTTACCTGTTCTCCTCAGTTATTCCCCTGTGCACAGGTGGACCCTCCTGGCGGCGGAAATTCCCTTCGTCGCCTTTCCTCTCATCCTCCCTGCATCGAGCGCAGCTGGGCGCTGTCTCCCAGGCGGGAGCTTCTCTTGTCAATGCCAGCCACCAGTACATCTGCAAGTAAGCCATACTATAACTTTCACCGCCTTGCTGTGACAATTGCTTATCCCCTGCTCTCTGTTCTGTCCTCAGGGTTGCCTGGCTGTACGGTGTCTGTTCTGCCCTCGGTGCTCTCCTGTCCCCAAGACTACATTCACATTTCCCACTCATTCATCCATACACCTGCTGTTGAATAAACTCTTAAATCTCACCCGAACCTGTGTGCGTGTTTCCTGGGCCAGAAATCATGTCAGTACGGCTCCAGCACAGCGGCACAGCGAACAGCGGGTACGTACGCCGACTCTCCAATCTCGAGGCTCGGGTGGACTTAATTGTTCACCAACAGCAAGTAATTCTTAATCAGCTTACCTCCATTAATTGCCAGTTGGATCGCCTTGATCCTCCGCAGGCGCTTCCTCCGTCTCAGCTCGGTGGGTCAGCTCCTCCCGCTCCTCAGCCCAGCCCCTCTGCCCTGGGTCCGCCGACCCGTTTCACCCCAATTCCCACTCCCGCGCGCTTTAGCGGAAAACTCGGCAAAGCACGTGGGTTTATCCTATAGTGTGAGACGGTGGTTCAGCGCGTGCCCGGGGATTTTCCGTTAGACCAAAGCCGAATTGGGTATGTTTTCAATCTTCTGGAAGGGCGAGCGTTAGCCTGGGCTTACGCCGTTATGGCGAAGGCCAGCTACGCGACCTTGACCTATGCCCAGTTCGTGCAAGACATCCTCGAGGTCTTTGATCATTTGGATCGTGATAGCGTGTTGGCCGAGCGGCTTCTTAGCCTTCGCCAGGGTAGCCGCTTAGCGGCCGACTACGCTGTCGACTTCCGGGTGGCGGCGGAAGAGGTTGGTTGGTGTGATGCTGCCCTTTGCAGCCTATTTGTCCGAAGTCTAAATTCTGATTTGCGGGATGAGTTGGCCAGCCGGGACCAGCCGGATCGGCTGCCAGAATTAATTTCTTTAGCCATCAGTTTGGATAACAGGCTGAGGAAGCGGGCCGCCGAGCGGAAGCCATTCAGCCGCTCGCGCGGAGCTCTTTCCCGCGCTCCCCAGTATCGCCCCCTGGCGTTACCTCCTCCAGGGGCCGCCGACGACCCCGATGCTATGATCATCGGGCGGGCTAGACTTTCCTTAGCG
Organism: Pholidichthys leucotaenia; assembly: GCA_020510985.1. Taxonomy (NCBI): domain Eukaryota; kingdom Metazoa; phylum Chordata; class Actinopteri; order Cichliformes; family Pholidichthyidae; genus Pholidichthys; species Pholidichthys leucotaenia. Next base: position 297,725,917 of record CM035839.1, on the reverse strand, counting down.
GAGAAACAGCGCTGCCAGGAGTTGGGTCTCTGCATGTATTGAGGAGATGACCAACATCCCGTGGAGGTCTGCCCGGTGAAGCCAAAAGGGGAGGTCCACGAGTCAATGTAGGGGGCCTCGCGGATGCTTCCCAGTCTAATCCCCTCTCCAAATGTCAGGTTCTAATTAGACTCTGCCACAACTCCATTGGTCATACATCTCATGCACTAGTGGACTCGGGGGCAGAATGATGTTTTATTTCTAAGAGCCTGGCAACCCGCCTGGGCATCCATTGCCAAGCCTTGCCCACTCCCCTTCATCTCGTCGCCCTGACTAGTTCTCCCCTGGAAAAGGTCACCCACATTACCAAACCCATCTCCGTCATTATCTCTGGCAACCATCGTGAGGACCTCAGTTTCTATGTCCTTCCCACCTCGGCAGCACCCATCATTCTTGACTACTCATGGCTATGCCTCCACAACCCGGTGTTTGATTGGCAGACCAGGTGCATCTTATTGTGGAGCACCTTCTGTTTGGGAACCTGTCTCCAGTCTGCGGCCTGTGCCCCATCTGTGCCTGCACCCGCCCTTGACTCCGCCCCGCCGGACCTTTCTGCTGTGCCATCGGAGTTTCACGACCTGGGCTGGGTTTTCAGCAAGTCGAAGGCGTTATCCCTTCCACCCCATCGCCCATATGACTGTGCTATTGATCTTCTGCAGGGGGCGCCCCTCCCTTCTGGTCGCCTGTATAACCTTTCTGCCCCAGAACGGGAGGCCATGGACACCTATATTTGGGAATCCCTCAGTGCCGGAATTATCCGCCCCTCTTCATCCCCCCTGGGTGCTGGGTTCTTTTTTGTGGCGAAGAAGGATGGTTCTTTGAGGCCTTGTATTGACTTCAGGGCCCTTAATGACATCACAGTTAAGGATTGTTATACGCTGCCGCTTAAGGACTCAGCCTTTAATTCCCTCCAGGGGGCGTCCTGGTTCTCCAAATTAGACCTCCGCAGTGCTTATCATCTTGTCCGGATCCGGGAGGGTGACGAGTGGAAGAGGGCCTTCCGAACGCCCAGCGGCCACTTTGAATACCTTGTTATGCCGTTTGGGCTCACCAACGCTCCTGCTGTCTTCCAACGCCTGATAAATGACGTGCTTTGTGACTTCTTTGGGGTCTTCGTTTTCGTCTACCTGGATGACATATTGATCTTCTCCCGGTCTCGGGAGGAGCATCTGGTCCATGTGAGGCGGGTCCTGCAACGTCTTTTGGAGAACAAACTTTACGTCAAAGCCGAGAAGTGCGAGTTTTTTACCAAAACCACCTCTTTCCTGGGTTTTATTGTTTCACACAATCAGCTCCTCCCCGACCCTGCCAAGGTTAAAGCTGTGGTCGAGTGGCCTACCCCCTCCTCTAAGAAGCAGGTGGAGCAATTTTTGGGGTTCGCTAATTTTTACCGCCGTTTTGTCCCTGGTTACAGTGCCATCACCCCCCCTTTGACCCGCCTCACCTCACCGAAGGTGCGCTTTCAGTGGACGACGGAAGCGGAGACAGCCTTTGAAACCCTCAAGAAGGAATTCGCATCCTCCCGGGTCCTGTCTCTTGTGGATCCTGAGCGCCAGTGTTTTGTCGAGGTGGACGCGTCTGACACTGAGGTCGGGGCGGTCTTGTCTCAGCGCTCCCCGACTGACGGGGCGCTGCGCCCCTGCGCTTTCTTCTCCAAGCGTCTCTCCTCGGCCGAGCGCAATTATGACATCGGCGACAGAGAGCTCTTGGCCGTGAAGCTCGCGATGCAGGAGTGGCGCCACTGGTTGGAAGGGGCGGCTCAGCCTTTCGTGGTTTGGACCGATCATAAGAACTTGGAATACATCAGGACGGCCAAGCGCCTGAATGCCCACCAGGCGCGTTGGTCGCTGTTCTTCGCCAGGTTCAAATTCACCATTACTTACCGCCCAGCTTCCAAAAATAAGAAGTCTGATGCGCTGTCCAGGCTGTACGCTCCTGAAGCCCCAGAAGATGAGATCCATACTGTCGTTCCCGCTTTGTGCGTCGTGGGGGTTGTTTCCTGGGCCATCAGAGATAAAGTCCTGGAGGCTTTGGAGTCCGAACCTGATCCTGGCGGCGGCCCAGTGGGAAGATTGTTTGTGCCCTCGTCAGTCCGTGGTGACGTGATTCACTGGGCTCACACTTCTAGGTTCGCCTGCCACCCTGGTGTCTCCTGGTCTGTTGATCTTCTCCAGCAGTCCTTTTGGTGGCCCGGACTCCGGGAGGATGTCTCCAACTATGTGCGCGCCTGCCTGCAGTGTGCCATGAATAAGTCGTCCAATACTCCTCCTGCGAGTCTTCTCCACCCCTTGCCGGTCCCTGGGAGGCCCTGGTCACACATTGCCTTGGACTTCGTCACCGGTCTGCCGGTCTCCAACTCTTTTAACACCATCTTGACTATTGTAGACCGGTTCTCCAAGGCGGCCCACTTCGTGCCTCTCCCTGGGCTTCCTTCGGCGCGCGAGACGGCCGATCTGTTGGTGCAGCATGTGGTCAGGCTGCATGGCATCCCCGCTGACATTGTCTCTGACAGGGGGCCACAATTTGTGTCTAAAGTCTGGAGGAGCTTCTTCACCGCTCTGGGGGCCACAGTTAGCCTGTCCTCTGGACACCATCCCCAATCCAATGGGCAGTGCGAACGCACCAACCAGGAGCTGGAGGCTGCTCTGCGCTGCGTCACCTCCTCTAGCCCCACTTCCTGGAGCATTCATCTTCCCTGGGTGGAGTATGCCCATAACTCCATTTTGTCTTCGGCCATTGGGATGTCCCCCTTTTGGGCGTCTTTAGGTTACAACCCCCTGCTGTTCCCTGAGGAAGAAGGTGAAGTGGCAGTCCCCTCCATCCAGGCCCACGTGAGACGGTGTCGACGGCTGTGGACCAAGACGCGTCAGGCCCTGGTTTGTGCCACATCGCGCAACGCCAAGTCTGCGAATCTCCACAGGAGGCCTGCGCCACGCTACCAGGTGGGTCAACAAGTTTGGTTGTCTACTCAGAATATTAATCTGAAGGGGGAGAAGAAGAAGCTGGCTCAGCGCTTCGTTGGACCTTACCCTGTTACGAAGGTGGTTAACCCGGTGGCTGTGCGTTTGGCGCTCCCCCCTCCCCTCCGTATTCATCCCACATTTCATGTTTCTCAGGTTAAACCTGTGGTTTCTAACCCTCTCTGTCCCTCCCCCAGAGTGCTGCCCCCCCCCCCCCCAGAATGATCGATGGACACCCGGCATGGAGCGTCACTTCCATCTTGGACTCCCGACGCTGGGGCCGGGAGTTGCAGTATTTGGTGGACTGGGAGGGTTATGGTCCTGAGCACCGATGCTGGGTGTGCCCATCTTTCGTGCTGGACAAGCAGCTCATTGAGGTGTTTCATCGGGCGCATCCTGACAAGCCAGTGCCAGGAGGCGCTGCTCGGTGGATGAGTACTGTCACAACTCGCTCCCGCCTGTCATCCGCTCCAGCCGTGCGCACACCTGGGCTTCATCAGGCTGCCACTATTTAACCTGCTCTGCCCGCAGCCTCGGTCTGGAGCCGTCAGCTCTTCTCCACGCTCAAGCTCTGCGTTCACCTACTCCTCTCGGCCATCGCCGCTACTCATCGCCCTCAAGTAAGGTATCCTTACCTGTTCTCCTCAGTTATTCCCCTGTGCACAGGTGGACCCTCCTGGCGGCGGAAATTCCCTTTGTCGCCTTTCCTCTCATCCTCCCTGCATCGAGCGCAGCTGGGCGCTGTCTCCCAGGCGGGAGCTTCTCTTGTCAACGCCAGCTACCAGTACATCTGCAAGTAAGCCATACTATAACTTTCACCGCCTTGCTGTGACAATTGCTTATCCCCTGCTCTCTGTTCTGTCCTCAGGGTTGCCTGGCTGTACGGTGTCTGTTCTGCCCTCGGTGCTCTCCTGTCCCCAAGACTACATTCACATTTCCCACTCATTCATCCATACACCTGCTGTTGAATAAACTCTTAAATCTCACCCGAGCTTATGTGCGTGTTTCCTGGGCCAGAAATCATGTCACTTTCAGCTTCTTCCCTCAAGACGGAGGTTTGCTGTCCCAAAAAGTAAAACCCAGCACTTCAAAAACAGCTTTGTTCCTGCTGCTGTCAAAGAGTTGAACAAGTTGTAACAATATATTGCGCATAATTTAGTTACCTATTTATTAACTCCATTTTATATTTACTTATTTTTGAAGGATTTTTATTTGGGTTCTAAATCTTTTATTGGGTTTTAGACCTTTGAGTTTTTAACCTCTTTGACTAGTCTTTAACTTTTTAATATGACCCTTCTCTCTTATCTCTGGTTTTTCTCTCATCTCTTTGTCTTTATACCCTGATTGATGGAGCCTTGAGTATTTTTATCATGTTTTTAGTCAGCTTCATGTGTGCCTGTGTTTGTGTTTATGTTGAATGTAATTGTGGTTTGTAAATATGGATGTCACCAGACTACAAAACAAATCTACCTACGGGTACAAATAAAGTAACCTGAACCTGAACCTGAAAGAACGGTCTCAGGGCACACCTGGTGGATGGGTTCCAGTTCTCAGCCGCATTACAGAGCACCCTGCTACATTACAGAATGACGCCTTGCACCACAACAGGATGCTCCCTGGCCCTACTAACGCTAGGATGTGAAATGTGTCTTCCCTGGACCAACTACGCCTCCCATTGGAGGCCATCCCGACAGAAAGGCCATCACCTAGGGGGAGGGTGGTTGAACAGCAACAACAAATGAAACAGAGTCTGACAGGAAACGCGGGGCAAAGCGACCCAGACTTGCGGTGTTGGATTGGGTTCGGATCTGGCGTCCCAACGGCGCCCACAAACTGCAGTCATTTTGGACAACGCTGATGCAGATCACAGTGCAGCTGGTCACAGCCACTTTTCGCCTCAATGATGGGCTATGGTGGCATGCCAGCCGCCTCAGGAAAGTGGCACCGACTGTGGCCCTAGTTCAGGAGACAGCTGTAGACACGGGGAGAACAACTCATGAGGAGCAACTGCTGGGGCCGGCGGCGGCAGCGCAGCCCAAGCACCATTCGGCCCGGGTTCGGCAGAGACCCTGCCATCTAAAGGACCTTGTGACAAACTTTTGACTGTTGCCAGGATGTGACCGACAACAGTGGCAGAATAATCCACTCGGTCATGCGGGCATACCAGTAGTCTACCCGGGTGCCCAGGTAGCTGTACAAAGATCTTTGGGGTTTTTCAAGAGGGGGGGGATAAATGTGGTGTTTGGACTTGGTGACTCACCGTAGGTGGCGTCATGATGTGGTGACCTCGCCGTGGCACGATGCGGTGCCACCCTTCTGTATAGAGTTCAGTTGTGTGTTCAATAAAGGAGAGTACAGTCGATATTCATTCTTAGACATATTAGTGTGAATCATGCTGTATTGCAATTTTGATGCAGATGCTTTGAGTTTAGTTTGTCTATCACTTGCTTTCTTATCTTGCAGCGCATTTGAGCTCTCAGGGTCACCGTAGAAATCCTTTCCCAAATGGTCAGTTTCTATTAGAGAACAGGCTCTGAAAGAAGATTGCAATACACTTGAATCCTAATCTTAATGTTCTTTGCATACTTTTTTAGAGCTCTAAATACTCTTTATCATTTTATTGTTTTACAATCCCTATATGTTTCAGCTATAAACAATTTTCACCCAAGTGTTAAAGTTTTTCTCAAAGACTGACAGTCTTATCACAGTCAGGTACACTAATAAGGTTTTATGGTTCCCATTACGTTATTGTGCTTGGAAATGAAACTGATTACACCAGAACATCCTGAGCAATTTGTTCCTGATGAGGCTGCAGTCTTGTGTTTTACAAACACTTCAAAAAATAGTTTATGACACTGACATCCTGCAGCATCAGTTTGGCAGATATTCGATTGCTGTAAAGTTTTAGGGTCTGCTACTATGATTCCGTCTCAGTAGCGGGCCGTATATTTTATACCTAAGCCTTCAGTGGTGTCCTCCTACCTTAAGGTACATGTCCACCTTGGCATCTTCTGACACTAGAGCCCCACACCACCTCCGTTTCAGGGATCCGGTCAGGAGTGTAAATTGGGCATAACCAGTGAAGACACAACAAATGATTGACATACCATATGCGCTGCTTGGCAAAACACACAAGCTGTACCTCATTGGTCAATGCATCCCCTGGTGTGCAGTCTGTTCTAGTCTATTCACCCATATCCAAGATGGCAATGGGATGGTAAACTTTCTCCTGTATCTTAAAAAATAAATAGCGAAACATGCTTCTGAAAACTATCAAGGTAAGAAATAAAAAGTGTAAGATAAGATAAGATAAGATAAGCCTTTATTAGTCCCACAACGGGGAAATTCCAGGATTGCAACAGCACAGGGATAGCAACACTCAGAGCAACAATCAGAAGGCAAGAAAAAAAACAAGCAAGCAAGAGCAGCTAATAAACATATGTACGTATTACTATAAAATATATATATATACACACACACACAGACACACAGTGCAGAGCATTGTAGCTGGATGGAATAAATATATGAATATATGAACACACAGTGCAGAGCATTGTAGCTAGATGGAATAAATATGTAAATATATAAACACCCACAGTACGGAGCATTGCAGCTAGGTGGAATAAATATGCAAGTATATAAACACACACAGTGCGGAGCAATGTAGCTAGATGGAATAATATGTAGATATATAAATATATAAACACACCCAGTGCTGAGCATTGTAGCTAGATGGAATAAATATGCAAATATATAAACACACACAGTGCAGAGCATTGTTGCTAGATGGAATGAAACAGCATAACCGTCTACTTAGTTATCCTACATGGTATGATTATGTGCCCATACATATTCTCACCCTCCATAGCGACCGGTATGTTCCTAGTTGTATGCCGGAGGGGACCATTGTGTAAGTCTATTGCATCTTTTGCATTCAAAAAACTATTAGTTTGTTACGTCTTTTTGCTATCTCTGCGAGCAGCCCTGCTTAGGTTGTACAGTCTGACAGCCGTTGGTAGGAAGGACCTACGAAACCTCTCGGTTGTGCACCTGGGATGATGTAGTCTGCTGCTAAATGAGCTCCTCAGTGCATTCAGTATGTCCTGCATAGGGTGGAACTCGGACTCCAGCAGAGATGACAGTTTAGCCACCGTCCTTCTCTCTCCTATCTCCTCCATCGGATCAAGGCGCTGCCCCAGGACAGAGCTAGCTTTCTTAATCAGTTTGTTCAGTCTCTTCCTATCGGCTGCAGTAATGCCACTGCCCCAGCAGACCACTCCAAAAGTGATGGCTGATACCACCACCGTGTCATAGAATGACTTCAGCAGCGCCCCTTGTACACCAAAAGACCTGAGTCTCCTCAGCAGGAACAGCCTGCGCTGTCCCTTCTTGTAGAGTGCATCAGTATTGTGTGACCAGTCTAGTTTATTGTTCAGATGAATACCCAGGTACTTATAGGATGTCACCATCTCGATGTCTGTTCCCTGTATATTTACTGGTACTGTGAGGGGCTGCCCATGCCTGCGGCAGTCCACCACCAGCTCCTTAGTTTTCCTCGCGTTGATCTGGAGGCAGTTCCGATGGCACCAGTCCACGAAGTCCTGGATAAGCCCTCTGTACTCAGCTTCATCTCCATTGGAGATGAGGCCAACGATCGCAGAGTCATCAGAGAACTTCTGTAGATGGCAGTGTGTTGTGTTGTGTGAGAAGTCCGCAGTATAAAGAGTGAACAGGAAGGGAGCCAGCACCGTTCCCTGGGGGGCCCCCGTGCTACTGATGATCGTGTCGGACACACAGTCCCGGGTTCTCACAAACTGAGGCCGGTTCGTGAGGTAGTCCAGGATCCATGATGACAGGTGCTGGTCCACCCCTGCGCGCAGCAGCTTGTCCTTCAGGATCATCGGTTGGATGGTGTTGAAAGCACTGGAGAAGTCAAAGAACATGATCCTCACCATATTCCCGGGCTTCTCCAGGTGGGACAGAGAACGGTGAAGGAGGAAGATCACCGCATCCTCCACCCCAATGCCATGCTGGTAGGCGAACTGGAGTGGATCCATCGCTGGTTCCACCAGGGGGCGGAGGTGAGCAAGGAGCAGTCTCTCCAGGGTCTTCATCAAGTGGGACGTCAAGGCCACCGGTCTGTAGCTGTTCAGGTCTTTGGGGTGGGAAGTTTTTGGTACAGGTACCACACAAGATGTTTTCCACAGCTGTGGTACCCTCCCCAGTTTCAGGCTCATGTTGAAGATATACGTCACAATCCCACACAGCTGGTCTGCACAGGACTTGAGGAGCTTTGCGCTGATGCCGTCCGGTCCCGGCGCCTTCCTCGCCTTGATCTTCCTCAGCTCCGTCCTCACCGGGGTCCTGGTCAGGGTCAGGATGGGGGGCTGTGTGTTGGGAGTGGGGGGGGTGTTGGTGGAGTGGGGAGTGGGCAGCAGGACTTGATTTCTTTAGAGGCAGCAGTGGTTGTTGTGCAGTCAGGGGGGAGGGCGGTTGGTCAAATCTATTGAAAAACAGATTCAGGTTGTTCGCCCACTCCCTGCCCCCTGTGGCCTGGGGGGAGGTATTCTGGAGCCCCGAGATGGTTTTGAGGTTTCTCCAGACCCCGCTGATGTCGCTCTGTTGCAGCTTGTCCTCCATCTTCTTCCTGAAGCTGTCCTTGCCTTCTCTGATCTTTCTCCTCAGCTCCCTCTGTACGGACTTCAGCATCTCCCTGTTCCCTGACCTGAAGATCCTCTTCTTCTCTCTCAGAAGTGTTTTTATCTCAGGGTTGATCCAGGGTTTGTTGTTTGAGTGACGCCGTATGGTCTTGGTGGGAACGGATTTGTCCACACAGAAGCTGAGGTAGCCCGTGAAGGTGTGAATGAGGCCATCGATGTCCTCACCATGTGGATCGCAGAGCTGCTTCCAGGCGGTGGCTTCAAAACAGCCCTTTAGGGTGTCCATTGTCTCCTCAGACCATAACTCCACAGTGTGCATGGCCGGAGGTTGTCTGTGCACTAGGGGTTTGTACACCGGCCGGAGATGAACCAAGTTGTGATCCGATCTCCCGAGTGGGGGGAGTTGTGATGAGGTGTACGCCTCCTTAGTGTTTGCGTAGAATAAATCCAGTGTTTTATTGTCTCTAGTGTGGCATGTGACATACTGGGTGAACGTGGGTAGAATGGGAGACAGTGAAACATGGTTGAAATCGCCTGAGATGAGGAGAAGAGCATCTGGGTGTTCTGTCTGCAGCCTGCTGGTTACTGAATGGATGACGTCACGTGCTGTCCCAGCGTTCGCCGTCGGATTTGCATAAACAACAATGCAGATCACGTGTGAGTGTTCTCTCGGGAGATATGTAGGCCTCATGCTAACAGCTAGCAACTCAATGTCTTTGCTGCAGTGTCGTTGTTTAACAGTGATATGTCCCGGTCTGCACCAGTTGTTGTTAACATACATTATCACTCCACCGCCCCTAGCCTTGCCACTGTCTGGTGTTCGGTCAGCTCGTATCATGTGAAAACCCTCCAGCTCAATGTTAGCATCTGCTGCTAGTTCAGTTAGCCACGTCTCAGTAAACAAAAGGAGAGAGCACTCCCGGTATGTGCTATCATAACGGGAGATAGCCGCTAGCTCATCTAACTTTCCCAGTATCGACCGTACATTTCCCATGACAACAGATGGAAGGGAGGGTCTGTACCTTATATTTTTTGTCCTCCGCCTTACTCCAGCCCGGCAGCCGCGGCGTTTTCGCCTCAGTTCTCTCGGTATGTCGAGTTTTTCCAATGGGACCGGGTGGCGGTTGAATGCTAGCAGCTGTTCTCTGCTGTATCGTATCCTGCTATAGACAGTGGCTCCGTCCACCGGCTCAGGAGACATTTAGGACGATCTGTGTGTCCGTGATATAAGTGGGGTGAAAAAAAAAGACGGATCAAAAGAGAGAGGAAGGGAAAAAGACTCGGAATCGAGCCGCTGTTGCAAAAGGCAGCCTACTCGTGTGGCGCCGAGAGAAAAAAAAAAAAAAAAAAAAAAAAAAAAAAAAGCTGATGGATATGTGTTTACTTTTTACTAACACCCCTTTTTGGGGTTACCACAGTGGATCATCCACATATTTGATTTAGCAACACCAGATGCTCTTACTGCCGCAACCCTCCCCATTTTCCTAGGCTTGGGAATAGCACAATAAAAAGGGGGGTACTGGTTTTGTGCTTCCTGCCATGGCTAGGTAACCAACTGAGCACCAAGCTAGAAGATGGAAAGTCTTTGGTATGACCCTGCTACGGCTGGAACCTACAACCTCCGAGCTGTTAGATGGCTGTTCTACCACTAGGCCGCCTCTCCAGTTTCCTTTTACTAACAACTGCTATTTTAAAAGTGCAGCAAAAGGTCCCTGAAGTGATCACCTCCATGTGCCCACAATGTTAGCAGAACGCATTGCAAGGCTTCCTACATAGACAATGAATTGGAAGTGGAAAAACAAACACTTAGGTGGACACTTACCATCTGTTCACCTGGGATGTATCAGCTGTAGCAATGTGGTGCCAGAGGTTGTTGATGTCAAATACCATCCATCCATCCATCCATCTTCTTCCGCTTAATCCTTTTCGGGTCGCAGGGGGGCTGGAGCCTATCCCAGCATCTTTGGGCGAGAGGCAGGGTCCACCCTGGACAGATCACCAGTCCATCGCAGGGCCAACACAGAGAGACAGACAACCATTCACTCTCACAGTCATACCTAAGGAGAATTTAGAATCCCCAGTTGATGCCAATTAACCTAACTTGCACGTTTTTGGCATGTGGGAGGAAACCGGAGAAATCCCGGCGTAAACCCACGCAGACACGGGGAGAACATGCAAACTCCACACAGATCACTGTTGGTTGGGGGCTGGGATCGAACCCAGGATCCCACGGCCAAGGGTGAGTTGCTGTGCTGCCGCAGTGCTAACCACTCCGCCACCGCGCTGCCCTGTCAAATACCAGTGCATTTATTAACTGTGCCAACTACTTCTCGCCTCAAATTACAAACACTTTTCACTCATTTCTTTTAATGGTCACATTCACTGAAGAATTGTGTTTTTGTAGGTTTTAACCTTCTGAAATGCATCAAAAACATCAAAATGTTCATTTCTCTTAAAACACACATCTTTTATATTGTTTTTCATGTCATTCTGGCTTATTTTGTTATATTTTCACCCATACATTGATCTGTTCACATTAGCTTGGCTAGGTGGTCGGGGTTAATCACTGTAACCCCATTACACCTCGCCTCTGTGGGTAGAGGCTGGCTGAATGGCCACTTGGCATTTGATTAACTGTCGAGCCTAGCATATTTGATTGTTATTTTCTATCAATTCTCTTCACCCCCACTGGAATCCTTGTGCTACCAAAACTGCCTGTGGCCTTGTGGGTAACGTAGTTCATGAATGTTGTTGTTTGGGCAGGAGCCATGCTAAAAGTGCAAGTTCACTGGCAGGGCAGTTAGATGCTCATTAGGGAGACAGTATAGTGCATTAAGACAGATCCTGAGCATGAAATCACACTGAAAGGATAGCTCTGTACGTGTTTACCATCTGCGCAGAAGAATAAAGGTGGTGTTCTGCAATGACATTCCTCCGTCTCCTTCAACTTAGTGGAATGCTCAGATGAGAAGGGCAGTTACCAACCTTGAGCCAAATAAACCATAGTTCCTCTACCATGGTTAAGGGATATTTTAAATCTGGGACAAAAAGATAACATTTGTTCATCCAACAACATTTCCTTCTTAGGTTATTTAAGCTTAGTTAAAGACACTCCGGTGGATATAAATCCCCTATAAAAACAAATCAACATTGTCTAAAATGGTATCTTATGCCCCTTTTTTCATCAAAAAAACTTTCATTGTCTTACCCTGGATTTACACTGACTGTGGACACAGTCTGTTATGGCTGCAATCCGGACTCTGCAGCATATACAGTCATGTGAAAAAATTAGGACACGCTGTATAAACCTGTGTTTTTTTTTAACATATTTGGACATATGGATATTTAATATCAATGTTAAAAAATACTGGGAAAGTCACGTAATACAACTAAACAATTAAAAATGAATTAAAGACTTTTGTCAAATTTTCTGTAAAATGTAATTCTAAACAAATAGTGAGGAATAAATTACGACCCCTCCCCCATCTTTTTTAGGACACTCCCACATTCATTCCCACTTACAATGGCTAAAATAAATTTTAAAAAATGCAAATAAAAATAGAAACAAGGTTAGACATAGCTATGTGAACATTTCTGAATAACGAACTGAATATTCAATGGGGTGTCCAAATTTTTTCACGACTGTAGTTCCCATTCTCGTCAATGTTCTAATCCCCTCCTGGTCCGGACCACTGTGGAATGAATCCGGCTCATTAGATTTGGATTGCTAATGAAATGCAAGGAGTCTATTTTTGACGGATGCTGGATCCAATCTGCAAGGAAATGCCATGGTATCTTGCAGTATTTAATAGCTGTTTGTTCAATAAAAATAATTTAAGGAGCGTCTGTTATTTTCTGAGGTCTACTCCTCCACCACTGTGTCAGAGAAGATGAAAATTTTGACATAGCATACAAACACTTCATAGAATTAAAATGAATGGGCTACTTACGTATTATTAGAGCACAAAAATCCAGGTGGAGAGCCGGTACATCATGCTTCCATGTTGTTATCACGTGATCTCAGTTGGTTGTCCTCGGTCACTCTTGGGTCTTTATCGAGAGCTCATGTTATTTTGTGTAATTCTCCCATGATCTTGTATTTTGAACTCTACTCTTATCCGTGCACTTTAAAACACAAATGGAGTTAGTAAGGATGGAAGCAAAACTTTGTCTGCACTGCATCCGTAACGGATTGCATCCGGAGTCAGTGTAAAGCCAGGGTTACAGTTTCATGTCAAAATCTTTTCACCCCCCCCCCCAAAAAAGGCCAGAATCGGTGATTACTAGGCCCAACCACATTAAGTTAAGTTAGTTAGGTTATTCCCATGCCAACGACATTTGGTGTAGGGTGGTGCCTATCTCTGTTTCGAGACCCTAGGCCACACAGCTACTGTAGGTAATGAAAGCTACAGTGGGGGGTCAGTCTAGCTCTGCACGTTAACTTTCCTTTCCCCGTTTTATTATGCTGAACACCAAGCTAGAAGGCGGAAAGTAAGATTTTTACCTGGTCTTTGGTATGACCCGGCCAGGATTTGAATCCCGGTCTCCCGGTTGTGGAGCAGATGCTCTACCAACTAGGCAACCACTCCGGTGGGGCCAACCACATACCACAAATAAATCCTGGGATAAAAAGACTTACTGGTTGAAGGACATACCCAGTTGTATGCACGATGGCCTAGAATAATGACTGAAACTGTGTCGGCCCTTAAAAGCTGACACAGTTTAATTTGGGTCAAGTTTTCAAAATAGTTTGTTAAAAAATAGTAATTAGCCTGGAGGATAACTTCAGTTAGGCCAGAGAGTCCTGATTGGCTCAACACTAGCCACGTGCCAGCACCATGAATAGTTACATCAACAAAAACATTCCATCTCAACTTGCCTTTTTGCAGGGGGCAGGGCTTAAGAGAAACTTTACAGCAAAAAAACAGATATGAGACATTTGAATGACTTCGCTCTTGACATGTCTTGTAAGTCATAAAAAACATGTTACAGACATGTTAAGAAGAAAAAACCTAAATTTTTAGTGGAGGGTCACTTCAAAGTTTTATTTTCTCAATCCAAGACCCAAGGCAGCTAGCTGAAGCTAACTGTTTAGCCACTCATTCACGAATGTTTCTGTGCTTATTTTACTCCAGGAACTGGTCATATCCTATCAGCCACCGAGACTACACACCTGTCCACCAGTGATGCATTGTTTCATTCATTCTTTAAGATAAATTTAAGCTAATTGGTACAGGCTTGATCCGACTGAGGAGCTAGCCAGCTAAAATTAGCATTAATGACGTAAGAGTTAGGGAGTTAATCAATTCTTAATTTAAAGAGACAGGCACTGAAACAAGCCGTTCTGAGTAAGGCTGCAAAAGATGATTCACAATGACTATGCAATAATTAAATATTTAAAGGCAATTTGACAAAAATATGTCACAAACATTTCATTAAGACTTGTGGGAGCTGTCAAAATGTGGGAAGAGTGCAGTGAATGGGACCTTTAAAGATATACAAAGTTTACTTGCGATCCGCCATGCCCTTGAGATGCTGAAATTTGGTGAAAGACCGCCTGCTGCTGGATGTGTTGACCAATCAGGTGCAGCCCTGTTCTCAGCAGCAAAATCATTGAAAGCACCAAGGTGCCGATGCCTCGGTACCTGTGGCATCGTAGCATGGGGAGCTGTAAAAAAGTCACACTGCCACTTCTAGCGGCCCAGCATAGTTACCTTTTTTCGCAGCTGCATTGACGGTAAAGGTGAGTTAAATTTGTGTTTATTTTGAAAACAAAGCCTTATCTGGAAATTGTGACATATTAAAAGTCGGGGGAAAATAGCAATACAATGATACTTAAGCCTTTAGCTCCAGTTGAGACAGACATACACACAGAGATACATGGAGTGATTACCATATGCCTACAATGCCTTTGCACTGAGGCGTAAAAATACATAAACACAAAAATAAAGTTAAGAGCACAAAGAAAAATGCTGGAGTAAAAGATTTTATTAATTGAATGCATGTATAGTTACATGATGCCGTGCAACAGCAGGTAAACATATCAAAATTTCCAAAAGTAAAAGCATAATTATCAATGTTAGAACGGTTTGGAATGTGTCACACTTATGTATAATGAATATTGAGAGTTTATTAAATAATTCTGCAAAAAACTAAGTTTGTCCAAACATTAATTTATTAAAATACAGTAGCAGGTTCTGGTATAAACAGGAAACATGTAATATTTTTATTTAGCTTCCATCCTGTTATCTTCACAGCTGCTCTGACAGCTGCAGCTGGTTCAGAACGCTGCAGCTTGAGTCCTCACTAAGACCCAGAAAGTGGATCATATACTGTAACTCCAGTCCTCAGATCTTTACACTGGCTTCCTGTCTGTCAAAGAATAGATTTGAAAATACTGCTGTTAGTTTATAAAGCTTTGAATGGTTTCAGGCCAAAATACATTTCGGATCTTCTGGTCCATTTCGAACCACTCAGAGCCCTCAGGTCGTCAGGGTCAGGCCCACTATCTGTGCCCAGAGTTAGAACAAAACATGGTGAGGCAGTGTTTAGTTTTTATGCTCCTCACATGTGGAACAAACTCCTAGAAAGCATCAGAGCTGCTGAAACTCTCAGCTGCTTTAAATCCAGGTTAAAAACTTTCCTATTTGCCGTCACCTTTCAGTAGAACAACTGTTTATCTCCCATAATGTACTGTAACTTTTATTTCTTGCACATGTTTGGTCTTATTTTATTTTAACTTGTTTTTGTTTCTCTTTAATTTACTTTTTAGTTTGCTTTTAAATTCTTATGTATTCCTTTTAAAACTTCTTGTAATGCTTGGATGTTTTTATGTCAAGCACTTTGAATTGTCTTGTAAATGAAATGTGCTATTGTGGCGGTTCGATTTACCCCCACAACAGATAAGGACACTCAGCCCTCTTGTCTCTGTTTTTCCCGCTGCACTACTGAGATGCAATGTGCCATTCATGTATTTGTGATGCAAACATGCATGTATTGTGATGTAATGCGCCATTCTGTATAGTGTTCATGTGTCTTATCCTTACTGTGCTTTTAGCAAATAGCAGAACAGTGTAATGTGTATTACTGTCTACAGGCAGACGCATTTCGTCTGGCGTACCTCTGTGATGTTAATGATTGCCTTTCATCCATTGTACTCATGTGTCCTGTCCTCACTGTGACCTAGGGACTGAGAACAATATGTCTCTCAAATGCAAATGTCTTATGCCTGTTCTGTTATCTCTTTGATCGTACTAACTGTTGGGGTATGTTCCTTTGATGTATTGTTATGGTCAAGTATATAAGCTGCAACTCTGTAACGCAAACTCTCTCTCTCTCTTCAACCTCTGCTGCAGACACGCACTTTGTGTCTTTACTGAGAGCCGTGGGCTCGCTCTCGGCGCTCATGCACGGCGCTGGGAGCGGAGCTCGTGACGGCGGTATGATTAATAAAACCTGCTTAAAACCACAGCATCGCTGCTTATTTTTGTATGCCGCCGCACTGGTGACCCCTTGAACACGCACACGTTTTGTGCGAAAGCAACCTTCTGAGCTGCACTGGTGACCCGTTCTTCAGGATGAGATCTGCACGTCTGAGATCTGCTCATCCACGCTGGACCGGCCGCGCCCGCAGTTCCTTCACAAGAGAGCGCGAGCACCTCGTCCCTTCTCCACGACGGCGTCCTCCAGGGCCGGCGGAGAACGCAACACGCGGACCTGAACGCACCACGGCCGAGTGGTGCCCAAGATCGTCTATTCCCTCCCACCGCTCCAACGCATCTGCACGAGCCGAGGGACAAAAGATCGTCTATTTCCTCTCACCGCTCCAACGCACCATGGCCAATCTACAGCCACAGCTCAACCTGGATTTTATCGGCGCCGTCTGCGCCGATCTCCACCAAGTTTCTGCACCCTGACTCGCCACTCCAGCGGCCCACCCACGCACTGAACCCCCGCGCACGCATCAGGGAGTTACGAGGACGGCGCATCACGCACGGGACAAGTAACGGCTCCAGAGACCGCCATCGTCCTCCGCCGCTGCTCACAGGACCTTCAGGGCTGCTCGTTCACCTGAAGCAAGCATGCAGCTCGCCACTGGATTTTTTTAACGGTCTCAGCCACGGCACAAAGGGATTTCAGCCGTCAGCTGTTCCCGGGGGGTTTTGGAGTTGCTTCTGCACCTAAAACCAACACGCCAGTCCCTCTGCTTTTGTCTAATTTTTTCTTACAGCCGCTCCTGCTTTTCTTCATGGCCACAAGAGGAGTCAGAGACTAATTTTTCTTCTTGTGATCTCCGCACGCGCAACGGGACAGCCCCTCGACGTCGCGGAGCAGCAAACAATTTTTGCGCGGCTCAGGACGATTTTACAGCGCCTGCCGGCACTTACTACCCCTCCCCTCCCTCCCCCTCCGCCTGCAGTGAGCTTCTCCCACATCTCGCTCACACAGATGGATTATCGAGGTCTCAGCCCCCTGCCGCGCCCTCTGGGGGGGAGCGTGTGGCGGTTCGATTTACCCCCACAACAGATGAGGACACTCAGCCCTCTTGTCTCTGTTTTTCCCGCTGCACTACTGAGATGCAATGTGCCATTCATGTATTTGTGATGCAAACATGCATGTATTGTGATGTAATGCGCCATTCTGTATAGTGTTCATGCGTCTTGTCCTTACTGTGCTTTTAGCAAATAGCAGAACAGTGTAATGTGTATTAATGTCTACAGGCAGACGCATTTCGTCTGGCGTACCTCTGTGATGTTAATGATTGCCTTTCATCCATTGTACTCATGTGTCCTGTCCTCACTGTGACCTAGGGACTGAGAACAATATGTCTCTCAAATGCAAATGTCTTATGCCTGTTCTGTTATCTCTTTGATCATACTAACTGTTGGGGTATGTTCCTTTGATGTATTGTTATGGTCAAGTATATAAGCTGCAACTCTGTAACGCAAACTCTCTCTCTCTCTTCAACCTCTGCTGCAGACACGCACTTTGTGTCTTTACTGAGAGCCATGGGCTCGCTCTCGGCGCTCATGCACGACGCTGGGAGCGGAGCTCGTGACGGCGGTATGATTAATAAAACCTGCTTAAAACCACAGCATCGCTGCTTATTTTTGTATGCCGCCGCACTATATAAATAAACTTGCCTTGCCTTGCTGACCCTCAGGTTCACCACCGTGGACCTGAGAGAGACAAAGAGGAAAGAAAAAACAGCATAAAAATGTGATTATTGTTACAGATGTGACATATATAAAAAATGCAGTATGGGGGCATGGTGTTGGACTTCTCCACCCAGGAAACAATGGATTGAAAGAAGAGGTGTCACTGGGGAGTATTAGATGGGACAGTAAGGACTACGCGCCCCCCGGGGAGGGGAGTAATTGCCGGAGCTGCTGGGAGTAGAAGAGTGTTGAAGCAGCGCCGGTGTTATGTTATGTTAATGTACCACACAGTTCTTTGTTCAAACAACAATGTGTTATGGTTGGAAGTTTCAGGTCTCGATGCATGGAAATAAAGCTATAAAAGAGGAATGCACAGAGACCCGAGATTGTCTTTTGCTGTTAAAAATGTTGGAGAAAGAATAAAGTCGCTGTGTTGTCCAGCTCGTTGTCTCGCCTGCCTCCTTTCTCCACAACAGACGTCACGTTTCTCCTCAGCTTAATAAATTGCTTGGTTTAGTGAGTGAATCCAGCATGACCAGCATAATCCAGTAATATAACACTGTGGTGTTATATTACTGACATTAGTATTAAGACTTTTTTAAAAATCAGCTGAATTTTAGAGAAAACTATTTAACAGGTTAAATTAATGTAACCAAGTAGTGCCCACACAGGAAAAAAAATCAGACATTAGACAAAAAAAATGATGTAACATAAGCTTTAAGAATCAAATATTGCAGTTGTAGGAGTTTTTGGTGTTTTAATATTGAAATTGCTGCATAATTTAACCCCAAAACTTACTTTAAAGAATTTTTTTTTTGCTGCGTTCAGCTCTTTGCTGCAGTCGTCCGCCATGTTTTTGAGGTGAGGAATGTTGAGACTTGTAGTTTTTAGCAATGAATTGAAAACTCCAAGAAGAAAATACCTCGTCCGTCCTCTGCAAAACTAAACAGCAAAACCAGTGTGAAAACAATCAGTGTGATGAATAAATGGTGTAGTTGGTGAATACGTGACTTTTTTTTTCAGTAACTGCTACTTTATAACCGCTATTTATCTCTCAGCTAGAGATCAACTGTGAAAGGAAGTCATCCATGTGCTGTAAAAAAATCGGCCGCCTCTAGTGACCCGGCATAGCTATTACAATACCTTTTTTCCCGGCTCCATTGACGGTAAAGGTGAGTTAAATTTGTGTTTATTTCGAAAACAAAGCCTTATATCGAAATTCTGGCAAATTAAAAGTCGAGAAAATATGGCGATACAATGATACAAGCCTTTAGTTGCACTTAGTTTCGACCAGGCGAACTGAGAAGCTGGTAACAGACAGACAGACAGATATAACCACACAAGACAGATATAACCACACACACACAGACAAATTGACTGATTACCGTATGCCTCCTATTTCACTGAGGCATAAAAAGACTTTTCCCCAGGACAAAACTCTTTGACTTTTGGTTTTCCATTATGCCAATTTTCTGTAGCTCCACCTGGTTATGAGGTTATGGTTATGCAGATTCCTTCCCTCAAAAACCCAACCAGTGGACACGTACCATGACCATCCAATCAAAGGACGTGAAAATGCTGATGCTATTGTGGGTCTGCTAGGTTGGCCCTGTGTGTCAAACTTGAAATCTGGTTTGTTAAAGCAACCGCTTCATTACTATTTTTTAAGCTATAGGTGCCTGCACCCTCTATTCTGATGGCCTCAAGGCAGATTTCTTTCACCCCAGCAACACATGATGGCTGAACTATGATTGGACAATAACTTTAACATACAGTACTGGGAGTAGTGCAACCAAAGGAAAAGCTAGAAAAGAAAGAAAATAGACTATTGGCAATAATTAAACACATCCTCGTGGGAAAAAAAATGCAGATTTGCTTTGAAGCTATAAAACACTTGGTACAGTAGGTATCAGTACTTTGACTTATTGTGAAATAGATAACTGCCAACATCATGCCCTTTGCCACATGTTTTTGTAGGCCTCATTGAGATTAGAATGTTCTTAATTTAGTGCAGCATATTTGTCCTATTCTGGAACTACTGCTACAAAACCAGGTCAAAACTAGAAGGTTGCACATAGCTAAACACACTTGTCTATGTTGTTTGTCCCAACAGTCACAGCAGTGAGTCAGTAATCAGATGTCTCACTGTGTTGGCCTAAAATCTTTCTTGTGCCCAGCAGTGGAAAAGCACCACAGAAGTATAGTGGAGAAGTGAGGGCAGAGCAGAGGAGGGGTCTGAACTGTAAAAAGCCTCTCTGTCCAGGTTTTGGTTGGTAGCCAGGTAGCAGCAGCTCAAATGTGTCAGACCTGGAAAACCAGGAAGACAAAATTCATGAACTCAGCACAGATCCTGAGATTCGTGTGATCCCAGAGTGGTGTGGTGAAGGTGACTGAGTTGTAAATCAGTGAAGAAACAGCCTCATCTGGATTTACAAGTGAGGACTGTAAACCAAGCCCTGGAGATAGAAGAAGGACTTTGACTCCTCGATCATCATATAAGTAGAAAATGGGGAAAGAGAGACTATTTTATCTGGGAGGGAGTGAGAACAAGGCTGTGGCCATGTGGAGGACACTGGGAGCTCTGTTCTTTATAGCACATACTGGTAAGAAATGTATTCAGAATATCTCAGGTACTTTTTGTATCTTTAGAATAACTAGTGCATACCCGTCCATATCCGTAGAAACCAAGTATAAGCAAGTACTTCTGCATGCCCATAGAAAGCAGGTGTAAGCAAGCGTGTCACCACTCGTTGAAAAGTTGTGATTTCTTGTCGAAGGTTCACATTCTTGGCTCTCTCAGTGTCCATGAGATGTTTTAACCTGTCAGTCTTGTTTTTTTCTCCTAGTTCATATACATTTCCTTCAGGTTCTTTTCCTCTTCCAACTTCTCAGAAAGTACAGCTGAGTTTTGCTTCTCTTGAGAGAGAAGTTGGGTCAGCTGTTTGATCTGTCCACGCAGTTCTGCCATGTCTGATGTAGATGAAATATTGTCTGTGTAGCTTGCCATATTCAAAGATTTTCCTTCTTCTTCCTCTTTTAGATTTGATTGGCGGTTGGCAACCAGCTTACAGGTGCACAACCGCCTCGTACTTCACTCTATATCATCACTCTATCTGGTCAGGAGCTATATACAACTATTAAATCAAACTGTTTTTGCTGAATTAATATCACTCAAAGTCAAGTCAAAAGTCAAAAAGTCACTCTATATATCTTCTGGAGTTATCTCATTTTGAATTATTTCTTCACCAAGCATTTATAAAGATGATTAACAACCCTGATAAAGACCTAGTTTTGTTCCCATGTATTGAACATTAGTATGTTGCCATGTAAAATAGAGACATTTTAAACATCTTTTCACAAACACTGTAGTGTCCCTTTGAACATTTCTGAAGGGCACTTACAAGTTTTTACTAGGAAAACACCTTGTCTGAGATTGAAAAAAGATGGTATACGTGATGCATCTACAGAGCACCTTATTACTAGGGTGGGGGCAGAAATTTGGTAAAATGATAGTGTAGTATGGCAACACTTTGTATCCACTATACTATATTGATACAGAGAACTAGTATTGTAATACTTAAAAGTATTAATAAATGTTGCAAATATAAATTCTGTGTTTAGGGTACCAGAGCAATAAAAAAAACAATTGACTTTTCAAGCCACTGGATCAGTGTTTTTCAACCAGGGGTCCCTGGAACATTCAGGTTTCTGTGGGAAATGTTCTAATTTCACTTTGTAATTGGTCTATAAAATTGCAAATAGTTGGGTTCTCGGCACCCACGCACAACAACAGCAAATTATTTCCAATTTTTTGGGCCAATTAATAATTGAAATGAGAAAATTTCCTATAGAAACCTGAATGTCCCTGGCTGAAAAACACTGCATTAGATGGTGCTGAATGATCACTGTCTAGTTAGACTCATGACATCTAGCCAAGTGTTGGACAAGGCAGAGGCTGGGATGGGAAATCACAATATATGGTATTGTAATACTCAGCGTATTGCAAAATTGTGATATCGTATTGTGACTAGGGCTGCAACTAACGACTATTTTGGTAGTCAGCTAATCTAATGACTACTTTTTAGTCGACTAATCACAATTATTTCTGTCATGCCCACTATCTCAGCTTCCTGTTGGCACGGCTCTTGTTCAGGGCTCCAGTGCATGTTTTACCTCACCTGTTTAAGTCTGCACACCTGAGAATATCACCCTGTTCCCAGTCTCTAACATAAAAGGTCCCTGTAGCTAAATAAAATAATTGTGGGGAACCCCCACAACAGACTGGACAGGCACAGCAATGTGTGTATTAATGTCTACAGACAGCCTGCTTCTCCTGGCTTTTTCTGGCTCACTACTGTGATGTTAATGTGCCATTCATGCATTGTGTTCATGCTTCCTGTCCTTACTGTGTCTATACACTGATGACAATATGTAGATGTGCCTTGTAACCTCTTTTGTCCTGCAGTTCTGGAGCAGAGGCGAATCCTGGCTTGCAATCTTCTTATTGTTATGTGTGTCTCTCAAATGCAAATGCCCATACCTACTGCTGTGAATACCTTTCATGTATTGTTTATAGCTGGGTATATAAGCTCACGGAAATCCATGTTCTCTCTCTCACTCTTTGACTACTGCTGCTGACACACACATCCTGTGTCTCTTTGCTGAGAGCCTGAGGACCTGCTCCAGTCTGCTCACACAAGGGCTGGAGCGGAGTTCCTGTGACAGCAGTATGATTTAATAAACCTACTTAAAACCTCCACTTCGCTGCCTTATTTTTCCTGCCGCCGCAATAATGACCCATGAAAGATGAGTTTGAAACATGAGCAACTCAATTGTCAGACATTATAAAACCATAATATATTAACTCATAATGCTCAAACAAGAAAAGTGGCAATTTATCATGTTTTAGAACCTGAAATAGTTGGGGGGGGGGGGGGGGTTTCCTGCAAAAGGGTCCACAGGTGATTAGTCGACTAATTGTTGCAGCACTAATTGTGGCCCAAGTGTCGTGATAGTATCACATCTTGGTGCCTCTGATAATTCCCACTCCTACTGATTATTATGCAATATAATATTAAATTTCTACAAAAACATAATAGAACTTCCAAATTCTTGGTTTCTTTTTAAGATATTTTTTTATTTTTATAATGTGAATGCAATTTAAAGCCTGAACTTGGCCATTTATAATATGCAACAGCCACTGATAAAGTTTACTGCAAACAAATTTATGTTTGCATTAATAAGAAAACTTAGATAAGCCCTTGTAATTTTCTTTTTGTGATTGGAGTTGGTTCCTGTTCTTGAGTTATGACACATTTAAAGAAAATCCTTTGTGTCAGTAACCCCACATCTGAATAAGTACCGGTAATCTATACTTTATGCAACTGTATAAACCAGTGTTAAATAAGGCTGTGTTTGCTTTCTGATTTTGTTATTCATCCTGTCATGCTTCTAAAGTCCTACTTTGATTGCTCCACTATGCTAAGCCATGGTGACTAAAAGGAATTAACACATAAGAGTATCATCATAAATCACAGTGCTCATTAATGACAAGATGATAACGGGTGTCTACGTCTGTCTGCCCCACAGTGTTTGGTCAGAGCACCATCCGGTGGTGCACTGTCTCCACAAATGAGGAGAAGAAATGTAACTCCATGGCACAGGCCTTCAGTGAAGTCTCAATCAGACCCTCCCTCAGCTGTGTCAGCGGACCCACAATCGAGGGCTGCACCCAGAAACTGCAGGTTGGATTTGAATGCCAGAATGATTTGATTTTCTAGTTGAGCATCACTCAACTCAGTATGAAATGTTGCACCTTTGAGGGTAAAGATGACCCAATAAGAACTCATAAAACACTGCACAACATGCAGTCAGGCTATAGAAAACAAGAGCATGGAAAGGTGCAGTAAAGTAGTTAATGGGTAAGCTGTCACCAGGGAGCACAGGTTTCTAATCTAAGAACAGGATGTCCCAATTCCCAGAAGTTCAAGTGGGAGGGAAAAGCCAGTTTTAATGTACTGCTGGGAAAAGGCTATGGTGGGGTCACCCAGCACAATGCAGACTGATACTATTCACGCTCAGCAGGGATTGCATACAGACAGAGAGCCCCTGGGGGGACAACCAGAACAATAGACTATTGTTTATACATCCCCGGATTAAGGACAAGACATCCGGGTGCCAGTTAGTCACGCAATTGTTATGTATTGACTGATATGTATATCAATATGCAAATGTGCCATGCATTCTCTCTCTTTGTATAACATGTATAAAAGAGCTTGCTATACGTGCCTCAATAGCACACACAGCACAACACAGCACAACACAGCACACAGCGCTACAGTGTGTCTCATGATGTTGGAGGAAAATAAAATCCTGCCACCTCCCAGCTCGCCACATCTTGCCTGAACTTATTTGTTCCTCCACACTGGTGACCCTTGATGAAGAATGGAACACGAGGCGAACACCCCGGAGATGACCCCGACCGGGAAAGCCCCAGCACGCGTCATGGTGCGCCCCTCGCCTGATCTTTTACCTCCATACTGGTGACTTGACGAGGGAAAATGACCGTCTCCTCCCTCTCACCAAGCTGTGGATCCCAGAGGACCAGAGAACGCCTGCAACCTCTTCATCCTCACCGGAGCGCGCTCCCCGTAGCACACAGCGCTTGGACCGACAAGCACCATGAACCGCGACACGAGCGAAATGAAGGAAGCAGCCTGGACGGGGAAATCATCGACGCCGACTGTGTTGATTTCCACCAAGCTCCCCGACCCTGACTCACATGACAGCGGACCTCCAGCTCACAGAAGCTCCGCACGCACATGGCAGGATTACGAGGACAGCGGAACTGCCAGTTATGTGATCACGGCGCCAAGCGTGCACCACACACAGAGATGAACCGGCTCCACAGACTGATACATCGTCCTCCGCTGCTGCACATGCCAGAGAAAAACGGCCGATCGCCACCTTCGGAACCTTCAGGGCTGCTCATGCTCCTGAAGCAGACGTGCAGCCCACACACAGGACTTTGTATGGGTTTCTCAGCCACGGCGCACAATGGGAATTTAGCCGATTGCTTTCCCCGATGACTTTAGGGCTGCTTCCACACCTAAAAGCCAAACCGCCAGGTCTCACACAGCTGCAGTTGTTTCACAGCCGCTACGCATCCTCGGGGAATTTGGCCACTCGCCTTCCCCACATCCTCGCTGAACCGAGCCGCGAGAGAAGTCAGAGACTTAATTTTTTTTTCACAGCCGCTGTGGATCATCTCCAGGTTTAACAGAAAAGTCCCTCACCATTGTGGATCCACACGCAATTTTTGTGCAGCCCAGACACCTTTGATGTCCCGGGCCGGCATTCACTTACTCACACCCCCCTTCCACCCTCCTCCTCCACAGCACTCTTCCCACACCTCACTCCCTAAAGCCGGCCGATCGCTGTCTGGCTCCATTACGCATGACGCACACCGGCATGTGCGCCCACAATCCATGGCCGTTCAACGTGCTGAAACTCGGAGCGGAGCACACTTTTTTTCCACCCCTCTTCCGTCCCCCCATGGACTGACATGCCCTCCGACAGTTCTACCGGATCTGGAGCTAAACGACCCGGGGCGGGGGGGGGGGTCACAGCCCCTTCCGAGCGTTCTGGGGGGAGCCGTGTGGTCACCCAGCACAATGCAGACTGATACTATTCATGTTCAGCAGGGATTGCATACGGACAGAGAACCCCTAGGGGGACAACCAGAACAATAGACTATTGTTTATACATCCCCGGATTAAGGAGAGGATGTCCGGGCGCCAGTTGGTCAGGCGATTGGTATATATTGACTGATATGTATATCAATATGCAAATGTGCCATGCATTCTCTCTCTTTGTATAACATGTATAAAAGAGCTTGCTATACATGCCTCAATAGCACACACAGCACAACACAGTGCACAGCGCTACAGTGTGTCTCATGATGTTGGAGGAAAATAAAACTCTGCAACCTCACAGCTCGTCGTACCTCCCCTGAACTTATTTTTCCTCCACAATGGTTTAAAAAAAACTGATAAGGTCCAAGAGCATTAGCAATTCAGTTTGGGGGTTTTAGATCTTTTGCTGAGCACTGTATCATGTTGAAATATATGTGTTTTTTATAAGCCAGAAGGTTTGCATTTGCTTTGTTCACATTGGTCTAATTTCTTTTAAACTGACACACTGAGGTCAAGTATGAAAAAACGCCAAGAGGAGAAAGTGTCAACTTTGTGAACAGGCAGGTGAGGACTGACAAGTGATAAATATGGTAATTGTTAGTAATAAGTGAAAGTAATATATGGGGTTTATGCTCATTAAAAAGGGAATGCAAAGCCAAAGCTCTTTGCCTTTCTTGCCTATTAAAAGTTGAGGGTCAAGCGTGCATCAAACAGATGCATCAGTCACTGGTTATACACAACTGTTCCTTTTCCATGTCAAAATAGGCCTACAGTGCACTGAAATTGCAGTAAATTCCACTATTCTCTACCCAAAGGTGGTAGTGTGGCGGGTTTGGGAAAACCCCCACAACAGACTAAGGACAGACAGCTCGCTACTCCTGGTTTTTTCCGCTGCACTACTGAGATGTAATGTGCCATTCATGCATTGTGATGTTAATGTGCCATTCATGCATTGTGTTCATGCGTCCTGTCCTTACTGTGACCTAGAGTCTGAGATCAATACCCATACCAACTGCTGTGAATGCTCTTTCATGTATTGTTGTAACTGGGTATATATGCTGCATGACTCTGTAACTCATTCTCTCCTTCAACTGCTGCTGCTGCTGGACACACACACTCTGTGTCCCCTCACGAGAGCCTGAGGACCCCACTCCAGTCTGCTCACACTTGGGCTGGAGCGGAGTTCTGTGACGGCGGTGTGATTTAATAAACCTGCTTAAAACCCTCTCAACGCTGCTTTATTTCATGCCGCCGCACTGGTGACCCCGAACATGCACACGTTTTGTGCAAAGCAACCTTCTGGTCTGGACAGCTACACTTGTGACCCGTTCTTCATGATGAGATCTGCACGTCTGAGATCTGCTCATCCACGCTGGACCGGCCGTGCTCGCAGCTCCTCCACACGAGAGCGCATGCACCTCGTCCCCTCTCCACGATGGCAACCTCCAGGGCCGGCGGAGAACGCAGCGCGTGGACCTGAACGCACCATGGCCAAGCGGTGACAAAGATCGTCTCCTCCCTCTCACCGCTCCAACACATCTGCACGAGCCCGAGGGACAAAGATCGTCTCCTCCCTCTCACCGCTCCAACGCATCTGCACGAGCCCGAGGGACAAAGATCGTCTCCTCCCTCTCACCGCTCCAATGCATCTGCACGAGCCCGAGGGACAAAGATCGTCTCCTCCCTCTCACCGCTCCAATGCATCTGCATGAGCCCGAGGGACAAAGATCGTCTATTCCCTCTCACTGCTCCAACGCACCATGGCCAATCTGCAGCCACAGCTCAACTTGGATATTATCGGCGCCGATTGCGCTGTTCTCCACCAAGATTCTGGACCCTGACTCGCCCCTCCAGCGGCCCACCCACGCACGGAACCCCGGCACACGCACCGGGGAGTTACAAGGACGGCGCACCACGCACGGGACAAATACGGCTCCACAGACCGCCAGCATCCTTCGCCGCTGCACACAGAACCTTCAGGGCTGCTCGCACACCTGAAGCACGCACGCAGCTCGCCCACAGGATTTTCTAATGGTCTCAGCCACGGCACATAAGGGAATTCAGCTGTCAGCTTTTCCCGAGGGCTTTAGGGCTGCGCCCGCACCTAAAGTCAACACGCCAAGTCCCTCTGCTTCTATTTTTTTCTTACAGCCGCTACGCTGCCTCGCCGCTCCTGTTTTTCTTCATGGCCACGAGAGGAGTCAAAGACTAATTTTTCTTCTTGTGATCTCCGCAAGTTCAACAGGACAGCCCTCGACATCGCGGAGCAACAAGCAATTTTTGCACGGCCCGGACGATTTCGCCGTCCCCAGCCGGCATTTACTACCCCCCACCCCCCTCCACCTTCGCCGACACAGAGCTTTTCCTGCTCGCTGCCAAGCTGCACTATCGAGGTCTCGGCCCCCTGCCGAGCCCTCTGGGGGGGAGCAGTGTGGCGGATTTGGGAAAACCCCACAACAGACTAAGGACAGACAGCTCGCTACTCCTGGTTTTTTCCGCTGCACTACTGAGATGTAATGTGCCATTCATGCATTGTTATGTTAATGTGCCATTCATGCATTGTGTTCATGCGTCCTGTCCTTACTGTGACCTAGAGTCTGAGATCAATACCCATACCAACTGCTGTGAATGCTCTTTCATGTATTGTTGTAACTGGGTATATATGCTGCACAACTCTGTAACTCATTCTCTCCTTCAACTGCTGCTGCTGCTGGACACACACACTCTGTGTCCCCTCACGAGAGCCTGAGGACCCCGCTCCAGTCTGCTCACACTTGGGCTGGAGCGGAGTTCTGTGACGGCGTTGTGATTTAATAAACCTGCTTAAAACCCTCTCAACGCTGCTTTATTTCATGCCTCCGCAGTAGTTACATTTACTCAAGTACTCGTACTCAAGCAACTTTTTTCACAAAATTGTGTTTTACAGAGTATTTTTTATTCTTACTTAAGTACATTTATGAGGAAAAACATGCTCTTTTACTCAAATACAGCCCCAATTCCAGTCAAGTTGGGATGTTGTGTAAAATCTAAATAAAAACAAAATACAGTGATTTAAAAATCCTTTTCAACCTATATTGAATTGAATACACTACAAAGACAAGATATGTAATGTTCAAACTGATCAACTTTATTTCTTTGTTGCAAATATTCACTCATTTTGAATTTGATGCCTGCAACATGTTCGAAAAAAGCTGGGACAGGGGCAAGAAAAGAACTGGGAAAGTTGAGGAATGCTCAAGAACAATGTTTACCAATGTACAATTGCAAGGAATTTAGGGATTTCATCATCTACAGTCCATAATATCATCAAAAGATTCAGAGATTCTGAAGAAATTTCTGCTCATAAGTGGCAAGACCGAAAACCAACATTGAATGCCCGTGACCTTTGATCCCTCAGGCACCACTGCTTTAAAAACCGGCATCATTCTGTAAAGGATATTACTACGTGGGATCAGGAACACATCAGAAAACCACTGTCAGTTAACACAGTTTGTCATGACATCCACAAGTCTCACCTAAGATGGACTGACACAAAGTGGAAAAGTGTATTGTGGTCTGACAAGTCCACATTTCAATTTGTTTTTGGAAATCATGGATGTCGTGTCCTCCTGGCTCAAAAGGAAAACAACCATCCAAACTGTTATCAGCATTAAGTTCAAAAGCCAGCATCCGTGATGATATGGGGCATGTTAGTGCCCATGGCATGGGTAACTTGCACATCTGAGAAGGTACCATTAATGCTGAACAGTGCATACAGGTTTTGGAGCAACATATGCTGCCATCCAAGCAGGGACATCCCTGCTTATTTCAGCAAGGCAATGCTAAGCCACATTCTGCATGTTACAACATTATTTGTAGTAAAAGAGTGCAGGTACTAGACTGGCCTGCCTGGAGTCCAGACCTGCCTCCCACTGAAAATGTGTGGCACATTTTAAAGTTCAAAATAGGATGATGGAGACCCAAGAACTGTTGAGTGACTGAAGTCATACATCAAGCAAGAATGAGAAAGAATTCCACTTACAAAGCTTTGGTAAACAGCTAAAATCAGGAAACTTGTGTCCTTGTTCCAGTAATTTTAGAGGGGAGTGTATATCGTCGTCGTCGTCGTCGGCCTCCGTCGGTCTATGATGACCATGGAAGAGAATCCTAAATGTCTACTCTGCTGGAACAGCACCGCCTGTGGTTGAACAGGCCAATGCGCGAATGGCAGTCCCTGTCACACAGGTCGCACTTGTGGGTGGTCTCCGTGCTGCTGGGTCTGTGGCGGTTCTTCCTGCGGGTCCTTTTTTCATCTGCTGCAGCAGTCAGTCTTTCTTCACCCGCCTTGAGCTGTCTGGTCAGGGTGCCTCTCCATTTGGAGCGGTCTGTTGCAAGGTCCTCCCAGCGCTCTGTGTTGATCTCCAGGGCCTTCATGTCTCTCTTGCAGACGTCTCTAAAGCGCAGCTGTGGGCGGCCAACGTCTCTCCTGCCAGTTGCCAGTTCTCCGTAGAGGACGTCTTTGGGGATTCTGCCATCCTCCATACGGTGAACGTGGCCTAGCCAGCGGAGCCTGCGCTGCCTGAGTAGAGTGAACATGGAGGGAAGGCCGGCGCGGGACAGAACTTCTGTGTTGGGCACTTTGTCCTGCCAGGATATGTCCAGGATGTGGCGAATGCAGCGCAAGTGGAAGGAGTTCAGTCTCTTTTCCTGCTGGGCGTATGTTGTCCACGTCTCACTCCCATAGAGCAGTGTGCTGATGATGCAGGCGTTGTACACTGCCATCTTCGTCTTGACCGAGAGTTTGGGATTCTCCCACGCTTGTGTGGTGAGGCGAGCGAGTGTGAAGGCTGATTTTCCAATCCTCTTGTTGATCTCTGTATCAAGGGAGAGGTTGTTGCTGATCGTGGACCCCAGGTACGTGAACTGATTCACGACCTCCAGCTCGTAGTCATCGATGGTGATGGTTGGTGGTGCTTCCGTGCCTTGCGCCAAGACGTTAGTCTTCTTCAGGCTGATGGCAAGCCCGAAGTCCTTGCATGCCTGGGAGAAGCGGTCCATCAGGGTCTGAAGCTCCTGCTGTGTGTGGGTTGCGACTGCAGCGTCGTCTGCGAACAGCATGTCTCTGATTACAGCCTCGCGTACTTTGGTTCTGGCTTTCAGGCGGGCGAGGTTGAAAAGCCTGCCGTCAGATCTTGTGTGCAGGTAGATTCCCTCTGTTGCTGTGCTGAAGGCATGCCTCAGGAGCATAGCAAAGAAAATCCCAAAGAGGGTTGGCGCAAGTACACAGCCCTGTTTCACTCCGCTGCGTATGTTGAATGGCTCTGAGACGTTGCCATCATGCTGCACTATCCCCTGCATGTTGGTGTGAAACGATTCGATGAGGCTTTGCAACTTTGGTGGGCATCCTATCTTTGGCAGGATCTTGAAAAGGCCCTCTCTGCTGACCAGATCAAACGCTTTGGTGAGGTCGATGAAGGCGACGTACAGGGGCATGTTCTGTTCTCTGCATTTCTCCTGGAGTTGGCGGATGGAGAATATCATGTCTACCATCGATTGCTCAGCGTGGAAGCCACACTGAGACTCGGGGTAGACACGTTCGGCAAGCTTCTGTAGACAAACGAGAACAACTCGTGCGTAGACTTTGCCAACAACGGTGAGGAGGGAGATGCCCCTGTAGTTGTTGCAGTCGCTTCTCTCCCCTTTGTTTTTGTAGAGGGTGATGATCTTGGCGTCCCTCATGTCCTGTGGTACGGCACCTTCCTTCCAGCACTGGCAGAGGACGTCATGCAATGGCAGCAGTAGGGCGGTCTTGCAGTGCTTGATCAGGTCAGGGGGTATGCCGTCGTTGCCGGGTGCCTTGCCAGCAGCCAAGCTATCAATGGCCTTGCTGAGTTCGTCGATGGTTGGCTCGGCGTCAAGTTCGTCCATGGATGGCAGGCAGTCGATGGCATCAAGGGCTGAAGGTGTCACGGTGTTCTGTCTGGAGTAGAGGTCGGAGTAGCGTTCCACCCATCTCTCCATCTGCTTGTTCTTTTCTGTGATCATCTCCCCAGTGGAGGATTTGAGGGGGGCCGTCTTGCTCTGAGCCGGACCAAGTGCTTTCTTGATGTCATCGTACATACCACGGATGTTCCCTGTTATGGCAGCGGTTTGAATGTCTTGGCTGAGCTGAGTCCAGTACTCGTTGGCACAGCGCTGAGCAGTGTGCTGAACTTTGCTTCTCGCAGCCCTGAGAATCTGGAGATTCTTCTCGTTTGGGTACTTCTTGTACTCAGCAAGTGCTGAGCGCTTGGCTTCAATGACGGGGGTCATCTCAGTCAACTTGGCATCAAACCAGTCCTGTGACTTCGAGGTCTTCCTCCCAAAGGTAGCCAAGGCTGTGCGGTGGATGGTGTTTCGCAGCTCTTCCCACTTCTGCTTTGCAGATTCTCCTTCTTGTGGTACACCAAGTTCCTTCTCAAAGGTGGAGGCAAACTGCTCAACAAGTTCTGGTTGAGCCATCTTGCTGGTGTCAATCCGTGCCTTTCCAGGCTGTCTAGCACGATGGAATTTCTTCAGCTGCAGCTTGACCTTGCAACACACCAATGAATGGTTTGTGTCGCAATCTGCACTCTGGAACGAACGGGTGATTAGCACGTTCTTCAGTGAGGTGCGCCTGGTCAGGATCAAGTCCAGCTGGTGCCAGTGCTTTGAGCGCGGATGTTGCCAGGAAACCTTGTGTTGGGGCTTGGTCTTGAAGAACGAGTTTGTGATGCACAGATCGTGATATGTGCAGAACTCGAGCAGCCGCTGTCCGTTGTCGTTCTTCATTCTGCCTACGCCAAAAGGTCCAAGACAGGAGGGCCAGGAGTCGTGGTCAGCACCCACTCTGGCATTGAAGTCTCCAAGGAGAATGAGTTGTTCAGAGTTGGGGATGATCCTGACAGTTGTTGCGAGATTCTCGTAGAACTCGTCTTTTGCCTCTGGTGTGGCTGTCAGTGTTGGAGCATACACACTGACGAGGGTGACTGGGCCTTGAGTGGTGTTCAGGCGGAGGGTGAGGAGTCGTGCCGAGCCAGTGCTGCCCGGTTCCACCATCTTCAGCAAGGTGTTCTTCACTGCAAAGCCCACTCCGTGTTCCCTGTGTTCGTCACTGCCCTTTCCCTGCCAGTAGAACGTGTAGTCCTTCTCTCTCAGTGTGCCTGCGTCAGCCAACCGTGTTTCCTGGAGAGTGGCGATATCCACTCCCAGTCTCTTCAGCTCATTATTGATGATGGCAGTCTTCCTGGTGTCGTTGATATCCTTGAGGTTAGCAGCGAGTCCTGTCATCATAGTGCGGACGTTCCAAGTTCCCAGTTTTAGAGTTGGTCTCTTTTGTTTTATTGTCTTTCCTGGTGCGAAAGTTCACAGCCTGCTGTTCGGATTTTTCCTCATCCCCATGCACCCAATGAGGAAAGCAAGCTGTGGCGGGACAACACCTTATTGGCTGGGGGCTGCCCAGCTTGAGGCGGGCGGTAGCTGTCCAGTGAGATCCGATGATCCTTCCCACCGTCGGGAACAACCCCTGGCGCCGCGCTCTACGCCAATTGAGCGGTGGCTTATAACCGGTAACTGTCATTCCCCGTGTTTTGTCTACGCCAAAGGCGAAGCTGGAGTGTCCTCTCCAGTGATCCAGTGTTCTCCCTTCCAGCGTTGGGCGTTGGTAGGATTCAAGCCTGGGCAGGAAGATATGGAGGACAAGATGTTGCCCATGCAGCATGTCCCCCCTCTCCACGTCACTGATGAATCCAAAGGAACAGCAGGGCTGCTACAGTTTGGCACCAGCGCCGTTGCAGGAGCTGCCAGAATGATGTTGAGCACAACATAGAACTGCCTTAGGGGCTCCGACTCCGGATTTTTCCTCAGGGTTGATTCCCGAAGCCTTTCCCGTGACCAGGTATGCCGCAAGGCAGCGGAGGTTTGAAATCAGGGTTTGCCTTCCCCTAGATGGGCTACCTTCCCAGGTTGACGAGCCACCATCTACCCGAAGCATCTGGTTTTAAGGCGCCAGAGATCCGCCCTCGCCCCTTCTCCTATTAGTAAAAGCAGTTCCGCCGGGCTTAGAGACTAAACCACACAGGCAGGCTAGGAGTTGGACTTAGTTGTCAGAGGCTTTTCGAGATGCACGCCATAAGGAGCATTTTATGAGCACTGGGAGCTTAACCCCAGTGCCGCTCCTGGCTATGACAACCTTGGAACCTTGGAGTGTATATACTACATCCATTATAGGTGAAGCTATCAAGCTGTGTTGATGGATGACTGTTAAACCCAACAATAAAGTTTTGACATAAATATAACTAAACATTTTGTTTGCTAGTTAAGGCAGCAATATTTATTTGCTTGACTGGCTAGATGTCTATAAAATATGAAACAAGTACTGGTACAAAAATACAGATGCAGTTCCAGCTTCATTCACAACTTAGTACCTATGACAGCAGAACTCCTCCCAGCATTAATACTGTATATTCATGCCGTGTGACTGCAGAAAAAAGAAGTTGATGCCTTGTCAATGTCCGCTTCTGACATCTACACCCTGGGGAAGACCACTTCCTTCAAGATGGCCGCTGGTGAATCAAAGAATGGCTGTAAGACTGACCAGTAACTTAATCACCGTCACTGTTAATCAGGCAAAACATTTCTGTTAAAGAGCAAGTATTACAAAATTGCTGTTTTGTGAGAAAAAGAAGTTTGTTTACCATGTTTCTACAGGAAGTGATTAGTTGTAGCCAGCAGGTGGTTAGCTTAGCAGAATTAGTACAGGAAAGTTTTTAACTACAAGACTCTGTCAGCAGCTTGAAAAATGGCGCAAGTCCACTTCCAAAAACTGTTTTGTTTTTTGTTTTTTCTGGAATTTTTTTTTAGGACATCTACCTAATTGAAATAGTTAAAGACAATTTTATGTGTGTGTGTATGATATTCTGAGATCTCTTCTTAGATGTAGTAGTCAACACATTGTTGGCTTTAGCAGGAAGTTAGTGAGGTGTCAAGCGCCTGAACATAAAGTATTTTCATCTTTAAATACCTGTTAACTTTCATGATCTCTCTATTTCAAAAGGCATATTTCTAGGCTGAAGTGACAGGCTGTACTTGTGACAGTTGGTGATCCAGTGTCACATTCTAGTCGTTTATTGACAGTTGTGTTGCCATTGTCGTTGTTCCAGTTACCACCTCCTACTATGCGGTTGCGGTGGTGAAGAAAGCAAACTCTGGCATCAGTATCAAAAACCTGGCAGGAAAGAAGAGCTGCCACACTGGAAAAGGGAGAACGGCAGGCTGGAAAATGCCTCTAGGATACTTCATCGACCAGGGCTACATGTCTGTGATGGGCTGTGACATCCCAGAGGGTAAGAAAAAAAAACTTTTGTATTTTCAGAGTAAATAACTGGTAAGCACAATGAAGCCAACAGCAGTGAACATTTATGACTTTGAGTGTATCAGGTGACATTTGTAAACCCTGTGCTCTGATATTTTTCATATTTAATGTCTTTTTAGATCCTGGTATTGCATGCTGTTAAATTTGATTATTAAAATATTAAGTAACAACATTGAACATATAGTACAAAGCCAGTTTACAGTGTATGTAGTCTAAAAATTTTAGCCTGTCCCTGACAATGCAATGTTTTTACATCCAGGTGTGGCAAATTTCTTCAGTGCGAGCTGCATCCCTGGAGCGAACCAGGATGGCGATCCTGCGTCTCTGTGCCAGCTGTGCAAAGGAGACGGCACAGGGAATCACAAGTGTGAGATGAGCGTTGATGAGTTGTATTACAGCTATGAAGGAGCTTTTAGGTAACATGCGTGCATTCATACTGTACACAGTTCAGTTCAGTTCAATGTTATATGTTCATACAACAGTTAGTTCCGACCGAGAAATCTGCATGGTTATTAAGGATTCCAGGGGTTACTATATTCTCTGATAATCGCACTCAGACATTTTACCAAATTTGTATCACTCTGATTCAGCTGTCTTTTAATAGTCTTTAAGTGATAATATCAGTGGCTTCTTATAATATGTGAGAATTTTAATACTGTGTTGGGTACCTTAATTTCCACAGTGAGGTGCTGTTTTGAACAGAGAAGGTCCTAAAAATCAGATGTCCTCGACCACCCTGTGAACATCCAGCAAGATATTTACATCTGTTTGCAACAAAATAGACAAGCTAGAGTTGGATTTTTGTGTCAATTAGCCAACCATAATAACTTTATGGTGATGGACTCTGCATTTCATCTGAAAATGCCAAGAAAAAGTGAGCAAAGTGCGTGTAAACTAACACGGAAATGTGCTGAAGCTTACTCACTAGCTAGTCACCGGCACGAGTCACATGACCAATAAACCCTACTCAACAGGTGACCGGTATGCACTGACTTCAGCACTGGACAATAGTTAATTTGGCTACATGCGTGTGAAATGGCAATAGATCTTTTCTATATTATGCTCATTGAGGTGCTTAGCAACAGTTAATTGGGTACATTTGGAAGGGACGTTTTTTTCTCAGCTGAGCAAAAATAACTGGTTTAATAGACAAAAATCATAATATTTTGCCCTGTATTGCTGATATTTGAAAAATTGAGCTTATGGAACTGTTGTATAAAGGCAATATTGTACTCGCAGTTGTGCAGTATCATGAATATACAGGGTGTCCATAAAGTGTCTTTACAATTTAACAAATTTATTACAAAAGCAAATGAATAGACAAATCTATGGAAATTATTACAAAATGAGGAATAGATATTGAAGGGTTTTTTTTTGCCTCATTTAATACACCTCTACATGGGCACCATTAGTTGCACGAAGCACGTCAAGACGGTACTTGATTTCTTGCCATGTTCGCTGTAGCATAGCTTCATCAGTGGTGGCAGTGGCATCAGTGATCTTTTGCTTTAGGTCGTTGATGTCCCGTACCTTTGATCGATACACAATATCTTCAACATAACCCCATAGGAAGAAGTCCAGGGGAGTGATATCTGGTGAACAAGGTGGCCAGGGAATTGGGCCATCCCTTCCAATCCACCGGTCTGGAAGTGTTTGATTTAAGAACCCACGAACGTTGAAATACACAAATGCAAAACTTTGATAATCACCGAGTTCATAGAGCAAATCTGATTAACGTATCTCATCAATTGCTTTTGTAATAAATGTTTTAAAGTGTAAAGGGACTTTGCGGACACCCTGTAGAACTGCAGTGATGTCTTCAGCCCTTCACTTCATGTCAGGCCTATGAATAAATCACTGCTGTTATATAATCAGTGACACCGCTCTCCCTCTTGCGTAATATTACTTAAATATATAGTGTAATTTCACAAAAGTGGTAGTCTCAACATGCTTCAAATTGTAAAGAGGTTGCCTTTAAGAGAGATGCTGTTCTATGTTGTGCAGTAGTCATTATTATGTATATAGTGTTTTGTATTCTACATTTCAGGGCCACTTTAGTTAAGATAAAAATAATAAATGAAAGAAAACTTACAGTAGATATTTTCTGAGCTTCTGTTACTAAAATGTTCGTCTTGGATTTTTGAGAAGTAAAATACAGACAAGGCAATACCAGGAGGGTCATCTGTGACATGCTGCTGTCTTCCGTTTTAGACAAGAAGTCATCATGTTTTATTGGCAGTTTGTGAAATAAAAGGAGTTTCAGTAGCAGCGTTATATGTTTTGTGGTTTGGCCTCTGCAGGTGTCTGGCTGAAGGTGCAGGAGACGTGGCGTTCATCAAGCACACAACTGTTGAAGATAACACTGATGGTAAAGTATTCGAAAGGATCAGACAGAAACAGCAGAATAGCTCTCATTTGGCCCACCAAGACTTCTGGTCATATCCTCGTGGTAATCCGTGTTTCTCTTTTTATCAGGTAAAAACCAGGCAGACTGGGCAAAAAACCTGCTGTCATCGGATTATGAGCTGCTGTGTCGTGGAGGCGAAAGGGCGTCTGTTTCTCGCTGGGACAGCTGCCATCTGGTCCGCGTCCCATTCCGTGCAGTTGTTGTTCAAAGTGACATCACTCCCTCCGTGGTGTTGAACATGCTGAGTGATGGTTTGGTATGTCCACACAGACTTCCCTAGTAATGCTGACACACCACATCATCGTTGAGCATTATAATGAGTCCACTGGAGTGGGTTAAAGAATAATGATGCCATCATCTTGGCCAAAATGATCGTAATGTGTAATCTCTCTGTCCATTTTGTAGTTTAGTTCAATTTGAATTACACTTCTCAAACTATAATAGTCCGCCTCTTTGACTCTGCATGTGGTTTAATAACAAACAGAAATATAATGTGTATATGAGAGAAGTGCCTACTTCTGTGCTGCTTTTTAAAAAGAAATTATAAACATTTTCTATGATGTTAAAACCTCACAGCTAATGTGTTAAGTGCTGAGACTTTGACTGAAGGGCAAAAAATGTCCACAAATTATGTTATTCATAACTTTACTAGGTTAAGCTTCATCTGAAGAAATCTTTTAAGACAGTGATTCATGCTGAGATTTATCCACCTACAGTGAATTTTCTGTGGGATAAAGCATTCCCAGTGTGATGTGATATTTGTGATGCTAAGTGTAACTTCCCCTCATGCAGGCAAAGTCAAACTTCAACATGTTTTCTTCCACGGATTATGGAGGAGGAGTCGTGCTGTTCTCTGACGAGACCACCAAATTTGAGAAGCCCAGCTCAGAGGACCCCAAAGAGTGGATGGGTGACCACTATCATAATGCCATGAAAGCCATGGACTGCACACCTGAAGGTGATGCACGTTTACAGAGGGCATGTTTAAAACCTGCCAAAATACTGAGAGCTGCTCATTAAAAATTTCCCCGGACTGAGAGGAAAGTTGGTACAGTATCACCAAGGGTCACACTTTTCACGTCTCTTTATGCAGCTGTGGAGACCTTGCCTGTTGAAGTCTGCGGGTTGTGTCAGAAGCCACAACTTGACTTTGGAAATTAGCGTTTCATCTTCTTGGAAGTGCTTGCGAGGTTGGGAGAGTAAGGGGGGTGAGGAGGGATTTCATAGCCACAGGATTGTGCTTCTGTCTGAGCAGCATGCGAGCTGTGAACTGGGACCTTGTCTTGCAGGAGGCGGACACCTTTGGTCAGCATGCCACACCTCTTGGTTTTCATGGCCTTCCGCAATTTCTGCAGCAGTGAAGTGTAGTAAGTCCCAGTAATTGTGGTACCCTTTGCCAGGAAATCCATCATCAACACTTCATGCTGACAATGGATGATCTGTCAAGAGATAGAGTGATGATATAGAGTGAAGTATGTGGCGGTAATGCACCTGTAAGCTGGTTGCCAACCACCAATCAAATCTAAAAGAAGAAGAAGAAACTCCATGGTGACTATGAACATGATCTTGCTCACCAAAGGTTAGACACATGTCTTCTTCAGAGGTGGTGAGTCATAATGCTTCCATTGCTTTGACTGGTCTTCAGTCTCTGGATCATAGTGATGGATCCATGTTTCATCCTGTGGGATTAGTCTGTCCAAGAGGTCCTCCTGCTTTTCTTGACACATGACCAAAAGAGCCTGGGAGCATGTGACTCATTCCTGCTTCTGGAAAAGTATGAGCGTCCAAGGAATCCACCATGCACACAAACTCCACATGTGGAAATGGTCATGGGTGAATTTTTTGTTGAGATAGACCCTACACTGATCTTGACGTCTTGGGCTAGTTGGTGAACAGTTATACAGCGATCTTCCAAAATAGTGGCCTCTACTTACCAGATGGTGTCTTCACCAGTGGTGTACTGTGGTCGCCCAGGAATGGGTGCCGTTTCCAGCGATGTTCGACCACACTTGAACTGTCGATGCCAGGCTTGACTACGTCGTATGATGGGCCGTCCTCCCCATAAGTCTCTTTCATCTTATCGAATATCTCCCGTGGTGTGTGGCCTCTCAAGTACAGGAACCTGATGACCGCTCTGCATTCAGCTGGCTCTGTTATCACACCTTACTCCACCTTAGCACATGCAAAGATAAACGCTTAGGAGTTCAGAGCTGCAAATTACCACATGACCCATAAAGATATGTATTACTATACATGTGCAGTTTCATCCTCCTACAATAACCAGAAGTGTTCCAGGGGAAGTCTTTAATGAGCAGCCCTCATACAGTATGCTACACAAATAAAAATTCTAGTTAAAATTGTATCTGAATTGTAAAAATGTATATAATGTTAATTAGATTAAATATTCAATTTAAGATTTAAAAACAGCAAGTAACCTGAGACAAAAAATTAAACAATCTGCATAAAAACTAATCCCTTCTTTCCTGTCTACTTGTGTATGGTGAATTTACTCTACTTTATCATACCCATTACATTTTAAAACAAAAAAGGCTTGAAATAGCTCACTTTATATGTGATGAACAGAGACTATTTGAAAGTTTAATGAATTAAATTATCAAAAAAAATCACAATATTCTGATTTTTGTAGATATTCAAGTATATCCGTGCTCATCTATATATTCTACCTGCCTCTCTCCCACAACATAAATCCCAGAGAGGCTGACGTGGTGTGTGTTGTCCAGCGGAGAGCAGCGTAAGTGTGTCGACATGGATATGGAATTTAAAAAGAAGAGTCTGACTCCACCAGTCAGCTGTGTCTTCGGGGATTCTGTGACTGACTGCATGAGCAGGATTAAGGTAACTGATGTGTAACTCAATCCCATCAACCGTGACAGTTTTAGAGCATTCATGCTAATCGATGCTGTATCGAAATGCATGCAAAAGTTTAAAAAATAGGAAACAAATACATAGAAATTTGATCTAAATAAACAATATTACATGAGAGTGAGTTCAATATCATGAATATACTAATTCCAGCAGGGTGTGACGTGGCTTGTGCCCTTCGTGTAGGCGTAGCAGAGGGCACAAGAGTATCCCACCCTGCTGGAGTTAGTATATTCATGATACCGTTGTAACACTCTTCTATGAAATAGAGAATATTACTAAACAAACAAGGGCTAAAATGATTCCGCTCTGGACAAGCTGTTATGGTTTTGTGGGTTGTCCCTGCAACATAACAACAACAAAAGATTAATGAACGAACCAATACCGTTACAATACAATATTTCACCCCTTCCACAATTTATTTACAACCGTCAGTTCTCTCGTTTTTATAACTCAAATATCAGTTTTTACTGTTCATAACCAAGTCCCCCAAATCTTCGCCGGCACAAAAAAAGAAGACAAAAAGGTGAAATGTTCCAATACCGGCACCCCAAAAAATAAACAGGACGTCCCTGTATGAATTGTCACCAAAAAAACCCCCCTGAGATCAGTCCAAAATGCAGATGAAAAAAAACGAATGAATGAATAGAGACAAGCAGGAATCTTAAGCTCCCGCCACCCCTAGCTCCGGGTGCACAGTGGACTTCCCTCGGATTAGCGTCCTCCTTCATGGGCCAACCAGCCTCCCGCTTCACAGCGGAGACGTGTCGACACCTCATAGGTCCCGCGTAGACTCCCTACGATATGACGCTCCCTCTGGTTGCTCCGGTAGTCTCCGACAGGCCTGCTTTTCATTCTTCCATGCGATGACGGCTCTCTATGTCAGAGTGCTCGGGTCAATCTAAATGTATCTGAGTGCTGTGTGTCTCACGGCCACTTCTGCTTTCCTTTTAAGCCGCTACCCGCTGCTGGAAAACAGCTGATGGCCACTTCCATTACCAGCTGATGTAGTGACAGGTTGACTAGTTTTTTCTATGCATACATGCACTGAAAAAGTGGAACATGATTAATACAGAGGCACAAACAATGGCATGGAGTATCTATGATTATTGCATCATAGCAATTAAAATACCCAGGCTCTCCTTTTATGTGGTCACCATTCTCTCCATAAAAGGGCGATGCAATTAAATATGTGGCAGTGCTACACCGTAAAGAACTCGAGTGTAATATTGCTTTTATACAACAGTTCCGCAAGCACAGTTTATTAAAAGACAGCAGTACAAGACAAAATATTATGATTTCTTTGTTTAACCAGTTATTTTGCACAGCTGAGAAAAAAAAGTCCCTTCTGAATGTAGCCACTAGCCAGTAACTGCAGCTAAACATCTCAATCAGCATGAAGATGTCTATTGTCATTTCACACACATGTAAACAAATTAAACTTTGTCAAGTGTGAAAGCAATGTGTTTATAAAACATACCTGTTAAGTCGATACTTCAGAAAATCCCAGATAAAAATAAAATAAAATGAAACAATACCTGTCGCCAGAGGCTAGTAGTAGCATGCTAGTGATTTAGCACATTTTACTCGCTTTTCTTCACATTTTCAGATGAAACAAAGAGTCCATCACCACAAAGGTATTGTGGTCTATTAATTGAGACAATAAATCAAATTGTAGCACTGCCTATTTTTTAAGCAGACATGAAATCGCTTAATGATCTTAAAATGACCGGGTAGATGGAAGTAGACCTTTGCAAAAGGGTGGGAGTTCCAGGTCATGGATGTATAATTTCTTGTCAAACAGCATCTCACTGTGGAAATTAAGGCATCCAAAACAGTGCTGCAATTGTCAGAAAGTTGATAGAAAATTACTGTTAGTAACTAACGTTGCTAGAACACCTTTGACATTTTCAGTGAAATTGGAGTGCAATTATTGTGGATTATAGTAACTCCTGGAATCCCTATTGTCCAATCAAATTGCTCAGTCGGAACTAACTGTGTTATAATTATAAATATCCTTTTTGAACATATTCAGCTGTATATTTATGACCTTATTTTCAACATTATTCTGTGATTATTCTTTTTCCTTTACAAAAGGAAATGCTTAATTTTGATAGGTGGGTTGTAGTTCTAATTTTCAATAATTTGTATATATTTTCAAACATATGATTATGACTATGACTGCTAAATCTGAGGTCGAACCTCAGATTCAGGAGAAGCAATGTGGTTTTTGTCCTGGCTGTGACACATCAGATCAGCTCTTTACCCTCTCGAGAATCGTTGAGGGTTTGTAGGAGTTTGCCCAACCAGTGTTGTGTTTTGTGGATTTGGAAAAAGCATTCGACCACATCCCTCGTGGTCTCTTGTGGGGGGGTGCTGTGAGAGTATGGAGTATCGGGCTCATTGTTACGAGCTATCCGGTCCCTATATGACCGTTGCAAGAGTTTGGTTCGTATGGCCAGCACCTAGTCAAACTTGTTTCCAGTGAGAGTTGGACTCCGCCAGGGCTGCCCTTTGTCACCGATCCTGTTCATAATTTTTATGGACAGGATATCTAGGAGCAGCCAAGGGTTGGAAGGTGTTATGCTTGGTGACCACAGGATCTCATCTCTGCTTTTTGCAGATTATGTTGTCCTGTTGGCCCCATCCAGCAATGTTCTACAGGTCTTCCTGGGACAGTTTACTACTGAGTGTGAAGCGGCTGGGATGAGAATCAGCACCTCCAAGTCCGAGTCCATGGTCCTCAGCTGGAAAAAGGTGGATTGTCCTCTCTGGGTTGGAGACAAGCTCCTGCCCCAAGTGAAGGAGTTTAAGTATCTTGGGGTCTCATTCACGAGTGAGGGGAGAATGGAGCGAGCGATTGACAGAAGGATCGGAGCAGCCTCTGTAGTGTTGCGGATGTTGTACCGGTCTGTTGTGGTGAAGAGGGAGCTGAGCTCTAAAGCAAAGCTGTCGATTTACCAGTCAATCTATGTTCCTACCCTCACCTATGGTCATGAGCTTTGGGTAATGACCGAAAGACCAAGATCGCGGATACAAGTGGCTGAAATGAGTTTTCTCCATAGGATTGCTGGACTCACCCTTTGAGGTTGGGTGAGGAGCTCAGTCATCCAGAAGAGGTTCAGAGTTGAACCGCTGCTCCTCCACATCGAAAGGAGCCAGTTGAGGTGGTATGGGCATCTGATCAGGATGCCTCCTGGATACCTCCCACTTGAGGTGTTTCGGGCATGTCCAATGGGGAGGAGACCCCGGGGCAGACCCAGGAGACGCTGGAGAGACTATGTCTCCCTGCTGGCCTGGGAGCATCTTGTTATCCTCTCTGAAGAGCTGGGGCAGGTGGCTGGGGAGAGGGAAGTCTGGGCTTCTCTGCTTGAACTGCTGCTTCTGCGACCTGGACCTCCGGAAAAATGGTAGAAGATGGATGGATGGATATTTTTAAACACAATTCACCAGGCTGTTATTGCTATCAAACTATCTCCATATTTAATCTTTTTTTTGCACTGCAGGGCAATTAATTATTTAGATTAACTCAATCACAAAAACTAAAACTTTGTTTTAATCTAATCATCTTACAGTTGTTACATGTTTTCAGCTCATTCCGGCAAAGCCAAAAGGAGTCACGTGATGCGCTCCGTCCGTCCGTCTGTCTGACCAGATTTCACGGGAATCACTGCTCCTCCTAGGCATTTGCCTCGATGCTCACCAGAGTCACTTACAATGATCCTCAGGTGGGTCTGCATCCAGATTGAGCTCAAGGTCAAGGTCAGTGGTCAGGGGACCTGAGCACTCATGGGGTAATTTCATCAGACTGGAATGAGCTAGTCCGTCATTGACAGTCTGTTTTTTTTCTTTCGGTTTTTGCTCCCTCTGCATTTCCCCATTAACCCAAGCAGTAATTAAACTAAATGAAATACAGCATTAGTTGTGTCATTCAAAATATACTGCATAATTTAATATAATGTATAATATAGATTATTAAATAATTTAAATTCTCCATTTAATAAAACAGATCCACATACGCACTTATATATGTGCAGTGAGTTTTATTAGAATGTTTTAAATCAACTTCATGTAAAAATCTGTGTTCTAACTTCCACATTTTCATGAGAAGAATCTACATCTGTATACTCATTGACACATTTCCCTGATTTAAGGTGTAGCAAGTGTCAGATGTACATATACATGTTTTTCTTACCTGTCATTCAATACCGTGCCTCTATGGATAATGCTAAAACACACACTAAAATTAAGCAATACCCCTTAAAATAGAACAAAGTGTGCCTTTATCTCAACTTTTGTTCATCCTTGCTCTTTTTGCACAGAACGGTGAGGCCGACGCCATCACTCTGGATGGAGGTTACATCTACACAGCAGGAAAAGACTATGGATTGGTCCCTGCTGTTGGCGAGAGCTACACAGGTAGCCACATGGAAACAACCAAGCAGGCGCACATTTTTTTAAGGCCAATACACTCTCATACTTTTGCATTTTGTGGCCTCCAGATGACGCTGATGGCGCCATGTACTATGCAGTCGCTGTGATAAAAAAGGACAGCGACATTCGTACTATTGATGACCTGCGTGGGCGCAGCTCCTGTCACACGGGATACGGTCGCACAGCTGGCTGGAACGTTCCCGTAGCAATGCTGATAGAGAGAGGCCTAATTACCCCTAAGGGCTGTCAGATACCCGAGGGTGAGTGTGATAAGAATGAACTG
This sequence comes from Pholidichthys leucotaenia, assembly GCA_020510985.1. Classification (NCBI taxonomy): domain Eukaryota; kingdom Metazoa; phylum Chordata; class Actinopteri; order Cichliformes; family Pholidichthyidae; genus Pholidichthys; species Pholidichthys leucotaenia. Next base: position 297,681,029 of record CM035839.1, on the reverse strand, counting down.
GGTCACGAGTGTGGGCAATTAGAATGAACTAAGATGAATTATTAAAAAGATGTGAGCATCTTTAGCATGGTATAATGTCACATGGCAGTACACGGCCAACACTGAAATCTAAGTAAGATGAAATATGTTAAAGGGAACCTATGATGAAAATTTCACGGTTTCAGTTTCAATTTGGGTATCTAGAATGGCTATCAGAGGAAAAAGTCAGCCCTGTCACTTTGTCATGATCTGCCTTGGTCCCCCTACTTCACATTCAATCAGAAATTTTTATTTTGCCTCCAGTTGTGAGTTCAGAACTTGAACTTGGAAGATACCACCCTTATTTCTTATTCTTCACAATGCTAATGATGTTTCCTAGTGAGCACTGAAACCCACACACTGCTAGCAAATTAGCTTAGCGGTGCGAGTGAGGTTTTGAGGACTACTCCATGTTCTGCTCATCCATTTAGAAATCTGTGTTTCCAGCTGGTTTAATAATCCACAGTCAGTTATCCTGTATACAGTATCTCACATCATTCTCGCTTATTTTATATTTTGGCCATGGTAGCCCTGTAATCTCACTGATACCTAGCTTAGTTTAGCTAACATGTCTAGCTCCCTTTGAGGTAACAGAGCTAACCCGTCAGTCATTCAAGGCTGTTGCTGTGCTTATTAAATCTTAGGGATCGCTCTTGTTCTATCAACCACACAAACCAAACACTTCTGTAACAAAAGATGCTTTATTTTGGCTTTTACATTCTCTCATTTAGCCAGTTTTACATAAGTTAGCTCAGCTTGGGTTGGACAACGAAAGTTAACCACCAAAAGTTACCACAGCATCACCCATGGATCTCAGGAGTGACGAAAGGGAGAGTGTGGGGTGAACTAGAGCTCATGAGCGTTTAAAAAACATGCAGTGAAACAGGTCATTATGAAGAAGGGTGTTTAATCTGGGTGGAAAACAACGCGGGTATTTTGACCAAAGCATGTCACAGACATTTCATTAAGACCACTGGAAAACGATGTCAATTTGTGGAGAAAGTGCATAATGTGTATGTACACCTTTATTTAAGCTATTTCATCTCAGATTTCAGTTTTGCAGTGTTTTTTGTAGCCCTTTATGAAAGTGAATAACTGTAAAATGTCTATTATAGACATGGCACAGCTCACTCAGAACCACATGAATAAACCTACTGAATGAGCACATGAGCAAGCAGTAAAGGCCTGAAAACTACTATTTCTCTCTTTTTTTCCGCACTTGGATTAGCACTTTGGCAAAAAACACCTTGACTGTCCTGCACGTGTCTGACTTTGTTGTTTCATCCCATGATGCTTAGCGGTGGGAGGCTTCTTTAAAGAGAGCTGTGTGCCAGGGGCCAATCAAGACGGCTTCCCCAGCAACCTGTGCTCTGTCTGTGTGGGAGACAACTCAGGACAGAACAAGTGTGAGAAGGGAAAGGACCTTTATGATGGATATGATGGTGCCTTCAGGTACTGCAAACAACCTCAAAGTGGTGCACTTTTCACATTTAGTTTCCAGTGTACTGACAGAGATCGGTAGAGAAGCCAGAAATTGTACTCAAGTAAAAGTTAATTAGTTATTTAGTTAATGTCCTTCCTTTGTGGGACACCATATGGTATATAGGGGCAGTGCCTATCTCCATTTCTGTGACCCTAGGCTACACATCTACTGTCAGTAGTGAAAGCTACAGTGGTAGATTAGTCCTCTGGTACCTCTGTGTGTTAACTTTTCCTTTCCCCAGTCTATTATGCTGAGCACCAAGCTAGAAGGCAGAAAGCAACATTTTTATATGGTCTTTGGCATGACCTGGCTGGGCCATGAACCCACAACCTCCTGGCTACGGAGTGGATGCTCTGCCACTAGGCTACTACTCCGGTTTTCGAGTAAAAGTAAACTTGTATTATTATTATACTCAACTATAAATAAGAGTACTCTGCTGAAAATTAGGTATGAGTAAGAAAATATCTGTTAAAAAAGTCACTTGAGGTGTGAGTATCAACTTTACCCTCATTAATTTGTAGGGTTTTTCATTAAATTTGTGACGTTTTTCCATACAAAATTACATGCACAGTTTTTCTTATGCCTTGGTGAAATGGAGGCATAATCGGTTAGTGCATCTGTTTGTGGCTGTGTGTATCTGTCCGTCTGTCTGTCTGTCCACATCTCTGTTTCAGCTTGCCCGGTCAAAATTAAGTGGAACTAAATTGTATCATTATAGCACCATATTTTCTTAACTTTTGATTTGCCAGAATTTCAAAATAGGCCTTTGTTTTTGAAATAAACACAAATTTAACTCACCATTTCTGTCAGTGCCACAGCGAAAAAAAGGTATTGTAATAACTATCCGGGGCCAGTAGAGGTCGGAGTGCGACTTTTTTTTACAGCCACCCATGCTACCATGCCACAGGCACCAAGGCACAGCACTTTGGTGCTTTTATTAATTCAGGACTTTTTCTCAAAAAATTTACATTTTTCTTACTGATTTGTGAGGTTTTCCTCATAAATTTGTTGTGTTCTTCTTGTAAATTTATTATTTTTCCTCAAAGACTTGCCTTTCTTCTAACAAATTTGTGACCCCCCCTTCCCATAGTGAATTTAGTATTTATTTCTTATAAATTTGAAAATGATTTCATGGACATTTGCATTATTTTATCTAAAAATGTGCAACTTTTTAGCTCATTATGGCATCTGTTGTCCATCCATCCATCCATCCATCCATCCATCCATCCATCCACATTTCACAGCAATGGCCACTCCTTCTATACATGGTCACCAAACTCACACACAGTGATCCTCAGGTGGGTCTGCATCCAAGTGGTGCTCAAGGTCAAAGGTCAGGAGATCTGAGCAATCTTGGGGTGATTCCATCTGGCTCCCCTGTCATTGACAGTCTGGTTTATTGTAAATTTGTTTTTGTAAACATAAAATTGTGCACATTCCATTCCCTTCACTTCATATAAATAAACAGTTAGATTACATTCATGTCCCAGAATAGATGACTTTCAAAACTGGTTTCAGTGAATTAAAATCATAAATTCACAAAAATAACTCAAGATGCAACGGTTTCTAAGCCAAAGTTTTTACAGTTTAAATAACTTTTATTTCTGACCAGTTTTAAAATAGTCAAAGATTACCAGATATAAATGGGTAAAATTACAGGTTTGTCTTCATAAATATTGTCAAGAAAAGGTAAAAAGTATCTTATAATAACTATTCAGTAAAGTACATTTTTGTGAAAAACTCAGTTCGGTACATCTAGCCTACTTAAGTTAATGTAAGTCATTAATACCGACCTCTGTTTATTGATCTTTAACAAATGGACAGGTTCGCTTTCTATGGAAAAAAAAAAATGGGACTGTTTGGAAAAAAATGCCGCTCTGAACTTTGTATTTGTCTTCAGTAGAACTTATAATTGAATTAATCCAAGATTATACGTTTATCTGTTCATTCAGGTGTCTGGCAGAAGGGAGAGGAGACGTGGCTTTCATCAAACACACTACAGTCTTCCAAAACACTGATGGTAAAGACCAGTAACTCCAAAGCATAGAAGTCTCATCTTAAAATCCTTCGAGTTTCCTTGGAAGTTAAGTAAGAAACATCACCTGTTGTTTTTTTTGTTTTTTCAGGCCAGTCAACTGATTCATGGGCGATAAATCTGCATTCTAAAGATTTCCAGTTGCTCTGCCCTTCTGGAACGAAAGCAGAGGTCACTCAGTACATGCACTGCAACCTGGCCAGAGTCCCATCGCATGCTGTAATGGTACGCCCAGACACCAACATCCACGCTGTCTATGGACTCCTGGACCGTGCACAGGTAGGAGTTTACCGGCGCTCTTGTGAGCAAGAGGGTGTGATCGGTTAGCAGATGTGTAGAGCTGCAGTTTACTGGAGAATATAAAGCCTTATGATAAAACAGAGGACTCTTGGTAGGGTTAGAGTGGGGAATAAAAAGATATGTTTGTGGGTGAAAAAAAAATCAGAAATCATGAGTAACATTAACTAGGATTGTATTTAACACTTGATTACAAGGTACAGCAACAGAATAATGAAGTGTCTTGAAGAAAGACATAGAGTGTCTCCTTCCAAAAAGTAATGTACAGTTTGATCCTTGGAAAAGCATATGCTGTTGAAGAAAATCAGATGAAAATTACTTTCCCTACAGTATAACCTTCAGAATTCTTAAACAGCTGCAGTATTTCTAAATGTTTCTACAAAATACATTTCTGCCAAACAAGATCAGTGACAATCTCAAAGTAGTTTTGATAGATATAGAAACAGCTTGTGACCACAGTAGATTTACTCGTATAGATAATGAAAAAGTCTTGCCTTTTTGCTGTTACGTTTCTGTCCATTCTAATTTTCCTTTTTTTGTTTCCCTGTAGACATATTTCAGCAGTGATACAAATCCTGGTTTCAAGATGTTTGACTCGAAAGACTACCAGGGCACAGATCTGATCTTCAAAGACTCCACCGTTCACCTCGTGGGTGTTGCTGACAGGAAGACCTATCAGGACTGGCTGGGTCAGGGCTACATGGACTCGCTCACTGACTTGGAGTGCAGCTCATCAAGTGCAGGTAAAAGAAAAAAAAAAGTTTGGAAAAATGATGTGATTAACCATTTAAAGAAATCATTTAGAGTCAAGATGCCAATTATTAAACTACATACAGTATAGCTGTAAATGATAATAAGATTGGCCATGTTTACATGCACGAGCTCCAGTGTGGGAGGTCGTGAGTTCAGACAACCAGTTGGGCTTGACCGCCAGTCCTTTTGGCCACACATGTAAACACATCAAATCTGATTATTACCATTGCTGTGGCCATCGTCGATTGAAGATTGTTGATCTTGCTTCCCATTCTGAAGATCAGAGGTAGAGTGGGGCTTTGCAGTTTGCACAGATTGAGCCAGAAAGCATACAGAGAGAGCAAGCCTTTGCCAAGGTAGCTTACATTTTAAGTTTCTCCTAACAGCCTGTTAGCTGTCAGCTAATAGCCTCCACTGGTGGTGACCATGAAATCATCAAACAAGGCGCCTCATTCATTTGGGACTTTGGAATTTTTTTGATTAATTCTGGAGGATAGAGGGAGTCACATCAACACCAAATAGTCCATGTCCAGTTTCTTCTAAAAATTTAATCAGAATCTGTGAATAAATGTTTGAGTTTTGCTATTAAATTAGGCAGAAAAAACACAGGCAAAAATATAACCTTCTGGTGGAGGTAATAAAACTTTGATAAATGATCAGCAGTTCCAAACCCAGTTAAAGAGGGCCCTAAAACTAAAAACTGAAGCCAAACAGATCAACATTTATTGAAAAACTGACCTAACTTGGCCACGTTTTCGACAGTGGTATTGTGACAATTCAGAATTAATTACTTAATTGCACCAAGATGTCTCACAGAATGAAGAACAAACCAAGCAGAATTACAACAGCAACAAAAGTAAGCTAGCGCTTGTTGGCCTTGATTGACAGTGCATTCTGGGATTTGTAGTGTCCGTGATGGATATGCTGTATACTAGCATAACTAGAAATGATCTCATTGGCCAGATATGATTATGCTTTTTTTCATCATTTAAAAAGAGACAGTAGTGTAATATACCACACACACACGCACACGCACACACACAGTGGATATAAAAAGTCTACACACCCCTGTTCAAATACCAGGTTTTTGTGATGTAAAAAAATGACACCAAGATAAATCATTTCAAAACTTTTTCCACCATTAATGTGACCTATAACCTGTACAACCCAATTGAAAAACAAACTGAAATCTTTTAAGGGGAAAAATAAAAAACTTACAATAACCTGGCTGCATAAATATGCACACCCTTAAAAGGAACTCCGATTATATTGGCATGTTAGCTCTATATGCTTTATTTTTATGTTACTAACATAACTATAATATAATTTTTATGAAAATAATTCCCAGTTTTATATATTTTTAAAAACCTTTGTTACGATGTAAATTGCCATTATTGTTTGCGTCGCAATGCATTCTGGGTAGTGACGTAGAAAGGTTGCAGCCGTTTTTTCTGTCTTATACAAGCCAAGAAGCGAAGCTCCTAACTACTGCCATTTGTCAGTGAAAATGCCACATTGCGCAGCTTTTGGATGTAATTTCCAATCAAAGGGAAATAAAGAGAGCGGGGTGAGCCTCCATAGCTTTCCTAAAGAGGGAAAGTGGAGGAAAAAGTGGGGCGGCAGCGGCTCAGCAGGTCGTCTAATAACCTGATGGTTGGCGGTTCGCATCACGCTCTCCCCAGATATCCTGCCGTTGTATCCCTGGGCAAGACACTTCACCCACATTGCCTCCAGTGCCCATAACACTGGGTATGAATGTGTAAAAATGCTTAAATGCTCGGTGGTGGCCGGAGAGGCTGCTGGCGTGGATTGGCAGCCACATTTCCCTCACTCTGAGTCTGTGATCACGCGCTGTACACTGTGATAATAGCACAATATCGCTCAAAGCGCACGAGCGTGCACTTTGCGCACCAGTGTTGCGGATGAAATAAGGGAACCCAGTGTGGAGGCATGGAATAATTGGAGGCAGGACACGTGAACTGAAGTTTAAAAGGTTGTTTATTTCATACTTCAGCGCTGTGGAGCGAGCCCTTTTTTTTTTAATTACTTATTTTGTACTAAGCGCAGTGGGCAGCACAGTTTACCCTCGGCCGGGGGATCGCGGAGATCGTGGGTTCGATCCCTGCCCCCGGCCAACAGTGATCTGTGTGGAGTTTGCATGTTCTCCCCGTGTTTGCGTGGGTTTACTCCGGGATTTCTCCAGTTTCCTCCTGCATGTCAAAAACATGCAGGTTAGGGAGTTAAGGGGCGCTTGCGCACGCAGTGACTGGCAGCTGGTGGCTTGTCACCAGACTGCAAAACAAATCTACCTATGGGTACAAAATAAGTAATTAAAAAAAAGGGCTCGCTCCACAGCGCTGGAGTGAGCTTCGTGCTGTAGGATGAAATAAACACCCTTTTAAACTTCAGTTCGCGTGTCCTGCCTGCACTTATTCCGTGCCTCAACACTGGGTTCCCTTATTTCATCCACAACACTGGTGCGCAAAGCACACGCTTGTGCGCTTTGCGTGATATTGTACTTTATCATAGCGTGATTAATACATATGTCAGCTCTATCAAGTGTTGTGGGATGTCTGGTGCGTGTGTTTGGATGGGCAGCTCGGTGCGTGTCGTGAGTGAGTGATGGCATTTGCGCAGCAGAGGCGCCCCCCCCCCCTCCCCGGTGTGTGTGGCGAACTGTGTGTGATTTGGTGCGGATAAGTAGAAAGAGCGAGGCGACCAGAGCAGGTAGAATTTGTTGCTGACAACAGTGCAGTATATAAATACAGCCCCAACGCTTCAGCAAAACGGCCTGTGCTTCTGTGTACCACAAGAGTGAGATTTACTCGGGAATTGACCGCGGAGGAAGATGCATCTCCCCTGCGTCCCAAAACCACAGTTAGGAGACGAAAGGCAGGAACAATCAACACAAGCGTGCGATCACAGACATGTCTCATGCGCGCGCTTTGAGCGATATTGTGCTATTATCACAGCGTGATTAATACATATGTCAGCTTTATCAGGCATGCGCTACAGCGCGTGATCACAGACTCAGAGTGAGGGAAATGTGGCTGCCAATCCGCGCCAACAGCCTCTCCGGCCACCACCGAGCATTTAAACATTTTTACACATTCATACCCAGTGTTATGGGCACTGGAGGCAACGCGGGTGAAGTGTCTTGCCCAGGGACACAACGGCAGGATATTTGGGGAGAGCGTGATGCGAACCGCCAACCATCGGGTTATTAGACGACCTGCTGAGCCGCTGCCGCCCCACTTTTTCCTCCACTTTCCATCTTTAGGAAAGCTATGGAGGCTCACCCCGCTCTCTTTATTTCCCTTTGATTGGAAATTACATCCAACAAATTACATCCAACATCCGCAATGTGGCATTTTCACTGACAAATGGCAGTAGTTAGGAGCTTCGCTTCTTGGCTTGTATAAGACAGAAAAAACGGCTGCAACCATTCTACGTCACTACCCACAATGCATTGCGACGTAAACAAAAATCGTAATAAAATTTTTTTAAAAATATATAAAACTGGGAATTATTTTCAAAAAAATTAAATTATAGTTATGTTGCTAACATAAAAATAAAGCATATAGAGCTAACATGCCAATATAGTCGGAGTTCCTTTTAAACTAATACTTTGTTGCAGCGCCTTTGGCTTTTATTACAGCACTCAGTCTTTTTGGGTAGGAGTCTATCAGCGTGGCACATCTTGATATGGCAATATTTGCCCACTCTTCTTTGCAAAAACACTCCAAACCCGTCAGATTGTGAGGGCATCTCCTGTGGTTCCAAGGTTGTCATAGCCAGGAGCGGCACTGGGGTTAAGCTCCCAGTGCTCATAAAATGCTCCTTACGGCATGCGTCTCGAAAAGCCTCTGACAACTAAGTCCAACTCCTAGCCTGCCCGTGTGGTTAGTCTCTAAACCCGGCGGAACTGCTTTTACTAATAGGAGAAGGGGCGAGGGTGGATCTCTGGCGCCTTAAAACCAGATGCTTCGGGTAGATGGTAGCTCGTCAACCTGGGAAGGTAGCCCATCTAGGGGAAGGTAAACCCTGATTTCAAACCTCCGCTGCCTTGCGACACACCCGGTCACGGGAAAGGCTTCGGGAGTCAACCCTGAGGAAAAATCCGGAGTCGGAGCCCCTAAGGCAGTTCTCTGTTGTGCTCAACATCGTTCTGGCAGCTCCTGCGATGGCGCTGGTGCCAAACTATAGCAGCCCTGCTGTTCCTTTGGATCCATCAGTGACGTGGAGAGGGGGGACATGCTGCATGGGTAACATCTTGTCCTCCAAATCTTCAGAATCAGAATCAGAATCAGAATCAGAATCAGGTTTATTGCCATTGTTCATGTAGTACACAAACTAGGAATTTGTCTCGGTACAATGCTGCAACATTAAACATGATAAGATAAGAGAAATAAACTATACATGTAATAAAGTGTAGGATAAGATTAAGTGATACTGGTCAACAGTTAAAATATATATTAGCCAGCAGCAGATACTGTGGAGAACTATATAGTGCAGTCGGTAATGCAGGAAGAAAACAGTGATGATTGACATGAGTCTGGTTGAGCTGCTGTACATGGTGCACGAGAGTCAATAAGTCACTTAGTGTTCAGCAGTCTAATGGCAGAGGGGAAGAAGCTGTTCATGTGACGGGAGGTTTTAGTCTGGATGGACCGAAGTCTTCTACCAGAGGGGAGGGGGGCAAACAGTACGTGACCAGGGTGTGAGGGATCGGCTATGATCCGGCCAGCACGCCTCCGGGTCCTGGAGATGTACAGATCCTGGAGAGATGGGAGCTTGCAGCCGATCACCTTCTCAGCAGTGCGCACGACGCGCTGCAGCCTTAGTCTGTCCCTGGCAGTGGCTCCTGCGTACCACACGGTTATGGAGGTGGTGAGGATGGACTCGATGATGGCTGTGTAGAACTGCACTAACATCTTGGTGGGTAGCTTGAGCTTCCTCAGCTGCCGCAGGAAGAACATCCTCTGCTGGGCTTTTTTGATGAGTGAGCTGATGGTCAGCTCCCATTTGAGGTCCCTGGTGATGGTAGTGCCTAGGAAGCGGAAGGAATCAGCAGTGGTGATGGGAGAGCCTGAGAGGGTGAGGGGGGGCAGAGGAGTAGTGACTTTCCTGAAGTCTACAATCATCTCCACTGTCTTCAGAGCGTTCAGCTGCAGGTTGTTATTGCTGCACCAGGACGCCAGCTGGGCCACCTCTCTCCTGTAGGCGGACTCGTCGCCGTTGGAGATGAGCCCGATGAGGGTGGTGTCGTCCGCAAACTTGATCAACTTGACAGACTGGTGGCTGGAGGTGCAGGAGTTGGTGTAAAGGGAGAAGAGTAGGGGGGAAAGTACACAGCCCTGGGGTGATCCGGTGCTGATGCTAGTATAGTCTGAGACAGTCTTTCCCAGCCGCACATGCTGCCTCCGGTCCGTCAGGAAGTCAATGATCCACCTGCAGAGGGAGTCAGGCACGTTGAGCAGGGACAGCTTGTCCCGGAGCAGAGCGGGGCGGATGGTGTTGAATGCGGAGCTGAAGTCCACAAACAGGATCCTGGCGTAGGTTCCCGGGGAGTCCAGGTGCTGCAGGATGGAGTGGAGGGCCAGGTTGACTGCATCGTCTACAGACCTGTTGGCTCGGTAGGCAAACTGCAGCGGGTCCAGGAGAGGGGTGGTGATGGACTTGAGGTGGGACAGGACCAGGCGCTCAAAGGACTTCATGACTACAGAGGTGAGCGCTACAGGTCTGTAGTCATTAAGTCCAGTGATCCGTGGCTTCTTGGGGACAGGGATGATGGTGGAGGATTTGAGGCAGGACGGCACGTGGCATAACTTAAGGGAGGTGTTAAAAATGTCTGTGAATACAGGAGCCAGCTGTTTCGCACAGAGTCTCAGGGTGGAGGGAGACACGCCGTCTGGGCCGGGGGCCTTGCGCGGGTTCAGTCTGGAGAACTGTTTGAGCACATCCTGCTCACTGATGATAAGGGGAGGGGGGGAGGGGGGGTGCCTTAAATGAAGTAGGGAATGTGGAGGCTGTGGAGCTGGAGGGAGGGGGGGAGTTGGACACAGATGACGAGGTGTCAAAACGGGCATAGTGTTGGGACAGTCTTTGACAAAGGGCTTTGTCATCCTGACCTTTAGGAGCCTTAGGTCGATAGTTGGTGATTTGCCTCAGTCCTCTCCACACGGAAGCCGAATCATTAGCAGTGAACTGCTGCTGGAGTCTCTCTGAGTATAGAGATTTAGCCCTCTTCAGCTCTCTGTTAAACCGGTATTTAACCTCCCTGTAGCAGTCCCTGTCTCCACTTTTCAGCGCTGCTTCCTTCTCCTTCCTGATCTGTCTGAGCTTAGCTGTGAACCAGGGTTTGTCATTAGAGTAACTCACCCTGGTGCGTGATGGAAGAATGTTCTCTTCACAAAAGTGGATATATGAGTTCACAGTGTCCGTGTACTCATCCAGATCATGCGTGGCTCCTTTAAGCATGCCCCAGTCAGATATTTCCATGCACGTTTCCAGCTTCTCCTCAGCATCACTGGTCCGTATCTTCGTAGTGCTCACAACAGGTTTAGTGAGCTTCAATCTCTGTCTGTATGTGGGAATGAGGTGAACCATCACGTGATCAGATAATCCCAGCGCAGCTCGAGGGACAGCGCGATATGCGTCTTTCACTGTGGTGTAACAGTGATCCAGTGTGTTTAATCCTCTGGTGGGGCATTTAATAAACTGTTTGTAGCGGGGGAGATCGTGGCTCAGATTGCACTGATTAAAGTCGCCAGCCACAATAATCAGCGAGTCTGGAAAACTCCGCTCTGTGTGTTGAATGTGATCCGCGAGCACGCGCTGAGCTTCGCGCGTGTCCGCGTCGGGAGGGGCGTACACAGCGATCATTATGAAAGAAGCAAACTCCCGCGGGGAATAGAAGGGCTTGCAATTGATAACAAGAAATTCCAAGGCAGGAGAACAGTGTTTGGAAATTACCGTTACATCAGAGCACCAGCTGCAGTTGATGTAGAAGCAGACACCGCCTCCTGTGGTCTTGCCGGAAAGCTCTGTGTCACGATCAGCACGGAAGAGCTGAAAGCCATCGAGGCGCAGCGCGCTGTCCGGTATATTTTCCCGGAGCCAGGTCTCAGTAAAGCAGAGGACAGCTGAGGAGGCGAGGTCCTTAAAACGCATCAGCAGTCTCAGTTCATCTACCTTGTTAGAGAGAGAGTTGGTATTGGACAGAAATATGCCAGGCAGCGCCGTTCGCGAGCCTCTCCTGCGAAGTCGTACGAGAGCGCCCGCTCGTCTTCCTCTCTTCCGCCGTCTCACTTTCCGAGCCAAGCAATAAACCAGATCGGCGGCAGGGGCTAGAAAAACTGGGAGGAGGTCCGTGGGGGTGAAAGTCCTGATATTTAGAAGTTCTTCACGGGTATAAGTGCAAGCAGACACACAATTGACAAACAAAAACAAACAAAGAGCGCAGCGAAGCACCATGTCGACCGCTGTGGGCGCCATCTTGGATGGATCCATTTCAAATCTTCCTGCCCAGGCTTGAATCCTACCAACGCCCAACGCTGGAAGGTAGAATACTGGTGCGCATCGGCCTGTTCAGCCACAGGCGGTGCTGTTCCAGCAGAGTAGATGTTTAGGATTCTCTTCCATGGTCATCATAGACTAACGGAGGCCGACGACTCCTGTGCACAGCTCTCTTCAGATCATCCCACAGATGTTCGATCGGATTCAGGTCTGGACTGTGGCTGGGCCATTCCAAAACCTTAATCTTCTGGTGAAGCTATTCTTTTGTTCATTTGGATGTGTGCTTTGGGTCATTGCCGTGCTGAAAGATGAAGTTCCTCTTCATCTTTGGCTTTCTAGCAGAAGCCTGAAGGTTTTGTGCTAACACTGACTGGTATTTGGAACTGTTCATAATTCCCTCCACCTTGACTAAGGCCCCAGTTCCAGCTCAAGAAAAACAGCCCCAAAGCATGATGCTGCCACCACCATGCTTCACTGTAGGTATGGTGTTCTTTTGGTGATGAGCAGTGTTGTGTTTGCACCAAATATACCTTTTGGAATAATGGCCAAAATGGGAAAATGTGTTATGGTCCGATGAAGCCAAGGTTGAACTTGTGTTTGGGAGATTTCAAATGTGTTTTTGCAAAATGTAGCTGGGCTTGGATGTTTTTCTTCATAAGATAAGGCTTCCGTCTTGCCACCCTAGACGGAAGATTGTTGTCACATGCACTAAACAGCCAGTACTTGCCAGAAATTCCTGCAGCTTCTTCAGTGTTGCTGTCGGCCTCTTGGTAGCCTCCCTGACCAGTTTTCTTTTCATCTTTTCATTAATTTTGGAGGGACGTCTAGTTCTTGGTAATGCCACTGTTGTGCCATATTTCCTCCACTTGATGATGACTGTCTTCACTGTGTTCCATGATATATTTAATGCCTTGGAAATTCTTTTGTACCTTTTTCCTGACTGATACCCTTGAACACTGAGATCCCTCTGATGCTTTGGAAGCTCTCTGCGGACCATGGGTTGTGCTGTAAGATGTGACTACAAAAATATCAGGAAAAGCCTACTAGAACAGCTGAACTTTATTTGGGGTTAATCAGAGGGACTTTAAATGGTGGCAGGTGTGAGCTGACTCCCATTTAACATGAGTTTTAATGTGATTGATTAATTCTGAACACAGCTACATCCCCAGTTATAGGAGGGTGTGCATATTTATGCAACCAGGTTATTGTAAGTTTTTTATTTTTCCCCTTAAAAGATTTCAGTTTGTTTTTCAATTGGGGTGCACAGGTTATAGGTCACATTAATGGTGGAAAAAGTTTTGAAATGATTTATCTTGGTCTCATTTTTTACATCACAAAAACCTGGCATTTGAACAGGGGTGTGTAGACTTTTTGTGGTAGACTGCAAGTCTAATTTAAAACATTACTGGCACATGCCTCTAGGGGGAACTACCTGTATTGTTCAGCACTACTATTAAGGGGACACATTAGAACAAGAGTGTGAAAACCCCGCGCAGAATCCATGTTCAGTCATATTATGTGTGTTGCAGAATAAACGGCAGAGTTAGCCAAAGAAATAACTCAAGTGTGATCATTGCTACACGGTAGGATATCACACAATTGGCGACGAGGATTAAAAGAAAAAAATCAGCGGCGAGAAACAGAGAACATTGCAAGTGTGGCGAACTCAAGTGACTCCAGTAGTTCGAGTGCAAGTTCAGAGGAGGAAAAACGAGGTTTCCCCACCACGACGAGCAATGGCGGCTGTAATCGGAACGGTAACCCCTTTTGATAACTCGACTCAGTCATGGGAAGAATATAGTGAAATGTTGGACTTTTTCTTCCAAGCTAATGACATTGAGGAGCCAGACAAAAGGAAGGCTGTACTGTTGAGTGGAGTTGGTGCAACTACTTACAGCTTGTTGAGAAATTTAATAAGCCCTGCATTACCGAAAGATAAAACGTACGACCAGCTTACTGCTGAGCTGCAGAAGCACTTCAGCCCCAAACCAAGTGAAATCGTGCAACGATTCAAATTTAATTCACGCATAAGGAGGAACACTGAGTCCATAGCAGAGTATGTGGCAGAATTGAAGAAATTAACACTGCACTGTGATTACAAAGTCTCATTGGAAGAAATGTTAAGAGACAGACTTGTGTGTGGAGTGAATGATGACCGAATGCAACGGCGACTTTTATCTGAAACAAAACTCACTTTTGTGAAGGCTTTGGAATTATGCCAAGCGATGGAAACAGCATCTAAAGATGTGAGAGAAATGCAAGGGAAGCTAACAGAGGACACAGCAACGCATGTTCGTGTGCCTAAGACCCAAGTAGGTGTCCACAAAGTGTCGACTGACAAAACTCAGCACAAATTCCCCAGTTGTTATCGCTGCAAAGGCCAGCACAATGCCGCCGAGTGCAAATTTGCCACTGAGCTGTGTCATAATTGTGGCAAGCGAGGGCACATTAAGAAAGCATGTAGAATAAAGGTGGACAGCGCACAGGTGCTGAAAGCGACAGTTAATGGGCAAAAGTATGAAAACAAGGGCCCAGGAAAGGAACAGCGAGCGAATCAACTGAGAGGGGAGGGAGAAAGTGATACAGAAGACATGGGTTTTCACACAATTTACAACACGTCAGAGGAACTGACCAAGGTAGCGCCCATCACGCGTACCATGAATGTTAATGGAATGAAAGTAACATTTGAAGTTGATACAGGCTGTGGAGTAACCATATTAAGTAAACAGCAATATACACAACTGTGGAAGAAAACAGACACAGCAGAATTAAATCCCTGTTCATTAAAATTAAAAACATACACAGGAGAGAAGCTAGACGTGCTAGGCATGGCACAAGTGAAGGTGCAGCACGAAAACAAAGAAAAGGACTTACCTGTAGTAGTAGTTGGGAGCGAAGGACCAAATCTACTAGGGCGAAGTTGGCTACAAGAACTGGCCATGATTGATCAGTTGGTGAATAAAGTGGAATCTCAGCCCAAATTGCAGCTGGAGGAGATCCTCGAAAGACACGCTGAGGTGTTCAAAGAAGGCGTAGGACAGCTAAAAGGTGTCACTGCAAAGATTAATGTGGACAAGGAGGCCCAACCACGATTCTGCAAACCCCGACCGGTACCCTATGCAGTCAAGCCACTGGTTGAAAGCGAGCTACAGAGGCTGCTGGATGACAAGATCATTGAGCCAGTGCAGGTTGCAGAATGGGCGGCGCCCATAGTCCCAGTGAGAAAGCCGGATGGCTCCATTAGAATATGTGGAGATTACAAACTCACTGTCAATCGAGCATCACGGGTGGATCAGTATCCAATTCCTAAAGTGGAGGACCTCTTCGCACAGCTGAATGGCGGCCGACACTTCACGAAATTAGACATGAGTCACGCCTACCAACAAGTAGTCCTGGAAGAAGAATCAAGAAAGTATGTAACCATCAATACACACAAAGGCTTATATACCTACACACGCTTACCATTTGGAGTAGCTTCCAGTCCTGCTATATTCCAGAGAACTATGGAGGGCATCCTAGGTGGAATTCCGAATGTTGCCATTTATTTGGATGACATCCTTTGTACAGGACCAAATGAACAAGAACATCTGAAAACGCTGGAGGAAGTGCTTCAACGGTTGGAGAAAAGCGGTCTGAGGTTGAAAAGAAGCAAGTGTGAGTTCATGGGAAAAGAGGTGGTGTTCCTAGGCCACAAGATCAACGCCAGTGGTCTACACCCTCTAACAGACAAAGTGGAAGCCATTGCGGAGGCGCCTGAGCCACAAAATGTTACTGAGTTAAAAGCCTACCTGGGCTTGTTGAACTATTACCATAGGTTCCTCCCAAAGCTCTCCACGCTGCTGGCACCACTACATACCTTACTTAAGAAGGAAGAAAAATGGTCATGGGGGGTCAAGCAGCAGAAGGCGTTTGAAGAGTCCAAAGCGCTACTTCAGTCCTGTAGTGTGTTAGTGCATTATGATTCAAACAAACCACTCATCCTGGCGTGTGACGCATCACCCTACGGTGTGGGTGCTGTACTCTCTCATCGTATGGAGGATGGCTCAGAGAGACCCATAGGGTTCGTCTCAAGAACTCTTAGTGCAGCTGAGAAAAACTACTCCCAGCTAGACAAGGAGGGCCTTGCAGTAGTATTTGGTGTAAAAAAATTCCACAAATACCTGTATGGGAGACAGTTCGCTATAGTGACTGACCACAAGCCACTAATTTCACTGTTCAGTGAAATGAGAGCCATACCCCAGATGACATCTCAGAGAATTCAGAGATGGGCCGTTACATTAGCAGCGTATGAGTACACCATCGTTTACAAAGCCGGACGGGACCATACAAATGCTGACGCGATGAGTAGGCTACCCTTGGATGGAGGAAGAGACAGCACGCCTGAGGAGGAGGAGAGAGTGCTATTGTTTGAAGATATCGGCGTGCCCCTGGTGAACGCACAACAAATAAAGAAGTGGACAGACAAAGACCCTGTTCTAGCAAGAGTGCGAGAATACATCTTGCGAGGATGGCCGAAGATGAACAGTCCTGAGTTCATTCCCTATGCCCGACGACAGGATGAGCTCAGCACCCAGGAAGGTTGTATCCTGTGGGGAGGACGCGTGGTTGTTCCACCACCTGGTAGGAATGCCTTACTGCAACAACTACACCAAGCACACCCTGGCATCACTCGCATGAAAGCGTTGGCGAGGAGTTACATGTGGTGGCCCAACATGGATGCAGAGGTGGAGGCGCTTGTGAAGTCATGTGCGGCATGCCAGGAGAACAGGAACAGTCCTCCAGCAGCCCCACTACATCCCTGGGAAGTTCCAGATAAACCATGGAGAAGAATTCACATTGACTACGCAGGTCCATGGATGGGAAGAATGTTCCTGATCATAGTTGACGCATACTCAAAGTGGATCGATGCATATTCTGTGAGTAGCTCTACTTCTACTGTTACCATTGAATGTCTTAGAAAGAGTTTCAGCCAACATGGGCTACCTGAAATCATAGTATCAGATAACGGTACATGTTTTACGAGTGAACAGTTCCAAGAGTTTTCTGAAAAGAATGGCATACGTCACATCACGACTGCGCCATACCATCCTTCTTCTAACGGCTTAGCCGAGAGGGCCGTGCAGACGTTCAAGTCACTCATGAAAAAGATGACAGGAGACTCTATTGAAACCCGAATGTCGAGAGCTCTGTTCAGCTATCGAATAACACCCCAATCTACAACTGGCAAGTCACCAGCTGAGCTGTTGTGTGGAAGGAAGTTGAGGTCAACATTTGACTTAATACATCCAGACTTCAGAAACAAAGTGCATGATAAACAAGAGAAACAAAAAGGTTATCATGACATGCATGCTAGAGAGAGAATACTGAGAGAAGGAGACGTGGTCTACACCCGCAACTTTGGCTCAGGACCAGCCTGGGTACCAGGAGAAATAACAGAAAAGACAGGCCCTGTGTCATTCAAGGTGACATTAGGTCATGGACAAGTGGTGAGGCGACACATCGACCAAGTTCGTGGTAGGAGCTCCATTCCCCTGCCGATGGCACCAGAGGTGTTGTCTGACACCCATTCTGAGGAGAGCATCAACGAACCACCACTTCAGGTGAAACCTGAGGTAACCGTCTCTGCAGATTCTACGGGCAGCACTGCAGCAGCCGAAACAGTGGAGCAGTCTGAGTCTTCACCTGCAGTTGGCTCACCCGCCGTGAGAAGATCTCAGCGAGCTAGGAAAGCTCCAGACTACTTGAAGGACTATACTTAGTCAGTAGTGAGTTCCCCAGCCACAGGACAAGAATGCGTCCTGGAACCTCACTGGGATGCGGTAGTCAAACCAATTCCCCAGTTAGACTGTTATGTGTGTTATACATGTGAAAAAAAAAAAAAAGAAAAGAGACAGAAATTATATGTATGGCACATGTGTTTAAGAAGTTAAAAGTAACTGTGATTGTTTAGGATTAAATGGGAGTTCCAGGATGTCTAGCATAATTGGCTAGTGTAATTAAAAGTAGTTTAATCTAGAGGGGAGGGATGTGGTAGACTGCAAGTCTAATTTAAAACATTACTGGCACATGCCTCTAGGGGGAACTACCTGTATTGTTCAGCACTACTATTAAGGGGACACATTAGAACAAGAGTGTGAAAACCCCGCGCAGAATCCATGTTCAGTCATATTATGTGTGTTGCAGAATAAACGGCAGAGTTAGCCAAAGAAATAACTCAAGTGTGATCATTGCTACACGGTAGGATATCACACTTTTTATAGCCACTGTGTGTGTGTATGTATATTTTTTAATTATGAGTACATCTACCAAGTGTTCATATTAATTCAGTCATTTTCCTTTCGCCCATCTACTTAATGTGAATGTACTTGTTAGTCTGTGAGGAAGTTTTGTGGTAAAACAAAGCTATGATTAGTGAACATTAGAGTTGTTTCCTCTGTTATGTAAAACACACCTCCTATTATCTGTTCTTTTCCAGTGGTGTCCTCTGCATGGCTGCTGCTGACTGCCCTGTTGGGCTTCACGCTGACCAACATCTGGACGTAAACACCCACGTGACACGGCTCCCCGTTTTCTTCCCCCATCTCTTCTTACCTATATTTTACCTTTTCACCATCACAGCTTGAGTCCATTGTAGATTAGCCTCACTGTTCTGTCAGCGCACCTCCTCTCACCTCTGCAGGATTTCTTCCTGGATCATTTAACACATAGAGGACAGCATGTGGGAGCTGCCTTTGGATTTGCGTGGTGCTCGTGTTGGAGAAAGTTGAGCACAAATGAATTTTAGTCGGTGCAAATGAAAGGAGGGGGAGTGCTGCTGCCACTTGGTTTACTAAAGGTGGGCTGCCATATCAGTGTGTATGCTGCCACCTGTTACACTGGTGGTGCACACTCGCCTCTCCAAAGCTAGAACTGCAGGAAAGTCTCAGTCTGACTTTTTATTCGCATGTAAGCCTTTATAAACATTTTAATCTAAGCCAGTTAAGATTCTACAGAGAGTCAGCAAGCCCTGTTCTGTCTCTTTATGTCAAAGATACTGCATATTGTAGCAAAGTTCAATAAGTTGCATTAACACTGTAAATTAAATGAATATCCAAGAAATATATGCCCAGTCATGAAGCGTTTAACAATAGTTTATGTGGCAATTACATTAATTTACATCCTCCAGTTTTTCAGTGCCCTAACTGTGCAGTTTAGCAGCATTTTAATTCTTTTTTTTAAAAATAAAAACAGATGACTTGAACTAAGTTTTGACATTTCAGGGTTTCTTCTGCTCCTATACTACAAACAATATTTGAATGTAACTTTTAAATAAAGTGTATCAGCATCTAGTCAAACCTGCCTTGCGGCCTCAGATTATCTCAGGTTAAGGAGATAGGGATTATTTTGAAAAACATCTGCAGAGATTCATTAACAGTACAGCCATGTTATTAAACCTGTTATAACAGTTAACATGCACACAATGCATTGTCCAAACATATTTATAATAATGTTATTTTGGGTATCCTGGCCCTTTTAAATAACCACTGTGAACCCACAAACTGACTGATTCAGCCCAGACAGGCTTCATGTGAACAGAGTCAGACTGGTGCGCTTGTCTGCTGCCATTTTTCTCTCTGAATACTGTTAAAGAAGACAGCCTGGTTCCTGCTCCACGCTGTCTTTGTATGATAAGCTAATGCCATATCAGTGAATATGCACTAGTGTCACCTCCACAGAGAGCAGTGCTGCGGACTGTGTGATATGTGGTTTATTAGTTTTCGTCCATAGGTTGTCTCCTTCATGCTTTCTCTTCACATACCTAATAAAAATCACTCCGATAAATAATGTGAGCGAGCATGCAGCTGCCATTAAGACGGTCCACTATGCAGTTTCTCTTCTTATGAATTAAATCTTCATAATACATTTTTACATAGGAAATACTGGATCAGCATGTAAAACTGAGTCTGGTCAGGGTCCAGCTAATGTGGGGAAAGCATGAAGAAAACACCTTGTGATTTCTGTGAGTGAGTTTTTTCCGGATCACAGAAAAGGTAGAGTTAAAACAAGCTGTAATTTGATTGTGCAATTTTGGTAACACTTGAGTTAATCAAACACATTAACTGTTAATTAGCCACTCATTAATATCTTTATTTGTAGTCCATTAGCTGTGAACTACAAGGATTAGGCTAAAAACTACAAGTTTTGTCTTAACAAACACTTAAAACAAGTTGTTAGATATAAGGACATTAAAGGGCTAATCTAAAAAATAACCTCTAAATTAATCCTTTTTACATTACTTTTAATATGTACCCCAACAAGTCCTGACATAATATAAAGTGAGAAGGCAGCACACACCAGTCCTCACAACCTGACTACCTTCCAGTGTCACCAGTTCATTGTAGGCCACAGAGAGCCTCAGTCACACCGCCTCTACTTCTGCATAGAGGGCCTTAAATCGGGGAAACATCTTCACTGGAATGAATGGCAAGAGAGAAATTACCTTTTGATCCCGATTGGATATTGCCACAAGTTACACATATGTTTGTCAATTTAAAAGGTAATTTTCCACATAATTAAAGCTGTCGGCTGTCATATAATAACAGAGTAATATTTAGTTTTTGTTTCAATGATTAGCGGACAACTCCCATCATACCACATCACTAAACACGATCATGGGGTAGACCACTAAAAACCTCCCCTCCTGTTTCCTGACCGATGAAAGAAGGATCCAAAGAGGAGAAAAACAACACAGGTGTTGTTTTGTATTGTGAGAGCTGCAGCTGATCCAGAGGACTGTTAGTTATTTCAGCCTCAGCACACTTTGAAAAGATGATGTAAGCCCCGTCCATGTGTGTTTGTAGTTTTTATTTACGTATTTCCACAACCTTATACCTCAACAGTTAGACAACAACCTACACCGTTATTTACATGGAAAAATATCTTTTAAATTGACAGACATATGTGTAACTCGTGGCAAAATTCCATCGGGATCAAAAGATAATTTCGCTCTTGCCATTCATTTCAATGAGGATTTATTCCAATTTAAGGTCTCATATGTGGAAGTAGAGGAGGCATGACTTAGGCTCTCTACTGTTAAGAAAACATGCTAATGCTTTGGCCTACAAGTCTTCATCTGAGCATGAAACAAAATGGCTTCCATGGCTTTTATACTCAGAGTCAACAGCTGATTGGCTGGAATAGTCACGTGACATTTGGCTGTTGAATTGACATGTGACCATTGCAGCCAATCACCTGTTGATTCGGGATATAAACGCCATGGAAGCTATTTTGTTTCAAGCCCCGATGAAGACTAGCAGGCAGAAATGTTGGCATGTTTTCTGGACAATGGTCAAAACAAAGTGGCAGATCTGGAACATGGTCGAGTTGTGAAGTTTGGTGTGCGCTGCCTTCTCACTTTTGGACTGAATTGTCTTGGCTTTGCACCACAAGTCTATGTGGGGAAGCACCTTTTCACAAAGAAGTCAAATATCCTGAAATAGCACTGTAATGCATAGCTGACAGCATACTTGTGCACCATCAATAAGCAAATAATGTAAACGTTATTAAGGCAAACAACACACTAATCTGAGTATAATACGGTCATATAGAATAGGTTTTTAATAACTGATTTATAATCATTAATAAAGCCCTAATAGGCAACTAATAAGCAGTCAATGTGTTCCCTTAACCAGTGTTTTTTTTTTTCTTTTTACTTCAAACACTTAGAAAATGTTTTTTTTAATTCAAATGATTTTGTGTTCAGGGGAATAGAGTTGAATGAACGTTAATAACTGAAACACATGTTTTAACTCACGTTGTAACCCACACTACTTGCTCCAGAAAAGTCTTGCTAGCACAGACTGGCTGGATTTGGCCACATCTACTTCACCTCTGCACTGCTGCTTGATCTCAATGTTGTTTTGAAGTGCTGATTGGCTGTGTGTTTTCCTGATGTTGAGAGATTTATTTTTATATGAAGTTCAGGTGCCATATCAGTGTATATGTACTGACTCATGTTGTCAGATGTCTTCTCTTCTTCCTGGTAGAGATTTATTTCGATGTGAAATGATGAAATGTGTGACTAATATTTAGTTGCCAGGCCAGTGCGTCTGCACAAATATTGCTCCATAAAGCTGCTGCCGACTTTAGCCACTTTCTGTGCATTCATTCAAATGAAATAAAGCTTCACACTGCAGAATTAGCACTGGTGTTTCTTTTCGCAGCAGGACCTTTCTCACATAGCAGTGGAGGAACATAACTGTGTACTATCATTACTGCAGTTATCGCTATCGTACATCATCAGGATGTTCCCTCAGCACTTCTGAACACGCAGTAATTTTCACATTTTGTTCGTGTCAGAATTTGTCTCTTCTCATATTTAACACAAAAAAACAACATCGAAATAAACCGGAGACAAACAAGAATGCTGGAGATGTGACATCAGAGGATTAAAACACATCGACAGGTACTTTCAGGAGTTCAAGTTCAAATTTTGACTCAAGTGTGTGAAACTCCTTGGCAGTCTGTCGTTAGTCATATTTTGGGTGCTGAAGAAAGGCGGTAAAATAAACTACATCTTACACCTGCTGCTGACAGGGAGCCAACTGAGCAACTTCCCAGCCAGCATGTCCATGTGGGCCTCACGCTAGGTTCAACTGGGCTGTCTTATGGTCCCATCTGGGTTTGCCCACATGGACTTGACCTGCTTTAAACCCACCTGGGCCCCACATGGCTTTCATGCAGGTGAGCAGGTTTCAGGAACAGTGGCGCCACGGGCACATTTAGGAGAACAAGTCACAAAGTTACAAACAAAAGTAGCAAACGTATGAGACAAAAGTGAAAATTTACATGAAAACATGTTAAATTACTTAAAAAGTTAAAAAATTCACAAGAACGTTTTTGCAAATTTATAAGAAAAAAGTGACAAATTTATGAGGAAAAATTTTGAGAAAAATTGCAAATTAATTAAAAAAGCAAATATGAGTAAATAAATTGAAAAGTTACGAGAAAAAAGTTACAAATTTAAGAGAAGTTACAAATTTACAAGAAAAATGTCACATTTACGAGAAAAAGTTGCAAGTTTGCAGTAAAAATAAGTTTAAGATTTTGAAAGTTATGAAATTAGAAGAAAAGGGTGGCAAGTTTGCAAAGTCACAATTTTACAAGGAAAACTAACAAATTTATGAGAGAAAGTTTTAAGTACACGGTAAAAAAGTCACAAATTTACAAAAAAGTAGCAAATGTACAGTATGAAGAAAAAAGTCACAAATTTACTAGAAAAAAAGTCAAATTTATGAGAAAAAAGTGAAAATGTAGAAGAAAAAGTTGCAAATTAATGAGAACGTTTAACATTTTCAAGAAAAATGTCTCATTTATGGGAAAAAGTCAAATTTATAAGAAAATAGCAAATTTATGAGAAAATAAGTTGAAAATAGGTGAACAGGTAAAGTCCCTGTGGGCAAACAGACGGGGCCAAGATGGAACCCGCAGACAAAACCCACATGGGACCCAGAAGACAGCCCTGGTTCACTTTTGGTGGGGCCCACATGGACACGCTGGATGGGCTGCATCCAGAAGTGGAAATCAACAATCAAAACAATCTGCTAAGAGGAAGTGAACCTGGGCACACAAGGTTAACTTGATGGAAAGACTGGAACAAGATCAAGATCACGGAGCACACGTGGTAGCCTGCAGATCATTTTAGGTTGGCTCAGTTCATGCAGAATACAGAAAAAAAAAATGACACCAAATATGTGTCCAGGTTATCATTACACTGAAACCAACAAGTCCTCCAAATAAAACATAAGAACAGAGCATAAGTTTGTCACTTCAAATTGTGACCAAATACCAGCTCAAAGATGATTCTGTCACAGACTTTCAGTTTCCAGTTTCTCTTTGTCAAAAGTACTCAAATCCAAGTATAAAGGGCATGCACATGATGTCAGAGAAGAGGACTCATGTTAAGCCTGCTTCATGCTGCATTTCCCCTCTAGTCCGCCTTGGTCTACGTACGCTTTGGACGAGCCCGGCACGCACGCAGTGCTGTTCATGCTCACTTTTTTCATCTACCCAGGCCAAGCGGTTGACGCATGCACACAACCATCATTTGTAGTTTCACTCCCGCCCGATAGGTAGCACCAAAGTGCTGACGTGCCAGGATTTTTACCAACGAAGAAATGCGAGAGCAACGCACGTCAGCAACAAAGTTTCTCTTCAAATATAGAGTCCATTTCTGCTGTTTGACTTCCCGGTTTTCATTCCTTTTCCACGAAGATGCTGCTGCCACTGTAAAAGAAAGTATGTATGTATGATTCATGTATGTTTTTATTCTCATTTTCCACCTCCTCGTTGTCTTCTTCATTTACTGATGTATGCTGTGTTGATATCGCCACCTCGTGATTGGGACATTCAGTTTCGCGCATGCGCTTTTCAACGCGTTCAGGTCGTGGGCAGGCGGCACGGTCACAAAATTTGGGCTGTACGCAGTCGTCCGCGGTCGGGCACTCCGGACACTAGTGGAGTGGAGACGATGATGTTAATTTCATCACACGAGGTTTCTGGTACCACACACGCAGACAGCAGAGGTGTAGCATGAAGTAGGCTTTAAAAAACACTGAGTTGCAGCATTAGGGTGTATGCAGTAAAACACACAGTATTCAGTCACAGCAGCATCCAGAGTGCCTGTTTGCATTGCAAAGAGCTGATCTTATCATTCCATCTTGTATTAATTGACAAAAGAATATCATTGGGTTACAAGCAGATGTAGATTTCAAGGTCTTGTTTTGTTTAGCAACAGCATTTAAAACCTAAGGTCTGGATAACCCTGGATTTGCACCGACTCCGGATGCAGTACATTACGGCTGCAATATGGCCTCTGCAGTAAATAGTTCCCATTCTTGTCAGTTTTCTAATCCCCACCTGGTCTGGACCACTGCAGAATGAATCTGGCTTGTCAAATTCGGTTCACTAATGAAACGCAACAAGTCTATTTTTGACAGATGCCATATCCAATCCGCAAGGAAATCCCACAGCATCTTGCGGTATCTAATAGCCATTTGATCATTTAAAACAATTTAAGGATCGTTCGTTATTTTCTGAGGTCTCCTCCTCCACCATTGTGTCAGAGAAGGTAAAAGCTTGACTTAACATACAGACGCTTCATAGAATTACATTTAACGGGCTACTTACATTTTATGTAGAACCCAAAAATCCAGGTGGGAGCTGCTACATCACACTTCCTTGTTGTTATCATGTGATCGCGATCGGTTCATCTCGGCTACTCTTGGGTCTTTCGCAAGATCTTGTGTTATTTTGTATAATTCTCACGTGATCTTGTATTTCGAACTTTGTTCTCATCCATGCCACTGCAAAATACAAACGGAGCTGGTAGGGATGAACGCAATGGAACATCCGCACTGCATCTGCAACAGACTGCATCTGGAGTCAGTCTAAATCCTGGGTTAGTTTTTAAAGCAACACCATGCAACTTTCTTGTTCCTTGTAGGAATACTGAAAAGGCCACAACCATGGTGACCACAACCCCAGTCCCAACGGCCAACCACAGGGCTTTTTGTTATTGGTAACTAAAGTTGTGCCCTGTGATTGGCTGCTGGGACTGGTAATTTCAAGCAATTTGTAGGAATGGCCTCAAAGGAGTTCATTTTGAGTTCAATTGCACATTTTTGAAAATAAGGTGCAGAAAACTTCATTTTTTTAGAGTTCGTCACCATTGAAGAAAAGTTGCAGAAGGTTTCAGAGAATAGAATGATAACAGAATTTTGAGTCGAGGCCCAGCTGTTCTTGAGATATTTGCAAAAACATGTTTATTATAGCGCCACCTAGGGCTGTCGGGATAACAGAAATTATGTAATACCGCACTATGGACATGCCTACCATGGAGGAACCGTCCACGACAACCGCAGTGTTTATTTTTTTGTGTGTGGCTATATCTCGTTGTTCACTTATGTGCCCCTATTGATTATTAAATAAATTGTTAAATGAAGTGTATTCTTATTGCCAACAGCATGTTTGCACCCGGTACTCTAGAAGCTTCCACAGCACCATGTGGGTCTCTCTCCAGACGGACTCCAGCAGGCAGTTAGTGGTGAAAGCGTTTGGACTCCTTGTTAAATACGCCGTGACAGTGAGCACTGAAAGGGCACAAAGAGTGTTATTTCCTTCTGTGCGGAGTGTGTATGATCCTGACTGTGTATAAGATAAGATAAGCCTTTATTAGTCCCACAATGGGGAAATTCCACAGTATGCTCCTGTGTATGAGCTCCGAGAGCCAAAGCTTGTCTGAACGTGATTTTTCGGACAGTGGCAAAAATCACAGCGGCCAAAATCACGGAGACAAGAGCCACACAAGGTCCTGTACAGAGGCTGTCCTGCTTAAATAAACTGAATGTCTCTGCAGTCTCCAGTCCACACACCCCATAGTTCCTGCCAGAAGCGGTGGCGGGAACTGCTTGATCATTCTTTTTTTAACAGAATCAGCAGTTCATGCCTGTAGAACAAGCAGAGCTCTGCACGATTGTCACACACACACATAAAGTTGAGAGCGGAGCTGCAGCGGGTCTCTCAGCTTCCATTGTGTGCCACATAAGTTATAAACCCTGTTTAAATTACGAGACCACATGGTCCTAAAAACATTTGCAATAATACCGCATACCGTGGTGTTGAGCTGTCCACCATCACTGCAGGGGAAATTCCTCTACCACGACAACCCTAGTGCCACCTATGGATGCAGTGCCTTGATTTTTTTATTTTTTGTCTCTAAAAATGTGAACGGGCAGCATAAATGCATACAAAGTCAATGGAAAGAGGTGAGGACACGCGAAATCACGCATTCACGTCCAGAGGATAGTGCTAGCTTTGAGATTCTGCCATCATCTGAGTAAAAGTATCAGCACTGGAGAGTAAACTAGTTTGAAAATGAGACTGACACTCACCTGGAGACAGAAGGACCGGGAGCTCTTCAGCTGAATTGGGATGTCGGAGTTATTTACCCACAGATTCCTGCCATGGACGTGCTAGCATGGCTAGCAGGCTAGCAACATAAACACCCATCATCTTGTGAAGTTTTCGAGGCAGGGACAACTTTTTCAGCTGAGCCCCCCGTCAGATAATGTAAATCTAAGCATGACAGTATTTGGGGGATTTCCACAGCAGGTTGAACACTGCTGCAAAAGTTATAAAGGCAACTTTGCCTGTCTGCATCTCACTCAAATGGTGAATTCATGTCAATTTGTGTGTTTACATTGAGTTATAATGTAATCATGCCACGCAAAAAATTTGTCCGTTCGTGTTTGGTGTGAAGGCACCTTTAGTAGGGAGAGTTTCTCATCAGACTGTGAAAAAGTTTCCACGTATTATGGCGGCCCTTGGGGAAAGCATAATGTGTAACATCTTAGATAAGAACAAAGAGCAGAGGTTCCCTGGTGAGATAACAGGGAGGTGTGAAGGATGAATGCAGTGTGACCTTTTGTGTGTCAGAAACTTCTAGAAGGATGGTAAAGGATTAAGGAAGTGAATGCAATGTGACCTTTTGTGTGTTAGAAGCTTCTGGAGGAATGCCATAGTATTTAAGAGAAGAGTCTTTGCTGAGATGTCATTCTGTCTGTGCTTCTTGTGTGAGCTGTGTAATAAATCGTCTGAAGCCAAATCCGCCTCTTCCTTTACACGCTCCACACTGGTGACCCAAGACGAATCATGGAACATGGCGAAAGATCCCCGGAGCCAGCCTCGTTGGGAGCGCCCAGCCAAGCATATGCTGTTGCACTCAAGCTACCGGATTTTTGGCAGCACAATCCGTGCTCCTGGTTCCACCTAGTTGAGGTGCAGTTCGCCCTCCGGGGGATAGCGGCGGATGACACGAAGTTCCACTATGTGGTCGCAACGCTCGACGCCCACATGGCTCAGCACGTGGAGAGCCTGCTCGATCAGCCACCAACCAACGACAAGTACGGCGCGCTGAAGGCTGCACTCATCCAGCACTACACACTCTCGGATGGTGAGAGAGCAGAGAGACTCCTGACGCGGACTGGGTTAGGAGATGGGTCGGCCATTGACCTGATGGAGAAGATGCTGAGATTAAAGGGCACGGACGACGACCATTTCACTTTTACCCACCTCTTCCTCCGGAACCTTCCGTCAGTGACGAGAGCGACCCTGGCCAATTCGCCGTTGCTGACCAAGCGGGACTATCGTGCGCTGGCCCGAGAAGCAAACCGGATTATTGTCACCAGCAGAGAGTTCACGACCATGGCGGCAGCGACTGAGCTCGGCGTGATGGCCGGAGGAGGCGAGGAGCCATTGACGGCAGCAGCAGAGCCACCGACGACAGCAGCAGCGGGGGCCAAAGAACGTGGGGGAGACACCCTTTGTTTCTACCACCGCCGCTTCGCAGAGAGGGCACGCAAATGTATACCACCGTGCCAGTTCAAGCGCGTGGGAAACGCCAAGACCGGGGGTCGGTAGCAGCTGCGACCCTCGGGGAGGAGAACAAGCTGCTCTACTTGACGGACGCACACTCGGGGAGGCATTTCCTCGTGGACACCGGCGCCCAGATGAGTTTCATCATGCCGTCCTACGCCGACTGGCTGGCAGGATCTAGCGGCTCCGAGATGGCAGCAGCAAACGGCTCGGAGATTAAGACCTTTGGTGAGAGGACTCTACTCCTGTCTCTACACGGCCGTACATTTGAGTGGACTTTTGTCATAGCAGCATTGAATTTCAATATACTGGGGGCTGATTTTTTGTGCACACATGGTTTGTTGGTTGATGTCGCTAACAGGCACCTAGTTAATGCACTGTCCTTTGATTCTATCCCCTGTATAGCTCGAGCGTCCCGGCCAACAGCACAAGCCAACGTCACAGCTGCATGCGGTAAGTTCCACACACTGTTCACTCAGTTCCCAGCACTCACTGTCCCGACATTTTCGGCAGCCATCGCTAAACACGGGGTGGAGCATTTTATCACCACCATCGGGCCGCCCGTTTTTGCAAAACCTCGGCGCTTGGACGCAACTAAACTGGCCATAGCGCGCGAGGAGTTCGCCAACCTGGAGAGGTTGGGCATCATCAGGCGTTCAAACAGCCCATGGGCTTCCCCGCTACACATGGTCCCTAAAGCTGAGGGTTCGTGGCGACCTTGCGGGGATTTCCGCAGGTTGAACAACGCCACAGCGCACGACCGCTACCCAATTCCTCACATTCAGGATTTTTCCGTTCACCTGGCAGGAGCGCGCGTTTTTTCTAAAATAGACCTGGTCCGCGGTTACCACCAAGTCCCAGTGCGCGCTGAGGACATACCCAAAACAGCGGTGATAACTCCGTTCGGTTTATTTGAGTTTTTGCGCATGCCATTCGGGCTTAAAGGGGCTGCACAGACGTTCCAACGCATAATGGACGCAGTGCTGCGCGATCTCCCGTTAGTGTTCGTCTACTTGGACGATATCTTGGTAGCCAGCGCGTCCGAAGACGAACACAAAACCCACCTCACGACGGTTTTCCGGAGGTTGGAAGAGCACGGGTTAATAATCAACCCAGCGAAATGTCAGTTCGGGGTGACGCGGATTGATTTTTTGGGGAACCGCGTTTCTCCCGAAGGAGCGGTTCCGCTGCCTGACAAAGTGCGGGCGGTAGCAGATTTTCCCCGGCCGCAAACGGTCAGGGCGTTACAGGAATTTTTGGGAATGGTGAATTTTTATAACCGCTTCCTTCCCCGCGCAGCGCAGCTCATGCAACCACTGTACGCCGTGCTCAAAAAACAGAAACCCGCGGATAAGATCGAATGGTCCCCGAAGCGAGAGCGGGCGTTCTCGGAAGTCAAAGCAGCCCTGGCAAACGCTGCGTTGCTGGCACATCCAGACCCAACGGCCTGCATAGCGCTCACCACTGACGCGTCAGATGTGGCCATAGGGGCGGTCGTGGAGCAGCGCGTAGCCGGGGCTTGGCAGCCGCTCGCCTTTTTCAGCAGGACTTTGCGTGACAGTGAACGTAAATACAGCGCGTTCGGGAGGGAGTTGCTGGCTCTCCACTTGGCCATTCGCCACTTCCAGTTCTGGCTGGAAGGGCGCTGTTTCACCGCGTTCGTTGACCACAAGCCACTAACATTCGCAATGGCCAAGGTTTCAGAACCGTGGTCGGGCCGGCAGCAGAGACAGCTGGCCGCGATCTCAGAGTTTACCACCGATATTCAGCATGTGTCGGGTAAACTGAATGTAGTGGCAGACTGCCTCTCGTGCGCCGTGGCTGCCCCGGTCTGCGTGGGGATAGATTACACAGCCATGGCCGCGGAGCAGGTTGGTGACGCGGACGTGCGCGCGCTCCAGTCTGGACCAACAGGGTTAAGGCTGGAGAGCAGGGTGCTGCAAGATGGCATGCCCCCCCCAATCTGCGATGTCTCCACGGGGCGCCCGCGTCCCATGGTCCCGGCCGCGTGGCGTTGCCGCGTGTTTGACTCGGTTCATTCTTTGGCGCACCCGGGAGTGCGCGCGTCGGTCAAAATGGTAGGGGCGAAATTCGTGTGGCCGAGCCTGCGCAAACAGGTGACAGAGTGGGCGGCAGCCTGCGTGGAGTGCCAACGAGCCAAAGTACACAGACACACGAAGGCTCCCTTAGAGCCGTTTCATATTCCGGCTAAGAGGTTCGACCATGTCCACGTGGACCTCGTGGGCCCCCTCCCGCCATCACAGGGGTGCACGCACCTCCTGACAATGGTGGACCGCACCACGCGCTGGCCGGAAGCGGTTCCGCTGGCCGCAACCACAGCCGAGGAGGTGGCGCGTGCGTTTTTAACAGCATGGGTGGCGCGTTTTGGAGTCCCGTCGGACATTACGTCCGACAGAGGCCCTCAATTTGTTTCCGAACTCTGGTCAACAATGGCCCGCAGCCTGGGTGTCTCAATTCACCACACTACCGCGTACAATCCACAGGGTAATGGGTTATGTGAACGTTTTCATAGATCATTGAAAGTGGCTCTCAGGGCTTCACTGACGGATGCAAATTGGGTAGACAGGCTACCGTGGGTTTTATTGGGGTTACGTTCTGCGCCTAAAGAGGATTTGGAAGCTTCCCCAGCTGAACTCGTTTCTGCGCAACCACTTCGGCTGCCCGGGGAGTTTCTGCCAGATAATCCCACGCCGGGCAGTTCCCCGCCGCAGCTGTTGCAGCGTAGCATAAACACAGGCATGCTGCCGGGCCCTGCCCACCACAGTTTTCCGCGTGTTTTTGTACCTAAAACTTTGAAAAACGCGGAGTTCGTGTTTGTCAGACACGATGCCCACCGCCCGCCATTGCGACCACCCTATGATGGACCGTTCAGAGTGCTGGAAACAGGAGATAAGCATTTTTTTGCTAGATTTGGGGGGTAGAAGGGAAAAGGTTGGCATAGACAGACTCAAACCCGCTTTTGTGGTGGCGGACGAGCAAGTGCTGTTGGCGAGGGCCCCTCGGCGTGGAAGACCCCCACGGGGAGCTTCCCAGAGAAAAGTTTCCCCAGAACACCCACAGGGACAGACAAAAAGTTTTCACCCCCAAACAGCAACCCCCCAGCATGACAGCGCCGCGGAGGCGGTGAATCCTGGTTACAGCAGATACGGGAGAAGACTGAAGCCCAAGCAGCATGTGGATTGATGTTTAATGGTTCTGTCACAGCATACGGACTGTTATTCTTTTGTTCTATCCAGTATGCTCGGGGGGGTGGTATGGCGGCCCTTGGGGAAAGCATAATGTGTAACATCTTAGATAAGAACAAAGAGCAGAGGTTCCCTGGTGAGATAACAGGGAGGTGTGAAGGATGAATGCAGTGTGACCTTTTGTGTGTCAGAAACTTCTAGAACAGGGGTGGGCAGCGAGGGCCATTCCACTGCAGGTTTTCTGTTCTACCCAGTCTCTTCAGCAGGTGTTTGCTCAGATCAGCTTCAAGGATTGCTAATCAGTGAAAACACCTGCTGAAGAGACTGGGTGGAATAGTAAACCTGTAGTGGAATGGCCCTCCATGGCACATGATTGCCCACCCCTGTTCTAGAAGGATGGTAAAGGATTAAGGAAGTGAATGCAATGTGACCTTTTGTGTGTTAGAAGCTTCTGGAGGAATGCCATAGTATTTAAGAGAAGAGTCTTTGCTGAGATGTCATTCTGTCTGTGCTTCTTGTGTGAGCTGTGTAATAAATCGTCTGAAGCCAAATCCGCCTCTTCCTTTACATGCTCCACAGTATTACCATTTTTGCTCCCCATGCACTTTTAGCAGAATCAGAACAAAAGCAACAGGTTTCCTGCAGCATAGCTGCTTGGAACCCGAATTAAAGAGTCACAACCAGTTCTTCACTCATGTGTGCTCTTACCTAGTGACGTCACGCTCAACACTGCCCACTCGACACTGATTCGAGCAATATAAAGCGGAAGTGTCATGAGCAGTGCATCGAGCGCCATTCCAACACGCACACAGTCACGTGACCGTAGCAAGTGAGGCCTTGTTATGTCAGTCACATTACGTGACTTTAGGGCTCGCGGGAAGTTTGAGAGGGAATCAATTTTTTTTTGTTTGCTTATTGTTTGTTCCTGCCATCCAATTTTGAATAGACCTCGGATGGCCAAATGCTCAAAAAAAAAAAAAAAAAAAAAAAGAAGTATTGAGCTTTTTTCAGGTTTTCCACTCAGATGCAGTTCTGACAGTCAGTCACCAGATGGCAGTCTTTATTAGCGGTTTCATACAGCCCGTGGACAAAATTGTTGGTACCCCTCTGTTAATGAAAGAAAAACCCACAATGGTCACAGAAATAACTTGAATCTGACAAAAGTGGCAATAAATAAAAATTCTATGAAAATTAACCAATGAAAATCAGTCAATGCTTTTGAATTGTGGTTCAACAGAATTACTTTAAAAAAACAAACTCATGAAACAGGCCTGGACAAAAATGATGGTACCTGTGGCACACATATTTGAGATGCTTAGACTGCATATGTATATTGTGGTACCTCACGTCTTAGAAGGAACAATAAGTCTGGACCTCCTGGGGATAACAGTAGGAGGTGGAGGTGCCTTTAGAAATGACTCTGAAAAGACTTCCTGACCTCCAGGGGTTAGGTGGAGGAAGAAGAGACCTGGGGGAGACGTATTGTCTAGGGGGGGTTGAATGACAATGTGATTTTGTACTTTGATGTCCCGGGTATAAAAAGGGGGGATTTGAGAAGTTGGTCCTCTTTTCTGTTTGAGAGGACGTTGGAGACGTGTGATGTTCAATAAACCTGAATTGAGAAATAAATTCAGCCTCTTCATTTCATGTTCTCCACATTGGTGACCTTAAGACGTACAATGACCAGAGACAATTCCCCCGAACCAGACTCGCCAGGGACCAGCCGAGCAAGCGCGGTCTCAGTCAAGCTACCAGAATTCTGGCAGGACAACCCAGACTCGTGGTTCCTCCTGGCAGAAGCCCAGTTCGCTCTCCGGGGAATAACAGCAGATGACACAAAATTCTACCACGTCATCGCCAAACTCGACAGCCACACAGCTCGACATGTGCGGAGCTTGGTGCAGCACCCACCCACTGGCGATAAATACGGCGGGTTGAAAGCTGCCCTCATCCAGCGTTTCACGCCCTCAGCCCAGGAGAGGGCTAGGAGACTCCTGGCTCTGCACGACTTGGGAGGAAGCACGCCTGTCGACCTGATGGAAGACATGCTGAAGCGGAGAGGCTCAGACAACGACGATTTCCTCTTCACGCACATCTTCCTGAGAACCCTACCATCGCAGACGAGGGCGACCCTGGCGGGCACTCATTTTGTAACCCAGCGGGACTTCCACGCGCTGGCCCAGGAGGCGCAGCGGATCCTCAATGCCAGCGAAGAGCACACGGCCACCGCAGCAGCGGCAGACCTCGGCGCGGCGACCGGGGACAGCGGAGGGCCAGAGGCGACAGAGGCGGTCCCACCAACAACGGCGGCAGCGAAGCCCCGACACCGTGAAGGAGACGACCTCTGTTTTTACCATTGTCGTTTCGCAGAGAGGGCACGCAAGTGTGTACCGCCATGCCAGTTCAAGAGCTCGGGAAACGCCAGGACCGGGAGTCGGTAGCAGCTGCGGCCCTCGGCGAACGGAACAAATCAGAATCAGAAAGCTTTATTGCCAAGCATGTTTACAGTGTAAACAAACGAGGAATTTGACTTGACATTGGGCGCGTGATAAGCGCCTCCAATGACGCGGCAGCCATGAGGGCGCCTGTCATCAGTGGAGGGTAAAGAGGGGGAATGGGGGAGGGAATGACACAATAGGCAGACAGAAAAAACATAGTTAATCAAAATAAAGATTACATAGATAATCCAAATTGTGATTACATAGAAAAAACCCTCTAAGCACAATTAGCAGACTAATACAGATCACACAATACAAAGGAGCGAAGAGAGACCAGTGTGTGTGTAGTCAGCATGTATAATAATCAGTGTGAGTGCAGTGTTGGATGTATCAGTTGCTGATGTACAACAAAGGGGGCGCCTCCTGGCAACGGATAGTTGTTATGTTCATGTATACACACAGATAAGCATGTCCCAGAGTCTCTCTCTCTTTGTGCATGCCAGATGGCAAAGTTCTGTTTTAGACACATGATAGCGCTGTCCTTGAAGAGTCCGGTCTGCTGAACAACAGCAACTGATGTTAATTGTTTGGGTTAAGAAGAAGCCAAACTCTCTTCTGTTTTGTCTTCATCCAGGAGGAGAGGGCGCCGAATCAAGGTCAAAGGCACAGTTCACTCAGAGCATAGAATTTCCATCTCTCTTGCGATTCTGTGCTTCATAATTTCCATATACAGGCTTTAAAATCGTCGAATTTGTTGTTGAAGGAGCTTTGCCGGGTCCGCATTTTGATCAGCTCTCCCAACTTCTTTAATTTCTGATACATCAGGAAACTCCGGAGCCAAAATAGAAATCCTGTGATCAAGCCAAACAAATAGAGATGTCTTCCGCATCTCAGTCGAATCACACAGACACATGAATTCCCAATTGTCCATGAGTCCACTTGGGCTCCCCCTAGCCCGATCTTCTTTTGAAGTGGTGTCAATCGCATATAAAGCCCACCGAATCCCACCAAATCCATAATTTTCTATTTGGAATAAGATTCAGCCAGAAGAAGAGCGACACAGACACAGACAGAACAGCAAGCTGGGATCAGTAAGGGAATGGGAGGTGGGAGAGGGAGAGAAAAGTGTCTGCTCTCTCTGAAAGCCCTCTACAAGCTGCTCTACCTGACGGATGCACGCTCTGGGAGACACTTCCTCGTGGACACGGGCTCCCAAGTGAGTTTCATCACCCCAACCTACGCTGACCGGCTGGCAGGCCCCGGGGGTGACGGAGCAACAGCGGCGAATGGCTCGAGCATTAAGACCTTCGGTGAAAGGACTCTACTTTTGTCCCTGCACGGCCGCACATATGAGTGGACTTTTATTATAGCAGCGGTGAGTTTCAACATGTTAGGTGCTGATTTTCTGTGCTCACATGGGTTGTTAGTTGATCTTCCCAATAGACGCTTGGTTAATGCACTCTCCTTTTACTCTATCCCTTGTGCAGCTCGAATGTCCCCGCCACCAGCACAGGCCAACGTCGCCACAGCAGGTGGTAAGTTTCACACACTCCTCACTCAGTTTCCAGCACTCACAGTTCCCACTTTTTCGGCAACAGTTGCGAAACACGGGGTGGAGCACTTTATCACTACCGCTGGTCCCCCCGTTTTTGCGAAAGCTCGGCGCTTGGATACAGCTAAACTGTCCATAGCGCGCGAGGAGTTCGCCAACCTGGAAAGGTTGGGCATCATTCGGCGTTCAAATAGCCCATGGGCTTCCCCACTTCACATGGTCCCTAAAGCTGACGGCTCGTGGCGACCTTGTGGTGATTTCCGCAGGTTAAACAACGCCACAGCGCATGACCGCTACCCAATCCCACATATTCAGGATTTTTCGGTACATCTGGCGGGGGCGTGCATTTTTACCTCCGCCAGGCCGAAAGGCCAGGAGGAGGTAATGTTTTTGCCGGGGTTTGTCTGTGTGTTTGTCTGTGTGTTTGTCTGTGTGTTTGTCTGTTTGTCTGTCTGTCTGTCTGTTTGTCTGTTGGTTAGCAAGATAACTCAAAAACTTTTGGACGGATTTCAATGAAACTTTCAGGCGTTGTTGGAAATGGTACAAGGAAGAACTGATTAAATTTTGGGGATGATCCGCATCACCGTCTGCATACAGGAATTTTTTAAAGCATTTTTCCACACTGTGACATACGGCCATTTTCAACATGTGCGCAGGCGCAATGGAGGGCGCTGGGCATCGTGTCTGACCAACACAAACTCCGCCTTCTTCAACGTTTTAGCCACAAAAGCATGCGGAAAACACTGGTGGCCTGGGCCCCCCAGCGTGCCTGTGCCAGCCATAGGCGCTGCGCACATTGCGCTGGTCGTCGTGTCTGACCAACACAAACTCCGCGTTCTTCAACGTTTTAGTCACAAAAGCATGCGGAAAACACTGGTGGCCTGGGCCCGCCAGCATGCCTGTGCCAGCCATAGGCGCTGCGCACATTGCGCTGGTCGTCGTGTCTGACCAACACAAACTCCGCGTTCTTCAACGTTTTAGGCACAAAAGCACACGGAAAACACTGCTGGCCTGGGCCCGCCAGCGTGCCTGTTTTTGCGCCATGCTGCAAAACCTGACACGGCCACCTGTCCGCCGCCCGATTATTTGCCACAAATTCCCCGCCCAGCTATAGGCGCTGCGTAAAAACGACCTCTCTGCCGGGGAAGACTCTAAATTCTGTTTTGCCGCGGAGCGCAACCCCAATATAATATAAAACCCACGGCAACCTGTCTAACCAATCTGCATCCGTCAGTGGAGGAGATGGACACACCAACACTTCAGTTTATTACCTCCGCCAAGGAGGCAATGCTTTTACAACCGTAAAACGGGGCTATAAGGGACGGCGGGGTAATATGGGACACTTTTCTAAATGTAATTCTGCTTTTTTAATTTTGCTTCCGCCTAGATTTGATGAAGGATTCATGGATATTTTACAATAACAACACAACTCAGCGTCCTGCTCAAAATAAAAAAAGCAGAATTACATTTAAAACATTTCCCACAAAAGTGTCCCTTATTAACCCGCCGTCCCTTATAGCCCCATTTTACACTACTGAACCACTAATCCTATCACTATCACATTGATTGTCAGTCATTAATTGTCTGTTTATTGCACTGTCCATGTCAAATAAACAAATAATCATTGTGAATCCAATTGCTAGTCATATCTTTTCATGCTCAGGGAATCTGAAAACGTACACACAAACACTGTATGGGGGGAACTGTGCCGCTTGGCGGAGGTCTGCGCTCTCCGAGTGCTTTTCTAGTTTCTAAAATAGACTTGGTCCGCGGTTATCATCAAGTCCCAGTGCGCGCAGAGGACATTCCCAAAACAGCGGTGATAACCCCGTTTGGACTTTTTGAGTTTTTACGCATGCCGTTTGGGCTTAAAGGCGCCGCGCAAACCTTCCAGCGCATGATGGACGCGGTGTTACGCGATCTCCCTTTTGTGTTCGTCTACCTGGACGACATTTTGGTAGCCAGCGCGTCCGAAGAAGAACACGAAAAACACCTCACGGCAGTTTTCCGGAGGTTGGGAGAGCACGGGTTAATAATCAACCCAGCTAAGTGCCAGTTCGGGGTGGCGCAGATCGATTTTTTGGGGCACCGCGTCTCCCCAGAAGGGGCGGTTCCGCTACTGGACAAAGTGCACGCAGTGGCAGATTTTCCCCAGCCACAAACGGTCAAAGCACTGCAGGAGTTTTTAGGAATGGTGAATTTTTATAACCGTTTCCTCCCCCACGCAGCGCAGCTCATGCAACCATTATATGCCGCGCTTAAAAAACAAAAACCCTCAAATGCAATCGAATGGTCCCCGGAGCGGGAGCGCGCATTCTCGGAGGTAAAAAAGCCCTTGCAGACGCTGCGTTGTTGGCTTATCCAGACCCAACGGCCCGCATAGCGCTCACCACTGATGCGTCGGATTTGGCCATAGGGGCGGTAGTGGAGCAGCACGTTGCCGGGGTTTGGCAGCCGCTGGCCTTTTTCAGCAGGTCCTTGCGCGAGGCCAAGCGAAAATACAGCGCATTTGACAGGGAGCTGTTAGCGCTCCACTTAGCCATTCGCCACTTCCAATTCTGGCTAGAAGGTCGGCGTTTCACTGCGTTTGTCGACCACAAACCGCTCACTTTTGCGATGGCCAAAATTTCGGAACGATGGTCGGGCCGGCAGCAGAGGTAGCTTGCCGCAATTTTGGAGTTTACTACTGATATTCAACACGTAGCGGGTAAACTCAATGTAGTGGCAGACTGCCTCTCTCGCGCGGTAACCACACCAGTCCGCGCAGAGGTAGATTATACTACCGCGGCTGCGGAGCAAAATAACAGCGCGGAGGCGCACGCGGCCCCAGTCCACGTGGGGATAGATTATGCAGCCATGACAGCGGATCAGGGTAGCGATGCGGACGTGTGCGCGCTCTAGTCGGGACCAACAGGGTTAAGGCTGGAGAACAGGAGGCTGCAAAATGGTATGCCCCCCCTAATAAGCGATGTCTCTACTGGACGACTGCGTCCAGTGGTGCCGGCCGCATGGCGCCGCCGCGTTTTTGACTCGATTCACTCCCTGGCGCACCCAGGGGTGCGCGCGTCGGTAAAAATGGTAGCAGAGAAGTTTGTTTGGCCGAGCCTGCGCAAGCACGTTAAAGAATGGACAAGAGCCTACATGGCTTGCCAGCGGGCCAAAATACACAAGCACACAAAAGCCCCCTTAGAGCCGTTTCACATCCCGGCCAAGAGGTTCGATCATGTGCATGTCGACCTCGTAGGTCCCCTACCGTCGTCGCAAGGGTACACACATCTTTTGACAATGGTGGACCGCACCACGCGTTGGCCGGAAGTGGTCCCACTGGCATCAACCACAGCTGCAGAGGTGGCCCGCGCGTTTTTAACGGCTTGGGTAGCGCGTTTCGGGGTCCCGTCGGATATTACGTCCGATAGGGGACCTCAATTTGTGTCCGAGCTTTGGTCAGCGATGGCCCACAGCTTAGGTGTGACAATTCACCGCACTACTGCTTACCACCCCCAGGCTAATGGTTTATGCGAGCGTTTTCATAGATCATTGAAAGCAGCCCTCAGAGCGTCGCTTACGGATGCAAATTCGGTAAACAGACTACCGTGGGTTTTATTAGGGTTGCGTTCTGCACCTAAAGAGGACTTAAAAGCCTCCCCAGCCGAGTTGGTCTTCGCGCAACCACTCCGGCTGCCAGGAGAGTTTCTTCCAGATAATCCGGCGCCAGGGCGTCCCCCTGCTCAGCGGTCACTGAACGACACGGGAGCGGACATGCTTCCGGGCCCCGTTCATCACACTTTTCCGCGTGTTTTTGTGCCCAAATCTTTAAAAAATGCCGAGTTTGTTTTTGTCAGGCACGAGGCTCAGCGCCCAACCCTGCGACCACCTTACGATGGCCCATATAGAGTGCTGGAAACAGGTGATAAGCATTTTTTGCTAGATTTGGGGGACAGGAGGGAAACAATTTGTATAGACAGACTGAAACCTGCTTTTGTGATGGCCGATGAAACTGTGCAAGTGGCGAGGGCTCCTCGACGCGGCAGACCCCCAAGGAGCATGCCCCAGAGCCCCCGCAGGGATCAACTAACAGTTCTCATCCTCAGATAGCAGATTCACTGCAAGATGGCGCCGCAGGAGCGGCGAAGCCCGCTTACAGCAAGTTTGGAAGGTGGTTGAAGCCCAGACAGCATATGGACTGATGTTGTGGTTTTATCATGTTGTGTGGACTATGTTGTATTGTTTCATCTTCGACGTTTGGGGGGGGGGGTTATGTGGCACACATATTTGAGATGCTTAGACTGCATATGTATAGCACATTGATTGAGATGCTTAGACTGCATATGTATATTGTGGTACCTCACGTCTTAGAAGGAACAATAAGTCTGGACCTCCTGGGGGTAACAGTAGGAGGTGGAGGTGCCTTTCGAAATGACTCTGAAAAGACTTCCTGACCTCCAG
This sequence comes from Pholidichthys leucotaenia, assembly GCA_020510985.1. NCBI lineage: Eukaryota > Metazoa > Chordata > Actinopteri > Cichliformes > Pholidichthyidae > Pholidichthys > Pholidichthys leucotaenia. The sequence goes on along the minus strand of CM035839.1, from coordinate 297,640,870 downwards.
GGGTTAGGTGGAGGAAGAAGAGACCTGGGGGAGACGTATTGTCTAGGGTGGGTTGAATGACAATGTGATTCCGTACTTTGATGTCCCGGGTATAAAAAGGGGGGATTTGAGAAGATGGTCCTCTTTTCTGTTTGAGAGGACGTTGGAGACGTGTGATGTTCAATAAACCTGAATTGAGAAATAAATTCAGCCTCTTCATTTCACGTTCTCCACAGTACCCCTAGAAAAGATTGAAAATAATGTGACCATAGGGACATGTTCAACCAAGATGTGTCCTCTAATTAACATCACAGGTGTCTACAAACATGCAATCAGTCAGTCAGTCTATTTAAAGGGTGACAAGTAGTCACTGTGCGGTTTGGTGACATGGTGTGTACCACACTAAACATGGACCAGAGGAAGCAAAGGAGAGAGTTGTCTCAGGAGATTAGAAAGAAAATTATAGAATCAGAATCAGAATCAGAATCAGAATCAGAATCAGGTTTATTGCCATTGTTCATGTAGTACACAAACTAGGAATTTGTCTCGGTACAATGCTGCAACATTAAACATGATAAGATAAGAGAAATAAACTATACATGTAATAAAGTGTAGGATAAGATTAAGTGATACTGGTCAACAGTTAAAATATATATTAGCCAGCAGCAGATACTGTGGAGAACTATATAGTGCAGTCGGTAATGACTGCACTATAGACAAGCATGTTAAAGGTAAAGGCTATAAGACCATCTCCAAGCAGCTTCATACCTGCCAACTTTTCAAACCTGAAAAGCCTAGTAGCTAGCCGGGGTCCAGGGGCCGATGCTAATGCTAATAATGCTAATGCTAATAATGCTAATATTTGCCAAACAAATATTAGCATTAAATCTAGTTAAATGTAGCTAACAACCTCATATTTCTTGAACTTTCAAACCTGAAAAGCCTAGTAGCTAGCCGGGGTCCAGGGGCCGCAGTGTCAAACAAATATTAGCATTTGACATAGAAGTCACATATTAATTATATTAAAGGTAAAATATCTAAATCAATTGCAATACTACACAGAGCGAAATATTTGCTGAATCAACCCACATTATATACTTTGTATCATTCATTAATACTCCCATACATGACATATTGTACTGAAGTATGGGGAAATACATATAAAACAAACATATATCCAGTCTTTATGCTTCAGAAGAGAGCTATTAGAATAATAAGCAAAGCTGCTTACAGGGAACCAACAAACCCACTTTTTCTTAAATTAAAAGCTCTCAAGTTGAAAGATCTGATTGACTTTAAAACTGCAGTAATAATGTTTAAAGCTAAGAATCTATCACTGCCCGCAAATATCCAAAAGTTGTTCCAAATAAGGGAGAAACAATATCATTTCAGAGGAACATGTACAGTGGTGCAAAAAAGTATTTAGTCAGCCACCAATTGTGTAAGTTCTCCCACTTAAAAGATGAGAGAGGTCTCCAATTTTCATCACAGGTATACCTCAACTATGAGAGACAAAATGAGAAAAAAAATTCAGAAAATCACATTGAAGCATTTTTAATGAATTAATTGGTAAATTCCTCAGTAAAATAAGTATTTGGTCACCTACAAACAAGCAAGATTTCTGGCTCTCACAGACCTGTAACGTCTTCTCTAAGAGGCTCCTCTGTCCTCCACTCTTTACCTGTATTAATGGCACCTGTTTGAACTTGTTATCAGTATAAAAGACAACTGTCCACAACCTCAAACAGTCAGATTCCAAACTCCACTATGGCCAAGACCAAAGAGCTGTCAAAGGACACCAGAAACAAAATTGTAGACCTGCACCAGGCTGGGAAGACTGAATCTGCAATAGGTAAGCAGCTTGGTGTGAAGAAATCAACTGTGGGAGCAATTATTAGAAAATGGAAGACATACAAGACCACTGATAATCTCCCTCCATCCGAGGCTCCACGCAAGATCTCACCCCGTAGGGTCAAAATTATCACGAGAACGGTGAGCAAAAATCCCAGAACCACACGGGGGGACCTAGTGAATGACCTGCAGAGAGCTGGGACCAAAGTAACAAATGCTACCATCAGTAACACACTACGCCGCCAGGGACTCAAATCCTGCAGTGCCAGACGTGTCCCCCTAATTAAGCCAGTACATATCCAGGCCCGTCTGAAGTTTGCTAGAGAGCATTTGGATGATCCAGAAGAGGATTGGGAGAATGTCATATGGTCAGATGAAACCAAAATAGAACTTTTTGGTAAAAACTCAACTTGTCGTGTTTGGAGGAGAAAGAACACCATACCTACTGTGAAGCATGGGGGTGGAAACATCATGCTTTGGGGCTGTTTTTCTGCAAAGGGACCAGGACGACTGATCCGTGTAAAGGAAAGAATGAATGGGGCCATGTATCGTGAGATTTTGAGTGAAAACCTTCTTCCATCAGCAAGGGCATTGAAGATGAAACGTGGCTGGGTCTTTCAGCATGACAATGATCCCAAACACACCGCCCGGGCAACGAAGGAGTGGCTTCGTAAGAAGCATTTCAAGGTCCTGGAGTGGCCTAGCCAGTCTCCAGATCTCAACCCCATAGAAAATCTTTGGAGGGAGTTGAAAGTCCGTGTTGCCCAGCAACAGCCCCAAAACATCACTGCTCTAGAGGAGATGTGCATGGAGGAATGGGCCAAAATACCAGCAACAGTGTGTGTAAACCTTGTGAAGACTTACAGAAAACGTTTGACCTCTGTCATTGCCAACAAAGGGTATATAACAAAGTATTGAGATGAACTTTTGTTATTGACCAAATACTTATTTTACTGAGGAATTTACCAATTAATTCATTAAAAATCCTTCAATGTGATTTTCTGGATTTTTTTTTTTCTCATTTTGTCTCTGATAGTTGAGGTATACCTATGATAAAAATTGGAGACCTCTCTCATCTTTTAAGTGGGAGAACTTGCACAATTGGTGGCTGACTAAATACTTTTTTGCCCCACTGTATATTTCAAAAACCTTCAGTGAGAACTACCACCAAGCAACACTGTGTTTCAGTGCAAGGAGTCAGATTATGGAACGATTTTGGACCTGAATTAAAATCATGTACAACGCTTGGACAATTTAAACAAAAACTAAAGGAAGAAATACTCCAAACATATATACAAGATGACATGTAAAATCACATAAGGATTGTCATATCCAGTCTGTGTTGTGTTGTTACTTAGTTTTTTTTTTTGTCACATTTTGTCTTAGCTTTGTTCTGAATTGTAATCGCTCTTGTTTTGTTTTTCTTTTGAATTCTTGGATGGAATATGGGTGGGCAATATAAGCTGCGGCTTCAGCCATCACCCATTTCAGATAACTTATGTTGAACTGCATAATCAGAGGAGTTCTTGTTTAATTTGACCTTGTTGGATTTTTTCGCCTTTGTTATATTATTCTGTTTCTTTTTAATCTTTACTTTTAATCTATCCGAAATAAAGATTCATTCATTCATTAAATTTGCATTCAAAAGACTATCTTAACACTGCATAGAACTTTGAATAGGCCAGATGTGATGTATTATGAATACTAGAAAAGCACTCGGAGAGTGCAGACCTCCGCCAAGCGCCACAGTTCCCCCCATACAGTGTTTAACATCATAAATAAAATATTGAAAATGGCCCTATCTCGCAATGTTAAATAAAAAAAAAAAAAAAAAAGAATCCTTTAAAAAATTCCTGGATCAAGACGGTGATCCGGATCACCACCAAAATCTAATCATCTGTAGGATACCCCATTTCTGACAATCTGTGAAAATTTCATGAAAATCCGTCCATAACTTTTTGAGTTATCTTGCTAACAAAGAAACAGACAAACCAACGCTGATGATCACATAACCTCCTTGGCGGAGGTAACTAGAAGACTAGAAATATCAGCAGGGTATACTAGCACTGTATGACACGTGCGTAATGACGGCAAAATCGCTCTGCTATTTTATGTGTTTACATGATACACCAAGCATGACAAGGCTTGCAATTACACAGCACATGTTCTTCAGAATCTTAGGCATTACATAAAATGTATTCTCCCTTTAGATGTCGAATCCATGGTCCATTTGCCAGGGTTGAAGTGTAGTCATGCGAACGTCTGCAGCAGTTTACATCGTGTTTACATCTCGCCATGTACGCATGCCTCTCCGGGATTTCACGCGAGAATAGAAACCTCAATACCCTCGATAGCGATAGCGTTAGCTTAGCAAACGCTTCAGGTAAAGCGTAGCAGTGAACCACGAAAAGAAACGCTACTCAGTTTACTCACAGAGCCCGGTGAAAGGCGAATAAAGGGGTATTTCTACTTCAAAAGCTGGTTCAACCAAGGTGGAAATTCAGCCTGTGCGTCACAAAGGTTGATCTGATATTCGCTGTTGGTTAGTTATTTTAGTGGCAAAATCAACAACTTTGTCTCAGCACTGAAAAAGTGTGACCATCCCGGCTGCCATCACGCGTTGCTCTGTTCTAAATTTAGATATGATTTCTAGCGATCTCGTGTTTGGAATTGCTTTCGTGTTTTTTTTTACGATTTAAAATTTTTGACTGAATTTTTAGTGAAAAACCGTAATTTTGATTAATAAAGCCGTAACCCGGAATGGGGTCTTGAAAACCGGAACCATTACGGCAAAACCGGAGTAGTTGGCAGGTATGCAGCTTGATGTTCCTGTGACTACAGTTGCACATATTATTCAGAAATTTAAGATCCACAGGACTGTAGCCAACCTCCCTGGACGTGGCCGCAGGAGGAGACGGATAATACGAATGGTAACAAAAGAGCCCAGAACAACCTCTAAACACATTCATGGTGAACTCCAAGATCAAGGTACATCAGTGTCAGATCGCACCATCCGTCGTTGTTTGAGCCAAAGTGGACTTCATGGGAGACGACCAAGGAGGACACCACCGTTGAAAACAAATCATATTTGCCAAACTGCATGTTGATAAGCCACAAAGCTTCTGGGAGAATGTCCTATGGACAGACGAGACAAAACTGGAACTTTTTGGCAAGGCACATCAGCGCTATGTTCACAGACGCAAAAATGAAGCATACCAAGAAAAGAACACTGTCCCTACTGTGAAACATGGAGGAGGTTCTGTTATGATCTGGGGCTGCTTTGCTGCATCTGGCACAGGGTGTCTTGAATCTGTGCAGGGTACAATGAAATCTCAAGACTATCAAGGTATTCTAGAGAGAAATGTGCTGCCCAGTGTCACACAGCTTGGTCTCAGTCGCAGGTCATGGGTCTTGCAACAGGATAATGACCCAAAACACACAGCTAAAAACACCCAAGAATGGCTAAGAGCCAAACATTGGACTATTCTAAAGTGGCCTTCTATGAGCCCTGATCTAAATCCTATTGAACATCTGTGGAAGGAGCTGAAACATGCCGTCTGGAGAAGGCACCCTTCAAACCTGAGACAACTGGAGCAGTTTGCTCATGAGGAGTGGGCCAAAATAGCTGCTGAGAGGTGCAGAAGTCTCATTGACAGTTACAGAAATTGTTTGATTGCAGTGATTGCCTCCAAAGGTTGTGCAATAAAATATTAAGTTAAGGGTACCATTTTTGTCCAGGCCTGTTTCATGAGTTTGTTTTTTAAAATAATTCTGTTGAACCACAATTCAAAAGCATTGTCTGATTTTCATTGGTTAATTTTCATAGAATTTTTATTTATTACCACTTTTGTCAGATTAAAGTTATTTCTGTGACCATTGTGGTTTTTTGTTTGCTCATTGTTTCATAAGGCCTCAGTTTCAACATCACTACTCAAATAAGCAGTGTGGTATTTGGTGCTTTTGGGTTGTGTTATACTTATTAATCCCAGAGGGAAATTCAGGGCATCTACCTGGATGGATGAGGTAGCCATGGTATGGTGCCAGTCCCTTCACACAGACATTTACACCTAGGGCCACTTTAGAGTCTCCAATTAACCTAACTTGCATGTTTTTGGCCTGTGGGAGGAAACTGGAGCACCTGGGGCACAGAAAGGCCACTGATGGTCGGGGTGGGGGTGGGGGATTGAACCCACGATGGTCGGATTGGAATCAATCCTGTGACCTTCTTACTGTGCTGTCAGTGCTAACCACTACACCACCAAGCTGACACTGATTAACATCTAAAAAAAGGCACTTTGTGGAAATAAATATTTTGTCTTTTTTGCTTTACTGCATAAACTAAAGCTGCCACGTTTGCCACTCAGTGCTATGGTAACGACCAAGAAATCTGTTCCAGCGACAGTACTAAAACAGACAGGCCCTCACTACAGACCACAGAATGAAGTTGTACAAATCTGACTCTGCCTTGTATCCAGTATTATGGGAGGACACCCTCCAACTCTAATCTTACTCCCAATTTTTTTTTTTTCCAATTTCAGAGATTTATACAGAATTAGTTCACAAACTGGGACTTGAAAGTATTTCAGGGTGGACTTCACTCCCATTCTTACTCTGCTTTATTTTTGTAGTAAAATGTATTTTATGGTTTAAACATAATTTATGTTCTATTAAATAAGTGACAAACAAATTCAGGTGAAAGTCAAGCAGTCAAAATGTTATAAATTACCTTTATTTTTAATCACAATCAAATTCATTGTCTATACATACCAGGTCCTTGGTTTTAATATGTACAACTTTTATGTTCAAAGTGCAGAGGAAAAATAAATCTTTTGGCAGAATCAGTATCAAGAATTTCTCGTTTTGAACCCCGCCTGGCCAGAGTCACGCTAACATTCCAACAGATTTGATCCTTTGTGGCACATATTCAGAGTTGCACCATTTCATCATGTTTAGGCAATGCTACCTTTATTTCCATCCAGTTGCATTGTTACGTTTTCCTCCAAGGTCTTATATTGATAAATTAATGAAGATAATGTTTTACTACCATTGTTCTTGGTGTTAATAATAATGCATAGTGGACAGCTCTTAATCCAATATTAGAAATTCTGGCAAGTAGTTTTGCAGCCAGTAATGCCACCTTTAGAAAACAGACTAACGTCTTTCCCAAGACAGCAGAATGTCTTCTGACATGGCTGTGAAAGAAATGAAAGCTACTCACTGCATCAGTTAGGGCTAAGTACCTTGAAGAGACTGAAATATATTAATTATCCAAAGAAAGGCTCAATTTTTTTTAAGTGAAATCCAGGTGGTGACTTTGGGCAGGCAGTGAACAGAATAAAGTGAGAAGGCCATCAACAGAAGGCAGTTCCAGAAGTGAAAAAGATTTTTCACTTAATCTATACACAACATTTTCTATTTCTGCTGAGAAATGTGGTGAAAATAAAACCCATTTGTTCCTCTGAGCACAGTTACAGCAGGAGGCCACAGACAGCTGCGGTTCACCGCAGAACAGCTGCTGATCTGCTGTCATGGTTCCCCGCAGCAGCTCTCCTTCAGATTAGACGGAAACCTCCAGTCTTTACTTCTTGATCTGCCTGGATCCATCCTTCCAGCCCTCTTTTACCTCGTTTACAAAAGTGTCCCGGACCTTCCGAATCCGGCTGCTCATCTGTCCCAGATCCCCCGGGACTCTGCCGGCCTCCTCCCGGACCTGCTTCAGCGTCTGGGAGCGCAGCACCCGTTCCGAGGCATCCCTCCCTGCTATCTGAGCCTTGGTGATGGCGTAGGCCGTGAGCTGGGCCGCCCTGCGGATCGGCCGGGACTCGGCCAGCTTCTCCACCACATGGAGGCTGCTGAGGAGGGAGGCTAACAGCCGAGCTAGCATGACGAGGAGCCGAGCTAAACCTGGTTGTGCTGTTGTTCAAACCTGTAACCACATCAGCGCTCAGGTTACTTACAGACATCAGGCTAAAACACTATAAATGTAATTACATACATAAAGACTACTTACTTCAGGTGACCGCTGACGTACGTAAATGACAGAAGACACTGTGGAGGTCCAGGCTCTTCTTCGTCTGTGGAATGACAGCGCTGATCACAACTATAGTCTACTGCTGCCCTCTAATGGTCATGCCTTGAATTACAGTAGGAGCAGGGTGTCCAGTCGTTTCATGCAGCACATGGTCCAGTGTAATGTAGAAAAGTAATTTGACTTTTTTTTCTGGTAAATTGGTTACTTTTTTACAGTAAATTTACCACACTTTCACACACATTTGCCTGTCAATTTCTTGAGCTTCCCATATTCTTCTTCTTCCTATATTAAAGTGACCCTCTGCCAAAAATTGAGTTTTTGTTTTATCCTCGTTAACATGTCTATAACATGTTTTATTTTATCGACTTACAAGACCTATCAAGAGTGAAATCACTCAAATTGCTGTTTTTAAGGACAGTGCAGGTTGATGAACATTGATATCAATCAATATAAACTTGCCAGATTGTCGCTGTGGTGTTGGTGTTTGACACCTTATTATGAAGTGCGGTGTAGTGGCAGGCACTTCCTGTTTCGCCACTGCACCACCCTATAAATAGCAGAGGGCATCCATGGTGCGGCCTCATCGACCAGTGCCCTCTGCCTGGTGTCTACCATGTGTCTGCTGTTATTACCAACGTTCAATAAAGCTGTGTTCATCCAGCCATCTGGCCCCATCCTTTATAGAGGTATTTTACCATACATAACAGTAGCCAGTGGCTCATTTCCATGGACAACAGATTGAAATGGAATGAAGATGGAAATGTGTCATGCCTCTAATTTTTATTTATTTTTTATTTTTTGGCTGTGAAATTTCAGTTAAGCTCCTCTCCTTGGAAAAAGGCAAGTTTAGACAAGCGTTTCTGGTGACATCACTGTAACAGGTCCATAGTGTTGAGCCAGTCAGGTCTAAGAACTGTCTCTGGCCTGACTGAAGTTAGCCTCCAGGGCCAGATAGCATTTTTGGGCAGCTGCTTTGAAAACTTGACCCAAGTTAAGATGGGTTTTGTTACGGCAGCATTTAATGTGAAGCGCGGTGTGATGACGCCAACTTCCTGTTGTGTCATCACACCGCCCTATTTAGTGGGGCAGCTGCCACAGGCACTTCCTCTTGTGCCGGATGACTCCGCTGGGCGCATGCCGTGTACTGTGTGTTCTTCATATAATAAAGCAGTGTTCAATGCTACATCTGTGTCGGCCTCGTTCATCACCAGGTTTGTGGACATAACATTTGGTGACTGAGGATTAACATATGGAGGTGTGCGTTACACCACTCCGCCCCTTCCTTGAGTTCCCGGGCGAGCCACCAGTTCCTTGTCCACATAGATTTGAGGCCTTCCAAACTTAGATCACGGCGCTGGACCTCAGGACGCTCGATAAGGTGAGGGCATGTGCGCTCCTCATCCACAACCTGGGTATTGAAGGCCAGAGGGTCCTACGGACGCTCGGCGTGTCAGACTCATTCGAGGACGTCATGGAGCTGCTAGCTAATCGTTTTGCCACCCCAGACAGTGTGACTGTTGCGAGAATTTGCTTTCACCAGAGATGCCAACGTGTCAGTGAACCTATCTGCCACTTTGTCACTGACCTGAGACAGCTAGCTAGCGAGTGTCGTTTTGGGCCGCTGGAAGACGTGATGGTGCGAGACCAATTGGCTGCGCACACGTGCAACGCTGGGCTGCATGCTAGGCTATTAATAGTGCCTAATGACTTGACGTTAGCTAGAGCCGTCAAGCTAACTCTCCGGTTGGAGGCTGTCGATAAGCTAGCTTTGGAGCTAAACTGGTGCCAGTCACAGAAGCTGCCAGAGCCGCTCGCCTCAGCAAATGTCATTGACCATGATAGCGAAAATAGCATGGACGAAGATTATGAAACCAATGCTGCTAGCCAAAGGTCTGCCCCGGGAAACCCCTTTTGTGGGGGTTGTGGGTCCGCAATGCACCACCATAAAATGAGAGAGTGCCCGGCAAGAGGGAAACAATGCAGTAGATGTGGACACTTGAATCACTACGCCAGGGTGTGCCATTTGTCTGACCTGGAGAGGCCAAGGAAGAAATCACCCCGCCCGCCCAATATGGAAAGTGCTGGGAATGAATGGTCTGGTTGTGGTCGCTGGGGGCTCGCGGGCTCCGGTGATCGAAGAAGATGTGGTTTGGGACGAAGAGCTAACGGACACCCTCGCTTTCAAGTCAGCCAGTTCTCGGTTGGTGTCGGTACCCGTGCCAACAAGCGACACCATGCTAGCCCCATATGCCTCCGGTACTCAGCCATAGTTGGGTGGGGGGTCTGCAGCTATGATAGTAACCACTGCAACGTTCTTAGAAGAGGGTGGGGCATGACCGACGAGCATGGAGTTACCGCATGTTTAGCAGCAGCAGCACATCAAGGCCAAGTAAGGTCCCACTTCAGGTTATGGACTTGGTTCGGGGTGATGAACTCTTTGGGTTCGGGGTGATGAAATCTTGGTGCCATTTTTGACCAGTTGATGAGTTTTGATCAGCATGTCAAATCTCTGACCCGGGGTTGTTTTTTCCACCTTAAGAATATATCCAAAATTAGGTCATTGGTTTCCTGCAGTCAGTTAGAAATTATTATTCATGCCTTTGTTTTTTCACGTTTGGACTACTGTAATGCTCTTTTCACATGTCTTAGTAAATCCTCTTTACACCGCCTACAGTTGGTCCAGAACTCTGCTGCTAGATTACTAACTAGGTCCAGTAGATTCTGTCATATCACTCCTGTTTTGGCCTCCTTGCATTGGCTTCCTGTAAATTATAGAGTTGATTTTAAAGTTCTTGCTCTTACTTACAAAGCCATTCATGATGAGGCGCCTTTTTATATCAGTGACCTGCTTCATCTTCTACATCATCCCAGCAGGCCTCTCAGGTCTTCTAATCAGAATCTACTGGTAGTTCCTAGCACTAGGTTCAGAACCAAAGGCGATAGAGCCTTTGCTGCTGTTGCTCCCAGACTTTGGAACTCCTTACCTTTTGAACTTAGATCTGCACCTTCCACTGATGTTTTTAAGAAGCAACTAAAGACCCACTTTTTTAGCCTGGCTTTTTAATTAACTATGTGTTGATTGTATTTTTATGTGCTTTTACTGTCTATTTTGTTCTTTTACTGCTTTATGTGCCTGTATTTTTATTTGCTTTATTTACCATGTTAAGCACTTTGTGACTCTGTTTGTGAAAAGTTCTCTATAAATAAACTTATTATTATGGCGGTTCGGTTAACCCCCACAACAGATAAGGACAGACAACTCGCTACTCCTGGTTTTTTCCGCTACACTACTGAGACGTAATGTGCCATTCATGCCTTGTGATGTTAATGTTGCCTCTCTTGCATTGTGTTCATGCGTCCTGTCCTTACTGTGACCTAGAGACTCAGATCAATATGTAGATGTGCCTGTTAACCTCTTTTGTTCTGCACCTAGAGCACAGTCTAGCAAATCTGCCTATTGTGATGTATGTCTCACAAATGCAAATATCTCATGCCTGTTCTGCAGTCCCTTTGATCAGACCAACTGTTGTGACACTGCTTTTGATGTACTGTTTGAGTTGGGTATAAATACTGCACAGGTTCTGTAACACTTCCTCTCATTCTCTCACTCTGATCCTGCAACTGGAGACACACACACGTGCCTCTCCTCTCCTTCTCTGAGAGCCGTGAGCTCGCTCTCGGCGCGCATGCACGGCGCCGGGAGCGGAGCTTGTGACGGTGGTATGATAATAAAACTCTACCTAAAACCTCAGCATCGCTGCCTTATTTTATCATGCCGCCGCACTGGTGACCCCTTGAAGACGCACACGCTTTGTGCGACGCAGCCTTCTGATTTGGACGGCCACGCTGGCGAACCGACGCTAAAAAAAACGAGCGGCCAGCGAACGCAACACCCGGACACGCACACGCTTTGTGCAAAGCAATCTTCTGAGCTGGACAGCCGCACTGGTGACCCGTTTTTCATGGTGAGATCTGCACGCCTAGATCGGCACATCCACGCTGGACCGGCCGCGCTCACAGCTCCTCCACACCGTGAGCGCATGCACCTCGTCCCCTCTCCACGACGGCGATCCCCATGGCCGACGGAGCACACGTGGACCTGAACGCACCATGACCGCACGAGCGACAACGATCGTCTATTCCCTCCCGCCGCTCCAACGCATCTGCATGAGCCTGAGGGACAAAAGATCGTCTATTTCCTCTCACCGCTCCAACGCACCACGGCCAATCTACAGCCACAGCTCAACCTGGATTTTTATCGGCGCTGTCTGCGCCGCTCTCCACCAAGTTTCTGCACCCTGACTCGCCACTCCAGCGGCCCACCCACGCACGGGACCCCGGTACACGCATCAGGGAGCTACGAGGACGGCGCACCACGCACGGGACACATACGGCTCCACAGACTGCCTTCCTCCTTCGCCGCTGCCCTTCAGGGCTGCTCGCTCACCTGAGGCACGCATGCAGCATGCTCGAAGGATTTGTTAATGGTCTCAGCCACGGCACAAAGGCATTTCAGCCGTCAGCTGTTCCCGGGGGCTTTGGGGTTTCTTCTGCACCTAAAGCCAACACGCCAGTCCCTCTGCTTTTGTTTATTTTTTATTACAGCCGCTCCTGCTTTTCTTTTTGGCCACGAGAGGAGTCAGAGACTAATTTTTCTTCTTGTGATCTCCGCACGCGCAACGGGACAGCCCCTCGACGTCGCGGAGCAGCAAGCAATTTTTGCGCGGCTCAGGACGATTTTACACTCCCTGCCGGCACTTACTACCCCTCCCCCTCCGCCTGCAGCGAGCTTCTACCACAGCTCGCTCACACAGATGGATTATCGAGGTCTCGGCCCCCTGCCGCGCCCTCTGGGGGGGAGCGTGTGGCGGTTCGGTTAACCCCCACAACAGATAAGGACAGACAACTCGCTACTCCTGGTTTTTTCCGCTACACTACTGAGACGTAATGTGCCATTCATGCCTTGTGATGTTAATGTTGCCTCTCTTGCATTGTGTTCATGCGTCCTGTCCTTACTGTGACCTAGAGACTCAGATCAATCAATATGTAGATGTGCCTGTTAACCTCTTTTGTTCTGCACCTAGAGCACAGTCTAGCAAATCTGCCTATTGTGATGTATGTCTCACAAATGCAAATATCTCATGCCTGTTCTGCAGTCCCTTTGATCAGACCAACTGTTGTGACACTGCTTTTGATGTACTGTTTGAGTTGGGTATAAATACTGCACAGGTTCTGTAACACTTCCTCTCATTCTCTCACTCTGATCCTGCAACTGGAGACACACACACGTGCCTCTCCTCTCCTTCTCTGAGAGCCGTGAGCTCACTCTCGGCGCGCATGCACGGCGCCGGGAGCGGAGCTTGTGACGGTGGTATGATAATAAAACTCTACTTAAAACCTCCAACAACGCCGCTTTATTTCATGCCGCCGCAATTATTATTATTATTATGAACGACCACGGCAAAGATGGGCCAGACGACAGCCGACAAAACATCATACATGCCTGTGGATAGTGGCGAAGTTGGGAGCGGCGTGCTTCCGGTTGTCTGATGGCTCGATGAGGCATGCCAACCAGCTACGGCGTGTCAAGGAGGACGCTCCAGGTGGTGAGGCTGTACAGGAGTTGGTGAAGGTGGTTTGGGATCCAGGCTCCAATGTCCAGAAGATCAGCCTTCGCTCCGGGGCCTGTTACCTCCAGGGGCATGCTTAGTGCAGGGCTGCCCAGGGCCCCCCTCCATGCCGGTTCCACCTCTTGCACCCAACTGACTGTGCTGTGACAGCTTTTATGTTTATAGTTCTGTGTTGTTCTTTGTTAGTTTAGGAGTACAGCTACTTTTTTAGTTGAAAATAAAGGACTTTTAGTTTAAACCAGTGGCAGAATGACCCACTGTGCCGTGCAGGCCGTGTGGTAGTCCACTCACCGATCCTATTTTAGGCTGGTTTTGTGAGAATGTGTTAAGCCTTAGATTAATTTAGTTTTACATTAATTAGAGGGTGATTGGGGTTACAAATTATGGTGGGTTTGATTTGTATGAGTGTTTTTGGACCTTGTGTGTGTGTGGGGGGATGTTATGGATGGTATAATAAGCTGAAGAGTCAAGTGACTGAGACCAATGAACATCTTCAGAGCAACGCCAAAGACCTCATCACTTCCATGGAGTTGCTGAAGTAGTGTTGAGTGCAGCAGAGAAACATCGCCACCACCATAGACAAGTGCGGTGTGATGATGCCGACTTCCTGTTGCGTCATCACACCCCCCTATATAGCGGGACATCCTCCATAGGCACTTCCTGTTGTGCCGGATGACTCCGCTGGGTGCATGCCTTGTACTGTGTGTTCTTCATATAATAAAGTAGTGTTCAACGCTACATCTCTGTTGGCCTTGTTCATCACCAGGTTTGTGGACATAACAGGTTTTACCATTAAACGGCTTTTAAGGACTGATGCCGTTTCAGTCATTATCCTGGGCCACCGTGCATACAACTGGGCATGTCCTTCAACTGCTAAGTCTTTTTATCACAGGATTTATTCTGTTTAATGTAGCACTAGCCACTGTTAGCCCTGTGGGGTATGGGTGGGCCTTGTCATAGATCCTAGTGTTTGAAGGTGGAGGAAAAGTGAAAAGATTTTAACACAAAACTGTAAGACAATGAAAGGTTATTTTGTAGAAAAGGGGCATAAGATACCATTTTAGACAATGTAGATTTGTTTTTATAGGGGGTTTATATCCATCAGAGTGCATCTTTAAACTTCTCAGATGGCCCTAATATGCTGTTGTACAGGGACGGACTGGCACCAAAAATCAGCTAGCACACCATGTTGCTCAACCTAAAGACAACCTAACCCTCAGAACAAAGAATAGATGTTAACTTTACTGCAGCTGTTAGTGAAACTACAACCACCCTTTCCTATCAACTCTATATTTTGAATTATAAGTCTCCAGTGACTTTTTTGTTTGTTTGTTTATCCACCTACATTTTTTTTTCTGCTGGTCTTTACGACTATACAAAAAAAAATCAGTATTTGTATGAAAAAAGCAGGAAATTGTACAACTATAACGGCAGCAGCTTAAACTGCAGTTACATATGAGAAGGGAAAGGTGAGCATCCTATAGTGCAACTGCTAACACTTAATGGGGATGGAAAACAGATGGGAATATATATATATGTGGGTCACCCCCACAGCCACGGACAAGCAGAGTGCTCAGCTGGAGCAATTAGCAGAACAATGAGATGTGTGTATTGAGATCAATAGGCAGCTTCTCTTTGTCTAGCTCTTTCCTGCCAGTATCCTGTTGATATGTGTGACTCAAATGCAGGTGTTCATGACTTCCTGCTCTGTACTGTGATGCAAATGTCCCATGCCTTCCTGCAGTGCCTTTCATGTATTGTCTGTAACTGGGTATATAAGTCACTGAATATCACATGTTCTCTCTCTCTGACTACAGCTTCTGACTACACGCATTGCCTGAGAGCCTGAGAACTCGCTTCGGCGCGCCTGCACGGCGCTGGAGTGAGTTCTGTGATGGCGGGATGAATGATCAATAAACACCCTTTTAAACTCTCAGTTCGCCGCTTATTATTTCACTACCGCCACACTGGTGACCCCGAGAAAGCACACGCTTTGTGCAACGCAACCCCTGGCGGTGACTCTCCGACGACAAGCGAACGCAGCAGCCTGACGCAAATGATCTGCCCTCCCTTCGGCTACAGGGAAACCTCGACACAGAACCAACACCAGGCGAACTCTCCGGAGATCACCCACGACCGGGAAAGCCGCAGAAAGCTTCATGGTGTGACCCTCGCCTGAGATCGGGACGTCCATGCTGGACCGGCCGAGGGACACAGAACGTCTTCTCCCTCTCACCGCTCCTCCTCCCTCTCACCGCTCCTACGCATCTACACGAGCCCGAGGGACAAAGATTGTCTCCTCCCTCTCACCGCTCCTATGCATCTACACGAGCCCGAAGGACAAAGATCGTCTCCTCCCTCTCACCGCTCCAACGCACCATGACCCGGCACGAGCGAACGACGCAACAGCTTCGACAGGGATGACCATCGGCGCCGACGACGCTGATCTCCAGCAAGCTCCCTGACCCTGACTCGCCTCTACAGTGGACCTGCCATGCACCGAACCCCGCACGCACACCGGGGGGTTATGAGGACAGCGCACCACGCACGGGACAATACCGGCTCCACAGACCGCCATCGTCCTACGCCGCTGCACACAGAACCTTCAGGGCTGCTCACACACCTGAAGAACGCACGCAGCTCGCTCACAGGATTTTGTACGGGTCTCAGCCACAGCGCACAAGGGAATTCAGCCGACAGCTGTTCCCGAGGGCTTTAGGGCTGCGCGCGCACTAAAGTCAACACACCAAGTCCCTCACTGCTGCAGCTCCTTTTTTTTTTCTTCATAGCCTCGAGAGGAGTCAGAGACAAATTTTTCTTCTCACAGCCGCTGTGGACCACCGCATGTTCAACGGGACAGCCCCTCAACACCGTGGATCCACATGCAATTTTTGCGCGGCCCAGACAACTTCGCACTTGCTACCCCCACCCCCCTCCATCCACCTCCTCGGCACAGAGCCTTCCCCGCAGCTCGCTTCCAAAGCCGGACTATCGAGGCCTCAGCTTCCTGCTGAGCCCTCTGGGGGGGAGTGTGTGGGTCACCCCCACAGCCATGGACAAGCAGAGCACTCAGCTGGAGCAATTAGCAGAACAATGAGATGTGTGTTGAGATCAATAGGCAGCTTCTCTTTGTCTAGCTCTTTCCTGCCAGTATCCTGTTGATATGTGTGACTCAAATGCAGGTGTTCATGACTTCCTGCTCTGTACTGTGATGCAAATGTCCCATGCCTTCCTGCAGTGCCTTTCATGTATTGTCTGTAACTGGGTATATAAGTCACTGAATATCACATGTTCTCTCTCTCTGACTACAGCTTCTGACTACACGCATTGCCTGAGAGCCTGAGAACTCACTTCGGCGCGCCTGCACGGCGCTGGAGTGAGTTCTGTGATGGCGGGATGAATGATCAATAAACACCCTTTTAAACTCTCAGTTCGCCGCTTATTATTTCATGCCGCCATATATATATATATATATACATACTGTATATAATATTATTTTATATATATATATATATATATATATACATATTATTAATATATACAGTATATATATATATATATATATATATAGACAAAAAGAGAAACGGGGGGTTCTTTTCAGTCCAGAGTGTCCAGAGTTCTAGGGGTTTTCCATGAGTTTCCGATCATCGACCAAACAGTGGAGTTTCACAGCATTCCGCTTCTTCATGTGTTTCAGTGATGAGAAAAAAAGGCAGAGTTCTTTATGAAATACATTAAAATTTGGCTTGCATTTTAAAAATCTATTTTTGTGTACATAAAATTTTCCCAAGATTACGAGGGTGTTAATAGACATATCATGCAATGAGTTCTTAATAATAAAGCCATACAAAATATTCTGACAGTTAAAAACAGGGGTTGGTACATGTTTAGATAACCAGTGATGAAAATCATCCCAAAACGCAATGGTGTACATACAGTAAAAGAAAATGTGATCTGTACTTTCTATATGTTCATTACAAAAGGAACAGTTATTGTTCTCAAAGCCAAAGCGTTTACTTAGAAACTCAGCAGAAGGATAAATTCCATTTAAAACTTTATAGTGGATCTCTTTTGCTTTCGGTGAAATAGGAAATTTAAAGAATTTAGATCTTAGAATTTGAGCTTCTTTTTTGGAGAAAAAATTAAGAATAGCAGCTCTAGAAACTGTTGCTGGGAAGATTTCTTTATTAAATATTTTCCTAATCGTTAAATTGTTTAATTTTGAGTCATCTAGGCGGAAACCATTCACCAAAAGCAAAGGGAGGTTTGGGCAAGAGCCAAATCTATTTAAAGTTGAGGCCATTAGTATAACTGTCTGAGGTATTGCCTCCATTACTTGGTTATATTCTCGTTTATCATTTATGTTATATTTAGCACAGAAGTTCTCAAAAGTTAAAATATTCCCTGTGCCGTCTAATAAATGTGGTACAGACCAAATGCCCTTATTTTGCCAGTTTTGTAGGAATATTGATTTGTGTTTATATAGTACATATCTACAATTCCACAGAGGGGTCATATGAGGGCTAAAATTATGTTTATAAATCAATCTCCAATATAGTAAGACCTGTTGATGAAATGAGGAGAGTTTATAGGGGAGCTTTTTTAGGTCATAGTCACATCTGAGCAGGAATTCAATGCCCCCAAATTTAGCAAAAATTTCATTGGGAATATGAAACCAGAAATGTTTGGGTTGTTTAATAAATTGTCTCAGCCAGTTAATTTTGATGGTGCCATTAATGCATTCAAAGTCTATAGCTTTAACACCACCTTCCTCATATTCTTGAATCATGGTACCTTTTTTAATATAATGTGTTTTCCCTTTCCAGATATAATTGAAAATGGTTTGGTTGATGGCTTTAGCGGCATCTTTGGGCATTGGTAATGAATGGGCTGGATAAATAAATCGGGAGATGCATTCCATTTTTGTCAGAAATGTTCTTCCTATGATGGAAATATCTCTTTGAGACCAGGAGTTGAGATAAGTTTTTGATTTCTCCAAGCAATTCCATATATTGAGCTTGACTAATTGATCAACATCTTTAGTGATATGCATACCCAAATATTTCACTGTTTGTTTGACGGGAATGGTATGAATGGCTGATAGACTGCAATCATGAATAGGTAATAATTCACATTTACCTAGATTCAGTTTAAGCCCAGAGGCTTTAGAGAAAACATCTATATAATTAAGAATTTTAGGGACTTGATCAGAGTTGTGCATGAATATGGCTGTGTCGTCAGCCAGTTGGCTGATTGTTAGTTGTCTTCCAAATACTGTTAATTTATCAAAGTCAGAGTTTTTTATAAAAATTGAGAGCATTTCAGCTGCTGCAATGAACAACAGAGGCGAAATCGGGCAGCCTTGTTTTATTCCTTTGCCTATTGAAAATCTAGGGGAGGTACCATGTGGTAATAGAACTGAGCTGTTGGTATCCGTGTAAATTAGTTTTATAAAGTCTAAAAAGTGCTCCCCAAAACCAAAAAGCTCTAAGGTCCTAAACATAAATTTGTGTTCAATCATATCAAAAGCTTTAAAAAAATCCAAAAATAAAATAAACCCCTCGTCAATTAGGTCCCTATAGTCAAGTAAGTCCAATACCAGGCGTATATTGTTGTGTATTGAGCGCCCTTTAATAAAACCTGATTGTGTCTCTGAGATAAGATCAGTGATGCCAGTTTTGAGTCTGTTGGCATAAATATGTGTTAAAATTTTGTAATCATTATTAAGTAAAGTAATTGGTCTGAGATTATCAATCAATTTTGGGTCCTTGCCAGGTTTGGGAATTAATGTGATGACTCCTTGTTTCATAGTATTTGGTAAAACTGATGTAGCACGGATTTCCTTTAACATATTAAAAAATAAGTCTTTTAGGTTAATCCAGAAGTGCCTGTAAAAATTGGCTGTCAAGCCGTCTGAGCCAGGTGATTTGTCTAGAGCTAAGGATTTTAAAGCTTTCTCAACTTCCTCCATTTGGATCTCTGCGTCACATGATTTTCTAAAATATTCATCAATTTTCGGTATCCGTCCTGAAATGGATTCAAAGAAACCCTCTGCATTAGTATGCGAGTAAGAGGAGGAGTATAATTCACTGTAAAATTTAAATATTTCTTTAGAGATCCTCACAGAATCAGTACATTCTTTACCATCAATTATAAGAGACTTAATGGCATTTCGTTCTTGTCTTCTTTTCTCAAGCCTACAGAAGTATGCTGAGCATCTCTCTCCCTCCTCTATCCATTTCGCTCTTGACCTAATATATGCTCCTTTGGCTTTATTAATATAGATGTTATCTAGGGAAGAGTGCAATAAAATCAGTTTTTGTTTGTCCTCTTCACATAAGGAATGTTTGTTGCATATTAAATGGATCTCTTTTACAATATCCATTTCTTTTTGTTTATTGGCTCGGCTTATGACTTTGCTGTATGAAATGGAGATCTGACGGATTTTAAATTTAAGAAATTCCCATTTCTCCCTGTAAGTTGACAATAATGTATCTTTAGTTATACTGTCGATTGTCCTTTTAACATCCTGACAGAAAGGGTCATGTTTTAGAAGATTTGAATTAAATTTCCAGTAGCCTTTATTTCTTCTGACTGCACTAGTGGGAGTTATGGTTAACTTGATCATACAATGATCTGTAAGCGGAGCTGCAGAAATTGAGGTATTTATGTCTATATTAGGTTGGAATTCAGAAATAAGCCAGTAGTCTAATCGCGATTTAATGGTGCCATCAGGTTTAAACCAAGTAAAGGTTTGAGTATCTGGATTTAACGCACGCCATATGTCACTAAGCTGAAATGTGTTACAGAAGTCTAGTAAAGTGGTATTATACTGATGATTAGGAAATCTTGAAGGTTGCCTATCAAGCCATTCATCCATAACCATATTGTAGTCGCCACCCAACACAAAAACAGGATTGATATATATTTGGGATAATTCCTTCAATATGTTAGTCACGTCTGTAATTAATTGTTTGTTCTGACTGCGGTTAATAAGTCCATAAATGTTAACAAGAATCAAGAATTGTTTGTGTATTTCAAAAACGCAAATAATCCAGTGTCCTGTGACATCTCTTTTGGTTGCAACTACTTTCCCAGGAAAGTTATTTAGGAGTATGGCGACCCCTGCTGATCTATTTGTGCCATGACTATAGTATATTTTTTCTCCCCATTGATTTGTCCACATTTTTTCATCTGTATTGTTGCTGTGAGTCTCCTGAATAAGATGATTGGGGGGAAGGGTGTTTGGTTGGCATCTGGCGTCCCATAAAAATGATTTCATTCATTATTTGGGCATTTAAGGGCTGTCCCGGGGTCATTTGGGTTCGTTCTCAGTGTAAGTTTCCTACTTTTTAATAGTCCTTCCATCCGTTTCACAAGCTTTTACCTGGATTCCGAACGGTTGTGGGTGTATCATTTTTCAACATTTATTGTCATGGACATGCGGTCCATGTGACCTGTAAACCTAACTTGAGCCAGCACACAAAACACCACGCTGAGTCGATCCAACCGTGTTGTTCCGGCCCGGGCGCTTTTCTCGGTAACACCACCGCGCGAATCACATCCGCCCTCCGTCCGTCTTTCCGGCTCGTCTCGTTCCTGCTTGACCGCGCTTTGATTTCAGCCCGAAAAGCTCAGCCATGCGGCTCCTGGTGCTGTTGGCGGTGGCGTTGCTGTCCCTGGGCTGGGCGAGCGGGGCGGAGAAGAAGAAGCTGCAGATCGGCATCAAGAAGCGCGTGGACCACTGCCCGATCAAGTCCCGCAAAGGGGACGTGCTGAACATGCACTACACCGGCAGGCTGGAGGACGGCACCGAGTTCGACAGCAGCATCCCCAGAGACAGGCCCTTCACCTTCACGCTGGGCACCGGCCAGGTGATCAAAGGATGGGACCAGGGCCTGCTGGGGATGTGCGAGGGCGAGAAGAGGAAGCTGGTCATCCCCGCCGAGCTGGGCTACGGGGAGCGCGGAGCCCCGCCGAAGATCCCCGGAGGGGCGACGCTCATCTTCGAGGTGGAGCTGCTGAGCATCGAGAGGAGGTCCGAGCTCTGACCTCCAGGACCCCGCAGGTATTTTATTATTATGGATCAGAACCTGTAATGCGGATGGACTGCTGCGATTCCCCCCCCCGAGACGATAACAAGGAAAGTCGAATATACATTTAACAAAAAAGGCACAAAGTTTTGTAAGTTAAAAAATTTAGGCGAGATTAAAAAAAGTAGCAGCTGTGCAAGGACAGTAGTTCAAAATGTGTGCGGAAAAGGGAGCAAATTTCACAGGAAAAAAAACACAAATTTATTATTATAAAGTTGTAAAATTCCAAGAAAAAAATTGCATATTAGAGAAAAATATTTTACTCGTACATCTCTAACATTAGAATATTGTGAAGTTGTTTTAAATAATTAAAGTTATACTTTTTATATATATTCGTCACACATAAAGTGAGCTTTCAAGCTGTTTTTATGTTCATTTTTATAATTATGTCTTAGCCCTCCCACTTGAGGTGTTTCAGGCACGTCCCACTGGGAGGAGACCCCGGGGCAGACCCAGGACTCGCTGGAGAGACCGTCTCCCAGCTGGTCTGGGAGCGCCTTGGTATCCTCTCTGAAGAGCTGGGGCAGGTGGCTGGGGAGAGGGAAGTCTGGGCTTCTCTGCTTGAACTGCTGCCTCCGCGACCCGGAACTCCGGAAAAGCAGTAGAAGATGGATGGATGGATGGTTGGATGTCTTAGCCCTTTGAATGAAATAACTTTATCCTGGTAGTCTTAATATTCTAGGTGTACATTCACACAAAAATGGTCACAAGTTTGTGAGAAAGTGGCCACATGTTTAGAAGGAAAGGTTGCAAACTGGAAAGAAAAGGTAACAAATGTAGTAGAAAAGGCTATAAATTTAAAAGAAATAGTCACAAATATAAGAGGAAAAAAGCATAAGCACTTAATTTGAAAAAAAAAAAAACTTGTGTGTCTGTTACTAATGTTGAAAGACCAGTTTATAGCTGGACAGTTTTCATTCTAAAAATAGAATAAAGAATAGAATAGAATAAAGCCTGTTCTATTCTAAAACCCTAATATGTTCAATTCAATTCAACTTTATTTATATAGCGCCATTTCACAACAACAGTCATCTCATAGCACTGTCAACTGTAGGGGGAACCCCCACAGTTGCAGAAAGACCCCAGCAATCAGGCGATCCCCTGTGAGCAACCACTTGGCGACGGTGGAGAGGAAAAACTCCCTTTTAACAGGAAGAAACCTCCAGCAGAACCAGGCTCAGGGAGGGGCAGTGATCTGCTGCGACTGGCTGGGGGGTGAGGGGACAGAGAAGATGAAAAGAACAGACATGTAGAGAGCAAACAGCACGATGGGGACTCAATCTATGGGAGAGAACAAACAGATGTTAATGACCAGCAAAAAAAAATATTTTATTGAGAGTGAAGAAAGGAGTGAGGCCCAGTGCATTATTGGAGGTCCCCCGGCTGACTAAACCTATTAGCAGCATAACTAAGGGAGGGTTCAGAAACACATGATCCCTCCCTAATTGTAGGCTATATCAAAAAGGTAAGGTCTGTGGCTTCATGCAGACTTTCTTCTTCTTTTTTGGCATAAATTGATCCATATATAATCACTGTAAACCAAAGTTACAGACAAAACATCTTTAACAGCAGGGATTCAAACCCAGCAGCGTCGTACTACTGTGTGACTACAGGTCACATTTAGCCCGGAACATTCTACGTACTCAGAAATACACAGTAACATGCACTGCCTCTGTTTAAAAGAGCCAAAGTGGTGAATTTTGTGACTGACGTGTCTGATAGACATCCAGCTGGCCCGCCGCATCCGTGGAGAGAGAACTTATGCTGCACATTCACCAACCACAATGCTCCGCACTGTGTGTCTATATATATATTTATAGTAATATGTACATATGTATAAGATAAGATAAGATAAGATAAGCCTTTATTAGTCCCACAACGGGGAAATTCCAGGATTGCAACAGCACAGGGATAGCAACACTCAGAGCAACAATCAGAAGGCAAGAAAAAAAAACAAGCAAGCAAGAGCAGCTAATAAACATATGTACGTATTACTATAAAATATATATATATACACACACACACAGACACACAGTGCAGAGCATTGTAGCTGGATGGAATAAATATATGAATATATGAACACACAGTGCAGAGCATTGTAGCTAGATGGAATAAATATGTAAATATATAAACACCCACAGTACGGAGCATTGCAGCTAGGTGGAATAAATATGCAAGTATATAAACACACACAGTGCGGAGCAATGTAGCTAGATGGAATAACATGTAGATATATAAATATATAAACACCCACAGTACGGAGCATTGCAGCTAGACGGAACAAATATGCAAATATATAAACACACACAGTGCAGAGCATTGCCGCTAGATGGAATGAAACAGCATAACCGTCTACCCAGCTATCCTGCATGGTATGATTATGTGCCCATACACACTCTCACCCTCCATAGCGACCGGCATGCTCCTAGTTGTATGCCGGAGAGGACCACTGTGTAAGTCTATTGCATCTTCTGCATTCAAAAAACTATTAGTTTGTTACGTCTTTTTTGCTATCTCTGCGAGCAGCCCTGCTTAGGTTGTACAGTCTGACAGCCGTTGGTAGGAAGGACCTACGAAACCTCTCGGTTGTGCACCTGGGATGATGTAGTCTGCTGCTAAATGAGCTCCTCAGTGCATTCAGTATGTCCTGCATAGGGTGGAACTCGGACTCCAGCAGAGATGACAGTTTAGCCACCGTCCTTCTCTCTCCTATCTCCTCCATCGGATCAAGGCGCTGCCCCAGGACAGAGCTAGCTTTCTTAATCAGTTTGTTCAGTCTCTTCCTATCGGCTGCAGTAATGCCACTGCCCCAGCAGACCACTCCAAAAGTGATGGCTGATGCCACCACCGTGTCATAGAATGACTTCAGCAGCGCCCCTTGTACACCAAAAGACCTGAGTCTCCTCAGCAGGAACAGCCTGCGCTGTCCCTTCTTGTAGAGTGCATCAGTATTGTGTGACCAGTCTAGTTTATTGTTCAGATGAATACCCAGGTACTTATAGGATGTCACCATCTCGATGTCTGTTCCCTGTATATTTACTGGTACTGTGAGGGGCTGCCCATGCCTGCGGCAGTCCACCACCAGCTCCTTAGTTTTCCTCGCGTTGATCTGGAGGCAGTTCCGATGGCACCAGTCCACGAAGTCCTGGATAAGCCCTCTGTACTCAGCTTCATCTCCATTGGAGATGAGGCCAACGATCGCAGAGTCATCAGAGAACTTCTGTAGATGGCAGTGTGTTGTGTTGTGTGAGAAGTCCGCAGTATAAAGAGTGAACAGGAAGGGAGCCAGCACCGTTCCCTGGGGGGCCCCCGTGCTACTGATGATCGTGTCGGACACACAGTCCCGGGTTCTCACAAACTGAGGCCGGTTCGTGAGGTAGTCCAGGATCCATGATGACAGGTGCTGGTCCACCCCTGCGCGCAGCAGCTTGTCCTTCAGGATCATCGGTTGGATGGTGTTGAAAGCACTGGAGAAGTCAAAGAACATGATCCTCACCATATTCCCGGGCTTCTCCAGGTGGGACAGAGAACGGTGAAGGAGGAAGATCACCGCATCCTCCACCCCAATGCCATGCTGGTAGGCGAACTGGAGTGGATCCATCGCTGGTTCCACCAGGGGGCGGAGGTGAGCAAGGAGCAGTCTCTCCAGGGTCTTCATCAAGTGGGACGTCAAGGCCACCGGTCTGTAGCTGTTCAGGTCTTTGGGGTGGGAAGTTTTTGGTACAGGTACCACACAAGATGTTTTCCACAGCTGTGGTACCCTCCCCAGTTTCAGGCTCATGTTGAAGATATACGTCACAATCCCACACAGCTGGTCTGCACAGGACTTGAGGAGCTTTGCGCTGATGCCGTCCGGTCCCGGCGCCTTCCTCGCCTTGATCTTCCTCAGCTCCGTCCTCACCTGGGTCCTGGTCAGGGTCAGGATGGGGGGCTGTGTGTTGGGAGTGGGGGGGTGTTGGTAGAGTGGGGAGTGGGCAGCAGGACTTGATTATACTAGCTGTTCTTGTTTTTTCTTGCCTTCTGATTGTTGCTCTGAGTGTTGCTATCCCTGTGCTGTTGCAATCCTGGAATTTCCCCATTGTGGGACTAATAAAGGCTTATCTTATCTTATCTTATCTTATCTGATAGAGGTGAAATGACAAATGGGAGTGTTTGCATCACGTTTTCTCGTTTTAATTTTCTAGAAGTGAGTTTGGTTGTAATTATTACTTAACAGTGTTTGTTTTGATGTTAATTCATACTTGATGTCTTCTGTGGAAAGACACAATTTGAGCAACTTTTGGCCCCCAAAATTCTGCATTAAGCCCAAAACATATTTGAGACTAAAGTGAAAGTTAAACATGAATTCACAACTTTTGTCCTGTAATTTTTGTGGTGTTCTAGTAAATGTGTGACTTTTTTCTTGTAAATGTGACATTTTCTCGTATATGCGTCTCCTTTTTTTCCTACTTTTTCCACAGATTTGCTCCCTTTTTATGACCTCGTAAAACTGCAACGTGTTCTTAATTTTTTGTTGTAAATTTGTGAGGACTTTTTTTTTTCTTAAATTTGTAACTTTTATCATTTATTTGAAACATTTTTCCTATAAAGTTGTGAGTTTGAAGCCGTAAGGAGCTAATGCGATGGTGCAGTGTCCACTGCCTGTCTGTCAGCCCGTCCCTTCCTCCCCCTAGACCGTTGGCCTGGTTCTCACCAAACTCACACACGATGCTGGGTCTGCATCTAGACTGTGGTCAAGGTCAACAGTCAGCGCATCTGACTGTCGGGGTGATTTCAATCAGCCGGAGTGAGCTACTGCATCATTGGTGGTCTGGTTGCTAATTTTTGTCGTTCATAGACGGATGGACGGCTAGATAGATCCCAAGCCACAAGTAGCCAAGGTCTATGGACAAAAGGGCTGTATGGAGCTCTGGAGCCGCATGATGCAGACCCCCTGTGACACTTCTCTGAAAAAAAAAAAAAACTGCTGAAAGAGTGCTTGACGTTGTCACTTCTAGGTTAATCAAGATCTAAGTCCCTAATTAATAACTGTGTGGTTACTGCTGCTGAATATGACAGAGATGGTTTATATGTTTCATATTTAACAAACTCAAATCAACACAAACACAATGAAGAATCTGAACTATGGGACTAGTGGATACTTCATCTCTGTTAAATACTGGTGCATGTATAAAATAAACCCCACTTAGAACCCAAACTGTTCTTCCTTTTGGAACCTCAGAGGTCAGACTTTTATCACTGATGCTTACAGATTAGGTTGTATCGGTTCTCTGTGTTGACTTGACTCTCGTCACTGCTCCGTGTGGTTGCAGGAGGCGCTGCAGTCCCTGAAAGAAGACCATCTGACCTCTGAAGGAACACAACAGATCTCGGAGCAGAGGTGGCACCGACCTGCAGAACCACTGTTCTCCTTTATCTCTGGTTTACTGGGTGGAGGGTTTACAGGGATGCAGCTGGTTGTGGGTGAACAGACTGCCAGACGCCGAGTCCTGAATATAGCCGGGGACTGATGACATCACACCCTGCCACTTCATCTCTCTCTCTCTCTTTTTTTTTTTTTTTAAGATGATCAGGTTGCTTCATATCTCACTGTTTCTGTAGCAAAATAAGTTTGGCTGTTAACGTCTGAATGATCATAATAGATTTTGTTCATTTTAGGTATTTGGATTATGAAAATAAAATGGTGATTTTATGGGATTCTTGTGATTTTTTTTTAAAGAGGTTTTCCAGCTGCAAATGCATTTTGAACATGCACTAACATACACACGTGGACAAAATTGTTGGTACCCCTCTGTTAATGAAAGAAAATCCACAATGGTCACAGAAATAACTTGAATCTGACAAAAGTGGTAATAAATAAAAATTCTATGAAAATCAGACAATGCTTTTGAATTGTGGTTCAACAGAATTACTTTAAAAAGCAAACTCATGAAACAGGCCTGGACAAAAATGATGGTACCCCTAGAAAAGATTGAAAATAATGTGACCATAGGGACATGTTCAACCAAGATGTGTCCTCTAATTAACATCACAGGTGTTTACAAACTTGTAATCAGTCAGTCGGCCTATTTAAAGGGTGACAAGTAGTCACTGTGCTGTTTGGTGACGTGGTGTGTACCACACTAAACATGGACCAGAGGAAGCAAAGGAGAGCGTTGTCTCAGTAGATTAGAAAGAAAATTATAGACAAGCATGTTAAAGGCTATAAGACCATCTCCAAGCAGCTTGATGTTCCTGTGACTACAGTTGCACATATTATTCAGAAATTTAAGGTCCATGGGACTGTAGCCAACCTCCCTGGACGTGGCCGCAGGAGACGGATAATACGAATGGTAACAAAAGAGCCCAGAACAACCTCTAAACACATTCATGGTGAACTCCAAGGTCAAGGTACATCAGTGTCAGATTGCACCATCCGTCGTTGTTTGAGCCAAAGTGGACTTCATGGGAGACGACCAAGGAGGACCCCACTGTTGAAAACAAATCATAGAAAAGGCAGACTGGAATTTGCCAAACTGCATGTTGACAAGCCACAAAGCTTCTGGGAGAATGTCCTATGGACAGACGAGACAAAACTGGAACTTTTTGGCAAGGCACATCAGCTCTATGTTCACAGACGCAAAATGAAGCATACCAAGAAAAGAACACTGTCCCTACTGTGAAACATGGAGGAGGTTCTGTTATGTTGTGGGGCTGCTTTGCTGCATCTGGCACAGGGTGTCTTGAATCTGTGCAGGGTACAATGAAATCTCAAGACTATCAAGGTATTCTAGAGAGAAATGTGCTGCCCAGTGTCAGACAGCTTGGTCTCAGTCGCAGGTCATGGGTCTTGCAACAGGATAATGACCCAAAACACACAGCTAAAAATACCCAAGAATGGCTAAGAGCGAAACACTGGACTATTCTAAAGTGGCCTTCTATGAGCCCTGATCTAAATCCTATTGAACATCAGTGGAAGGAGCTGAAACATGCCGTCTGGAGAAGGCACCCTTCAAACCTGAGACAACTGGAGCAGTTTGCTCATGAGGAGTGGGCCAAAATAGCTGCTGAGAGGTGCAGAAGTCTCATTGACAGTTACAGAAATCGTTTGATTGCAGTGATTGCCTCAAAAGGTTGTGCAACAAAATATTAAGTTAAGGGTACTGTGGCACACATATTTGAGTTGCTTAGGCTGCATATGTATATTACTGTTGCCTCACGTCTCAGAATGAACAATAAGTCTGGGTCTCCTGGGGATAACAGGAGGGTGCGAAATGTGATCTTTAGAGATGGCCTTGAGAGACTTCCTGACCACCAGGGTTTTAGGTGGAGGGGAGAAGACCTGGGGGACGATGTATTGTGTCTTGGGATTTAAAGACAATGTGACTCTGTACTTTGATGTCCCGGGTATAAAAAGGACAGATGTGGGAGGATGGGTCTCTTTTTCTGTTTGGATGATGTTGGAGACAAGTGAATAAATCTGATTTGAGAAATAAACTCAGCCTCATCTTTTCACGCTCTCCACAGTACCATCATTTTTGTCCAGGCCTGTTTCATGAGTTTGTTTTTTAAAATAATTCTGTTGAACCACAATTCAAAAGCATTGTCTGATTTTCATTGGTTAATTTTCATAGAATTTTTATTTATTACCACTTTTGT
The DNA here is from genome assembly GCA_020510985.1 of Pholidichthys leucotaenia. Lineage (NCBI taxonomy): Eukaryota > Metazoa > Chordata > Actinopteri > Cichliformes > Pholidichthyidae > Pholidichthys > Pholidichthys leucotaenia. The sequence continues at coordinate 297,611,648 of CM035839.1, read as the reverse complement.
CAGATTCAAGTTATTTCTGTGACCATTGTGGGTTTTTCTTTCATTAACAGAGGGGTACCAACAATTTTGTCCACGGCTGTAGGTGCAGTAAAGAACTTTAGGTGCAGAACTTTACTGCACAGCAGCTAAGTTGAAAAACCCACGTTATCTGCAATAAAATAATATCTAACATTATTTGCTTATGCAATCAGAGGGTTTCTGTAGGTTTTTAAAAGCATTAACAGCCCTTAAATGGATTTTGCAAAATGCCTTTAAAAAACACTATATTTGATTCATACTGGCTTTGGCCATTTTTATGTACAGTGGGGCAAAAAAGTGTTTAGTCAGCCACCAATTGCGCAAGTTCTCCCACTTAAAAGATGAGAGAGGTCTCCAATTTTCATCATAGGTATACCTCAACTATGAGAGACAAAGTGAGAAAAAAAAATCCAGAAAATCACATTGAAGGATTTTTAATGAATTAATTGGTAAATTCCTCGGTAAAATAAGTATTTGGTCAATAACAAAAGTTCATCTCAATACTTTGTTATATACCCTTTGTTGGCAATGACAGAGGTCAAACGTTTTCTGTAAGTTTTCACAAGGTTTTCACACACTGTTGCTGGTATTTTGGCCCATTCCTCCATACAGAGCTCCTCTAGAGCAGTGATGTTTTGGGGCTGTCGCTGGGCAACACGGACTTTCAACTCCTTCCAAAGATTTTCTATGGGGTTGAGATCTGGAGACTGGCTAGGCCACTCCAGGACCTTGAAATGCTTCTTACAAAGCCACTCCTTCGTTGCCTGGGCGGTGTGTTTGGGATCATTGTCATGCTGAAAGACCCAGCCCCGTTTCATCTTCAATGCCCTTGCTGGTGGAAGGAGGTTTTCACTCAAAATCTCACGATACATGGCCCCATTCATTCTTTCCTTTACACGGATCAGTCGTCCTGGTCCCTTTGCAGAAAAACAGCCCCAAAGTATGATGTTTCCACTCCCATGCTTCACAGTAGGTATGGTGTTATTTCTCCTCCAAACATGACAAGTTGAGTTTTTACCAAAAAGTTCTATTTTGGTTTCATCTGACCATATAACATTCTCCCAATCCTCTTCTGGATCATCCAAATGCTCTCTAGCAAACTTCAGACGGGCCTGGACGTGTACTGGCTTAAGCAGGGGGACACGTCTGGCACTGCAGGATTTGAGTCCCTGGAGGCGTAGTGTGGTTCTGATGTAGCCTTTGTTACTTTGGTCCCAGCTCTCTGCAGGTCATTCACTAGGTCCCCCCATGTGGTTCTGGGATTTTTGCTCACCGTTCTCGTGATAATTTTGACCCCACGGGGTGAGATCTTGCATGGAGACCCAGATTGAGGGAGATTATCAGTGGTCTTGTATGTCTTCCATGTTCTAATAATTGTTCCCACAGTTGATTTCTTCACACCAAGCTGCTTACCTATTGCAGATTCAGTCTACCCAGCCTGGTGCAGGTCTACAATTTTGTTTCTGGTGTCCTTTGACAGCTCTTTGATCTTGGCCATAGTGGAGTTTGCAGTCTGACTGTTTGAGGTTGTGGACAGGTGTCTTTTATACTGATAACGAGTTCAAACAGGTGCCATTAATACAGGTAACGAGTGGAGGACAGAGGAGCCTCTTAAAGAAGAAGTTACAGGTCTGTGAGAGCCAGAAATCTTGCTTGTTTGTAGGTGACCAAATACTTATTTTACCGAGGAATTTACCAATTAATTCATTAAAAATCCTTCAATGTGATTTTCTGGATTTTTTTTTCTCATTTTGTCTCTCATAGTTGAGGTATACCTATGATGAAAATTGGAGACCTCTCTCATCTTTTAAGTGGGAGAACTTGCACAATTGGTGGCTGACTAAATACTATTTTGCCCCACTGTACATATCAGAGATGTTAATGGCAGATGTGCAAAAAAAAGTTAATCCTGCTTAATATATTGTGATATTTCTGGGAGATTCGTTTTCTTATGTGATAAAACGGGAAATCTTGGAAGGTTTGTTAGAAAGCACTATTTTAAGCCTTAAAATGATAAGTTTGTCATTTTTTCCCAGTTCATTTAATTATATACACGCTGCACTCACCGTGTGGGTGGTGTACGTCACTATACTAAATTTGGCTTTTTTAATGCGCACAGCCATCAATTGTAGTTTCACTCCTGCCCGACAGGTAGCGCCAGTGCGCTAATGCGCCAGGATTTTCACCTGCTGCTTGACTTTCCCATTTTTACTCCTTTCCCACGAAGATGCTGCTGCTGCTGAAGTATGTATGTACGATTCATGTATGTTTATTCTCGTCTTCTGCTTCTTCGTTGTCTTCTTCGTCTACTTTGTCTTGGTATGCTGTGCCACCTCGTGAATGAGACGTTCAGTCTTGCGCATGCGCTTTTTCAACGCGTTCAGGTCGTGGGCAGGCGGCTCGCGGTCGTCCGCGGTTGAGCACCGCGGAGTGGAGACGATGACGTAAATTTCGTCACACGAGGTTTCTGGTAACACGGACAGCAGAGGTGCAGCATGAATCCAGCTGTGGCTCGACATCCTGTTGTATCCGCAGAGATGTCTCTGTGGTTGTAATTCCACGTGCTTGTCAACAGAGGGCGCGCTCATCGAGTTGGTCAGCCGGAGTCTTTTAAAGGACGGACACATGAACCGGAACCTTTTTGTCTAGGGTGATTGGACGTCTTCATTCAATTTTTTTTTTTTTTTTGCAGAGTTTAGCACTTAAAACTCACACATAGGCTTCCCCCCCTTTATTTTATCTACAATGTCTGTTAAATTAAATGCGTTAAACAGTGATTCTTACATTGACATCAGTCAATACCGGGATCAACATTTTAAGGTAAGCTAAAGATGTTAGCAGCAATAGTTAGCATCAACAGAACGAGGCTTTGGGTGTTTTTGATACCTTTCTGACATAACACACGTGTTAAAGATTGCGTAAATGCACACATTTTTTTTGCGATTATGATGGTCCGACGTCGTGTTTCCTGAAGCCTGATCAAATTTAGCTCCACCATGTTTTGGTGTAAATGACAGCTGCAGTCAGTCGGGTTCTGGTCAAGTGGACCCCAGGATCTGTACATGTACGAGTACATTTTCAGCCCAGTGATTTATAAAGCCGTGACGAGCAGCAGCGGTGGGAAAGAAACAGCAAAATTAAGCACAAAGAGGGAGAACAACAAGGCAAGAAGATGGAGGTTTAAACAGGAAGGAGGAGCTGCTGCACCCAGATGAAAACACACAGAGTAGATACGTGGGACTAGAATGTTCTGAATGAGGCTTTAGAAAACGATGAACCACTGGATTGAAAATGTACTTGTACAGATTGGATCCTGGACCGGTATCCAAATCTCACATCATGCAGCTTCAGAAGCTCTGATCAGTTTCTGGGTTAACTGTCCTCACACCACTGGGGCTCCATGATATCGCACCATAAACACATTTAGGTTGGTGATAAAATGCAGTCCGGAAAGCTTTTTTCCATCTGCACAAAAGATATTTCTTGTTGACAAACTGATCAGCAGGAAATGAAGAAAAAAATGGAGCGTCGGCGTCTTTTTAAAGCAGTTGGTGTCCATGTCAGAAGACAGTGCAGTGATCTGGAAACTCTAAATAAAGCTTTAATTCAGATTTTAGTGTGAAGTACTTAACTTTTTCAATTTCAAGATGCCTTTGTTCCTCTTTTTTTGTTTTCAAGTAGAATACCAGGAACTGTTTAATTTGCATATTTTTAATTGATTTATTTAATTATTGGGGGCTTTTTATTAGACAGTACAGTAGTGAGAGAAAACGAGGAACAGTTATCGACTCAAACCGGGGATTTCATTCATATAATAATGCTCAAATGTTTATGCATCCTAATTCCGAGGCCAGGGGCCGACCAAAGCAGCCGTTTTAATATTTTTTTCCAAACTCTGTTCAGAGGAACCTTTTTGCTCCTGCTCCAAAGCTGAGCTTGTATTGTGTTCTAGCTAAAACGTCCTTAATTTAAAGCCTGCTGTATTTCTGCTTCTTATGTTTTCAGGGAAACCGCTATGAGCAGGAGAAGCTGCTGAAGCAGAGTAACACTCTGTATGTGGGGAACCTCTCGTTCTACACCACCGAGGAGCAGGTCAGAGGAATTGCTGCCATTACTGAATAACATCAGTTTCTGGAGTTGTTTTAATCCTCGTTCTTTGATCAAAAGAGGATGGGCATAAAATGTTACTTTAGATTGCTAAACATCACATGTTTAGCCATTTTTTAAAATTCCTTTTATACAGTACGCTGTGTGAACTCATGTCCTCAAAACATGTGATTGAAGCTTTTGGCATGTTGTGAATTTGAACGTAGTGATCATTTTTAAATTTGAAAACCAGAATGATTGTTATATTGCCCTCAGTTTTGAAGCTGTATCTTTCTTTTATGTCCAATGTGCAGGTACATGAGCTGTTTGCTAAATGTGGAGATGTCAAGCGCATCATCATTGGCCTGGACAAAGTCAAGAAGACTGCCTGTGGATTCTGTTTTGTAGAGTATCCTTTCAAAAAATATCAAATGCATAAGTCAACTGCAAAGTCAACATCGTTCTTTCCTCGTTATGTTTATGTATAGAGTGTCATTTATAGCATGACAAGTGTGTTGCGTGCCTTAATGCTGTGTCAGATACTACACGCGTGCAGATGCAGAGCATGCCATGCGCTTCGTTAATGGCACACGGCTGGATGACCGAATCATCAGGACAGACTGGGACGCCGGATTCAAAGAGGGAAGGCAGTACGGCCGTGGCAAGTCTGGAGGACAGGTGAGAGTTGTAGCACAAGTTTTTTTTATGAGTGTGTAACTGTAATGTTTAGTCTTTGATGTAGCTTTAAAATACAATCCCATTTCCAAAAACATTATGACACTTTGTAAAATCTCAATAAACTAGTGCATACCCGTGCATGCCTGTAGAGGGGATGCAATGGAACAGAATTCTTGCCAGTTACAGGACAGTTGGTATAGCAACACAGCACTAAGTGGCAATCACATGTGATGGCTTTTGTATGCAGTAAAACATAAAAATCACACAAAATATGCCCTGCCATCTGGGGCTGTTTGCCCCTGCTTGTTACTTCTTCTTCAGTCTGTCACTGTTCTGTATTATGTTGCTTACCTGTGTCTATGTATACAGTTAGGCCCAAAAATATTTGGACAGTGACACAAGTTTTGTTATTTTAGCTGTTTACGAAAACATATTCAGGATACAATTATATAATCAATATGGGCTTAAAGTGCAGACTCTCAACTGTAATACGTATATGTAATACGTAGTTGCCTCTTTTTCAAGGGACCAAAAGTAATTGGACAATTGACTCAGAAGGCTGCAAAAAAAAAAAAAATAACAAGGCTGCATGGGCTCTTCCCTTGTTAACCTGTCATCAATTAAGCAGTTAAAAGGTCTGGAGATGATTCCAGGTGTGGCGTTTGCATTTGGAAGCCGTTGCTGTGAACACACAACATGCAGTCAAAGGAGCTCTCAATGGAGGTGAAACAGACCATCCTGAGGCTGGAAAAAAAAGAAGAAATCCATCAGAGAGATAGCAGAAATGTTAGGAGTGGCCAAATCAACAGTTTGGTACATTCTGAGAAAAAAAGAGTGCACTGGTGAGCTTGGGAACTCAAAAAGGCCTGGACGTCCACGGAAGACAGTAGTGGTGGATGATCACAGAATCCTTTCCATGGTGAAGAACAACCCCTTCACAACATCCACTCAAGTGAAGAACACTCTCCAGGAAGTAGGTGTATCAGTATCTAAGTCTACCATAAAGAGAAGACTTCATGAGAGTAAATACAAAGGATTCACCACAAGGTGCAAACCATGAATCAGCCTCAAAAATAGAAAAGGCCAGAATTGACTTTGCCAAAAAAACACCTGAAGAAGCCAGCCCAGTTCTGGAACAGCATTCTTTGGACAGATGAGACTAAGATCAACCTGTACCAGAATGATGGGAAGAAGAAAGTTTGGAGAAGAATTGGAACAGCTCATGATCCAAAGCACTACATCTTCTGTAAAACATGGTGGAGGCAGTGTGATGGCATGGGCATGCATGGCTTCCAATGGCACTGGGTCACTTGTGTTTATTGATGATGTGACAAAAGACAGAAGCAGCCGGATGAATTCTGAAGTGTATAGGGATATACTTTCTGCTCAGATTCAGCCAAATGCAGCAAAATTGATTGGACGGCACTTCACAGTACAGATGGACAATGATCCAAAACATACTGCAAAAGCAACCCAGGAGTTTTTTAAAGCAACGAAGTGGAATATTCTGCAATGGCCGAGTCAATCACCAGATCTCAGCCCAATCGAGCATGCATTTCACTTGCTCAAGACAAAACTTAAGGCAGAAAGACCCACAAACAAGCAACAACTGAAGACAGCTGCAGTAAAGGCCTGGCAAAGCATCACAAAGGAGGAAACCCAGCGTTTGGTGATGTCCATGGGTTCCAGACTTCAGGCAGTCATTGCCTGCAAAGGATTCTCAACAAAATATAGAAAAGTAACGTTTTACTTAGGGTTATGTTTATTTGTCCAATTACTTTTGAGCCCCTGAAATGAGGAGCGTTTGTATAAAAATAGCTACAATTCCTACATGTTTAATCATATATTTTTGTTCAACTCCTTCAATTAAACCTTAAAGTCTGCACTTCAATTCCGTTGTAGTTGTTACATTTCAAATCCAATGTGGTGGCATGCAGAGCCCAAATCATGAAGATTGTGTCACTGTCCAAATATTTCTGGGCCTAACTGTATATGTCTTGTAGGGAGTCAAGTGCTCTGTCTATGTGCCGTCATATAGACATCATCTGGTGGATCTTCTTCTTCGTTCAGACCACTGAAGGGTCTCCACCTGTCTCAGACGGCTGTGTTGGTCACAGTCATGCCTGCGGTGTACTGGTGGAACCTGAGGTGTTTCATGTTCACAGCATCCTTTCTGATGTGCAGCAGTTCTCCTCATTCTATTGCTCTCCATCTGGTGGGTCTTCTTCTTCGTTCAGATCACTGCTTGAGGGATAGGTGCGTCGTAGTTCCAGTTCATGGGCACGATCCTGAAAAAGTGGCTTTCAAGCCTGTTCAGGAAGGCCTGTGCATGCCCGTAGAAACCAAGAAACCGGAGCACCCGGAGAAAATCAGCGCTTTGCTTGGCATTTTACACATTTGTAGTGTAGACTGGCATTCGTCAAGGTTACACATTTGCCGTCATGTAGTCATGGCGAGTCGTCCTATGATTCCTGAGTTCATAGGACGCGCTGTGATGATGAGGCAGAGATCATAGGCCGTCCTATGATGTCCTAGAAACGTGCTTTAAAGTCTGTCGTACCCTATGCTGGTGAAGGGTGTCCTCCTGTCTCAGACGGGTGAGATGTACTGCTGGAACCTCAGGTGTTTCATCTTCATGGCATCTTTTCTGACGTGCAGCAGTTCTCCTCATTCTTTTGCTCTCCATCTGGTGGGTCTTCTTCTTCTTTGTTGAGACCACTGGTTGAGGGATAGGTGCAACGTAATTCCAGTTCATGGACAGGATCATGAAAATAGATCTGAGCAAAAAGAGGCTTTCTGGCATGGACTTACTGTATATGACATCATAAAGACATGAAGGCAGCCTTGATGTCTGTCACTGTATATGACATCACTCTATAAAAGCAAGACACATTTGTCTATGTGTTCTATGATGCCTGAGTTCATAGGATGGCCTATGATGTCCTATGAAGCGTGATAGACACAGACAGAGATTCTTGCTTTTATAGAGTGAAGTGGAATGCAGTGATTTGCAAATCTCACAAACCACTATTCATAATACAATGTAGAAAAATGCCAAATGTTGAAAGTGAGACATACTAGCTTATCAACCATAGCTCATCTTGAATTTGATAATAGCAACACCTCACAAAAGAGTTAGAGCATGGGCAGCAAACAGTTGGAAAAGTAAGTGGTACTAAAACAAAACACTTGAAGGAACACGTTGCAACCAATTGAGTTAAAGGGCAACAACATAGGGTAGCATGGTAGAGCAGTGGTTAGCGCTGTGGCAGCACAGTAAGAAGGTCACAGGTTCGATCCCACCCTTGACCATTGGTGATGCTTCTGTGTGGAGTTTGCTTGTTCTCCCCATGTCTGCATGGGTTTTCTCCGGGTACTCCCATTTCCTCCCACAGGCCAAAGACATATACAGGTTAGGTTAACTGGCATCAACTGGGGATTCTAAATTGTCCTTAGGTATGACTGTGAGAGTGAATGGTTGTCTGTCTCTCTGTGTTGGCCCTGCGATGGACTGGCGATCTGTCCAGGGTGTACCCTGCCTCTCACCCAAAGATGCTGGGATAGGCTCCAGCTCCCCCGCGATCCAAAAAGGACTAAGCTGTTGAAGATGGATGGCAACAACATAGTAACATAAGTTGTACACAAAGAACGTCTTGGCGTGTCCGAGTGTCTCGGATGTAAAGATCGCAGCAGTTCAGCGATTTGTAAATAACAGTGTCTACAAATTGTGGCCCAATGCAGATTATTCATTCACTACAGACAGACATCAGTGATAGTGGTAAGCTACTTCTGTAGCCACAGCTGCCCTGGGGCAGGCTGGCAGAAACGTGGCTGCCAATCCACGCCAATGGCCTCTTCGACCACTACCAAACATTTATACACATTCATACCCAGTGTCATGGACGCTGGAGGCAAGGTGGGTAAGTGTCTTGCCCAGGGACACAACGGCAGGATGACTGGGGAGGGTGGGATTCGAGCCGCCAACCCTCTGGTTATTGGACGACCTGCTCTACCTCCTGAGTCACTGCCGCCCACAATATATCATAACAGTGTACTCTTGTTGGCATTCTTGATACGGAAAGTCGAAAAATATATGCAACAAAAATTAAATTATGAAAAATATAAAAATGTTGAAACACGACTAAATCACAAGTCTTAAATTGCAGAAAATGTGTAAAACACAAAAGATACAGGAAGTTGAAAAAATATACAGAACTATAAAGATGTAAAAACATGAAATTCACAACCCTTGGATTGTGAAAAATAATATTTAAAAAAAAAGATTCAGAAACTTGAAAATGTATACAATAAGTTAAAAAAAAAAATCTAGCTGTGTAGATTTGCAGTCAGTTGTGTAACTCTGAAGTGGTGCTGGACAGGCTGACATTAAGTCTGTTTCTGATCAGGGCACACCAGCGAGCATGCTTTTAGTATCCATTGCTCGAAAAATGCAGCTTCTGAAAAATACTATTAAGCCCGGGTAATATCTTCAGCCGCAGTGTAGCTGGCCCTTAAAGCGGCATTTTTCATTTTGTTTTTTTGCAGCAACTTTTGCCAACATTCTCCTCAAACTGCAGTCTGCTTTTCAATTCTTGGGCCTTTTACTGCTCTTCTTGGTGGTTAAAGTTGGCATACTCTCTCTACCTCTCTTCACTTCCGCCCTCCAAAGAGAGCAGACGCCTTTCTCTTCTCTCTTGCTTCTGACTTATCTCCTTCTCCCCAAACTAACTGGATCCCAGCTTGCTGTTGTCTGTCTGCGTCTTTACTGCTGATTATCGAAAGAAATTATGGAATTAATAAGCTGGGCTTTGAACGCAATTGACACTATCTTTTCAACGAGGAAAAGTGCCCCGGGGGAGGTTGTTTGCCCCGCAGGAACGGCTGCTGCGGGCTATTTACGGGAGACAAGTAATTGGAAACTCTTGTGCCTGACTAATCTTTTTATCGAAGATGTAGAAGATTTGTACGTCTTCGTAGTAATTGTGATTGGGATCGTTCTGATTGGATCTGGGATTGTCCTGGTGTACCGCAAATTGTTGAAGATGGATACAACCTATCAAAATGCTGGCCAGGCGAGGTGCATCCATCAAATTGAAAAAATGGAGAGGACCCTGATAGCGACAAATGGAGAACTGTCTCGGAAGGTGGATTACATCATGATTAAGCTTACGACCATCCACGATGGACTCAACGCCCAGCAATGAAGGATTAAGTACTGAATCTGTAAGAGAATATAAAGTTTCCTCTCTGTGATCAGTACTATTCGACTTAATCTGACTGCCTCACAAAAATCCTCCTGATCATCTGCAGTCTTTGTTTTCAAAACATTGAGCTCATGGCCTTCGGACAGGCAGCTAGCTGCATGGCCAAGGACAATGCCAGTAGCCAGACAAAACATCTCCTGCCAAAGAGTCCTTGTTGTTCTTAACTGATACAACACCTACTTTCAACATTACACTCATACTGATACACAAACTGATGATAAAGATGATTCACTCACTGCTCTCTTTGTGTCCTGTGAACTTTTTTGGTCTGCTGATTGTGCATTGAGGGCTTTTTTTTCTTTGTAATCATAATATTGATCATACACGACCACTATTCTGAAATCAATGTTTTTTTTGCTCCTTCCTATTGTATTATTTCCCATGCTACCTGTACCCTCCTGTTGGCAGGCGCGTTTCAGATGCAGCCATGTCACCGGAAATGCAGGTTCATTTTCTGTGTCAAGTCAAATCCCTGTATGTTATCAGTGATCTGTTATCAGTATCTGTTAATGTACCTGGCAATAAATCTTTTCTGAGTCTGAGTTGAGTTGAGTACCTGGTTCAGTGTTTGGTTTCAAAATGCAGACAAATTGTGTTTGTTGAGCATTGACGCTGCCTTGCTACAGAGCAGACAGACTGGTTCATTTCTTTACAGCACAAATATGTTCACTTTCCCATCTGCCTTCCTTCTGCATCAGTTTCTCATCATATTCTCTTTGAGCTCCCTCAGACCACATATAATAACTTGTGCTCTGAAGGAATCTCCCTGTCTGAAGTTAATCTAGACCAAGGCAGGCAAATAAATTTTTTTTGTCCTGCCTAATTAAAAATTCATGTGTGCTTAAAATCAGTGACAGTTATATTTAAAGCAACCTCCTCGTAGTTGCAGTTGAAATTGTTCAGCCTCCATTGCAAGTTGTTTCGAAATTGAACTTTGAGCTATTTGCAAAAAGTACTTAAATGTTTCTTGTTTGATGTACAGTGGTGTGAAAAAGTGTTTGCCCCCTTCCTGATTTTTCATTTTTTTGTATGTTTGTCACACTTAAATGTTTCAGATCATCAAACAAATTTAAATATTAGACAAAGATAAGACAAGTAAACACAAAATGCAGTTTTTAAATGAAGGTGTTTATTGTTAAGGGTGAAAAAAAAGAAAAATCCAAACCTACATGGCTCTGTGTGAAAGTGACCCCCCCCCCCCCCCCCCAGTCAAAACACAAATTAACTGGGGTTTATCACATCTTTGGAAAGCTGAGTTCAGTTTCTCTTGCCACACCCAGGCCTGATTACTGCCACACCTGTTCTCAATCAAGAAATCACTTAAATAGGACCTGCCTGGCAAAGTGAAGTAGACCAAAAGATCCTCAAAAGCTAGACATCATGCTGTGATCCAAAAAAATTCAGGAACAAATGAGAAACAAAGCAACTGAGGTCCGTCAGTCTGGAAAAGGTTATAAAGCCATTTCTAAAGCTTTGGGACTCCAGCAAACCACAGTGAGAGCCATTATCCACAAATGGCAAAAACATGGAACAGTGGTGAACCTTCCCAGGAGTGTCTGGCTGACCAAAATTACCCCAAGAACACTGCAACAACTCATCCAAGAGGTCACAAAAGACCCCACAACAACATCCAAAGAACTGCAGGCTTCATTTGCCTCAGTTAAGTTCAGTGTTCATGACTCCACCATAAGAAAGAGACTGGGCAAAAATGACCTGCATGGCAGTTCCAAGATGAAAACCACTGCTGAGCAAAATACATAAAGGGTTGTCTCAGTTTTGCCAGAAAACATCTTGATGATCCCCAACGCTTTTGGGAAAATACTCTGTGGACTGTCGAGACAAAAGTTGAACTTTTTGGAAGGTGTGTGTCTATTACATCCGGTGTAAAAGTAACACAGTATTTCAGAAAAGGAACATCATACCAACAGTAAAATATGGTGGTGGTAGTGTGATGGTCTGGGGCTGTTTTTGCTGCTTCAGGACCTGGAAGACTTGCTGTGGTAAATGGAACCATGAATTCTGCTATCTACCAAAAAATCCTGTCTGGGATTTCTGGGACTGTCTGGCCATCTGCTCATGACCTCAAGCTGAAGCACACTTGGGTTCTGCAGCAGGACAATGATTCAAAACACACCAGCAAGTCCACCTCTGAATGGCTTAAGAAAAACAAAATGAAGACTTTGGAGTGGCCTAGTCAAAGTCCTGACCTGAATCGGATTGAGATGCTGTGGCATGACCTTAAAAAGGCGGTTCATGCTCGAAAACCCTCCAATGTGGCTGAATTACAACAATTCTGCAAAGATAAGTGGGCCAGAATTCCTCTCCAGTGCTGTAAAAGACTCATTGCCAGTTATCGCAAATGCTTGATTGCAGTTGTTGCTGCTAAAGGTGGCCCAACCAGTTATTAGGTTTAGGGGGCAATCACTTTTTCACACAGGGCCATGTAGGTTTGGACTTTTTTTTTTTCCTTAATAATAAACACCTTCATTTAAAAACGGCATTTGTGTTATCTTTGTCTCATATTTAAATTTGTTTGATGATCTGAAATATTTAAGTGTGACAAACATACAAAAAAATGAGAAATCAGGAAGGGGGCAAACACTTTTTCACACTACTCTGTGTGTGTGTGTGTATATATATATGTGTGTGTGTGTATATATATGTGTGTGTGTATATATAATATATACGTACTGTATATATGTATATATGTGTGTGTGTGTGTATACATACAGTGGGGTAAAAAAGTATTTAGTCAGCCACCAATTGTGCAAGTTCTCCCACTTAAAAGATGAGAGAGGTCTCCAATTTTCATCATAGGTATACCTCAACTATGAGAGACAAAATGAGAGGAAAAAAAAATAAAAAAATCCAGAAAATCACATTGTCTGATTTTTAAAGAATTTATTTGCAAATTATGGTGGACGATAAGTATTTGGTCAATAACAAAAGTTCATCTCAATACTTTGTTATATACCCTTTGTTGGCAATGACAGAGGTCAAACGTTTTCTGTAAGTCTTCACAAGGTTTTCACACACTGTTGCTGGTATTTTGGCCCATTCCTCCATACAGATCTCCTCTAGAGCAGTGATGTTTTGGGGCTGTTGCTGGGCAACACGGACTTTCAACTCCCTCCAAAGATTTTCTATGGGGTTGAGATCTGGAGACTGGCTAGGCCACTCCAGGACCTTGAAATGCTTGAAATGCTTCTTACGAAGGCACTCCTTCATTGCCCGGGCGGTGTGTTTGGGATCACTGTCATGCTGAAAGACCCAGCCACGTTTCATCTTCAATGCCCTTGCTGATGGAAGGAGGTTTTCATTCAAAATCTCACGATACATGGCCCTATTCATTCTTTCCTTTACACCGATCAGTCGTCCTGGTCCCTTTGCAGAAAAACAGCCCCAAAGCATGATGTTTCCACCGCCATCCTTCACAGTAGGTATGGTGTTCTTTCTCCTCCAAACACGACAAGTTGAGTTTTTACCAAAAAGTTCTATTTTGGTTTCATCTGACCATATGACATTCTCCCAATCCTCTTCTGGATCATCCAAATGCTCTCTAGCAAACTTCAGACGGGCCTGGACATGTACTGGCTTAAGCAGGGGGACATGTCTGGCACTGCAGGATTTGAGTCCCTGGCGGCGTAGTGTGTTACTGATGGTAGCCTTTGTTACTTTGGTCCCAGCTCTCTGCAGGTCATTCATTAGGTCCCCCCGTGTGGTTCTGGGATTTTTGCTCACCATTCTCGTGATCATTTTGACCCCATGGGGCGAGATCTTGCGTGGAGCCCCAGATCGAGGGAGGTTATCAGTGGTCTTGTATGTCTTCCATTTTCTAATAATTGCTCCCACAGTTGATTTCTTCACACCAAGCTGCTTACCTATTGCAAATTCAGTCTTTCCAGCCTGGTGCAGGTCTACAATTTTGTTTCTGGTGTCCTTTGACAGCTCTTTGGTCTTGGCCATAGTGGAGTTTGGAATCTGACTGTTTGAGGTTGTGGGCAGGTGTCTTTTATACTGATAACGAGTTCAAACAGGTGCCATTAATACAGGTAACGAGTGGAGGACAGAGGAGCCTCTTAAAGAAGTTGTTACAGGTCTGTGAGAGCCAGAAATCTTGCTTGTTTGTAGGTGACCAAATACTTATTTTACACCATAATTTGCAAATAAATTCTTTAAAAATCCTTCAATGTGATTTTCTGGATTTTTTTTTCTCATTTTGTCTCTTAGTTGAGGTATACCTATGATGAAAATTGGAGACCTCTCTCATCTTTTAAGTGGGAGAACTTGCACAATTGGTGGCTGACTAAATACTTTTTTACCCCACTGTGTGTATATACAGTATATATATATATATATATGTATATGTGTGTGTGTGTATACATATACACTACCGTTCAAAAGTTTGGGGTCACCCAGACAATTATTTTGTGTTTTCCATGAAAAGTCACACTTATTTACCACCATGAGTTGTAAAATGAATAGAAAATATAGTCAAGACACTGACAAGGTTAGAAATAATGATTTGTATTTGAAATAATAATTTTTTCCTTCAAACTTTGCTTTCGTCAAAGAATCCTCCATTTGCAGCAATTACAGCATTGCAGACCTAACATGATTGCTCAAGGGTTTTCTAATCATCCATTAGCCTTCTGACGCAATGAGCAAACACATTGTACCATTAGAACACTGGAGTGATAGTTGCTGGAAATGGACCTCTATACACCTATGTAGATATTGCACCAAAAACCAGACATTTGCAGCTAGAATAGTCATTTACCACATTAGCAATGTAGAGAGTGTATTTCTGATTAGTTTAAAGTTATCTTCATTGAAAAAAAAGTGCTTTTCTTTCAAAAATAAGGAAATTTCTAAGTGACCCCAAACTTTTGAACGGTAGTATATATATATATATATATATATATATATATATATATATATATATATATGTGTGTGTGTGTGTGTATATATATATGTATGTGTGTGTATATATATATATATCAGACAGTTAAAAGTTATTAAATTTCAAAATAAACAGTTTGCAATGGGAGGTGAACAATTTCAAATGCAACTGTTAGTAGTTTTAAAGTCTTTTCCAAATTGAAGGTAGGACACGGTGACATTACTCTATGCTCGCTGTGTGCACATCTAGGTTTTAAGATTTTTGACATTGCAGTGTTTTGGAAACTAATGTAAGATGCAGCACATTATGACATTTGAGGAATGACGCACTGAAATGGCATTCAAAAAAATCAATACGCTTTATCATGACATTTTAATCCACCGGTATGATATTTAGAACTTAGAAACTAAATTATGCATCATTAACCGTGACCTTTGAAAATATAGCCTTACTGTGGTAATGCTTTAGGAAATGAAAGTGTATATTATGCTGTTGACAAACACAACATGCATAATCAGGGTTTGTCAATATTAGGTAAGGAACTGAATTATTATACTTTTAAAAAAAAGAACATGCAGGTTGGCAGGTTCTTCCCCTGAAATAAGTCAAGGTGTTAGTGGAAGGGAAAAATTCCCTTAAGTTGATATATGGTTGGGTTGTAGAATGAAAGTTGAGTAAAGAAGGCTGCAGGTAAGGATATTAATTGCAGACTATTTTTGGACTGTTTGTTGGCGTTTGTGTGCATCTGTGTGTTGACTTTGTGTCAATTTACTGCGGCCTTGTGATTGTTGTGGTTCATTTCTAGGTGAGAGACGAGTACAGGCAGGACTACGACCCAGCTAGAGGCGGCTATGGTAAGCTGGCTCAGCAGCATCGACAGACGGAGGGACGCAATAGTTTTTAAAGTGAACTCCACCACGGCAGTCTGATAAGACTACAGATGCCCTCTGCTTATCTGGATTAATTTTCATCAAATGCCATACTCCCCCCATGAAACTCTTGAGCACAACTGCTCTGACTGCTGGATCCTGATCTTTTTTTGAGTTTGGCTTCTCGTACTCTGTGGCTGAACACCTGCCATCTGTCATCATTTGAACTTCCACACTTGCTGTGCAATCATTGGTGATGATAATTACTGTCCTGCATGTAGAAATGTCATCCGTACCTCTGCAGACTTTAAAGGTTTTGATGAAATGTAGGGGCATTATTGTCTTCTGGGTTCTTATTGTCAGTCTGTTAAAGTAATGAAAAGGAAATGTTCTGGTAGCGTGTAATTGGTTTGTATGAATTAAATTTTGTGTATATTAAGTCTTTTTTTGACACACTATCTTTTGTGTATTTTTTTTTAAAATCTCCCACCAGTTAAAGAGCAAAGGGGGATTATGATGTGATGATGTCCCTCAGTCCATGTGTCCTACAAATGTACCTATTTTGTGAAATCAACAACTCCTGCAGTTTGGTGAGCCCATTCCGGCGAAGCTGAAAGCAGCTAATGTGATGGTGTGGCATCTGTCCATCCGTCCCTGTGTCTCTCCACATTTCACGGGAATCGCTGCTACTCCTAGACATTTGCCTCAATGTTCACCAACTTGAGGCCTATACATACTCCGCAAGAACAGAGACATTTGTTCTCTCTCCCAGGGCTGTAAGAACAAAATGACATCATTTTGTTCTTACAGCCCTGGTTTGGGAGTTCTTGCAGCTTGTTCTTGACACATCATCGTGGCAGTACTATTGTGTGATTGGTCAGAAATGTGAATTTCCCAGGAGTTCTGCATTTGAGTTTCTTGTGAAGTATGAAATGTCCTGGCCAGAAAGAACTTTTTTTTTTTTTTTTTGTTACTTATTTGTACCCGTAGGTAGACTTGGTTTGCAGTTTGGTGACAAGCCACCGGCTGCTGGTCACTGCGTGCGCGAGCGCCCTAAACCTACATGTTTTTGTTCTTTTTCTTGCCACCTCAAGAAAAAGGAAAAAATTCTGTTCTTGGGGAGTATGGGAAGGGCTTAACTCACAAGGATCCTCAGGAGGGTCTGCATCCAGGTTGTGCTCAAGGTCATTGTCAAGGTCAGGAGACCTGGGCACTTATGATTCCAGAAAAGTCACTACTCCTCGTAGGAAATTGCAGCGATGCTTGCCAAATTCACTCACATTAATCCTCATGTGGGTCTGTATCCAAGGTATGCTCAGTGTCAAGGTCAGGAAAGCTGTGCACTTGCATGATTTTAGAAAAATCACTAGTCCTAGGCAGTTACCTCGACTCTCACAAAACTCAGTGACCCTCAGGTAAGTCTGCATCCATGTTGAAGTGAAGGTCATTGTCAAAGGTCAGACGATCTAGGCATTGATGATTGCATGAAAAATGTTACTCCTCCTAGGCCACTGACCTTGACTTTAAGCACATCCTAGATGGGTCTGTATCTAGGTTGTGGTCAAGGTTGACGATCAGGAGATTGGAGCACTCCTGGGGAGATTTCGTCAGGTTGAAATGAGCTACTCTGTCTTGTTCCAAAAGTTTTGGAAGTTGGTACCAGGGTTTGATATACAGTCTTTTGAAAAAAATTAGGACACCCTATGAAAGCCTGTTTTTTTTTTTTTTTTTTTTTTTTTTTTAACATATTTAGACATATGGATGTTTAATATCAATTTTAACAATACTGGGAGATTCAAATAATATAACTAAACAATTAAAATGGAAGAAGAGACAAACACTTTCAGTAAAATATAATTCTAAACACATGCAATTTCTGGTGAGGAATAAATTAGGACACCACTACTTTTATTCCCACTTAAGAAAGATAAATTTTATTAATCCCCAAGGAGAAATTGATTTGTCTTAGCCAACACAAAAACTCATACACAACCCCCCACACACAAATATAAATATCCCTAAACGGCTTAAAAACAATCACTAAATTGCAATATAATAAAGTACAGTTCAGTGCACAATTCTGGAGGTTATGTGTATTATAAAGCCTGATAGGCTCAGGCAGAAAGGACTTGCTGTGCCGTCCTTTAGACATCTGGGCTGCAATAGTCTATTGCTGTGGCTGCTCTGTAGACTTCATAGTTTAAAATGCTAAAATCACACACAGGTGTATCACATCAGGTGCACATGATTAGAACATCGTTACTCAGCACTGTGAAGGTGGCTTGTCCTATTTAAACCTCAGACATTTAGTTTGGTGTGCTGAATGTTAAAATGAGAGTGAACACCATGGTGAGATCCAAAGAGCTGTCTGAGGCCTTCAGAAAGAAGATTGTAGCGGCTTATCAGTCTGGTAAAGGATTTAAAAAGATCTCAAAAGAATTTGAAATCAGCCATCCCACTGTCTGGAATATAGTCTAAAAGTGGAGGACATTCAAAATAACTACCAACATGCCCAGGTCTGGCCATCCAAGCAAGTTTACCCCAGGAGCAGACCGCAAGATGCTAAAAGAAATCTCCAAAAACCCTAAAGTGTCATCACGGGACTTACAGCAGGCTCTTGCTACTGTTGATGTGAAAGTGCATGCCTCTACAATCAGAAAGAGACTGCACAAGTTTAACTTGCATGGGAGGCATGCAAGGAGGAAACCTTTACTCTCTTAAGAGAACCATGAAGGCCAGACTGAAGTTTGCCAGAAAGAGCATAGACAAAGACCAGGACTTCTGGAATAATGTTCCTGGGACAGATGAGTCTAAAATTGAATTATCTGGACACCAGAACAGAGGTCATGTTTGGCATAGACCAAATGCAGCATTCTAGGAAAAGAACCTCATACCAACTGTGAAGCACAGAGGTGGAAGTGTCATGGTTTGGGGATGTTTTGCTGCAGCAGGACCTAGCCAGCTCACCATCATAGAATCCACCATGAATTCTACTATGTACTGTATCAGGGTGCTTGAGGACCACATGAGACCATCTGTTAAAAAAAAAAAAAAAAAAAAATTAAAGCTGAAGCAGAACTGGACCCTGCAACATGATAATGACCCAAAACATACCAGGAAATCCACCGAGGACTGGCTAAAAACTAAGAAATGGAGAGTCCTGGAATGACCAAGTCAAAGCCCAGATCTTAATCCCACTGAGATACTGTGGGGTGACTTGAAATGGGCTGTACATGCAAGAAACCCCTCAAACATCTCACAGCTGAAAGAATTCTGCGTTGAGGAGTGGGGCAAACTTTCCTCAGACTGATGTCAGAGACTGGTAGATGGCTACAGGAAGCGCCTCACTGAAGTTATTTCAGCCAAAGGGGGTAACACTGGCTATTAGGCGATAGGGTGTCCTAACTTTTTCCTCAGTTACAATACACATTTTTGTTGATAGTTTGTTTAATGAGTAAAACAAGGTTAGTTTTGTTATTTACCTGCAATTAAATCACCTTCTTTTCCAGAGATAAATAAAAACAAGATTAGACGTCAATATGTGAACATTTCTTAATAAAGAACTCAATATTTAATGGGGTGTCCTAATTTTTTCACGACTGTACACTAATGATGCACATATTGCAATTTGGTTCCCATCAGATGATTTTTGAAGGAGTTACAGCCCCTCAAATTTGAGGTTATGCCTTTACCTCGGTTAATATTTTTGCCCCATATCTTGATATGCTTGTTTCACTTTGTTTGGCAGAAACTACCTGTATTGACTAATGAAAGTCTTCTGTTGAATTCCAGATGTTATAAAACTATTTTTGTTGTGTATTCATGGATGATAGGGTTATCATAATTTGGTTCCGCCTCAGTAATTGTATGGGAAAGTTGAAAACTGCTGACCTTCAGTAAGATATTGGGATCTTTAAAGAAAACAGACCTGGTGGTGGGGGGGGTGCACTAGCCTCAGAGTGCTCTTGTTTTTTGTTCTCTAGATTTGGGTTCACCCTAAAGTTTGATCATATTGGGGATTAAAACTACACTCCGTTGTTCCACATGTTATAGTATTTTTCAAACATATCAAAAGTTCAATCACAGAAATTACTGTTTTTCACCTTCAGATAGTGTTAAGAAAATATCGAACATCCCAAAAGAAAAATGAAAAATACCACTCAGTTCTCTATACTTTTTCATTGTAAAGCAAACAGTGGTGCAAAAAACAATTTTGCAGGCCTAAAAGTTTATTATCAGTCTGTAGGTAATAATTTTAGTGAAATCAGCTCTTGTGCTTTTCTGCCAGGAAGCTCCTTCTCCACCCCTTACAGATGAAAATACAAGTGCTCATTGAAGATAATCCTCACCAGACTGCAATAAAGGAAAACTAAGTATGTAGTCAGCTGGTCTCTTGTCTTGAGGAGCAAAGCTGAATACTAAACAGCAGAAATTGGACCAGTTTTGCATTGTATCCCCACCACTAAATCCCAGCATCAGCTTCTTATCCACAAGTAGATTTCAGAAATGACCACAAGATGGCAGAAGAGGAGGTGGAGTTTTAGGGGACAGAGAAGCGAAGGCGAACCAACGTGAAAGGTTTCATGTGGTCTCATGCTGTGTGAAGACAAATGAAGTCTACTGTACATCTGGGCCTGTATGCTCAAAGTGTCCTAGTGCTAAGAATTACTCCTAGTGATATAATTCTTTGAAAATTATGAAAATTCTGTTGTTTTCTAAGATTTTCCCTCTAAAATTACGAGAAACTCCTAGTAAAAACCAAAGTTATTTAGAAAGAATCTTAGCCTTTAAAAGTGCTCCTAAGCTAAAACATGTTAGGAGGAGTAAGGAGGACTTTTAAGGGACTTAGAAGTTTCTTAAGAGGAGGAGGAAATGGAGGAAATATGGAGATGAAGGAGAAGTGTTCTTGAAACAATGAATGACGATGAGCTCGTTAAACGTTACAGGTTGGACCCTCTTCGGAGAATGTGTAACACTTTATAGTACAGCCGGAAGTTACACGGTACTTTGTTTTCCACGTACCTTCAGTGAAAGTACACAAGCACCATTATTTAAAAAAAAAAAAACATGGCACATTACCCTAGCGTTTCACCATTCTTACCGATTTATATCTGTACTTTCACTGAAAGTACTGTAACTTCAGGCTATATTATAAAGTGTTATCATGTGGGGGCATGGTGTGGGGATTCTCCACCCTGAGTGGGGAGCCGGGGGAGAAGAGGGAGCAATGTGCTGAAGGAGGAAGTGCTACCGGGTGGTCTCAGACGGGACAGAAAAGACTATTCGCCCCCCCTCCCCTTCCCCGGGGAGTTTAGGAAGCGCTAGAGCCGCCAGAGAGGGAGAAGGTGTGAGAAGCGGTTCTGGTGCTTTGGGATGTTAATGTGCCACGCATGTCTTTGTTCTACACATTGCATGATTGTCGCGATTCCTGGGTCTTAATGCACACAATTAAAGGTTATAAAAAGGAGGTGCATGAAGACCCGGGAGATTGGACTGTACTGAATGCTAGAGAAGGAACAAAGTTCATGTGTTGTTCAGCTCGTTGCCTCGCCTGCTTCCTTTCTCCACAACCGGATGTTTTTAGTTGATCTTATTAGAGATGCACTAACGTCTCTCCCAAGTGCAACAGCACTACATCACTGGTGGTTGCTCCTCACATCTGCTGCTGTCCACACTCACACTGTCTTCTGTGGAGTGCATCTATTTAACTAGATTCCTTCATAGGATGGAAGTGTTTCTGTCATTAGGGGGGAGGTTGTCGGGTTGGCTCCAGCCCCCTCCCACCGTGACCCGAGAAGGATTAAGCGGTTGAAAATGAATGAATGAATGAATGAATGAATGAATGGTTGGATTGACCATATTAAAATCACACCTGCTGCAAATCACACATGATTTATGCCAAGGGTTTAGAAAAAATGGGTCTCGGGCCAGGCAGGGCTGTTTTGGCTTCCCATTTGTCTGATGGGACATGTTAAATGTTTGAAAAATAAGCATTATCTCCTTAGAGTGTAAGTTTTCTGTGTTACTGTTGTACATATGTCCAAGGTTTGGTTGCTCTATTTCAGTTTTAGGTAACTTTTGTGCACCATTAAATGTTTTGTACACCATATGCTTTAACTGCCCCCCCCCCCCCACAGCTCCTCATTAAGATAAAGGTTTTTACATCTTCCTTGCTCAGAGTTGCTCTAGGAGTGTTCCTTAATCACTTTTAAGGTAGGACTCCTTGATAAGAGGATTTTCAGAATGTTTGAGCACTTCAACCTCACTGTTGCCAACTCCACACTTTCCCCATCCCCACAGATACGAAACCTTGGAGTCATCTTTGACAGCCACCTCACTTTTGAACCGCATATCAGTCATGTCACCAATACTGCCTTCTTTTGTCCCTCCTTGTCCTGTCAAGCAGCTAGGAGAGCGGAACAGAAATCTGCTTCCCTTATTGTGCCAAACAGATTTACTCTGCCAAAAGGAGCTTTATACAGTACATATACACAGCTCACAAAAAGTTAGGGATATTTGGCTTTTGGGTGAAATTTCACAATGCGCCTAAAATGCACTATAACCTTTACAGGTGAACTTAATTTGACCTTTAAACTTTTGAATGCACAGGCTGGGGTACCTCAAATGGAGTGGCCTGCACTTTCTCCAGACCTGAATCCCATAGAAAACCTACGGGATCAGCTGGGTCACTGTGGAGAAGCTCGTAACCCTGCACCCCACAACCTCAATGACCTGAGGGCCGCCCTTCAAGAAGAGTGGAATGCCATGCCTCAGCAGACAATAAGCTGACTTGTGAACAGCATGAGACATCATTGTCAAGCTGTAATTAATGCTCAAGGGCACATGACAAGTTATTGAGACACTGACATTTTTTGTTGTGGTATGCCCACCACTGTTGTTGGCTTTTGTTTCAATGAATTGTTTGAGATGAGGAAACCACCACTGCATGTTTCTACTTAAATGCCCTACTTTCATGATATAATATCACTGTAGTGTGAACTTTTTACATCCATCCATCTTCTACTGCTTTTCCGGAGGTCCGGGTCGCGGAGGCAGCAGCCCAAGCAGAGAAGCCCAGACCTCCCTCTCCCCAGCCACCTGCTCCAGCTCTTCAGAGGGGACACCAAGGCGTTCCCAGACTAGCTGGGAGACATAGTCTCTCCACCGAGTCCTGGGTCTGCCCCGGGGTCTCCTCCCAGTGGGACGTGCCTGAAACACCTCAAGTGGGAGACGTCCAGGAGGCATCCTAATCAGATGCCCATACCACCTCAACTGACTCCTTTCAATGTGGAGGAGCAGCGGTTCCACTCTGAGCCTCTCCCGGATGACTGAGCTCCTCACCCTATCTCTGAGGGTGAGTCCAGCAATCCTACGGAGAAAGCTCATTTCAGCCGCTTGTATCCGCGATCTCGTTCTTTCGGTCATTACCCAAAGCTCGTGACCATAGGTGAGAGTAGGAACGTAGATTGACTGGTAAATCGACAGCTTTGCCTTAGAACTAAGCTCCCTCTTCACCACAACAGACCGGTACAATGTCCGCATCACTGCAGATGCTGCTCCAATCCGTCTGTCGATCTCTCGCTCCATTTTCCCCTCACTCGTGAACAAGACCCCAAGATACTTAAACTCCTCCACTTGGGGCAGGAGCCTGTCCCCAACCCGGAGAGGACAATCCACCTTTTTCCGGCTGAGGACCATGGACTCGGACTTGGAGGTGCTGATTCTCATCCCAGCCGCTTCACACTCAGCGGCAAACCGTCCCAGCAAGAGCTGTAGGTCATTGCTGGATGAAGCCAACAGGACAACATCATCTGCAAACAACAGAGATGAGATCCTGTGGTTACCAAGCATGACACCCTCCATTCCCTGGCTGCGCCTAGAAATCCTGTCCATAAAAATTATGAACAGGACCGGTGACAAAGGGCAGCCCTGGCGGAGTCCAACTCTCACTGGGAATGACTCCGACCGAGTGTTGGCAATACGAACTAAACTCTCACAACGGTCGTACAGAGACCGAATAGCTCGTAACAACAAGCCCGATACCCCATACTCCCGAAGCACCCCCCACAAAAATCCACGAGGGACGCGGTCAAATGCCTTCTCCAAGTCCACAAAACACATGTAAACTGGTTGGGCAAACTCCCACGAACCCTCAAGAATTCTCGAGAGGGTAAAGAGCTGGTCCGATGTGCCACGGCCAGGACGAAAACCACATTGCTCCTCCTGAATCCGAGGTTCGACCAACGGCCGGACTCTCCTCTCCAGTACCTTGGCATAGACCTTCCCAGGGAGGCTGAGGAGTGTGATCCCTCTAAAGTTGGAGCACACCCTCCGGTCCCCTTTTTTGAAGAGAGGAACCACCACCCCGGTTTGCCATGCCAAAGGCACTGCCCCCGACCTCCACGCAATGTTGCAGAGGCGTGTCAACCATGACAACCCAACAACATCCAGGGCCTTGAGGTATTCGGGGCGAATCTCGTCCACCCCCGGGGCCCGGCCACCAAGGAGATTTTTAACCACCTTGGCGACCTCAGCCCCTGTGATAGGCGAGTCATCCCCCTTGTCCCCAAACCCTGCTTCCTCTGTGGAAGGCGTATCAGCGGGATTGAGGAGATCCTCGAAGTATTCCTTCCACCGCCCGACGATATCCCCAGTTGAAGTCAACAGTGTCCCATCCGCACCATACACAGTGTGGACGGGGAGCTGCTTTCCCCTCCTGAGCCGCCGAACAGTTTGCCAGAATCTCTTTGAAGCCGACCGAAAGTCTTGTTCCATGGCCTCACCGAACTCCTCCCATACCCGGGTTTTTGCTTCAGCAACCACCCGAGCTGCACTCCGCTTGGCCTGCCGGTACACCTCAGCTGCTTCGGGAGTCCCACAAGCCAACCAAGCTTGATAGGACTCCTTCTTCAGCTTAATGGCCCCCCTCACCACTGGTGTCCACCACTTGGTTCGGGGGTTGCCACCACGAGATGCACCGACCACCTTGCGGCCGCAGCTCTGGGCCGCCGCTTCAACAACAGAGGTGGAGAACATGGCCCATTCAGACTCCATGTCTCCAGACTCCCTCGGAATGTGGTTGAAGTTCTTCCGGAGGTGGGAGTTGAAGACCTCCCGGACAGGGGCCTCAGCCAGACGCTCCCAGCACACCCTCACTATACGTTTGGGTCTACCAGGTCTGAATGGCTTCCTCCCCTGCCATCGGATCCAACTCACCACCAGGTGGTGATCAGTTGACAGCTCTGCACCTCTCTTTACTCGGGTGTCCAAGACATACGGTCGCAGGTCTGATGATACGATAACAAAATCGATCATCGACCTGCGGCCTAGGGTGTCCTGGTGCCAGGTGCACATATGGACACCCTTATGCTTGAACATGGTGTTCGTTATGGACAGACTGTGGTTAGCACAGAAGTCCAATAACTGAACACCACTCGGGTTCAGATCGGGCAGGCCGTTCCTCCCAATCACCCCCCTCCAGGTTTCACTGTCGTTGCCCACGTGCGCATTGAAGTCCCCCAGTAGGACAATGGAGTCTCCAGGAGGAGCACCCTCCAGCACCCCAGTCACAGACTCCAAAAAGGGTGGGTACTCTGAAACATCATTTGTGCCTATGCACAAATGATGGTCAGGACCCGTTTCCCAACCCGAAGGCGCAGGGAAGCAACCCTTTCGTCCACCGGGGAAAACTCCAATATAGAGGCAGCAAGGTGGGGCGATACAAGAATACCTACCCCTGCTCGTCGCCTCTCGCCCGGGGCAACTCCAGAAAAGGCCAAGCTCCAGCCCCTCTCCAGGAGACTGGTTCCGGAACCGGAGCTGTGTGTTGAGGTGAGGCCGACTATATCTAGCCGGTATCGCTCAATCTCGTACACCAGCTCAGGCTCCTTCCCCACCAGAGAGGTGACATTCCACGTACCAAAAGCCAGTTTAGAAAGCTTGGGATCAGTCCGCCAAGGTCTCCGCCTTTGACTGCCACCTAATCCACATAGCACCGGACTTCCATGATCCCTCCTGCAGGTGGTGAACCTACTGGAGGGCGGACCCATGTAACTCCTTCGGGCTGAGCCCGGCCGGGTCCCATGGGTGGAAACCTGGCCACCAGACGCTAGCCTTCGAGCCCCTCCCCCAGGCCTGGCTCCAGGGTGGGGCCCCGGTAACCCCATACCGGGCGGGGTACACTGAATCCTTGATATACAATTTATCATGAGAGTCTGTTGGATCGTTCTTAGTCTGGCCCTTCACCCAGGACCAGTTTGTCTTGGGAGACCCTATCAGAGGCAAATTGCCCCGGACAACATAGCTCCTGGGATCACTGGGGCACGCAAACCCCCCCACCACGATAAGGTCACGATCCATGAGGGGTTTTTTTTACATTTTCCATAAATTTCACCTGAAAGCCAAATATCCCTAACTTTTTGTGAGTAGTGTATGTACATTTATTGCTTTTACCTTTTAAACTTAATCCCTGCTTGTTTCAGGGACAACAACAGATTCTGAACTTTGACTAACAAATTCTTATCTTATTATTTAATTTACGATTGCTCTGAGTGCTGCTATCCCTTTTCTGCTACAATCCTGTAATTTCCCCATCACGGGACTAATAAAGGCTTCTCTTCTCTTCTTTTGTTTCCACTTCCGGTGGGTGCGAGTGAGAGCGTGAGTGAGGAGTTTTGGATTATACTTTTTCACAACGTTTGGACTTTTCCTTTATTCTTTGTTATTGGCTGCATATTCAGGTAAGTTTATTTCAGTCTTTTGAGTGCGTTTGTGTTTTTGTTTGCGTTTTGCTGGAGGATGGCGTCCTTTGAGACGCCACCTCCGTCTATCCGGCAGGGAGTGAGGATAGTCCCGCCGGATAGCAGCGTTGCTGTGGAGGAGGTTCTTCTTGCTGTGGGTGAGAAGGTGGGACATGATATGATCTGCTTTGCCTCAAGAATGAATAAAGCTGTCGTTGTGTTTTTGACTGGTGAGGAATATGTCCATAGTCTGATTGGGAGCGGTGTTGTAATTGGGGACACGTATGTACAGGTGTCCCCGTTATCTGTTCCATCAACGCGCATCACCGTTTCAGGTGTTCCTCCCTTCATCACTAATGAGCAGTTGGAGACGGAGCTTCGCAGATTTGGGAAGTTTGCGGGCCCATTTAGAACTGTGAGTTTGGGATGTAAGGATAGTAAATTAAAACATGTCAAATCACTTAGGCGCCAGGTATTCATGTTTTTGGACTCGCCCACTCAAACGCTAGAAGTGTCCTTCCGGGTTAAACATGGGGACGGTTCCTACATGGTGTATGCGAGTTCAGGGCAAATGAAGTGCTTTGAATGTGGAGACGTGGGCCATAAACAGTTCGCTTGTCCGCATAAGCAACGGGCGGGAGGCTCTGATGAAGCCGCAGCTGAAACCAGCGGTGTAGCCTCCGCTCATGCCGCTACTACAGACGACGTTGCGGGGCCTTTCGCCGGTCCTGCTCCGGAGCCTGCTGCTGTGTCTGTGGACAGCCCGTCTGTGGCGCCCGCAGCCCAGCTTACGGTTGTGAGCGTGGCTGGTGATGACGCCCAAACAGTCACTGATGGTGCATCAGAATCTAGCTGTGAGAAAGAGCCTGTAAAATCAGCAGCTGTGGTTCCGGTGGCTGCTAACGTTTCTGAACAGCTGACGGAACAACACCAGTCAGCTGCTGTAAGTGGCGTTCAGGAAACTGTAGATCACGATCAATCAGCTGGGACAGCTGTATCAAACAGCCAATTAAGTTGTGATGAGGAAATGGATTCTGATTCTGATACTGTGTCTATTGGAGAAACTTGCAGTAAAAGCAAAAGCTTGTACTCATTGGATGAAATAAATGTTTTCCTGGACGAAACCTACAAACGAGCAGTTAAAGTCACTGATTACTTCAGTGACGCCAATAAAT
This sequence comes from Pholidichthys leucotaenia, assembly GCA_020510985.1. Taxonomy (NCBI): domain Eukaryota; kingdom Metazoa; phylum Chordata; class Actinopteri; order Cichliformes; family Pholidichthyidae; genus Pholidichthys; species Pholidichthys leucotaenia. The sequence goes on along the minus strand of CM035839.1, from coordinate 297,583,916 downwards.
TTATTAGATCTGTTAAAGTGCTGGAAAGGCGGGTTGGCCTTGACCTCCTGGATGAGAGAAAACGTTTTCGCCTTAAAAAACACCTAACGGCCCTGCGTAAATCAGCAGGAGGAAAAAAGGTCACACGCACCCGACAGATGAAATAACGTACATGGGTATGCACAGCACGGTGTTCCTATATATCTACTGCTCTTTGCTGTCTCTCCCTGCCTTCTATCTTCTCTATCTCCCTATGCAAAACATAAAATTAGGAACCCTAAACATCAATGGTGGGAGGGGCAATCATAAGAGGGGATTAGTTGGTGAATTTAGACAAAAAAATCTTAACATTTTGTTTTTGCAAGAAACTCATACCACTTCAGCAGATGAAGTGGACTGGGGCTTGTGGTGGAAGGGCCCTTTTTCACTCAGTCATGGTACAAATTTTAGTGCAGGAGTAGCTATTTTGTTTGGGGAATCTGTGAATGCAACAGTTCTTTCTGTAGTGGAGGTAGTGAAGGGCAGGCTGCTCTTTGTTAGGGCAGAAATAGAGAATTCTGTGTTTTGTCTGATCAACATCTATGCTCCAAATCAGGGTTCTGAAAGAACTGCCTTTTTCAATAAACTGAAAAATGAATTGCAGAATTATCACCAAGATCAACTTATTGTTGCTGGTGATTTCAACTGCACCTTAGATTTTACTGTGGATCGAACTAATGCAGAACCTCATCTTCAGTCATCACAAGTTTTAAAAAATATCACTGTACAGTTTGACCTTTTGGATACATGGAGAATTAAACATGCAAACACTAGACAGTATACCTGGGTCAGAGTCGTAGACAATACGGTCAGTGCTGCTAGATTAAATAGGATATATGTTTCTCAAAGTCTTGGCCCAGGAGTTCTTCATAGTAACATAAGTCCTGTCAGTTTTACAGATCATCATCTAGCTTCTGTGATGTTAATCATTTCACCAGGGGAAAGAACTAGATCCTATTGGCATTTCAACAATAAGCTCCTTCAAGACAACGCTTTTTGTCATTATTTTGTGTGTTTCTGGGAACACTGGAGGGCTACAAAGCCTCGTTTTAGTTCCTTAGGACAGTGGTGGGGGGTTGGCAAGGTGCAAATTCGCATTTTTTGTCAGCAGTATACTGCAAACTCGACTGCTATCATCAGAACCTGAACTTGAGGACACTGTTAAGAGGCTGGAGGAGAGTTTGATTAGGGATCAGGATTCTACCTCGGGTCCTTTGTTGCAGGCGAAGAGATCAGCCCTGAGCTCTTTGCTGCAGGAAAGAGTGAAGGGAGCACTTGTTAGGTCCCGGTTTACTCAGCTGAAGGACATGGACGCCCCAACGTCCTTTTTTTTTCAATCTGGAGAAGTCTGCCGCAAAAAAGAAATTGATGACTTGTTTAAAACTCCCACATGGTCAAATAACTACAAATCCATCTGAGATGAGGAGCCATGCAGTGGATTTTTATGGGGCCCTGTTTGGTGCAGAACCATGCTGCATAGAATCTCGAAATCAGCTCTTTGAGGGTCTTCCCAAGCTCAGCCCAGGGGAAAGGGCTGCTCTGGACTGCGAACTGACCTTGGATGAGTTAACTGTAGCAGTTAATCAAATGGCTCTGGGACGTGCACCTGGACTTGACGGTCTCTCTTCTGACTTTTTTAAGCACTTTTGGGACATTATAGGATCAGATTTTTATGACGTTCTAATTGACTGTTACAGAACTGGATCTTTGCCTGTTTCCTGTCGGCGTGCAGTACTATCCCTGCTGCCTAAGAAAGGGGACTTGGCCTTGCTTAAAAACTGGAGGCCCGTTGCTCTTCTTTGCACAGACTATAAGGTGCTTTCTAAAGCCCTATCAAATAGACTGAAAAATGTTTTGGATGTAATCATAGATAGAGATCAAACGTAGTGTATTCCTGATCGAACCATTATGGACAATATTTTTCTCATACGTGATGTTCTTAATCTTAGTAAATGTTATGATTTAAAGTTTGGTATTGTGTCTTTGGACCAGGAAAAAGCTTTTGATAGGGTTGACCACTCCTATTTGTTTTCCACACTTTAAGGGGTTTGGTTTTGGCAATATTTTTTTGACATGGGTTAATATGTTATATACTGGAGCTGAGTGTTTGGTGAAGTTGGGGGCAGGGCTGAGTCGGCCAATCCCTGTACATCGGGGAATAAGGCAGGGTTGTCCGATCTCGGGTCAACTGTATAGCTTGGCTATTGAGCCTTTGCTGTGCAGGTTGCGCACTCAGCTGGGTGGTTTGACCCTGCCGGGGCCCTCCAGTAGTTGTCGTCCACTCATCTTGTCTGCTTATGCAGACGACGTTAACATTTTCATCACATCCCACAGGGATGTACAGTGTTTGGTGGACACTCTGTCTATTTGTGAAAAAGCATCTTCTGCACGAGTAAACTGGGGCAAAAGTGAGGGTTTATTGGTGGGGCAGTGGACACATCAAGACATTCCTCATCTACCTGGAGGTCTTCTGTGGGGGAAAGCCGGTCTTAAAGTGTTGGGGGTGTTTTTGGGTTCTGAGGACTTTGAAAGCAAGAACTGGGAGGGATTTAAGAAGGTGTGTGCCCGTTTTTCTAAATGGAATTGGTTGCTACCACAGCTGTCATATAGGGGAAGAGTTCTGGTCGCCAATAATCTGGTTGCTTCGGCTCTTTGGCATAGACTTATCGCTTTGACACCGCCCAGGAGCCTGGTGGAGGAGGTCCAGAAGATGATCGTGGGCTTCTTTTGGTCTGGTCGACACTGGGTGCATGCGGCTGCTCTCTACCTGCCTGTTGCCGAGGGAGGACAGGGCCTGGTTGACATACAGTCCAAGATCACCTGTTTTAGGCTTCAGACTGCGCAACGGTTCCTCTATGGATGTGGCCCCTGCTGGATGGACACTGCAAAACTGCTCCTGAGGAGAGTTGGCCGCTTGGGCTACGACAAGCAGCTTTTCCTCGTGAAATCCGGGGAGGTGGACTTTACTGGACTTTCTGCCTTTTATGCCTCTGTCTTGCATGCATGGCAAGTCTTCACTGTAGCCCGTATTCCTGAGGAGACACCAGGTATGTGGCTGTTTGAGGAACCGTTGTTTTTCAATGGATTCATGGACACTCAAATGCTGCAGTCTGTCAGTCTGCGAACCTGTTTAAGAGAGGCGGGCTGCACCAAGCTTGGCCATCTGATGAAGATGTCAACCACGTCCATAGAAACGCTGAGGCGGAAAGCCAATATTACATCCGTCAGACTGGTGCATAGGGTGGTGAAGGAAGTGTGTGCTGCCCTGCCACGACCACTGAGAGCCTTTGTGGAAAACCGCACTCTTTCTGATCAATGGGATGAGTACACTGTGTTCAGCTTTCCTGCCCTTTCCATAAGTCCAGCAGTGGGAGAGTGGCAGGAGGAAGAAGACCACCTGCTGTCTTTCAGAACTCCTCGTCTGGGCAAGTTCCAGGCTGTAGGGAAGAAGGCGGCGTATCACATCTGTGTGAAAGTTCTAAATCTGCGCTCTCTGACGGGGGTAAAAGAGTCGAAGTGGGCGGGGTTTTTGGGGCCGGGATTCTCCCCAAAAGGCAGCTGGCGCTCCATGTACAAGCCCCCTATAGAGAAACGGACAGCAGATCTCCAGTGGAGGATTGTGCATGGGGCAATAGCTACAAACAAATACAGAGCACACCTGGATCCTAGTGTTGGGGAGGGTTGTTTGTTTTGTTCACAAGTCAAGACCCTGGAGCACTTGCTTGTTGGATGTTTTCGTTTGTCTGGGCTTTTTGATCTTTTGAAAGTTTGATTTCATGATTTTGGTGAATGTTTTTCTTTTGGTTTGTTTATTTATGGTCCAAAGTACAAAGTGGCAAAGAAGTCTGTGCATATTTTGATAAACTTTGTCTGGTACCGCTAAACTTGCCATTTGGCTGACGAGGAAAAACCGGACTATTAACACTGGCAATGTGGACCCCGTGTCTGTTTTTAAGGCCCTGTTAAAAGTCAGACTCCGGGTGGAGTATTCTTATTATAAAATGGTGGACAATTTGGAGGAGTTCACCAATAAATGGACTGTTGGGAGTGTTTTGTGTTCTGTGGGGGAGGGGGATGAGTTATGTTTGAATTTTTGAAATGTGGAACACTTGGGTGGAATGATGGTATGATGGTGATTTTATATTTTTGAATTGTACAATAAAGGGACTTTTTAAACGTCGTCTCTTCTCTTCTCTTCTCTTAAGCTAAAACCTAAGCAAAAAAATGAAGTTAAAATTAGGATAAAACACTAACTAAAACTAAGCTAAAAAAACTAAAATTGGGTTAAAAACAATGAAAGTCCATAAAAGCTGAGGAAAAGGATTCACTCTTTAGGGGGTACTCCAGCTGCCACCACGACACTGGACGTCCGCAGCCGCAGGTAACCTCTACAGGGCAAGACATTAGCCAGCAGTATGCTCATCTCTGCTGGTCTATGAACACCAAACTCTACTGGATCTTCGAAGCACTGTCAAAGATTTTGTTTCTTTTGAGTATGGTGGACAGAAAGCCTTGCCTCTGCTCTTACCCGGAATTCCGTTTCACCTTTACCGGGGCTTGGCTGTTCCACTCTCCCAGCGGAGGTGTCACCGTCACCATGGTAAATGTGGCGATCTGTTGGTGAAGCTAAAATGCTCTCTGGTGTGTTCTGCTGCTTCTTGAACACAGTATGGATTATTGTTTTGTCTGCTGGTGTCTTGGCGCTCCCTGGATCCAATCGATGCCTGCCTGGTACCTGTAGCTGACTTCAATCAGGTGCTCCGGCCCCGCCGCCCCTGCTCTCCCCGGTTCCGCCAGTGCAGGGTGAACCTTGGGAACCTGAGGCTGCTGTGTCGGGCTCCCCGATCTGCTCCACCACAGGCCCCAGCTCCTGCCAGGATTGGCCTGGTAAACGCCAAATCACTGGTAAATAAAACTTTTATCTTCAGGGATTTCTTCACCTTCCGTGGCCTGGATCTCCTCTGTGTATGTGAGACGTGGCTGGGTGTTGGTGACTGTAGCACTTATTCTGAACTTCTACCGGCTGGTTGTTCTTATTTTACCTCCCTGTGGACATCAGGTCAAGGAGGAGGAATGGTGACTATTTATAAAAATGATTTTAAATGTAAGCATTGCTTTTTAGCCACTTCTTTCTCCAGTTTTGAAATGACTTTATTTGAGGTGGATCGCACTGACCTGGTGCTGGTTGCTGTCATTTACCGACCCCCCCCCCCCCCCCAAATATAATAAGAACTTTATGAATGACTTTGCCAATTGTCTGGCTGAAATTATGCCAAAGTATGACCGAGTCCTCATTGTTGGAGATTTTAATATCCATGTGTGCTGTCCAGATAAGCCACTGGTGAAAGACTTTTTAAATCTCATTTATTCTTTTAATCTGGAACAGTTTTTACATGGTGGTCCTACACACAAACAGCGACACACATTAGACCTTGTTCTTTCAGATGGTTTAGCTGTGTTTAACTTGGAGAGCTGTGACAATGTGTTCTCTGATCATATGCCGATTTTACTTGGTGCTGCCTTCTCCCGCACAAAAGTTAAAACCTTCTCTCTTACATGGCGCTGTTGTATTTTTAGCCCCTCCACTGCTGGTAAGTTTTCCGCTGCTTTTACCCAGCTCTGTGCTCAACCTGATTCAATTCTCTCTGATACGGAGGAGATTAATTCTTAGTTTTATTCTTCCTGCCAAACTGTGGTGTTGGGGTTTGACACCTTTATTGTGAAGTGCGGTGTAGTGGCGGGCACTTCCTGTTCCACCACTGCGTTGCCCTACAAATAGCAGAGGGCATCCATTAGGTCTCTTCGACCGGTGCCCTCTGCCTGGTGTCCACTGTGTCCGTTGTGTCGAGATCGTTCCATAAAGCTGAGTTCATCCAGCCATCTGGCCTCATCCTTTACAGAGGTATTTTTCATACATAACATTTGGCGATCGAGGATTAACTAATGAAGGAATGTATTACATCACTTTGCCCCTTCCCCAGCTCCCGTTCTGTGGCAGAGATGGTTTGAAGCTTTCCACACCTACATCACTGCACTTGACCTGGGTAAGCTCAACAAGTTAAGAGCACATGCACTGCTTGTTCACAACCTCGGGATTAAGGGCCAGCATGTCCTGTGCTCACTCAGAGCTTCGGACTGCTTTGACGATGTCGTCCAGCTGCTAGCAAGCCACTTCCATGCCCCGGATAGCGTGACTGTCCGGAGGATTCACTTTCGGCAGTGACATCAGTATGTGGGTGAGTTTATACATCAGTTTGTCAGCGACTTGAGGCAGTAAGTTAGCGAGTGTTGCTTTGGCCCGCTGGAGGATGAATTGGTATGTGATCAGCTTGCGGAGCACACAAGTAGCACCGCTATACGGGCTAGGCTACTCACAGTGCTGAGTGACCTAACGTTAGCCAGGGGTGTTGAGCTAGCTCTCCAACTGGAGGCTGCAGACAAGCTAGCTTTGGAGCTAAATTGGTGCCAGTTACAACGGCCGCCGGAGCCCCCTGCTGCGGCATTAGTAGTGGAGTCGGATAGCGAGGATAGCATGGACGACGATACTACGGAAGCCAATGCTGCCAGCCAAAGGTCTGCCCCTGGAAAACCACTTTGCAAGGATTGTGGGTCCGTGAAACACCAAAACAAGGCTATGGACCGCCCAGCTAGAGGGAAGCGTTGCAGCAGATGTGGACGCTAGTGTGCTGTGTATCTGAGCCAGAGAGCCCACAGAAGAAATCACTCAGCCTGCCCCCAACAACCATCCATACGGTGTCCCCCAGTACCAATGGGTACACTTTCTGCTCAGTGGAGCTGGACGGCATGGAGATACCGCTGCTGCTCGACACGGGGGTGGAGGGGTCATTGCTGAATTGGGCCACGATGAGGAAGTTTTTTCCCCCCACTACAGAGTAAGAGGTAACCCAGTGCCGCTTTATGGTTATGGAGGTGACAGGCTGTGCACAGTTGGAACGTTGGAGTTAACGGTTTGGTACAAGTTTGTGATGATGGTTGACTTCACGTTCCACGTGACGGCCTGAGGTGACAAAATCATGGGCTGTGACTTGTTCTGTGTACTGGGTTTCGCTATTAAAGATGACGCTGGGGAAGACTTGTTGGGTTGTGGCCAGTGGAACCCTCCGGTTCTGGAGGTCAATGATGACGCTATGTGGGACGAAGGACTAACGGACACCACACCGGTCAAGCAGGACCAGTCTCACTCAGGTGCGGTGCAGGAGGGTCTCAGTGCCGGCACTCGGGAAACGGTAGAGGGGGTACTGAGCATGGTGGCGAGGTGCCTGTGCTGGCGAGTGACACCGATGTGCTAGCCCCAGATTCCTCCGGAGCTTGGCCGCAGGGGGGTGGAGGCTCTGCAGCTACGATGGCGACTGCTACGACGGCTTCAGAAGAGGACAGGGCCAGACCGACAAGCATGGGAAAACCGCGTGCTCAGCAGCACCATGTCAGGCTGAGCCGAGCCCCTCTTAGGGTTATGGACTTGGTCCAGGTTCGAGGAAAGGAACATTCATGGCGAAGATGGGCCAGACGACAGCCAGTGAAACATCAGGAGTGTGTGCGCATAGTGGCTAAACTGGGCGCAGCCTACTTCCAGCTGTTTGATGACTCGGCAAGGCACGCCAATCAGATTCGGTCTGTCCGGGAAGAGGCTTCTGGTGACGGGGCTGGACGAGAGCGTGAGTTGGTGGTGAAGAGGAGAGGCACTTCCGTCCGGGAGATCAGCCATTGTCCCGGGGGCCTGCTGCTTCCAGGGGCGCGTCTGCTGAGGGGCTGCCTGGGGGCCCCCATGCTGGTTCTGCTCCTTCTGCCCAAGGGACAGTGCTGTAAATTGTGTGTAATAGTTCTGATGTTCATATGGTTATGTATTTTGTAAAATGCGATTGTTTTGGATGGTTTTCTTAGTTTAGGAACACAGTGATAATTTTAGTTTACTAATGGACTTTTCTTTAATTTAGCAGGTGGCAGAATAATCCACTATGCTGTGTGGGCAGGACGGTAGTCCACCTGTCCGCCCTATTTTAGGTTTTGTTATGTGAATGAGTTGGGCCATTTAGAGACATCAGTTTTTGTTTTGTTAGTGCGTGATTCGGGTCCCAAATTGTGTGTGTGTGTGTGTGGGGGGGGAGGTTGAGTGAGTGATTTTGGACTTTTTAAGGGGGAGAGAAAATGTGTTGCTGGAGTTTGACACATTTATTGTGAAGTGCGGTGTAGTGGCGGGCACTTCCTGCTCTGCCACTGCAGCGCCCTATTAATGGCAGAGGGCATCCATTATATGGTCTCTTCGACAGGTGCCCTCTGCCTGGTGTCTACTGTGTGTTCGTTGTGTCACCATCATTCCATAAAGCTGAGTTCGTCAAGCCATCTGGCCTCATCCTTTAGAGAGGTATTTTACATACATAACACAAACCATCCTGGACTCTGTGGCTCCATCAATAATTAAGCAACTCAGAGCCAAACTCGAGCCATGGTTCAATGACAGAACTCAGGCAGCCAGAAGGGAATGCCACAAAGCTGAGCGCAGGTGGAAGAAGGACAAGCTGCAGGTACTGTATCTTGTCAAATGTTAAAGGACTGTTGGCATCGTTATCTGAGTGCTGTTAAAAAGGCTGAACATTTGTCTGCTGTTATTGTGTCCACTCGTCATAACCCACATGTGTTATTCAAGACCATTGACTCTGTTCTTAATGCCTCACTGACTGTTGGTATAGAAGCATCTACTGAATTGTGCAATGACTTTTTGCATTTTTTTTATTGATAAAGTCACCACTATTAGGGCTCTCATCCCAGCTCCTGCCTCTGACCCCTCTGTCGCTGTCCTTTGTTATGCTGTCTTCCATCAGTTTGAGCCTGTGACCCTGTTGCAATTAGAGGATGTGGATGGTCATATTAAGCCCTCAGGTTCCCCTGTGATATTCTCCCTCCTCGCTTTTTTTAAAGAGGTTTTATCTAATATAGGTCAGTCGGTTTTAACCAATTCAAACAACAGTTTGTCTTCTGGTGTGGTTCCTGCACATTTTAAGCATGCAGTAGTGAAACCTTTGCTAAAGAAACCTGGTCTTGATCAAACTGTGCTGGCTAATTTTAGGCCTATTTCAAAGCTACTTTTTCTCTCAAAAATATTGGAGAAAATTGTTTATCTTCAGTTAAAGGCTTTTTTTGGATGAGAATGGTGTCCTGGGGGTGTTTCAGTCTGGATTTAAAACCCTCCATAACATAGAGGCAGCTTTGTTAAGGGTCTTTAATGACATCCTCCTGGCATTGGATTCTGGTGATTTTGTGATTCTTGTCCTGCTTGACCTAACTGCTGCCTTTGATACAGTGGACCATGACATTTTAATTTCCCGTCTACGGCATCTAGTGGGGATTTCTGGTACTCTATTGGAATGGCTGAGGTCCTGTTTGGCAGATAAAACCATGCCTGTAAGTCTGGCTGGTTTTGAATCTTCCTCGGCTTCCCTGTCATGTGGAGTCCCACAGAGCTCAATTTTAGGGCCCTTGCTTTTCTCCCTGTACTTACTTCCACTGGGTTCAATCCGTAGGAAGCATGGTATCTCTTTCCACTGTTACACTGATGACAGTCAGATTTATGTACCATTAAAGCAGAAGGAGGCCTTCTCAATTAAATCACTTCTTGCATGTCTTGATGGCATTAAAGCTTGGATGGCTTTAAACTTTTTAAATTTTAATGAAAAGAAGAGTGAAGTGATGGTTTTTGGACCCAGTGGCTCCTATGAGCGCCCCCCCCCCCCCCCCGTTGACTTAGGCCCCTTGGCACAGTTTGTTAAGACAACTGTTACTAATTTGGGTTTTAAGATACAGTAGATAGTGATTTTAGATTAAACTGTCAAATTGGTGCAGTAGTCAAGTCCAACTTTTTCATTTGAGGCAGCTGGCAAAGGTTAAACCCATTCTTTAAAGGCAGCATTTTGAAACAGTAATCCATGCCTTCATCACATCTCGGCTGGATTACTGTAACACACTTTATTATGGAGTCAGCCAGTCTTCCCTCTCACGTTTCCAGTTGGTTCAAAATGCTACTGCACGTCTTTTAACTGGATCATGTAAGAGGGACCACATTACACCCATTTTAGCTTCAAATCCACTGGCTGCATGTACACTTTATGGTTCATTTTCAAATGCTTTTATTTGTTTTTAAATCATTAAATGGCCTTGGCCTGCCTTACCTCTCTGAGCTCTTTCATCCTTACACCCTTGCTTGGTCTCTCGATCAGCTGCTCCTGGAGATACCAAAATCAAAGAGGAAGCTCAGAGAGGCCAGAAATTTTTCTGTTGCTGCCCTTAAACTTTGGAATAATTTGCCTTTGTCTATCAGACAGGCCCCTTCACTGTCCAGTTTTAAAACTCATCTTAAAACCCATTTTTATTCTTTGGCTTTTGACCTAGTTTGAGATGCTGATTTTACTTGTTTTTGTTGCTTTTATTTTATTACTATTTCTATTACTATTTAGTTGTGCTGTATTGTATTTTTTTTAGTTGTAGTTTCTTGTTTTTATCTCATGTTTTTATGTACAACACTTTGTGTCAGCTGTGTTTGTTTTTAAGGTGCTTTATAAGTCAAGGTGGATTGGATTGGATTGGATCTTTATCATTATCATTGTTGTCATCACCATCATGGGGTGCTGCTATCTGGGAACCATATACTTACAGCAAAGGCAGAGTGCCTCACTCGGAGGCACTCTGAACACTGAACGAACAGTATGGTACGGAACATTCTGTCCATGTTCTGTCAGCGTATGGAACATGTTCCGTATGGGACGTCTACCGATCCTGCCTGCTGTTAGTTCTATGTTAATGTACCTTCGTATGATGTGGTCCTACTAGCTAGCGGTGTCAAATGTGCTACGAACATGTACATGTAACGTTAGATACAGAACCGTCCTTACAGAATGCTAGTGGTCCTGCTACATTTGTTCTGTACACGTTCCATACGAAACTTTCTGTTAGATATGGAACCTTCCATGCCTAACTTTCCATATGCTAGTGGTCCTTACATGTTCCATACATACTAGGCATGTGAGACTGTGTTTGTAAAGCATTTTTTTTTAATTAAACGTGACTTCATGGAAACGTATCAACCATGTTTTTTGTCTGACTACTTGGATTAAGGATTAATGATTAATGGATTAATGCAAGGACACAACAGGGGAACCTGCCAACTGACAAGCGTTATGGTATGTTTCTTAATTTCTTATTGCATGTATTTATTTATTGAAAATTGCTATTGTGTTTATTTACAACTGTCAGGTATGGAACATGCGTGGTATATATATGAAACATGCTAAGTGCAGACTGCAGCTCATGACAAAGGCATATTGACATAGAACTGATAACAGCCAGGATCAGTAGATGTACAGAACATGGACGGAATGTTCCATACGGAACATGGATAGAACATCAGTGGAATGTTCCGTACCTTATCATTTGTTCTGTGTTTTAGTAGGCACCTCCTCACTCTGCCTCTTGCCTTCATTCACTTGCAGCACCCCAGTCACTCCACGCAGAAGTGTCTTCCCCCAAATGCTGGTGCCATGGTGATCATGGGCTGTTCTTGCTACTCCTCCTCCTCAGTCATGCCCTCCTTCATAGCTTCTTGGACAGTGAAGTACTTATATTTTCTCTGGGGCCAACAGCATACTTCCTTCAGACAGGACTCTCCTTTGGACTGCCAGAGCACCTTTTATGCTATCAGTCACCAGTGTTGGGAGTAACGTGTTACTATAACGCCACTACTTTTGCAGTAACGTGCTGTGTAACAAAATTACTGTTTAAAAATTCAGTAATGTGTTACAGTTACTGAAATTTGAGCAGATGCGTTACTCGTTACTCATTTTATTAATATGGATAGATATTTTTAGTGCAAATAAATGAATGTATAAACTGACCATACCATAACTGACGCAGCTGTCAGTCAACGTGATCTGTTGCAGAGAGCCGAGTCTTCACTACCGAGCAGAGGAAAAGATGAAGCTACTTTGTTTTTGAGGAAACAGATTATTTTTCCTTAGTCGCAGTTAAGGACAAAAGCATATTGGTGGGTTGGAAGTGTTATGTCCACAAACCTGGCAATGACCAACAGAGGAGAGAGCTGTGCTGGAACCTACACAAAGTAATATCAATACAACGCACATTAACTGAGCACTAAGCTCCAATACAGTTACCGGTGGAGAGACCTAAGATGGCCGGCTAACTCCCTATATAGGCTGGCGTAATGACGGCACCAGCCGGCTGCATCATCACTCCACTACCTGTTGTTAACCCTTTTCATAACCACCCCCTCCCCCTTGGAAAAACACAGAACACATTAGCAGATCACAACCCTCTCCAATTTGGCATAACAACAATAACAACATTGACTAGGGTTAGCGGGGGGACCGCCGCTTAACCCAATGCGGCTGAGTGGATTATTTTGCCACTCGTCCTGGCAGCTGCGCTCCTAGCAAATAGTCTCTTTTTTTTGACAGTCTTCCCTGGGGAAGGCAGTTCTGCTGGAGGGGCTTTGTAGCGGGCCTGTGGTGGACGTGCCCCTGGAGGTGCTGGGTCCCTTAGACCGGGACCATTCCTCTTCATGCTGCAGTCCGGGTCCTGCGCTGCACAAGCTGTTGCTTGCAAAGCCTCGCCATCTGAAGCAGCCACTCGAATGCACCAAAGGCAATTTGCATGCCACACTGAACCGTCCGTCAGCCTGAAGCTCGCTGGTCCCAGCTGCGCCGCAATCCTCATGGGCGTCAGCGGTACCGTAGGCCATGATGTGGTCAGCTGCATGCCCGGTCGCTCAACTTTACGGACCCAAACCCAATCCATTACCTTAAGGGGCAGCTTGCTCGTTTGCGCATGCCATTTTGGTCGCAGTGATGCCAGATCCACGTCCGTCGTGGGGCATCCGTCGGGTTGTAAAGGCTCCGCTGTCGTCATGTTGGTCATGGACTCTTTATCCAATGCTACAGCGGCAGTCCCTGGAGGCCAATGCTAGCCGTGAATCCTGAAGACATCCGGCGTCTTTCCTATGTCATTTACGGTCGTGGATTCTTCACCAGCGGTTCAGCCATGGCTTCAGCAGACTGGTGCTGAGCAAGGATTTTGAAGCAGTCCGGTTCCTCTTCTCCTTTGTCTGACGTACTGTATGTTGTCATGTCATGTTGCTGTCATCACAGTTAACATCTGTATCGGGGTGGTGTGTCTCAGAATTCTCTGTGTGTGTGGGCTCTCTCTCCTGCAGCTCCATAGCGGCTCCTGTGGGCTCATGCTGGGTGAGGATCTAAGGCAAGTCTGGCCGCTGTCCCCCTTCGGGCAGCGTTCCTCCTGCGCACACAGGACAGTTGTTTTCTCGTCGGTGCCTTCCTGTTGAATCTCGTCCCACTCAAAGTCATCATCACTGGTGTGTATTGTATCCTAGCCTCATGGCCAGCCAAGCAGAGTCCGTTTTTGTCACGGATGGACAATCGGTAGAAAAGGTCGCATCCCAGTATGTTGTCATCATGCGTAGCCACTTGAAACTCGAAGTCATAAACCACTTTTGACGCGTAGCAGACCATTAGCATGATGGTCCCTATTTTGCTAACTCTGTGGCCACCATAACCATACAGCTCCGCTGGGTTCTTTCTAATCAGGTGGTTGGGGAAAAAATTCTTCGCTGTGGCCCAATTTAACATAGACCTCACTGCAGTGGTATCAAGCAGGAGCGGCACAGCAATGTCGTCCAACTCTACCATGCTGTATTCATATGACATGTTCTCAGGGCTTACTGTGTGGATGGTCATCACGGGTGGGCGGCTTTGCTTGGCTGGTGGGTTCCATGGTGTCAGCGACTGGCAAACTTTGGCAAAGTGATTAAATTTTCCACACTTCTTGTAACACTGTCCTCTCGCGGGGCAAAAACATGCTCTCTCATGGTGTGTTCGGGAACCACAGTTACCACACATGGGGCCCCTCAAAGCCTTCCTCCGGTCCACGGTGTTTGTCTCGAACTCCTCTGCCATGCCACCATGTTCCTTCATGCCCACTGCGTAGGTTAGCAGCATCTGTTCTGGCTGTCGTGGTCATAGGCGCCCATCTAGCTCCAACGCTAACTTATCTGCTGATTCAAGCTGGAACGCTAATTCAGTGGTTTTAGCTAGTGTCATGTTGTTTGGCGCTGTTAACATCTTCGCCCGCAGTCGCGGGTTGTTTGTGTGCTCGGCCAATTGGTCCCGCACCATTTCGTCCTGTAAAAGTCCAAATCTGTACATGCTAACCAGATGACGAAGGTCTGCGATGGATTGCCCAGTTTCCTGTTGCTGTTGGCGGTATGTTATGTGCCGCACCTACACGTTATCCGGTGTAGCAAAGTAGCTAGCGAGCAGTTCCACAGCCTCATCGAATGAGTCCGTTGGTCCAAGTGTATGAAAAATGTGCTGACCTTCAACGCCCAGGTTGTGGACCAGTAGAGCCCGCTTTCATACCTTGTCCAATTTGTCCAAATCCAACGCTGCTACATATGTCTCAAAAGTGTCAAGCCATCGTGGCCAAGGAACGAATGGTTCACCGGGGTATTCCAAAAACGGCTTCATTCGCCTCAGGCACGCCTCCATGCTTTAACTCTTGTCACCAAATGTTATGTCCACAAACCTGGCAATGACCAACGGAGGAGAGAGCTGTGCTGGACCTGAACTTTATTACACAAATTAATATCAATACAATGCACATTAACTGAGCACTAAGCGCCAATACAGTTACCGGTGGAGAGACCTAAGATGGCCGGCTAACTCCCTATATAGGCTGGCATGATGACAGCACCAGCAGGCTGCATCATCACTCCACTACCTGTTTTTAACCCTTTCATAACAGGAAGCCAAAGTGCTGGTTGAGACCTGCTGCAATCTTCAGAAGCACCTGAAAACAGCAACAAAGCTCTGATAAAGCTAGTGCTAAGTAACGGCTAGTTATGGTAACAACACCGTGTTAGTGGATCTACGTACGCTATCTGAACAGCCACGGCTGGATGTAAAGTGGAAATACTCTTGTCTCAATAGCCACAGCTGGATTTCAAGCACAGGTATGCATATGGACAGTTTGTGACCCAGCAAGGATTAAACCGACTGATTGCCAGATAAGTCATTACAGACTGAAGACGTGATATAAACAGTGACTTTCCATCAGACAGCTGAGACTGTGATCCACTGAAGTTAAAGCACATTTACTTGCTACCTGGATAAAGATTATTCAAAAATGGATTTTGATCTCCAAAAGGAATTTGAGAGAATGGATCATGTCTCTGTCACAGCAGACGTTTGGACTAGTGATGGGCAGGCAGGCACCGGTGCTCCAATCTTATCCAGGAAATATTTGACGAGGCGTGTTTTGAGGCATGACTTGTGACGTATGTGTTGACGTCGCACCACGTGACTGGGTCAGGAGAAATAAACTGAGCAGCACTACCCAATGGAAATCCCCGTCCCTCACATTTTATTTTGCAATGTTTGACTGTGTAAGGGATTTGTCACAGCCAATTTTCAGATGGAACCAGTGCCAAAAACACTTGAGCTCATTTCTCCCATCGATGTATTTTTGACAAATAGTGGCTTTTTATTGCAACTGAGGTGATGGCTTAGTGGTAGTATATCTGCTTTGCAAGTGGAAGACCTGGTTTAAAATCCCAGCTGTGTTGTTCTTTTAATTTCATTTTTATTTGCAAGGAAGAGCTTGGATCATTATTACCCATCATTATGCTGAGGCACTATTGTGCCCTGCATGACAATAGGGACAGAGATGAATGTACTGAAAAAGACAGTATAAGACTGTTGAAAAGTTATTATTTCTTAAAAAACAAAATGGATAAGTAGCACAAGCACATTCACTGTAGTCACTTCAATTTTATTATTTTTTTCCTTATTATCATTCATATTTCTTAAAAGACAGTGCATTTACTGAAATGAAAAAAAAAAACATTAAAAGGAACTCCGATTATATTGGCATGTTAGCTCTATATGCTTTATTTTAATGTTAGTAACATAACTATAATATAATTTTTTTGAAAATAATTCCCAGTTTTATATATTTTTAAAAAACTTTATTACGATGTAAATCGCCATTTTTGTTTACGTCGCAATGCATTCTGGGTAGTGACGTAGATTGGTTGTGGCCGGTATCAGCAGCGGTCTGTAAACAGCCTTTTCAGTTCAAACCAGTGCGACGCCAAAGCAATAAAGACAATGATGAAGACACACAAAGTGAAAATGGACTTGAGAATGAAGACAGCAGCCGCGAGGAAGCTAGAGCTGGTCATGTTGGATGGTGTTTTTGTGGCAAATGTTTGCCAATGCCGACGGAGAAGGAGAGCATCTGTTGCAAAGAGCTCCACTTCATTTCTGCCACTGTCCATGGTACCTGATGCTATAAATGCATCTTGTTCAGTCACTTGTTAAAGTGGTGTAACAGGATGCATGCCTGATTTACAGATCTGTCCTGTATCACAGCACATCAAAGCTTTGATGCCGTTTGCATTAAGCCGTCATTTGTAGCCAGACACACCTGTGAGCTCTTTCATGAGCTGGGGGCGACAAAAATCCTCAAGATCCTCAGGGCTAAAGTGATGAGAGCACAGCCGCGGGTCTTTGGGAAGTTGGACTCTTCCAACTGCATCCTCCCACTTTTAATAATAATAATGCATCAGATTTATATAGCGCATTATCATAGACACTCAAAGCGCACACTCAAGCGTGTGCTTTGAGCAATATAGCGCTTTATCATAGACACTCAAAGCGCATGCTTGTGTGCGCTCAAGCGATATAGCGCTTTATCATAGACACTCAAAGCGCACGCTCAAGCGTGTGCTCAAGTGCGTGCTTTGAACGATATAGTGCTTTATCATAGACACTCAAAGAGTGACGGAAACATGGCGGCCAATCCGCACCAATGGCCTCTCCGGCCACCACCGAACATTTAAACATTTTTACACATTCATACCCAGTGTTATGGGCACTGGAGGCAATGCGGGTGAAGTGTCTTGCCCAGGGACACAACGGCAGGATATCTGGGGAGAGCGGGATTCGAACCGCCAACCATCGGGTTATTAGACGACCTGCTCTACCTGCTGAGCCGCTGCCGCCCCACTTTTTCCTCCACTTTTCCTCTTTAGGAAAGCTATGGAGGCTCACCCCGCTCTCTTTATTTCCCTTTGATTGGAAATTACATCCAAAAGCCACGCAATGTGGCATTTTCACTGACAAATGGCAGTAGCTCGTAGCTTCGCTTCTTGGCTTGTATAAGACAGAAAAAACGGCTGCAACCATTCTATGTCACTACCCAGAATGCATTGCGACATAAACAAAAATGGCGATTTACGTCGTAATAAAGTTTTTTAAAAATATATAAAACTGGGAATTATTTTCAAAAAAATTATATTATAGTTATGTTACTAACATCAAAATAAAGCATATAGAGCTAACATGCCAATATAATCAGAGTTCCTTTTAAACCCAGAATACCCTTGTAAAAATCAGCATGTTGCATACATTTTGTCCACTAGATGGCCTGGTAGAGAAAATGAAGTCCCACATGAGGCTTTGTCTGTGTGAACCATTTTGAGGAAAGGCCACAAGTCCTCCAGAAAGCCTCATTTGCCCATCACTAGTTTGGACTGTGGATGGACATTTTCTTTGGATCACTGCGCACTGGATTAAATCCATATCATAAAGCAGGGGTGTCCAATCATGTGCCATGGAGGGCCAAGACTTCGCAAGCTTTACCTCCAACCAGTGTCTTCAACGACAGATTCCACTGAATTTCTTCCCACTGATTGCTGATCAATGAAAACACCTGACTGGGTAGAAGAGAAAACCTGCAGGGTCTTGGCCCTCCATGGCACATGATTGGACACCTTACTGGCAATATGATGTTGATTTTCTTCAGATTTTTTCCCACAATAAGAGCTCTCAAGGCAGGATAAAGCAGACTGAACATGTTCTGAAAGCTCTGTGTGAAACAGTCTGTTTTTAGCCTGACATTAATAAGCTGTAATGTGAGCCATTAATTAAATTATCTTGCTATGTGTGCAAGATGATTTAAGTATGCATTTAAAAGTAAAGTGACATTTACTTTTTGAAATGCCTAGTTTCTTTCATCATGCAGTAATTGGTAAAGTAACTCAATTACTTTTGAAAAGAAGTAACTAATAACTGTAATTAGTTACTATTTTTAGTAACTTGCCCAACAGTCAGTCACAGGTGTTGCAGGTCTTCAGTCAACACAGGTGCTGAGGATCACCAATTACAGGAGGCACAGGGTGGAAGTAAACAAAGCATTTCAAATTAAAAGTGTACAGGTTAAAATATAAAAACTACAAAACGTGCACAATTATAAATAAACATGCAGGACAAACTAACAACTATGTAAAACCCAAAAAGACAATAAAATAATTCCACCCTGTGACATTTACAAGATTCCCTCCTACCACCACCAGGCACTCACGCACACACACACACACACACACACACACACACACACACACACACACACACACACACACACACACACACACACATACATGCTCTCTCTAAGTAGAGTAAATTTGTTATGCTTTACTCAAGCAGATTTTAGTAGATATTTTCTTACTATTGCATCATTTCTTTGGTGTCTACTCTTACTTATACTTGAGTAATTATTATAAAGTAATATTACTTTCACTTGGGTACTATTTCTTGATACTCTACCCAGCTCTGTTCCCAGGCCCCTTCTTAACCATGCAGCAGGTACATTGTGTTTTAAAGCTGAAGTGACCCTGGCCTTGGCTAATACTTGTAAAATGGTTTTAGTTCTGTCCTCAATACCGCAGACAGTCTCTTCATGGTCCATAAAGAGTTTGGAGTATGCATCCAATTGTGTGCCATGAGCCATTTGGTGTGAGCCTGAGGTTTTATCCTTTTCCATACTTATGAAATAGAGCTTAAATGTGGACCACATATCACCAGCTATGGCTCTTTCAGATTTACAATATTAATCGGGTTCAAAAAGTCAAGTTTAAATGGGTCAAGTCAGAAATGACCCACAGCTAATGAGACATTATGATAATGAGTAGACTGAAAGAAATTGCTCAAAATCTCCTTTGAAGACAATTACTTACGGAAGAGGTCACTGGCTGGTTATATCGATGGTGTAGCAAGAAAGTGAGCCACCTTCACAATGAAGAGTAACAACTCCAGACAGAAAACTTAGTTTATGATGAACATTTGTGGCTAATAACACTAAGCATCATCAGGTCATGTGTCAATCATAAACTTTAATTTAAAATGGATGCCATGACAGTGGTCTAAAAGTAAAGTCCGCACAGCTTGATCACTCTCTGGTTGGCTGCTAGAAGACAATAAAGTCCCTCCTTTTACCATTATAGTGTATGGCATTTTGCCAAACTGAAAACTAAAAATGCTAAAATATATTTTTCAAAAAAATGCTTTTGTCCTCTTATCATACTGTTTAATGTTCAATGGGGAACAGGGGAACAATGGACCGAAAGAGGAGGTGTCATGGGGGGTGGTGGTGGTACCAGACGGGACAGTAAGGACTATGTGCCCCCAGGGGAGAGGAGTAAATGCTGGAGCGGCTGGAAGAAGAAGGATGTGAGAGTGGTGCTGGCGTTATGTCATGTCAATGTGACACAAAGGCTTTGTTCTAAACACAGTGTATGATGGTTGGAAATGCTGGTTCTCAATGCATGGTATTAAAGATATAAAAGAGGAATGCACAGAGACCTGGTAGCTCTTTTACTGTATGTTGGAAATGGAAAGAAGTTTCTGTGTTCTTCAGCTCGTTTCCTCGCCTGCCTCCTTTCTCCACAAAGTGTTCATTTTTTGTATCAGATGAAATTCAATTACTTCTCAGATGGTAAAAAATAACAGGGGTGTAGTCATGATCATGGTCATTACTGACTGACTTTGAGGGAGCTGCCTATGGGCTGCTTCATGTACTGTGATCAGCTGGAACTTGACGCAGTGGCTCCAGTGCAAATGACATCAAAATGCCACAAGTGAAGGGCTGCTAGTGCTGTCCTGAAAAATATTACAAACATGTATTTAATATTTTATTAATTTTGAAGTATAGTTTGTTTGACAAATAGCATTCAGGTAAATATCACTATGCTTACCTGCATTCCATTCCTGTAACGGAGAAACAGGCCATCTTGGGTGCAAAGTGGTTTACTAAGCTATGGAAAGCCTCAGTGTTGGATGTTTGGTATGAAGAAGATAGGTGAGCAATGCTTTGCAAAGGCTGGGGTTGCACACAATCTTCTCCATTTCCACTGCAACTTTTGTACCTTTCGAACATAGAAGATAAAAATTTTGTTGATATTTTTAATAACATTTGCTCTGCGAGAGAATATAAATGCTTCAATATTGATGTTATTTTAGAATAGATAAATGCTCAAACATGTGGTATCAACAAGGAAATTGTATGTTTAAAACTCAACAGCACAAATTTACAAGAAAATAATTATCATTACAAAATTGGAAGATGACAACTTACATGGTTGCAGCCAAGCTTTATGTTGTTCCTGTTTGTCAGGACGTGGGTGATCACATCTTTTGAAGCCGTCAGGGAAGCCCTCGTGTTGGTTTAGGATATGGTAGACCACAGACTGCCACTTGTCCAACACCAGGTCACCATCATGTGGAGGCGACGAAATGACAGACCAGTAGAGATGATTGACAATGCTGGCAACCCACCCTCTCAAAGCCTGGCACTCCTTCAGTTGGGCAGCAGCCTGGAGCTTCTTCTTCACACCTGAGAGTAATTGAAAAACAAATTAATAATCGTAGTCAAACATTCTTATAATTATCTACATGGACTACAGATTAAATATGGAAATGTTTGCTGTATCATGGCTTACAAATATTTTTTCTTCAATTAAAATAAGGAAAATTTTTAAATTTGCAATAAAATATGCACACATTAGAAAAATGTATTACCTTTAGCAACATGCCATATGCCAAATAGATGGTCAATGTCAGGATGATGAACTCTGAGGAACTTATTGATGGAGACGTGCCTGTCAGTGATGAGGGTGTCTGTCAACAGCCGCAAAGTTTAAGATCCGCTTCAAAGATCTTGATAAGCCCTCTTCCTCCATATGGTAACTACTGCCAACTTCGTTACTCTGAGGCAAAAATAGTAAAATTGCAGATACTACTATTTTATCTTCATATTTAAAATGGAATAGATGGTTTCTCAACTGTAAAAGATGAATTAAAATGAATGTTATATGCTATATAAGTGGCAGTGTAGCATGACTACATTTAAAGGTAATCTTGTGAAGTGTACCTGTACAATTTGTATATCAATAATAGCCTTCTATCGCAGTTCAATTCAACTTTATTTATATAGCGCCATTACACAACAACAGTCATCTCATAGCACTTTCAACTGTAGGGGAAACCCCCACAATAGCAGAAAGACCCCAGCAATCAGGCGATCCCCTGTGAGCAAGCGCTTGGCGACGGTGGAGAGGAAAAACTCCCTTTTAACAGGAAGAAACCTCCAGCAGAACCAGGCTCAGGGAGGGGCAGTCATCTGCTGCGACTGGCTTGGGGGTGAGGGGATAGAGAAGATGAAAAGAACAGACATGTAGAGAGCAAACAGCACGATGGGGACTCAATCTATGGGAGAGAACAAACAGATGTTAATGACCAGCAAAAAAAATATTTCATTGAGAATGATGAAAGGAGTGAAGCCCAGGGCAATTATTGGAGGTCCCCCGGCTGTCTAAACCTAATAGCAGCATAACTAAGGGAGGGTTCAGAAACACATGATCCCTCCCTAATTGTAGGCTATATCAAAAAGGAAGGTTTTAACCCTATTCTTAAAAACAGAGATCGAGTCTGACTCCCGAATCCAGATTGGCAGCTGGTTCCACAAGAGAGGAGCTTGATAACTGAAGGCTCTGCCCCCCAGTGTACTTTTGGAGATTATAGGTATTACAAGTAATCCAGCATTTTGGGAGCATAGTGCTCTGTTAGGATAACAGGGTAATATCAGATCTTTTAAATAAAAAGGGGCCTGATTGTTTAGAGCTTTGGAAAGTGAGAAGAAGGATTTTAAACTTAATTCTAAACTCTATGGGAAGCCAATGAAGGGAGGCCAGAACCGGAGAGATATGATCTCTCTTTCTAGTACCTGTTATAACTCTTGCTACAGCATTTTGGATCAACTGAAGACTTTTTAGAGATGTTTTAGGACAACCTGATAATAGTTACAATAATCTAATCTAGAGCTAACAAAAGCGTGGATCAGTTTTTCAGCATCACTCTGAGACGAGATGCTCCTCATCTTGGCAATATTATGCAAATGATAGAAGGCAGTCTTAGAAACAAATTTAATATGTGAATTGAAAAAGATCTTGATCAAAAATAACTCCAGTTCCATCATGGTGTAAGTTCCATATTTGGCAGAGTGTCCAGGTGAATCAGCCCGACCGTCACCACCACATATACCATGGTCCTCTGTCTGTAAGGCACTGAGCAGCCACATCTGTCTCTCTCTCCATAGCTGCATCACTGCTCTGTGTAACACATGCTGCTGGTGCCGGAAGAATGTTCAAGCAGAAATTGCTGCAGTTCCCATATGTGTTAGAACTCTCAACACTTTGGTGGCTGTTGCTCCAGCAAAGAGAATAGCTGAAGACAGAAGAATGTTACCAGTAGTGACTCTTCCAAAGTATGGCTGACTGCTCCAAACATCACTGTGACCACAGTCTAGATATCTGATGGAGAGCTTCAGCAGAGTTCCAAATTCCTGTCTACTCCAGACCAATCTTCTGCTTCCACAAGAAGGACAACTGCACCAACAGAGCAAAAGCTTAACAAGACATGACCAAAATATGAAGTAGATGCGACGGTCATGATCCTGAGCGTCATGATCCTGTGGTGAGTTCTGACTGAATGTTGCTGCTGGATCTTCCTCCATGGACAGGTCAGAAGGATCACACATCACATAGTCAAGGTCTCCAGCATCATTCTCTGAGAAGCCACACTCACTGTTATAATCTTCTACTTGTTCTGAAGATGCAGGAAACACACCTTTAAAATACCAGTACAAAATGAAAATTATGTCAATAACTATTGATTAAATTAATTTTAAAGATTGCGACAAAAATTCATAGTATAAAATTTATCATCACATGACAGGCAAAAACTTTCAATAAAAAAAATTAGTATGTATATATAGACTATAAAATTAAAAGCAATGCATAATTCAATATTTAAATATTTCATTTATAAGAGAAATAACATTACTCACCAGCAGTTGCAGGAATTGCATTTTCCGTCTGAGTGGAGACAGTAGCCTTAACAGGTTGCTCTGACCTAACCCTTACTTGGCAGCTGGCATCACAATTCTATGAAAAATCAATCAAAAATAAAACAATTTTAAATCTATAATGTCAACATAATAATTTGATTTGACATAAATATCAATGTGACCTTGATTTGAGTTAAATTAAATGAAATTCATGCCAGTATAATTTCTCATAACAAAAACATACCAGCTTTTCAGCTTCGGTCTCAGCAGCAACAGTGTTTTCATATTCTTCTATGGCATCAGCAAGGACCTGAAAAGTAAATGAAAACTGATCAGTTATAAACCTGAACAGAATAAATTACATAATCAAAAGGACCGATGGTGCCAGAGGTAGATACAAAACTAAAGGAAGAAAATTTTGATAGTCCAAAATTTGGATCTCAACAAAAATGAGGTTTCTGGTCCCATTGTTAAAAAAAAATATTGCTCACAATGTTTACCCTTGACACTCATATATATATATATGTGTATAGTCAGCGATATAATTTTTTCACAGCCGCTGTGGATCTCCACCACGTTTAACAGGAAAAGTCCCTCACCATCGCGGATCCACACGCAATTTTTGCGCGGCCCAGACACCTTTGACGTCCCGGCCGGCACTCGCTTACTCCCACCCCCTCAACCTCCTCCTGCACAGAGCTTTTCCCGCACCTCACTCCCAAAGCCGGCCGATTGCCGTCTGGTTCCATTACGCACGACTGCACACCGGCCCGTGTGCCCACGATCCACGGCTGTTCAATTTGCTGGAACTCGGAGCGGAGCACACTGCCCTTTCCACCCCTCCCCCATCCCCCTCATGGACTGACATGCCCTCCAACAGTTCTACCACAGCTGGAGCCAAACAACGGCGGGGGGGGGGGGGGGGTGTCACAACCCTTTCTGACCGTTCTGGGGGGAGCGGTGTGGGCACCCAGCACAATGCAGACTGATAATATTCACGCTCAGCAGGGATTGCATATGAACAGAGAGCCCTAGGGGGACAACCAGAACAATGACTATTGTTATACATCCCCGGAGTAAGGAGAGGAGTCTGGGGCCAGTTAATCTCACGATTGATATGTACTGTCTGATATGTATATCAATATGTAAATGTGCCATGCATTCTCTCTTGTCTGCATAAAAGAGCTGACTCTACATGCCTCACTAGCACACACACAGCACACAGTGCTGCAGTGTGTCTCATGATGATGGAGGAATAAAACTCTTAAACCTTCAGCTCGCCGTGTGTTGCCTGAACTTATTTTGTTCCCACACACACACACACACACACACACACACACACACACACACACACACACACACACACACACATATATATATACATTATATACTGTGTATATATATATATATATATATGTATATATATACAGTGGGGTAAAAAAGTATTTAG
This sequence comes from Pholidichthys leucotaenia, assembly GCA_020510985.1. Lineage (NCBI taxonomy): Eukaryota > Metazoa > Chordata > Actinopteri > Cichliformes > Pholidichthyidae > Pholidichthys > Pholidichthys leucotaenia. The sequence goes on along the minus strand of CM035839.1, from coordinate 297,559,165 downwards.
TCAGCCACCAATTGCGCAAGTTCTCCCACTTAAAAGATGAGAGAGGTCTCCAATTCTCATCATAGGTATACCTCAACTATGAGAGACAAAATGAGGAAAAAAAAAAATCCAGAAAATCACATTGAAGGATTTTTAATGAATTAATTGGTAAATTCCTCGGTAAAATAAGTATTTGGTCAATAACAAAAGTTCATCTCAATACTTTGTTATATACCCTTTGTTGGCAATGACAGAGGTCAAACGTTTTCTGTAAGTCTTCACAAGGTTTTCACACACTGTTGCTGGTATTTTGGCCCATTCCTCCATGCAGATCTCCTCTAGAGCAGTGATGTTTTGGGGCTGTCGCTGAGCAACACGGACTTTCAACTCCCTCCAAAGATTTTCTATGGGGTTGAGATCTGGAGACTGGCTAAGCCACTCCAGGACCTTGAAATGCTTCTTACGAAGCCACTCCTTTGTTTCCCAGGCGGTGTGTTTGGGATCATTGTCATGCTGAAAGACCCAGCCACGTTTCATCTTCAATGCCCTTGCTGATGGAAGGAGGTTTTCACTCAAAATCTCACGATCCATGGCCCCATTCATTCTTTCCTTTACACGGATCAGTCGTCCTGGTCCCTTTGCAGAAAAACCGCCCCAAAGTATAATGTTTTCACCCCCATGCTTCACAGTAGGTATGGTGTTCTTTCTCCTCCAAACACGACAAGTTGAGTTTTTACCAAAAAGTTCTATTTTGGTTTCATCTGACCATATGACATTCTCCCAATCCTCTTTTGGATCATCCAAATGCTCTCTAGCAAACTTCAGATGGGCCTGGACATGTACTGGCTTAAGCAGGGGGACACGTCTGGCATTGCAGGATCTGAGTCCCTGGTGGCGTAGTGTGTTACTGATGGTAGCCTTAGTTACTTTGGTCCCAGCTCTCTGCAGGTCATTCATTAGGTCCCCCTGTGTGGTTCTGGGATTTTTGCTCACCGTTCTCGTGATCATTTTGACCTCACGGGGTGAGATCTTGCGTGGAGCCCCAGATGGAGGGAGATTATCAGTGGTCTTGTATGTCTTCCATTTTCTAATAATTGCTCCCACAGTTGATTTCTTCACAGCTGCTTACCTATTGCAGATTCAGTCTTCCCAGCCTGGTGCAGGTCTACAATTTTGTTTCTGGTGTCCTTTGACAGCTCTTTGGTCTTGGCCATAGTGGAGTTTGGAGTCTGGCTGTTTAAGGTTGTGGACAGGTGTCTTTTATATTGATAACGAGTTCAAACAGGTGCCATTAATACAGGTAACGAGTGGAGGACAGAGGAGCCTCTTAAAGAAGAAGTTACAGGTCTGTGAGAGCCAGAAATCTTGCTTGTTTGTAGGTCACCAAATACTTATTTTACCAAGGAATTTACCAATTAATTCATTAAAAATCCTTCAATGTGATTTTCTGGATTTTTTTTTTTCTCATTTTGTCTCTTAGTTGAGGTATACCTATGATGAGAATTGGAGACCTCTCTCATCTTTTAAGTGGGAGAACTTGCACAGTTGGTGGCTGACTAAATACTTTTTTCCCCACTGTGTGTGTGTGTGTGTGTGTGTGTGTATGTATATAATTTTGATAAATGCGGAGATAATCTATTATAACTTAGTTTTCATTTCAGAATAAAAATCGAATTAAGTCATATTGTTGAAAAAGTGGGAATATAAACTTAAAATCTTTTTTTTCTTTTTAGTAAAATTAAATAAATGATCGTCATGATTTAATTTTTTTAAAAACATGATTTTGGATCTGTACCTGTATCTTCTTTCTCTTTAGAACACAAGATCTAAGGGCGGGTTGGGATGTGCAGCTCGAATTGGAAGGGCTGACAGCAGTGACCTCCAAACTCGCCCCCTGGTCCTGCCAGTGTTCAGCCTGCAAGGTCCAGGCTGAACACTGGCAGACGCTGTCACGGACCTGGGGAACACTGAAGGTACAGCCGTAGGCAGCAGCACACGCTCGTGTTGTATCGAACAACCAAGTGACTCTTTTAAGGAGGGAACAAAATCAAAACAGTCCAACTCAAAATGATCAGAGCACAGAAGAGAGCTGGGCGAGGGCTCCCACTTGTCACAGGTACATCTGACCTGCTTCACTCACTTCGAATGTAACTCAGGATCTTTAGGAAACGTAAATAAAGTAACACCGTCCTTATGAGTTTTGGAACAAAAGCCTGCAACACAACGTGAAGGCATAGCCATTAAACTTAAACTCGAAAACAAAGAAAATGTGCTTCAAAGCTGTGTGCTATCCAGTTAACAACACTGGAGTCTGTTCTGTCGATTACGTCATGGGGGTGCCGCCCTTAATTCGGTGGGCGGCTCCACAGTTCAGTCAGTGGCTGCGGTTTTTTGATAACTAGTTTATGCGGGTGCTGTTGTAAATATTATATTGATCACAGACAATGACTTTTGGGTTTACACAACATGCTAAAAAATGTCAAAAACGTGTCATCAGCACTTTAACTCTCAAAGAAATGATCGGATTTTGAACTGAATGGTAAAGGAAGATGGGGTAGTATCTTGTGCATCTGGAGAATCAGAGAAATTGGATGGATGTTAAGTTTTGTCTGCATAAGCAGGATTTTTGTGTAGGACTACTCATCTGCTGTCAGTCACAATGCTTGATGAGCATCACCTACACACACTGTTACTACCGCACTAAATGACCATGGTAAGCACAGACATGTATATATATATCACTAAACCACACATTAATATTAAAGGATATTAAAGTATGACTTTTCAAGATTGTCGTGTGTATGCAAATGATTTTTTTTTACTTGGCTTTCTTTCTTTTTATAATCATCTGCTTTTAATAGTGACTGTCACAACCCAGCTCAAGGGAAGGACAAAACAAGAGGAGGCCACACATTCTGTTTAAAATTAAAGATTTATTTAAGATAAAGCTAATAAACCATAACTTGCGTAAATCAGTAGCCGTAGTAGTGTATGCAGTGTCTGGATGTGTGACATGTAGTGCTCTAACCAAAATTACCCAAACCAAATGCCAAGAAGAGAGTGAGCTAGACTGATTCCTGCATCTTATATAGCAGGGTCAAATAGCCAAGTCAGGTGTAGGGTGTTCTTCTGATGACCTCCCTCCAATCTTCTCAAATCAGGAAGACACTCCAGGACATCACAGGATGTCACACCCCCCTTATAAGAATGGGGTTCCCCAGGACATCTGGAAGATATTACAGGTTGATACAACAAACAAAAACAAAATACAATAAATCATTACTACATTTGGTGACAGCTTTACTTACTAATCCACAACCACATCTCAAGTCCACTAATATGCTTACAGTAATGTACAACCTTATCTCACTAATTTGACTTAGCTAGGCTTCCCTCTCAATCCCCATAGACCTACCTACCAGCCTTTCCTCACACTTCTACACAGTGCTCTCAAAATTCAGCAACCATGGTACCTTAGGAAGCAATTCAAGAATAATGGAACCCAGGACACAACTGTAAGGAATACAGAACAAAATAACTATGATAGGGGTGCACAAGATGGAGTATCTGTCAATATGTTCTCAGTGCCTTCCATATGGCATGTATCCAAATAATAAGGCTGTAAGAACAATGCCCATTTCATCAACCTTTGATTGGGCTTCTGAAGGGAACGCAGAAAAGTCAGTGGGTTGTGGTCGGTATAAAAAACAAGGGGAGCCCCTGAACCCACATAAACATCAAAATGTTAACGTGCCCAAATTAGAGCAAGAGCTTCTTTTTTAATTATTGAATAATGCAGATGATAAGGCTTGAACTTTCTTGAGAAATAACTCAACGGTTTTAAAACACCATTACCATCTGCCTGCAATAAAACTGCATCAGCACCAACACTACTTGTATCGACTTGCTGCTGGAAGGGAATGCCTAACCGAGGAGCAGCAATAACAGGAGCTGAACATAATTGTTCTTTCACTCTCTCAAAAGCTGCCTGACACTCTGCTGACCAGATATACTTTAACCCAGCCTTGAGCAAGTTTGTCACTGGTGCTACTACTGAAGAAAAGTTGGCACAAAAAACATCTGTAATACCCAGCTAGACCAAGGAATCTCATCAACTCTGCTTTAGTAGCAGGAGTTGGATAAGCCTGAATAGCTGCAACCTTGGCTTCAACAGGCCACATCTGTCCTTGTCCCACCACTTTACCCAAATATGTAACTGTGGCTCCAGCAAATTCACATTTTGCTAGATTTATTGTCAGATTTGCCCAAACTAATCTGTCAAATAATGCCTTAATTCAGTCCAAATGCTCCTCTCAGGTATCACTATACAGCTGGGAAAATAAGTGTTCAACACATCAACATTTTCCTCTTTTAACATATTTCTGATGGAGCCATTGACCTGAGATTTTCACCAGATATCAGTAACAACCAAAGTAATCCATACATACAAAGAAATTAAGGCAACTGTGCTCACAAAAGTTATATTTAATAAAGTGGAATAACACAGGGAATAAGTATTGAACACACTTGGTGAAATTCATTTAATATTTAGAAGAAAAGCCTTTGTTGGTAATAACAGCTTCCAAACACCTCCTGTATGGAGAAACTAGGAGCAGGCATTGCTCTGGAGTGATTTTAACCCATTCTTCCACACAAACTGTCAAATCTTGACGGTTCCATGGGTGTCTTCTATGAACTCATATCTTCAGTCCTTTCCATAGATTTTCAATTGGATTCAGGTCAGGTGACTGACTGGGCAATTATAGCAGCTTTATTTTCCTTCTCTGGAGTCAGTTGAGAGTTTCCTTGGCTGTGTGTTTAGGATCATTGTCTTGCTGAAATGTCCACCCTCGTTTCATCTTCAGCATCTTGGCAGATGGCAACAGATTCTTATCAAGGATGTCTCTGTACATTTGTCCATTCATCTTTTCTTCAATTATGAAGTCTGCCGGTACCATGTGTTGAAAAACACCCCCACACCATGATGGGATGTGCAGTGCCATCTCTCCTCCATGCTATGTGTTGTGACATCCAAAAAGTTCACGTTTAGTCTCATCTGACCAGAGTATATTTTCCCAGTATTTTACTGGCTTGCCCAAATGCTGTGCAGCAAACTTTAAACGAGTTTCAACATTCTTTTTCTTCAGCAATGGAGTCTTGCAAGGTGAGAGGGCATACAGCTGATGTCGGTTGAGTGCATTACTTATTGTTTTCTTTGAAACAGCGGTACATGCTAAGTCTAGGTCTTTCTGGAGCTCTCTATGAGTGGTCTTTGGCTCTTGGATAACTCTTCTGATAATTCTTTTGACTCCTCTGTCAGAAATCTTGCAAGGAGTTCCTGGTTGTGGCCAGTTTATGGTAAAAGGATGTTCTTTCCACTTCCGAATGATGACTCTGATAGTGCTTACAGGAACATTCAGCAGTTTAGCAGTTCAGCACCTGTAACCAATGCCTGTTACGTGTGGCTCTGGGGAGCCACACAATGAGAGCCAAGGGCGAGCCAGTGAGTTGTGATGTTTATTGAAGGCAAGGGGTGAGGGACAAGGAAAGCACAGATACTCATACAGAGGAACACTCACGAGTTGTACAACACAGGAGTAGGGCGCCAGCACCGGGCGTAGGGGTACAAAGCATAAATACTCACAGCGGGTAACACTCATAGGAATGCTGCAAGAGGAGTAGAGGGCTGACACCAGACGTAGGGGCTTCAGCCTAACAGTGCTGTAAGTCGCAGCCCCGAGTGATCGAGGCTGCTCCTTTTTATCCTCATTAGCAGCGCCCCAGCTGATGAGGATTAATTGGCCCCAGCCGTCCCATAACACTGACAGCTGGGAGCCTGCTGAGACGCTGCCCAATGAGAGGCAGGGATGAGAAGGGGCATGGTCTGAGCGCCGGGACCCGGCGTCTCATCCCATGGTGACAGAGCCTCCCCCTCACGGTCGGGCTCCAAACGACCAGGAACATCCCAGTCCCCCCCCCCCCCGCACACACACACCTAGGGTGGGCGGAAGGGAGGCAGGACCGGAGGGAGAGAAGCAGAGGGAAAGACAAAAAAACCAATGGACCAATATAGAGTAACAGGGCAGAGTGAGAAAAGAAAAAAAAAAACCCAAATACAATACTCTATATCGCACCAAAAAAAAACCAGGGCACAGATGGGGAAAATACTAAGTATGGCTACAGATAAAACCCACTACTCAAAACACACAAATGACGTGTAGATCGGGGCAAAGGAAGAGGAACAAAACCCACCAAAAGGTGACAGAAGCAAATAAAGCAATTACAGAGTACGGTTAAGGGGGAACAAAACACACTACTCCATAACGCAAAACAAGACTAGGAACCGGACCAAAAAAAATGACAAAAACGCTGAGTACGGGTAATAGAAAAAAAACAAAACAATGCACAGCGCTATATGGAGCAAAATAAGGCAATGACAGAGTACATTAAGTGGGAAACAAAACACATTACTCCATACAATAACACACAGTCAATGTTTAAGTCGGGGCTAGGGAAAGCCCCCCGCAAAGATAACAGGAAAAGATAAGGTGATCACAGAGTACGGTCGAAGGGAACCAAACACATCACTCCATAATTCACCGGCGAGGCTAAGAAATAGGGTAAGGATGATGAAAACACTGAGTACGGATAACAAGAAAAGCATAATACACAGCGCTATATATATATATACAGAGTCGCCTAGAGGAGTGAAGGCGACAGGAACAAATGGGAAATTATGGAGTACGGTTGGGAAGAGAACAAAACACATAACTCCATAACGCACAGACAAGGCTAAGAGCAAGACAAAAATGAAGAGAAATGCTGAGTACGGACAGTAAAAACACAATACACAGCACTATAAATATATATTCACCAAAAGGACAAAAAAATTACACCCGAGTGACCTTAATAATAACAAAAGGTAGGCGACACCCGAGGAATATGGCAGGCAGAGTCCAAAATGGCCGGGATAGCTCCGGAGGTCTCCCCGCCCATTGTCCAGTTGGCGAACCGGGGAAAGGAAAATCTTCGGATGGCCAACTCCAGACCCAAGTCCCAGGAAACCAGTCCACCGGTAGCCGAGCCAGGCCACCCAGAAGCAAACAGTTTGTCGAGGGGTTGGACCAGATCGCCAAACCGAAAGTCTTGTGGGTCAGGCCGCCGACCCGCATCACTCAACCACCAGGATCGTTGAGACGGGCGAGGGGTCAAAGCAGACCCCGGTGGAAGAGGCTTAGGAGAGAGCCGATGACGAGGTAGACGAGCGTCAGGCCGCAGGGGAAACAGCCACCTCCTCACCGGACCTAGACAACACCGGTGCAGCACCCGCGTCGGACCCCGATTGGGCCTTAGGCGAACCCACGTCGGACACCGCTGGAGCAGCACCCACGTCGGACCCCGATTGGGTCTCGGGCGAACCCATGTCGGACCCCGCTGGAGCAGCACCCACGTCGGACCCCGACTGGGTCGGCACCGCACCAGAACTGACCTCCAACGTTGAATCTGGACCCTCCAGCACCCCGAGGAACGGCAACTCCTCGCCGGCGACCCTGGAAAAAGGCTCAGGAGGGAAAACAGAACCGGGATCAGGATCACCGGCAGCGCCAGAACCCGGCGAGACGAGCTCGGACGCAGCGGGCGGCTGCACCCGGCTCATCTCCCCTAGAGACAGGCTTAAGTGCTCAAAGATATGAAGGGAGAAAAGAAAGGAGAGCACTCGCCTGATCTCGGGTTCTGACGCCGTCCAGGACTGCGAAGATCCAGGATCCGTCGTCAGGAGGTCGTTGTCAGGCTCCCACTGAGCTGCGTCGGGCCCCGCAGCCAGCACGATGGTCAGCGCAGCTTGAGATTCCTTCAGCTCAGGTAACCACGCCGATGATCCACACGGCGTGAAGGCAGAAGAATCTCATCCCGCTGGACCGAACCGCTCCTCCGTGGAGACCCGAGGACGCTTAGTCGTCGGCGCAGACTCCACGCAGCAGTCAGTCCTCCTCCTCCGTCCACCACGCAGCTGTGGGACCAGAACCGCAGGCGCTCTCCTGGTCCCACGACGTTGACCCGGGGCCGGGGACCACTCGACGGAGAGAGACACAGAGGATGCAGGATTAAGGATACAGATTACAGCAGGTGGTGGGAGTTCAGGGAGCTGCGGACCCCGAACTCCACCTCCAGGAGTATGACAGAGCAAATCACAAAACTGATGTGAAAAAACTGGGACTTGCCTGTCTCCTGGAGGTTGGATGGCGCCTGCTGTGGTGGAAATTGCTTCTTCCTCTCCCCGCCGGGCGATAACGGAGGACCCCCTGAGAAGTCGTCTGGGGACCACTCGCGTTGTCTCCAGGAGAGGGCTCACCAGGCCGGAATTCCAGGCACACACAGCAGTCGGGAAGCGCGTCGAGGAGGAGGTGGTGACAGCCGGGGTGAGCCAGCCCGAATGCCCTGGAGTGACAGCGGGGGAACGAGGCTCAGGGAACGAGGCTGTGAGATCTCCACGCTGACGAGACGAAGAGGTGACAGCTGCGTGGGGGGAAAGGTCCTGGTGGCAGCCCAGAACTGGATCCGAACAGGGTTCGTGCAGAGGCGACTTGGCGATGTGATGACGGCTATTCCCAGGGGACGAAGCGAGGGGGGAACCCAGGAATCGCCGCTCCTGAGCAGAGACCGAGGCGAGGAAGGCGTTGAACTCGGAAAAGCTTTGTAGCCCTGGACTCCTCTCCGCCGCCGCCACAGGCCAGCTGATGGAACATGGGTGCACAGCGGATCGCGCAACAGCCACTCGGTCCCAGACTTTGACAGCGGTCAGCTGCCGCTCCGTAGGGGGAATCCCGAGTGACGTTGTGCAGAACGGGGGAAGCCCTCTGGGTGGCGCGAACTCCCGGGCTGGAATGGAGACAGGAACGAGATCCTGAAGCGGGGGGCGACATCTCATCCGCTTCGGCTTCCTGCCGGGATTTCCATCCAACCCGCGGAGCTTCTCTCGCAGGGCAGCCATGGCGTCCCTCCTGGCACAGGCCTCGAGATGGTATGAACGGCGAAGATGACTGTCCAGGAGACTCTCAGCACGGCCCAGATGCCAGCGTCTCGAGTTGGAGGCGTCGTGCGGGGTGGTGATGAAGAGCATCCCGTCTACAACCCCCGAGATGGATCTCAGCTCGTCGCCCTGGCATCGAACATGACTCCTGGGAGATGGCATGCTAACAACGCTGACACCCGGACAGGAAGGTACAAATCCACAACAGCTCACGGCCGCCGGCAACTCGTCTGGCTGCGACTTACTGTTACGTGTGGCTCTGGGGAGCCACACAATGAGAGCCAAGGGCGAGCCAGTGAGTTGTGATGTTTATTGAAGGCAAGGGGTGAGAGACAAGGAAAGCACAGATACTCATACAGAGGAACACTCACGAGTTGTACAACACAGGAGTAGGGCGCCAGCACCGGGCGTAGGGGTACAAAGCATAAATACTCACAGCGGGTAACACTCATAGGAATGCTGCAAGAGGAGTAGAGGGCTGACACCAGACATAGGGGCTTCAGCCTAACAGTGCTGTAAGTCGCAGCCCCGAGTGATCGAGGCTGCTCCTTTTTATCCTCATTAGCAGTGCCCCAGCTGATGAGGATTAATTGGCCCCAGCCGTCCCGTAACACTGACAGCTGGGAGCCTGCTGAGACGCTGCCCAATGAGAGGCAGGGATGAGAAGGGGCATGGTCTGAGCGCCGGGACCCGGCGTCTCATCCCATGGTGACAATGCCATCTTTGTTTTGCAACAATAAGATTGCAAAGGTCTAGAGAGAGCTCTTTGCTTCTACCCATCATGAGTTCTTTGTGGTGTAACAATCTGATATTCACAGACCTTTTTAAAGGCTATCAGTCAGGATTTAACCAGCTGAAATTAATTTGCACTGATGGGGGATGGGATGGCTTCCTAAATTCTGATGGATTTCAGCTGGTTTCTTGGCTTTCTATGCCTTTTTGCACCTCTTTTTTCATGTGGTCAATACTTATTCTCTGTCAGTCTACTTTATTAAATGTAACTTGTTTTGTGAACACAGTTGCCTTGATTTCTTTGTATGTATGGATTGCTTGGGTTATTACTATCTGGTGAAAATCTCAGGTCAATGGCTTCATCAGAAATATGTTCAATGAGAAAAATGTTGACGTGTCCCATGTATTTTCCATGCTGTATATGACTACATCATCTAAATATACTGCACATTAATCTTTGAAATGTAGCTGGTGCTTTTCGAAGACCAAATGGCATGACAGTATAATAAAGACCTGAAGGAGTAATAAAAGAACAAATTTCTTTAGCGCTTTCAGAGAGAGAGGTACCTGCCAGTATCCTTTCATTAGGTCAAACTTGCTCACAAATTTTGCTGCCCTCACCTGGTCAACACAATCCTCCATTCTGGGAAGGGGATATGCATCTGGCTTTGTAAGTGCATTGACTTTTCGGTAGTCAGTGCAAGGCCTAAATGTGGAATCAAGCTTTTTAACCAGCAAACATGGGGCTGACCAAGCAAAGGATGAGAGCTCAGCAATATTATTTTCCAGCATATGTTTTACCTCAGATTCTAATATCTCACGCTTATCAGGAGATAACTGATAAAAATACTGTTTAACAGGCTGAACGTCCCCAATATCAATGTCATACTCCACTAAATGAGTATAAGATGGTACATATGAAAATCAGGATGGATAAGACTGAATGATGTTAATCCACTGCATACATTTAGTTTCACCCAAATATCCCAATGTAACAGACAAGTTACCCAAAGCTTCTGAATTTTTAAAATGAGGTTGTAATGCACCATCTCCCATCTCTTTCTCTTCAAGTACTGCCGCCACCCCTGAAGATTTGGAGAATGCAGTGGTGACCAACAGAGAGGAATTTCCACATGCAGTGGACTCTGCTGTATTCAACGACAATTGAGAAGATGGTCAACGAGCATGATATGGTTTGAGCAAGTTTACTTGGCATTTCAATCAGGTAGTTTTGTTCCGATACACATTTCAGAGCACAGCAAGGACCAAAAAATTTGGCCTGAAATGGCAATTCAAAAACTGGTGACAATACCAAAACCTGATCCCCAGGAATGTAGTGTTGTCGTTCAACCTTACGATCATACAACTTTTTCATCTTCTTTTGAGCGTGTTCCAAGTTCTGTTTGGCTAGGTCACCTGCCTCATAAAGCCTCTGTCTAAATCCTTTGACGTAATCTAGCATGTCTTTTGGTGGCTATGAGGACCTCCACTGTTCATGTACAATAGCCAAAGGACCCCTAACAGTGTGTGCAAACAGAAGTTCATTTGGACTACTGTAAATCTTGTGCTTTCTTGCACCACTTCTTTAGCTGCCAACAGGAGCCATGCCAAACCATCTTCCCAGTCAGCTTTAAGCTCTGTGCACATAAACAGCACCCCCTGCAGTTACCCAGAAACAGGGTGTGCACAAGCCAGTGTACTCCCTGCGCCGGTCACAAGCCCAGATAAAATGGAAAGGGTTGCATCAGGAAGGGCATCCGGCATAAAAACAGCTTCAAATGTAAGACTCCAACCTAAAGCTGGACACATCAAAATGAATAAAATCGACTTTAAATATCAACATATTGTCATTAAAATTTTGTTCATAATGTTCTGTGTGCATAGCTTATTTATTACAATGAATAAAACGAAGGATACAGGGTACATTTTGAACATGTTCACAATATGAATTTACAATGCAGTATTTTACTTAAGTGGCATTCTGTTGTTTTGTCAACATGCTCAAACCACAATTATGAAAGGATTGAATTGAAATTGACACTACTTCATGTTCAACAGAACCTCTCCAAAAGTCACTTATTGAGCACTTACAGGTGAAATGACTCCCTGTGTCTTTCACGGGTGGAAGTATTTTATTGTGTTTTAGGGGTTCTATATAGTTTTTAAGTTTATGTTGCATGTTTATTTATAGTTTGTATGTTTTGTAGTTTTTATATTTAATCAGTGTATTTCTAAATTGGAAATGATGTCTACTTCCACCCTGTGCCTCCCTTAATTGGTGATTCTCAGCACTGGTGTTGATTGGTGATGTGCAGCACCTGTGACTGTACATGGTATAAAAGGTACTTTGGCAGCCCTGAGGGGAGCCTGGCCAGATGAGGGCCTGCTTGGAGGAACAGCCTAGCTGAGGCCCCGGCCAGAGGAGGGCCTGCTTGGAGGAGAGTCCTGCCTGAGGAGAGCCCAGCCAGGTTCTCCTCAGGCAGGACTCTCATGTGGACTGCCAAGATAGATGTGATTAATCTGCCGGGAAAGGAGTCCACATCCACCAGAAGGAGTCCAACAGGTAAGTAGAAGATAATGGGTTCCTTACTTTATGTCCAAGATGAGATAGGTACTGATGGGACTTCCTGCGCAGGACCTTCGGCGTGTGTGCCAAGTAATCCAGGAAATATTTTGCAAAGCACGTATTGAGGCATGTATTGCTGACGTATGTAATGACGTCTGAAGCCTTGCCGGCCAGTCATACCACATGACTGGGTTGGGAAGCGTTTCAAGATTTGGCGAGCAACATGAAATAAATTGAGCAGTGATACACAATGGAAAATCCCCATCCCTCACGTTTTGTGTTGTTAGATCTTTGACTGTGTATGTGATTTGTTGCAGCCAAGCTTTATTTTCAGATGGAGCCAGCACCAAAAAGACGGACTTCTCCCAATTGGGAACATTTTGATCTCATTTCTCCCAATAAGGTATTTACAGTTATTAAGTTGGGTGGCTATTTCTTGTCATTTATTTATTTTAGATTTATTTTTACTTGCAAGGTGAAGTGTCTGTTGTATTTCAAAGAGCTTGGATACAACAATAACACATCATCTATGCTGAGGCACTATCGCGCCATGCATGAGAATAAAGAAAACAGAGGTGAATGTACTGGGAAAGACAGAAATGTGTCTACCCTACACTGTACAGACTTGCAGTAGCCTTCCTTTGCACACCTGCATCCTCTGTGCCCTGTGAGAGAGTATTCTCCAAAGCTGGTGAAATAATCTAAAAAAAGAAATCACCTTAGTCCAAAGACTGTTGAAAGGTTATTTCTTAATAAAAATGGATAAGTAATACAAGCACACTAAGTAACACAAGCACTTTCACTGTAGTCATTCCAGTTTTATAATTTCCTTTTTCCCTTATGATCACTGATTTTTCTTAAATGAGTACATTTATCAAAATAAAAAAAATACACATTAAACCAATAAAGCAATTGTAAAAATCTGGCTGCTGTGTACATTTTGTCCAGTAGATGGTTTAGGAGAGCAAATGAAGTTTCACATGAAGCTTCGTCCATATGAACCAATTTGATGAAAAGCTTCAGTGCTTCAAGAAAGCCTCATCTGGCCATCACTAGTAGTCTCTCTGGAAGGTAGCAGTGGTGATGACAGCATGAAGTCATCTGACAATCCCACAGTTCAAGATAGTTCTTCCAGCTCTTTGGGTGGATTCGCACTACGTTTGGACTGACTTTTACTGATGTTTTGGTAAATGTCTGGCTCTGCTGGCAAAAGTCAATGATAGCTGTGTTCTTTGAAAATTTTCAGCATGCTGAAAATTTGCCAACATTTGGAAATACACGTTGGTGAAAGTTGTGCTCAGTTTATAAAAGTTCCTGAATGCTGGGCTAAGTTATGCAGCATTTACCTAAGTTGGCCTAAGTTAAAGCTGGATTCACACTATAGCATTTGGACCAACTTTTACAGCTGTTTTGAAAACTCAGCGAAATTAGTGCAAACGTCGCTGAAATTATGATCATGAGCATTTTTTTTTAAATCCAGCACACACCAACTTTTATGAACTTTTGCTAGCATTTGCCAGTGTTGCATTCAGTTTTGGAAAACTTTTGCCAACTTAGGCTAGCGTATGTGTAGCTGTTGCCAACTTAGGTTAACTTAAGCAAACAAAAGCCTGTTTTCCACTAGCCCAGCACACCTCGGTACGGCTCGATTCACTTCAGTACGGCTCGGAATGCTTCTGTCTCCATTAGCACGGTGTTGTGCTTGTGCTGTGATGGTTTGTGTTAGGAGGTTTTAGAAGCGGGGCGGCGGCAGATTCTCAGCGAGGCGGGGCCACACTCCCGTGATGTTACGCACCCGACTGAGTCCTTATTTACACGAGACAAAAAATGGAGGATCCAAGGATTATTGCCTTGCTCGCTCTGTGGGTTTATCTCACAATTAATTTTATCTCATAATTAAGCTGCAACAACACAAGTCACTTTTGTTTTGAATTAACTGCCAAATGACCTAGAAATAATGAGCTGAAACTTGTTTTTATTCGTATTAAATAATGAGACGGTGGCACACTGGCCAACACCAAATTGTATTATTTTTTACATCCTAGGGCATTTTGGATGTACTGAATTAAAAAAATTCATGTTTTTCACCTTCAGGTCAACGTTTGGAACAACAGTATTATTATTTTCCGTTTAGATGATGCTACACTCCTAAAGTATTGTAAATCTCTGAATTTGGAATGCCGATAGAACATTCAATGTACATATACTTGTACCTACTTTGACTTGGTGCTAATTTTTTATGATATTTCAATAAAAAGAACAGAAAGCTTACAAAAAGATTTCTTTTTTGGTCTAGTTAAAAATTACATTACCTTTACAATGGTTGACCCCTGACAGGATGATCAGCATCATTTTGATCAGACTAGGCAATGGAATTTCTATGTAATTATACTGTTTTATAATTCAGTGTTATAACAGACAAACCACACTTTCCAAAACAATTCCATTTTATTATATACAAAATATTAAAATAAAAAAAAAACTTTGCAACACAACATGAAGGTTAATCGACATTTTATACACGCTGACCACTGAGTGCCTCTACACCAGCTTCCCAAACTGGGTCACAAAGTCTCGGTTGAATGAAGCCGTCTCTGCCAGCTGTGGTTCAGGAAGGCTCGGTTGAATTAATCCGTGCGGGCTGTCGCGGCGGACGCGTGGGATGATTCTACAAGGAAAATGCACACAATAAAATACAGCACGAAAGTGCAATATATACAGAAAAGACAATAGTTTTTAACAAGAATACATAAGCTTATTTCAGCGTATTGTTCACATGAATAATTAAAATAAAAGCTTTAGTCCGCAGTGTGCTACAATAAAGCAGTGATCCATCCACAAATAAACAGCTTTTTTATTGCATAAATAAACTGAGTGTCTTACCGAATATATTTGCGAAAAAACGCACAATAAAAAAAAATTAAAACTCACTGTTAAAGGACTCCGATGTCGAGACCTCCCGGTATATTTTTTCATTCCGGGCGGCTCCGTCTAACTCACGCTGGATACGTTCGTCTGACAATGCAGTGAGCAGACGCTGCACTTCCTTATTGGTCCATGGAACACCCTTATTATGCGAAGCCATTTTTGATAGAGAATAAATGAAAATAGCACAGCAATACACTGAAAATAAACTGCCAACAGTGGTTGCGTGCTGAGTAAAGGCGGTCGTGAAGATTCTTTTTTTTTTTTTTTTTTTTTTTTTTAAAAAACTTTATTGAGAAGGTCGTGAAGATTTGGTAGATGAGGAGGAGGAGAGGGGCGGTTACAACCTGACCAATCAGCGCCGGTTACGACCTGACCAATCAGCGGCGACCAGTCTGTTAACGTCACAACACGGCACAGCTCAGCACTGCTGTACCCTGCCCTGGAGCGGGGCTGAGAATCGCGGCTGTTAAACCGTGTTGGGGCTTGTGGAAAAGCGTACAAAGCGTGCTGAGCCGTCCCGTGTCGCGCTAAAGCGTGCTAGTGGAAAAGGCCCTAAATAGCGCAGGTCAGCTGACATCAGCATCAGGCAACGCTCATATAAAGATCAGCATTTGTGTAGGGTTCCTGCTATTCTGGACCTGCTTTTGGAGTGAACACATCTCCCTTGAGCATACGTTTCAGTATTTATTTTCATTTTATATTCCTATGTAGTTATTTCTGCATGTGCTTTTCCCCTGTTCGTTTGTTCATTTATTCATTCATTCCTCTAAAAAATAATACAATAATGCCTAACTATAGACTCCAACAGTAAGTCCGCAATTAAAATTTGAATGTGGATGGAATAAAAAAAACAAAACAAAACTATTTAGTGTATCATCATATAAATAAAATGACGGTGATTATTAGATTAGATTAGATTCAACTTTATTGTCATTACACATGTATGAATACAAGGTAACGAAACACAGTTTAGCATCCAATCAGAAGTGCAAAGGACAGCAGTGCAGTATATACGGTAATTAACAGTGTGCAATTTAAGCAAATATATGCAAATATATGCAGCAGTGCAGAAAGTTAAGAGTACTGTTATGTGCAAATAATGTACAATAAGTTAGATGGGCAGTTATGTACAGGTGAGGATGGTAACAGATGATGGTAAGAGAGTCAGCGGGGAACTAAGTTCAATAACGTGACAGCTGTTGGAAAGAAACTGTTCCTAAACCTGCTGGTTCTAGTCCGAAGGCTTCTGAAACGCCTTCTGGAGGGGAGAAGCTGGAACAGTCCATGAGCAGGATGGTTGGAGTCTCTAAGAATGCTGCGTGCCCGGCACAGACATCTTTTCCTGTAGACGTCCTCTATAACTGGAAGTGGAGTCCCTGTGATGCATTGGGCGGTTTTCACCACCCGCTGCAGCGCCTTACGGTCAGCGACAGAGCAGCTCCTATACCAGACTGTGACACAGTTGGTCAGGGTACTCTCTATCACGCAGCGGTAGAAGTTGCCCAGGATGTCAGTTGACAGATGGTTCTTCTTCAGTGTCCTCAAGAAGAGGCGCTGATGGGCCTTCTTGATGAGGCTGGTGGTGTTAACTGACCAGGACAGGTCCTCCGAGATGTGGGTCCCCAGGAATTTGAAGCTGGGGACACGTTCAACAGCTATGCCATTGATATGGATGGGGTCATGTGTCTCTCCCCTCTCCTTCCTGTAGTCCACTATGAGCTCCTTGGTTTTGCTGGTGTTAAGGAGCAGGTTATTGTCAGCGCACCAAGTAGCCAAGTGCTCAACCTCTGCCCTGTAATCTGACTCATCGTTGTCCCTGATGAGTCCAATCACCGTGGTGTCATCTGCGAACTTTATGATGGAATTGGATCCATACATAGGCCTGCAGTCATGGGTGAAGAGGGAGTAGAGGAATGGGCTGAGCACACAGCCCTGTGGTACACCAGTGTTGAGTGTGATGACGGAAGAACGGTTGGGGCCTGACCTAACATGCTGGGGTCTGTTGGTCAGAAAATCCATGATCCAGTTGCAGGTGGAGGTACTGATTCCCAGGTCCCCAAGTTTAGTGATCAACTTGGAGGGGATAACTGTGTTGAATGCTGAGCTGAAGTCAACAAACAGCATTCTTGCGTAGGTGTTCTTGTCATCCAGGTGTGAGAGTACATAGTGAAGCACTGTAGAAACCGCATCTTCTGTACTCCTTTTGCTCCGGTAGGCAAACTGGTGAGGGTCCAGTGTAGGGGGCAGGCATTTTTTGAGCTGTGCCAAGACCAGTCGCTCAAAGCACTTCATGACTATGGGCGTCAGTGCCACAGGGCGATAGTCATTTAGGCACGATGGTGTTGAATGTTTCGGCACTGGTACTATTGAAGTGGTCTTGAAGCACGCTGGTACCACGGCCTGGGCCAGGGACAGGTTGAAGATGTCCGTGAAGACCCCTGCCAGCTGCTCAGCGCATGCCCTCAGCACACGCCCAGGAATGCCGTCAGGGCCAGCAGCCTTACGTACGTTGACATGACTCAGTGCGCTACGGACGTCGGTGTGGGTGAGTGTGAGGTGGTGGAGGTCGTCAGAGGGTGGGAAATTGATGTTCTTTTCGTTATTGTCCTTGTCAAAACGAGCATAGAAGTCATTTAGCTCATTGAGAAAGGGCACAGTCATGGCTATAGGTATGGAGTTGCTGGGCTTATAATCAGAGATAGCTTGAATGCCCTGCCACATGCGTCGGGGGTCAGAGTCCCCAAAATGTTCCTCCACCTTCAGCTTGTAGCTCTGCTTGGCCTTCTTGATGCCCCTCTTCAGATCTGCCCTGGATGAACTGTAGGCCTGTGCATCACCAGATCCAAAGGCATTGTTACGTGCCTTTAGCAGAAGCCGCACTTCTCTGTTCATCCACGGCTTCTGATTTGGGTACGTGGTGATCTGTCTTTCCGTGGTGACACTGTCAATAGTGGTGTTGATATGGTCCAGGACTGAGTGGGTGTAAGAGTCGATGTTTATGTGGGAGCCACAGGTAGCCTGAGAGGTGAACATACTCCAGTCTATGTTCCTAAACTTCTCCTGGAGTACAGAGTCAACCCCCTCTGTCCACACTTTGATGGTCCTCACTGATGGCTTCACCCGGTTGATGAGCGGTACATACTTGGAGGTAAGGAACAAGGATAAGTGATCAGACTGACCTAGGTGGGGGAGAGGAGTTGCTGTGTAGGCTCCCACAATATTGGTGTAAACATGGTCCAATGTTTTGTCCCCTCTTGTGTGACAGGAGACATGCTGGTAGAATTTAGGAAGCACTGTCTTGAGGTTAGAGTGGTTAAAATCACCCGCCACAATAAATGCTGCCTCTGGGTGTGCAGTTTGTTGTTTGCTAATAGCTGCATGCAGTTCTTTCATAGCAAGCTTAGCATTAGCATCCGGAGAAATGTAAGCGGCTGTTATGATGGTACAAGTGAACTCGCGTGGCAGATAGGTCTACATTTAACCATGAGAAACTCCAGGGTAGCTGAGCAGTGTCTCTCAACAGTGACAGAGTTCGTGCACCAAGCCTTGTTAATATAAATGCACACTCCCCCACCTCTGGTCTTACCGGAGTCATCTGCTGCTCTGTCTGCCCGGAG
Source organism: Pholidichthys leucotaenia (assembly GCA_020510985.1). NCBI lineage: Eukaryota > Metazoa > Chordata > Actinopteri > Cichliformes > Pholidichthyidae > Pholidichthys > Pholidichthys leucotaenia. The sequence continues at coordinate 297,540,312 of CM035839.1, read as the reverse complement.
CGTGTGTAGGCCGGCTAGCTCAATAGCATTGTCGGGTATTCCACTGTGTAGCCATGTTTCCGTGAAAATCATGATATTGCAGTTCATAAGTCTCTTATTGTTGGTGATCCGAAGCCGTAGTTCATTCATTTTGTTCGCCAGTGACCGTACATTAGCGAGGAAAATACTGGGTAGAGAAAGCCGGTATGGTGTTAGCTTTAGCTTAGCTCTTAGCCCACCGTGCTTCCCCCGCCTTTGTTTACGGTCTCTACGCCGCCTGCGAACACTTCCGGTCAGCCGGGAAGCCTGCCGAGCGTCGGGTGTTCTCCGGAGCTCAGGGATGAGACGTAGGTTGCTGATAAAAAGATCGTTATCGTTATTTTGTAATCCAGTGTCCAAAAGCTCATTTCGGGTGTAAGATGTGAAAGCGAAGCTGTTCTGAACGAACATACCCGAAATGAGCAGAAATAACACTGCTAATCCACAAAATCTGAGAAGACGCTGAGCCTCGCGTTGTGCATGCGCCGCCATCTTGGTCAAAATTATATTATTATATTATTATAATATAATATAATATAGATTATATTTTGACTGTTACAACTCTCTCCATTAAAATCAACATAAAATCCCATTTAGCATGACCTTGAGTTCCAATTCATTAAAATCATTCTATGCTGAAGAAAAATTGTTTCAACTCAAAAGTCTGGCTTTTGAGACTGCTTCTCTCACCCAAGAACCAGAGCTGTAACCCTATCCATCAGCCATAAAGTGGAAGTTAATCCCTTTCTCCAAGATTCTTTGGCAAAGGAATGTTCTAATTGACAGTTTTATGATCAACATAGTCAAGACTTTGGAAGCCAAGACTTTCCAGTAAAAAACCTGTTTCACTGTGCCATCTGGTTTACGAATCAGGAATATTTAACTTTTTCCTTTGCAGTGGAATTTATACCTTATGGACTATGAACTAACTCAAATTCTTTCTCTTAAGACAGTATCTGCCAACAAAGACCTGATTGAACTCTGGGACGGACAATGGGTTTCAAATGCTTTTATTGATATGATTCGATTTGATATGATTGTGATATGTTCTGCTATTTTCAGGAAGAAATTAATGTTTGCATGCTTATTATCACAAGTTAATTACAGTAGATGTAGATGCATTTTATGCTCCTTTATTGAGTAGAATATCTTAGTCACTAAAGTTTATGGAGTCTATGCTTTATTCAGCAACATGTGTCTTTAAGGGGGGGTCTCACTCTCAGATCAAATGTCTCTCTCTCCCCCTCCTCCCTCCTCTGTTCTGCAGGAGTCCATAGCTGCACTTTAACTGACCAATAGAGTTCAAAGTTTCATTGCATTTCCCTTTTTTGGTCGAGTTTATTACCCTTGTTGAACAAAGCTCAAATATAATTGGGCCAGCTTAAGTCCATGAAGTTTTGGACCACCCTTGTAACTAGAGTTTTATTGCTCTTTGTCTAGTCTATCTTGGGGCGTTGGTCAAGCTGTGAACAGCTTTCTCTGCTCTTTCAATTTTTCGCCTGTCTTTTTAGGAAGGGCCCAGAGCCTGTCATGCTCTGTGTAAATCCCGTTTCTTTTCTTTAAAATTCATTTTTCTTATTTTATTCTTCTTTTTCTTTAAATCATCGTGCAAGAGGATTTTGTATAATTTTTTTTTAAAGCTTAAACCAACTCATTTAAACCACCAACATCGGAAGAAATGAGTTTGTGATGTAATTTGACTTTCTGATGGGACTTTGCACTGTAAACTAATTCCTTCTTCAGTGTATCAGAGAAGACCTCACCCAGTCTGCTGGAGACCAGCTGTTGCGATCCTGGGAGTGAGGCCGGAAGTGGTAAGAAGCCTGTTTGCCAGCCTCCCCACAGACCCACGCTGGTCCAGTGAAACAGAATCTGGTGGACCCGCCTACTACCCGTTGGGATGCAATTATTCTGCTTGGCTGATGGTTTGTTGTCAATTTAACCTTAATTCTTCCAAATATTCCTGGTATAAGTTCTTTTAACCTAATTTATGCAAACCCCCATAAGAATCTCAAAATGCATGTCCTCTTTCATTAATTTACGTTTTTTTTTTTCAGAGTAAAACAAATTGTCTAAATTTTTATAAAGTTAATTAGCATTTTCGTCATAAAATTGCATCCACTTTTTCTTAACCAATGCTATTTTATGGTTTTCCAATTTCCAGTATGCTGACAAATTAAACTCTGCTTCATTTGGTTCCACAAGTGTTTGATTCACAACTAACTCAGTAACAGTCTATAATGCTCATGATACATGTGAATTCTCTGTTTTAAAGTTATCCACATATGTTAACCTATTCTGACATCTCTTATTAAATCACTGAAAGACTCTTTTGTCCGTGCATGGCTGAAGTGAGTTTCGATCTAAAAACATCTGCTTTCACCAGCATTTCAGTCAACATTTGCCAATGGACCTTAACTTAGGCTGACTTAAGTGATCTCTGCATAACTTAGCCCAGTGCTCAGGAACTTTTACAAACAGCACAATTTTCACAGATGTTTATTTCCAAATGTCGGCAAATTTTCAGCATGCTGAAAATTTTCAAGAAACACAACTTTCGCCAGTGTTTGCCAACAAACACCAATGATCAATAACTTTTTATCAACTTTTGCCAGCAGAGCAAGATGTTTGCCAAAATGTCAGTAAAAGTTGGTCCAAACATTGTGGTGTGAATCCACCCAAAAAAGCAGGTCCAGAATGGCAGGAAGCCTCGACAAATGCTGATCTTTATGTGAGCATCGCCTGATGCTGATGTCAGCTGACCTGCCCTGAGAGTTCTTTGAGGGTTTGATATTTAGGGCTTGCCGTAGCCTGGCTGGGGGGTTGTGGGTGATGACGTCAGGCGGGCTACGGCTGGAATATATTAAGCTGTTTTTTCAATAAAAAAAGTTAGTTCAGTGCTCAGTTGAATGCGGCTCCAGTCTCATGTTATTCTGACATAACATTTGGCGACGAAAATAAACCATGGGAGCATGCATTTGACCACCACCTCCATTTTTGCAGTCTCCGGGCATGCCAGCCATACCATCGGACCGCTGGCGGGAGACATTTGAGGTGTATGTGGCTTCGGCCGGTCTGAGCAGCGCCGATGAAGAGAGGCAGAGGAGCCTCCTCATTCACTGCCTTGGTGAGGAGGGCCAACTGATACTTTTTGCGCTGGGTGGCAACAGCTCACTGAAGAAAGGTTTGGACTTAATGGACTATTTTTTTAGGGACCATTCCAACATCACGGCTCGAAGATATAAATTTTTTGATAGCCGTCAGTGAGCTGGTGAGTCCACCCAATCCTTCATTATGGAACTCTCTAGCTTAGCAAGGGAGTGTGCCTTCGGGCCAATTGAGGAGGAGCTAGTCCAGGACAAGCTAGCCCATGGTACGAACAACGAGTGGCTGAAAGACAAGCTGACGCTGACTGCGGATGTCCTCACACCAGAGAAGGTGGTTGAACTGACTAGGCGGGTTGAGTCCACCACCCAGCTGGGCGTGCCAGTGTTAGCTAAGGAGAATGTAGCTACTGAAGTTTTCCCTCCAAGGCTAGCCATTAGCAATGTAGCTAACTCTTCGGGGCAGACCGTGGCACGGGACAGAGCCATTACCATCACTACTAAACCATCAGCGGCGAAGCCCGAGAGTATGACGCAGGTGTGTGTAGCGGGCGCAAAGAAGGGACCGTTAAAGTGGTATGTCCTGCAGCTGGACGGAGTTGATATGTGCTTATGGTGGACTCAGGAGCCGGTAAGTCTATATTAAGTATGGCTACACTGAAAAGACTTTTCCTGGGCAAAATCATCAATGCAGGGGTGGTGAAAATGTTTGGGTATGGTCATGCTGACATTGAAATGGCGAGCACAGTCAGCTTCTTGGTGAAATGTGGGTTAAAGATCATTCCCGCATTCACCTTCCAGGTTTTGCTCCAGAGGGCCGACTTGCTGGGAATCTTCCTGTTGGGGGTACTGGGATTCTCCATCATGGACCAAGAAGGTTCAACAGTGCTGACGGTCTTTCCCCGAATGGCATGTCCACTGGCCGGCATTGTTTGTGGGCCTCAGATGCAGCAAGGTGTTCTACCACCGCCTGCTCATCGACCCAAGGGTGACGCCAAAAATCCAACCATTACGGTGGCTTCCCCTCGCTCTGCGGGACAATGTTATGGCAGAACTAAATAGACTGCTCAAAGCTGGGATCATCGAGAGGACGCTTCACCCTGGATATCAAACATCGTGGTGGCCAGGAAGAAGACGGGTGGCATCTGGCCGTGTATTGACCTTAGGATGGTGAATAAGGCGATTGTGCCAGATAAATACCCACTCCCTACAATGGAAGAACTGACCACAACATTCAGCGGCTCAAGGGTATTCACTAAACTGGATCTCCGCCAGGGTTACCTGCAAGTGCCTCTTCACCAAGCCAGCAGGAACCTGACAGCGTTCGTGACCCACATGGGCGTTTTCAGGTACACCCGCATGCCTTTTGGTCTGAGCTCGGTGCCTAGCTGCTTCCAGAAGATCATGTCCACGATTCTGGCTGTCCTCAAGGGTGTGGTGGTGTACCTGGTTGACATTGTGGTCCACGGCGCATTGCAGGAGGAGCATGGTGGCCATTTGGGATGAGTGATGGAGGGGCTGCAGGAACAGGGAGTCAGATTGAACGGGGAAAAGTGCGTTTTCATGGCGGACTCCATTGAGTTTGTTGGATTCTGGCTGGCGGCGGAGGGTCTGAGGCCCCTGCACTTGAACGTGGAGGCGGTCCTGCGTCTCTCAGATCCCATGATGCCTGCAAAATTTCCTCGTTTTTGGGCATGGTGAACTTTTACAGATGTTTTATTCCTCATTATTCAGAGAAAATCAAACTGCTCCAGGCTCTTCTGAAACAGGATGCACCGTGGCAGTGGACCCCGGCCTGCTCAGTGGTGGTCGCTAGGCTGAAGTCTCAACTCACCTGCCCTCCAATGTTGGCTCACTTTGATCCAAAATGGCCTACTTTTATGACCTGTGATGCATCTGGTTCAGCGGTGGGGGCGGCTATGTCTCAGGTGCAAGACAGTACCGACCGCCCAGTGGCATTCGCATTGAGGTCTCTTTCAGCAGCTGAACAGAAATGTGCTGTGGGTGAGAGAGAAGCACTTGCCTGTGTCTGGGCTTGTGAACGGTAGCACATCTACCTCTACGGGCGCCACTTCACACTGCGGACGGACCACTGGGTGCTGACAACGCTACTGGAGATGACAGGCTCGGGACACAGACCCCTACGGATCCACAGGTGGACAGAGTGGCTGAGGGCCTACAACTTTACTACACAGTTCACGCCTGGAAAAGAGAACATAGTGGCGGACCTCCTGTCCCATGCCACAACCAACATTGTGCAACCAGACGACGATGGTGATGATCCCACGGAGGCAGATCTGGTCAACACGCTGCACGGACCCCTGCGGGACATGGTATCCCTCCAGGAGCTCCGGACAGAATCGGACCAGGACCCCACGTTGTCGCAACTGTGCTCGGTCATCAGGGAGGGTTGGCCTGCAAAAGTGCAGGGCGAGCTGGCACCTTTTTCCCGGTTTAGGGACAAACTGAGCTGTTGGAATGGTGTGTGTGTAGTGAGGGGACACTGCACACTGATCCCGGTGCCTCTGAGATCACAAGTTCTGGTGATGCTCCACGAGGGTCACCTGGGTGTGGTCAGGGTGAAGCAGCGTTGCAGGGTTTCAGTTTGGTGGCCTGGTATTAAGGACATTGAAACCATGGTAAAGAACTGTGTCCCGTGCTTGGAGAGCGGGAAGACCGGCCGACCACCCCCCCCACTCCTGCGACCATTACTGTACCCGGAGGGCCCTTGGAAGCACATCCAATTAGACATCTGCAGCGAACTGCATGCAGCACCCCCGAACAGCCGGTTTTTGCTTGTAGTCTACGATCTGTTCTTTAAATGGCCGGAGGTGTTGCCCACTATTTCAGTCATGGCGGATGGGGTTATGGGTTTCCTCTCATCATTGTTTGCTAGATGGGGGGTCCCGGATGCCATCACTACAGACAATGACCCACAGTTCACCTCTGGGGCATTTGAGGAGTTTTTGGCCGTTAGGGGTGTGGAGCACATCAAAACCGCGTTCTATCACTCCCAAGCCAATGGGGGGTGGAGGTGGAGTGTTTCAACAAGACTCTGAAAAACAGGCTGAGAGCCCACTTGGCTGATGGCTTCACGTTTCCGGACGGCCTCCAGAGAACACTCCTCCACTACAGGGCAACGGCCCATGCTACAACAGGGTGCTCCCCGGCAAAACTCATGCTGGGGCGTGAACTCCACCTGTCTCTGGACAGACTGAGACCATCTATGACCCCTTCTCCAGGGAGCATGGACCCTCCATGGGACTGGGTCGCTGCCCAACAGCGAAAGATGAAATGACAGTTGGACAGGAGGTTCAGGGTGAAGGCCCACGGACTGGAGGTGTCGGATTGGGTTTGGATTAAACACCCCAACTGCACACCTAAGCTGCAACCTCTCTAGATGGGGACCCTACAGATTGTAAGGCGGCGGGGCTGGGACACGTTCGAGTTCTCAGACGGGTCACGTTAGCACTCCAGCCGACTGAGGAAGTCCTTGCCTGCCCAGAGTCCAATAGCTACGGGAGAACAGACTGGTGTGGGTTGGGACTTATCGGATGGGGGGGTCAGGGACTCCCAGGTGTGGCCGACGGCGCCTAGAGCAGGTTCCCCACCTAGGGGGTGCTCGGCTAGACAATGTCAGAGGCCCAGGTAACTGGAGGACTATGTGTTAAAGACTGCATTGGCGAATGCGTGTTGGGAATGGGTGGCAGAATAATCCGCCCCAACATGAAGGGGCGTTCTGGTAGTCTACCCAGACACCCACTTAGTTCACTGGGTTTTGAGTGTTCAGTTGAAACAACAACAACAACAACAACAACAACGTTTGTTACTAATGTTCTGGGGGTTCTTTGTGTTTTGTGTGTGTGTGTGTCTGGGGGGGAGAGATAGGATGTTGTCTGTGGATTTGATATTTGGGGCTTGCCGTAGCCTGGCAAGGGGGTTGTGGATGACGTCAGGTGGGCTACGGCTGGAATATATTGAGCTGTTTTTTTTAATAATAAAATTAGTTCAGTGCTCAGTTGAATGCGGCTCTGGTCTCATGTTATTCCGACATAACACTGAGTATTTGTTTGCTTAAGTTAGCCTAAGTTGGCAACAGCTACACAAATGCTAGCCTAATTTGGCAAAAGTTTGCCAACGCTGAATGCAATGCTGGCAAAAGTTTGTAAGAGTTTATAGAAGTTGGTGTGCGCTGGATTAAAAAAAGAAAAACCTGCTCACGAATGTAATTTCATCAACGTTTGGATTAATTTCTCTGATTTTTCAAGTCTGTAGAAATCAGTCCAAACGTTATAGTGTGAACCCAGCTTTAAATAGGCAGCCTCTAGATGAGCTGCAGGTGGTAACAGGAGACAGGTGCACCTAATTAAGGGAGATGGCTGCAGATGGAGAAGGGGAGAGCAGAGCAACTACCCCGGATCGTAAATCTTTTGCTTACATCTAGTGGCTCTCTGTGGCTTTTATTAAAAACGTGGAAAAGTTGTAAATGTATATGGTTACAACCACATTTTTAGGCGAAAAAAGTAGAAAAGTTACAATAACATTTTTTGAAGAAAACACCACTTATCAGATTTACTTGGAAGTTTTTCCCACTTAAATTTAATAAGCGGTGAAACTCAATTTAAAAAGGCACAAATGTACAAGGGGAAAAATGCAAATGTGTGAACAAAAAGGTGCAAATGTAAACAAATATATACAGTGGATATAAAAAATCAACACACCCCTGTTCAAATGCCAGGTTTTTGTGATGTAAAAAAAAATGAGACCAAGATAAATCATTTCAAAACTTTTTCCACCATTAATGTGACCTATAACCTGTACAACCCAATTGAAAAGCAAACTGAAATCTTTTAAGGGGAAAAATAAAATGTAAAACACTTACAATACCCTGGTTGCATAAATATGCACACCTTTAAACTAATACTTTGTTGCAGCACCTTTGGCTTTCATTACAGCACTCAGTCTTTTTAGGTAGGAGTCTATCAGCATGGCACATCTTGATGTGGCAATATTTGCCCACTTTTCTTTGCAAAAATGCTCCAAATCTGCCAGATTGCAAGGGCATCTCCTGTGCACAGCCCTCTTCCGATCACCCCACAGATGCTCAATCAGATTCAGGTTTAGACTCTGGCTTGGCCATTCCAAAACCTTAATCTTCTTCTGGTGAAGCCATTCTTTTGTTGATTTGGATGTGTGCTTTGGGTCATTGTCGTGCTGAAAGATGAAGTTCCTCTTCATTTTCAGCTTTTGAGCAGAAGCCTGAAGGTTTTGTGCCAACATTGACTGGTATTTATGTATGGGCACATAATCATACCATGTAGGATAACTAAGTAGACGGTTGTGCTGTTTCATCCCATCTAGCAACAATGCTCTGCACTGTGTGTGTTTATACATTTACATATTTATTCCATCTAGCTACAATGCTCCGCACTGGGTGTGTTTATGTTTATATTTATATATCTATATATTCATTCCATCTAGCTACAATGCTCCGCACTGTGTGTTTATATATCTACATATTATTCCAACTAGCTACATTGCTCCGCACTGTGTGTTTATATATTTACATATTTGTTTCCACCTAGCTGCAATGCTCCGTACTGTGTGTTTATATATCTACATATTATTCCATCTAGCTACATTGCTCCGCACTGTGTTTATATATTTACATATTTATTCCATCTAGCTGCAATGCTCCGTACTGTGTGTTTATATACTCATATATTTATCCCATCCAGCTACAATGCTCTACACTGTGTGTCTGTGTGTGTATATATATATATTTATAGTAATATGTACATATGTATATTAGCTGCTCTTGCTTGCTTGCTTTTTTTTTTTTCTTGCCTTCTGATTGTTGCTCTGAGTGTTGCTATCCCTGTGCTGTTGCAATCCTGGAATTTCCCCGTTGTGGGACTAATAAAGGCTTATCTTATCTTATCTTATCTTATTTGGAACATTTCATAATTACCTCCATCTTGACTAAGGCCCCAGTTCCAGCTGAAGAAAAACAGCCCCAAAGCATGATGCTGCCACCATCATGTTTCACTGTAGGTATGGTGCTCTTTTACTGATGAGCAGTGTTGAGTTTGCACCAAGTATACTTTTTGGAATTATGGCCAAAAAGTTGAATCTTGGTTTCATCGGACCATAACACATTTTCCCACATGTGTTTGGGAGATTTCAAATGTGTTTTTGCAAAATGTAGCTGGCCTTGGATGTTTTTCTTCATAAGATCAGACTTCCATCTTGCCACCCTACCCCATAGCCCAGACATACGAAGAAGACAGGAGATTGTTGTCACATGTACTAAACAGCCAGCACTTGCCAGAAATTCCTGCAGCTCCTTCAATATTGCTGTCGGCCTCTTGGCAGCCTCCCTGACTAATTTTCTTCTTGTCTTTTCATCAATTTTGGAGGGACGCCCAGCTCTTGGTACTGTCACTGTTGTGCCATGTTTTCTCCACTTGATGATGACTGTCTTCACTGTGTTCTATGGTATATTTATTGCCTTGGAAATTCTTTTGTACCCTTCTCATGACTGATACCTTTGAACAATGAGATCCCTCTGATGCTTTGGAAGCTCTCTGCGGACCATGGCTTGTGCTTTAAGATGTTACTACAAAAATGTCAGGAAAAGCCTACTAGAACAGCTGAACTTAATTTGGGGTTAATCAGAGGGACTTTAAATGGTGGCAGGTGTGTGCTGACTCCCATTTAACATGAGTTTGAATGAGGTTGGTTAATTTTGAACACAGCCACATCCCCAGTTATAACAGCGTGTGCATATTTTTGTAAACAGGCTATTGTAAGTTTTTTATTTTTCCCCTTAAAAGATTTTAGTTTATTTTTCAATTGGGGTGTACAGATTATAGGTCACATTAAAGGTGGAAAAAGTTTTTAAATGATTTATCTTGGTCTCATTTTTTTACATCACAAAAACCTGGCATTTGAACAGGGGTGTGTAGACTTTTTATACCCACTGTAAATGTGCAAGAAAAAAAATTCCAAATGTACAAGAATGAATGAGAGAAAAGTTACATATTTAAGAGAAAAATACCTTCTCCTCCAGTGATGACAGAGCAACTCAAAATTTGTATGAATAATGTTGCAAATATCTGTCAATAAAATAAGTTGCCTATTGCTTGACAGACCAGTTGCAGTTTGACTTTCATATTAAGGCTCACGTTTGTTTAGTGGCCCAAAAATCATGCAAAATGGCTCTTTGTACACTAATGTTTGCTGACTCTTGACCAAGTTTAAGGAAACGGTCGTAGTTTGGGTTGATGTGCACCCTCTCAGATCATTAACTGCGTCCCAGGGATGCAAAAACCCATGCAGTCTGATAAAGTCAATACGGGATGAACTGGAGCGTTTTCACAGATCCACCATTTGTTTTCCCCAGCAAACCATTTACACCCAACCTCACTGCTGTTCGTGTGTATGAATTGGTCTGTTGGACTAAATTCTATGGAGCACTTATCTGTAAAAGAAGAGCAGAGACTGCTGAATAGGTGCAACACTCAGTTATCTTAGTTTTACAACAACTAGCAAGAAACTACATCAGTTCTTTTGACTGTGCAGTATCAGAAATATCAAGGGAATATTCTTCCTTTCGTTCGTTTATTTACTCCATGTGTGAAACAGGGCCACAACACTACAATGACTCTGCAAGCTCCCAATACACAAAAATAACTTAAAATTAGTTGCGTTTCACCTCGTGAACATTTAAATTTCCACTACATTTTCAGGGTTTGGGCCAAAAGAGGAGACAGGAGCAATCATGTTGGGAGACGCTTTCCAACCAGCTCGGCTAATAAATTAATTCTGCACAAGAAAAGAATATTGAATGCATAATTTGTCTTTGGGGGAATATAAATGAGTGGGAAGAAGGACATTACTGAAAGCCTTTTGTTTGAGTATGTAAAACTACTGAGAAACTCTGCAGACAGACAGGTGGTGGAAACTTGCTTCTTCCAGGAGCAGCAAAGTTCAATTCACCTTTTTAAAATAGTATGTTATTTAACTTAGTATGCAAAATGTACAGACCTTTATATAGCTGTACCTAAAGCAGTGCAGGTTTCATTGACTGACCAAATAACATTTTTTTTTTTTTTAACAGCATCAGATGAAAAATTAACTTTTTTCTTTTTTTCTGCTCAGGGATAATATCAGCTGCAGGCTTTTTAAATAGTCCAGTGACTAAACATGCAGATTCCCTGTTATGAGGGGAGGGATCGCATTACAGCAAAGTAATTCCCTCCTCGGTGGCTGCATTAAAAACACATCCATACTGAAGAGCTGCAGCGTAAAGGAGCTAAATTAGCACACGGCAACTTGACATTTTGTAGCCATAGGGGAAGTATTTGTATTTGTAGAAAATGAGGTGCTCTATTTGGTTGCATGCTGTACATTCAACCTACTGTACATTTTTGAACATTAGTGCTGGTAGTGTTTCAGACCATGCAGTGAAAAGTTGGTGCTTTGTCCTTCCACACAGATGGACGGTGATTCATCATCTGTGATAATCTGTCAAGCCATGAAGGGGAGTTAAAGATGAGTGTTTTATGTCCATATTTTAAAAAAAAAAAATCTAAATAACATCAAGATGTGAAAGGTGCTATCATTTTGAACTTTTGACCTCAAGACAGTAAAAATAGGCATCCATCCGATTTCTTTAGTTTTCTAAGTTTCCAACTCAAGGTCACATTGGTGCTGGAGCCAAAAGCAACATAACATTGGGATATATTCTGGAAATTACAGAGCCAACAGGCAGCCACACCATCCATCCATCCATCTTCTACCGCTTTTCCGGAGGTCCGGGTCACGGAGGCAGCAGTTCAAGCAGAGAAGCCCAGACTTCCCTCTCCCCAGCCACCTGCTCCAGCTCTTCAGAGAGGATACCAAGGCATTCCCAGACCAGCTGGGAGACATAGTCTCTCCACCGAGTCCTGGGTCTGCCCCGGGGTCTCCTCCCAGTGGGACGTGCCTGAAACACCTCAAGTGGGAGGTGTCCAAGAGGCATCCTAATCAGATGTCCATACCACCTCAACTGACTCCTTTCAATGTGGAGGAGCAGCGGTTCTACGCTGAGCCTCTCCCGGATGACTGATCTCCTCCCCCTATCTCTGAGGGTGAGTCCAGCAATCCTACGGAGAAAGCTCATTTCAGCCGCTTGTATCCGCGATCTTGTTCTTTCGGTCATTACCCAAAGCTCGTGACCATAGGTGAGAGTAGGAACGTAGATTGACTGGTAAATCGACAGCTTTGCCTTAGAACTCAGCTCCCTCTTCACCACAACAGATCGGTACCACGTCCGCATCACTGCAGATGCTGCTCCAATCCGTCTGTTAATCTCTCACTCCATTCTCCCCTCACTTGTGAATAAGACCCCAAGATACTTAAACTCCTCCACTTGGGGCAGGAGCCTGTCCCCAACCCAGAGAGGACAATCCACCTTTTTCCGGCTGAGGACCATGGACTCGGACTTGGTGGTGTTGATTCTCATCCCAGCCGCTTCACACTCAGTGGCAAACCGTCCCAGCAAGAACTGTAGGTCATTGCTGGATGAAGCCAACAGGACAACATCATCTGCAAACAACAGAGATGAGATCCTGTGGTCACCAAGCATGACACCCTCCATTCCCTGGCTGCGTCTAGAAATCCTGTCCATAAAAATTATGAACAGGATCGGTGACAAAGGGCAGCCCTGGCGGAGTCCAACTCTCACTGGGAATGACTCCTACCGAGTGTTGGCAATACGAACCAAACTCTCACAATGGTCGTACAGAGACTGAATAGCTCATAACAACAAGCCCGATACCCCATACTCCCGAAGCACCCCCCACAAAAAACCACGAGGGACGCGGTCAAATGCCTTCTCCAAGTCCACAAAACACATGTAAACTGGTTGGGCAAACTCCCACGAACCCTCGAGAATTCTCGAGAGGGTAAAGAGCTGGTCCGATGTGCCACGGCCAGGACGAAAACCACATTGCTCCTCCTGAATCCGAGGTTCGACCAACGGCCGGACTTCTCCTCTCCAGTACCTTGGCATAGACCTTCCCAGGGAGGCTGAGGAGTGTGATCCCTCTAAAGTTGGAGCACACCCTCCGGTCCCCTTTTTTGAAGAGAGGAACCACCACCCCGGTTTGCCATGCCAAAGGCACTGCCCCCAACCTCCACGCAATGTTGCAGAGGCGTGTCAACCATGACAGCCCAACAACATCCAGGGCCTTGAGGTACTCAGGGCGAATCTCGTCCACCTCCGGGGCCCGGCCACCAAGGAGATTTTTAACCACCTTGGCAACCTCAGCCCCTGTGATAGACGAGTCATCCCCCTCGTCCCCAAACCCTGCTTCCTCTGTGGAAGGCATATCAGTGGGATTGAGGAGATCCTCAAAGTATTCCTTCCACCGCCCGACGATATCCCCAGTCGAAGTCAACAGTGCCCCATCCGCACCATACACAGTGTGGACAGGGAGCTGCTTTCCCCTCCTGAGCCACCGGACAGTTTGCCAGAATCTCTTCGAGGCCGACCGACAGTCTTGTTCCATGGCCTCACCGAACTCCTCCCATACCCGGGTTTTTGCTTCAGCAATCACCCGAGCTGCACTCCGCTTGGCCTGCTGGTACACCTCAGCTGCTTCGGGAGTCCCACAAGCCAACCAAGCTTGATAGGACTCCTTCTTCAGCTTAATGGCCCCCCTCACCACTGGTGTCCACCACTTGGTTCGGGGGTTGCCACCACGAGATGCACCGACCACCTTGCGGCCGCAGCTCTGGGCCGCCGCTTCAACAACAGAGGTGGAGAACGTGGCCCATTCAGACTCCATGTCTCCAGACTCCCTCGGAATGTGGTTGAAGTTCTTCCGGAGGTGGGAGTTGAAGACCTCCCGGACAGGGGCCTCAGCCAGATGTTCCCAGCACACCCTCACTATACGTTTGGGTCTACCAGGTCTGAATGGCTTTCTCCCCTGCCATCAGATCCAACTCACCACCAGGTGGTGATCAGTTGACAGCTCTGCACCTCTCTTTACCCGGGTGTCCAAAACATACGGTCGCAGGTCTGATGACACAATAACAAAATCGATCATCGACCTGCAAGCTAGGGTGTCCTGGTGCCAGGTGCACATATGGACACCCTTATGCTTGAACATGGTGTTCGTTATGGACAAACTGTGGTTAGCACAGAAGTCCAATAACTGAACACCACTAGGGTTCAGATTGGGCAGGCCGTTCCTCCCAATCACCCCCCTCCAGGTTTCACTGTCATTGCCCACTTGCGCATTGAAGTCCCCCAGTAGGACAATGGAGTCTCCAAGAAGAGCACCCTCCAGCACCCCAGTCACAGACTCCAAAAAGGGTGGGTACTCTGAAACATCATTTGGTGCATAGGCACAAATGATGGTCAGGACCCGTTTCCCAACCCCAAGGCGCAGGGAAGCAACCCTTTCGTCCACTGGGGAAAACTCCAATATAGAGGCAGCAAGGTGGGGGGATACAAGAATACCCACCCCTGCTCGTCGCCTGTCGCCCGGGGCAACTCCAGAAAAGGCCAAGCTCCAACCCCTCTCCAGGAGACTGGTTCCGGAACCGTAGCTGTGTGTTGAGGTGAGGCAGACTATATCTAGCCGGTATCTCTCAACCTCGTACACCAGCTCAGGCTCCTTCCCCACCAGAGAGGTGACATTCCACGTACCAAAGGCCAGTTTAGAAAGCTTGAGATCAGTCCGCCAAGGTCTCCGCCTTTGACCGCCACCTAATCCACATAGCACCGGACCCCCATGATCCCTCCTGCAGGTGGTGAGCCCACTGGAGGGCGGACCCAGGTAACTCCTTTGGGCTGAGCCCGGCTGGGTCCCATGGGTGGAAACCCGGCCACCAGACGCTAGCCTTCAAGCCCCTCCCCCAGGTCTGGCTCCAGGGTGGGGCCCTGGTAACCCCATACCGGGAGGGGTACACTGAATCCTTGATATAGAATTTATCATGACTAACTAACTACTAACTAACCTGCACTTATATAGCACTTTTCTAGTCACAAAGACCACTCAAAGCGCTTTCACTAGTACTAACCCTCTATTCTAAGGGCCTACAGGAAACAGATATCTAGGGACAATTTAGAACAGCCAATTAACCTAACATGCATGTCTTTGGATTGTGGGAGGAAACCGGAGCCCCCGGAGTAAACCCATGCAGCACAGGGAGAACATGCAAACTGAGAGTCTGTTGGATCAAACTGAGAGTCTGTTGGATCGTTCTTAGTCTGGCCCTTCACCCAGGACCAGTTTGTCTTGGGTGACCCAATCAGAGGCAAATTGCCCCGGACAACATAGCTCCTGGGATCACTGGGGCACGTAACCCCCCCATCACGATAAGATGACGATCCATGAGGGGGAGGCAGCCACACGTTATACTTATTCACGTAACATGCATGTCTTTGAAATTTAAGCGGAAGCCACAGTAAACCCATGCTGGCACAATGAGAATAAACTCCACACAGAAAAGGCTCTGCTGAACAATGTGTTTTAAATCCAAAAACTTAGAGCTGTGAAACAACCTGTGCCACCCCCTGATGAAAAGCTGCCATGAATATTTCTGTCTGTCCGTCCGTCTGTCTGTCTGTGTGTCCGTGCTCTAACTCAAGAGAAAACGAGGCTAGGGTGACCAAGCTTGGCACATAGGTTGACCACGGGGGTACCACGTTTGGTTATGTCGTTGGGATGAAAAGGTCAAAAGTCAAGGACACAGGGTCATAAAAGGTCAATGGGCTCCATGTGTCCCTAGACACTCCCAGTCCTGTTTCCTCTTGAAGGTTAAGCAAGGTCTGGCTTGATGGGAGACTGCTTGGGAATACCAGGTGTTGTAAGTGTTGCCTTGTGATCTGTCTGGGATGTTCTTTGCCTGCTAAAGTAGCTTCCAAGAAAATAAATGAATGAATGAATCAAATCAATCAAAGCTTTATTTATATAGCACTTTTCATACAAAAATAGGCAACGCAAAGTGCTTCACACATTGAAATAAAACACAATTTACCCCCCCACACACACACAAAGAAACTTTCATCAGTGTAAACCTTATTGCTTAAGGCTTATGGCGGGCACCGAGGAGCCAAGTGTGAAAGCACCATCATTAGGGAACTATCACCAGCAGGGAAAGTGCCAAGTCCACGGCTACAGGAACACCACCTCTGCGACCGCCCACGTCCAACCTGAGGGGTCGACACCACAGGTGTGGCGCTGCAGCGCATGAACCCCTCATCCAGGTAGACCAGGGCGATCACTGGCCAGCGCCCTGCAGCCAGAAAACAGGCACAACTCCCACGGGAGGGGCCACTATGAGGAAACTGATACTGATGACATGAAAAACCCCAGCCACAGAGGGTGCACAAGCCAGTATACTCCTAGTGCCAGTCCCAATCCGGGGTAAATGGGGAGGGTTGTGTCAGGAAGGGCATCCAACGTAAAACCTTTGCCAAATCAAACATGTGGATCATGACGAATGACACTTTCATACCGGATCGGTTGAGGCCCGGGTTAACAACGCCCGCCACCATGCTATTAGCTGACAGGGTGCCGGTGGAAATTGAGCTACTGTTGGTCAAAGATCGAGGAGGAAGAGAGGCGGAAGGCATGTTAGGAGCGAGAGAGAGAAAAAGAAAGGTAGAAGTGTGGAGGTGAGAGTAGGGACGTTAAATGTAGGGAGCATGACTGGTAAAGGTAGAGAGCTGGCTGATATGATGGAGAGAAGAAAGGTAGATATACTGTGTGTTCAAGAAACCAGATGGAAAGGAAGCAAGGTTAGGAGCACTGGAGGTGGATTTAAACCGTTCTACCATGGTGTAGATAGGAAGAGAAATGGAGTAGGAGTAATCTTGGAGGAAGAGTATGTGAAGAGTGTTCAAGAGGTAAAGAGAGTCAGACAGAATCATGAGTTTGAAGCTAGAAGTCAAAGGTGTGTTACAACCCACTTTCTGGGCCAAGGCCAGAATTGCCTATTTCAGCCTGGGATCACAGTCTGTTTCAACCTCACGTCAAGGTGGACTAACCTATAGTCATTTTCACCCACAGGCATGGTAGACTAACACCTGCACAGGCTTTTTTGCACATAGCAAGGCAGACATACACCTACATCCTTGGCTGGGATTTGAACCCATGACACTGAACCAAAGAGGAATTTCTCTACTAACACTTGGCTAGTAGCAGAGGTGTACCCTAAGGAGTCAGGGACTGCACCACTGACTAATTCCTTATGGAGGGGTCTATAACAGATGTGATGTTGAATGTTGTCAGTGCATACTGTTGGGGCCATAATTCATAGAATGAGGAGCAGTGCGGAAGGCGGTTTATATCTTTATTAATAACTTATAAATAACACACCAGTCAAACAGCAATAGGCTACAACGCTCTAGGTCCAGGCATCTACGACGAAAGAGAACTACCCTTTCCACCCCTGGCCTTTTATACCCCGGCCAGCGTCACCACCGGAAGGGTGGTTCGCCAGCCCCCTCTAATCCCCAGTAAATCCCAGGCTGCCATATTACTACTGATTTATGGATGTTGTGGTGACCCACCACAATCTACATGGACATTCATTCTTCACACTCAGCTAGCCGGCAGGAATCAAAGGGCAATTTGCATACGGACAGAGAGCCCCTAGGAGACAATCAGAACAATGGACTATTGTTATACATCCCCGGATTAAGGAGAGGAAGTCCGGGCTCCAGTTGGTCACACGATTGATATGTATTGACTGAGGTGTATAGCAATAGGCAAATGTGCCATGCATTCTCTCTTTGTGTAACGTGTATAAAAGCGCTTGCTATACATGCCTCAAGAAGACGCGCAGCACACAGAGCACACACAGCACAACACAGCGCACAGTTCTACAATGTGTCTCATGATGATGGAGGAAATAAAACTCTGAAACCTTCCAGCTCATCGCATCTCGCCTGAACTTATTTGTTCCTCCACACTGGTGACCCTTGACGAAGAATGGAACATGAGGCGAACACCCCGGAGATGACCCGGACGGGAAGCCTCAGCATGCGGCATGGTGCGCCCCTCGCCTGATCTTTTACCTCCACACTGGTGACCTGACGAGGGAGAATGACTGTCTCCTCCCTCTCACCGCACTGTGGATCCCAGAGGACCAGAGAACGCCTGCAACCTCTTCATCCTCACCGGAGCGTGCTCCGGAGTGCAGCGCTGGGACCGAAACGCACCATGAACGACACGAGCGAACGAAGGAAGCAGCCTGAACAGGGACAATCATCGACGCCGACTGCGTTGATTTCCACCGAGCTCCCCAACTCTGACTAAACTCCGGACAGCGGACCTCCCGCGCACAGAAGCCCCGCACGCACACCGCAGAATTACGAGGACAGCGCAACTGCCAGCTATGTGGTCACTGCGCCAGGCGCACGCCACGCACCAGGGACAAACCGGCTCCACAGACTTATACATCGTCCTCCGCCGCTGCACATGTCCGAGGAACACGGCCGATTGCCATCCTTGGAACCTTTAGGGCTGCTCTCGCACCTAAAGCAGACATGCAGCCCGCACACAGGACTTTGTATGGGTTTCTCAGCCACGGCGCACAACAGGAATTTTGCCGATTGTTTTCTCCAATAACTTCAGGGCTGCTCCCACACCTAAAGCCAAACTGCCGAGTCCCTGACACAGCTTCAGTTTATCACAGCCACTACAAACCTTGGGGAATTGGGCCGATCGCCTTCCCCAGATCCTCTTTGGACCGCACCCGCTGGAGCCAAACGACGGGGGGGGGGGGGTCACAACCCCTGCTGAGTGTTCTGGGGGGGAGCCCTGTGGTGACCCACCACAATCTACATGGACATTCATTCTTCACACTCAGCTAGCCAGCAGGAATCAGAGGGCAATTTGCATACAGACAGAGAGCCCCTAGGAGATAATCAGAACAATGGACTATTGTTATACATCCCCGGATTAAGGAGAGGAAATCTGGGCGCCAGTTGGTCACGCGATTGATATGTATTGACTGATATGTATAGCAATAGGCAAATGTGCCATGCATTCTCTCTTTCTGTAATGTGTATAAAAGAGCTTGCTATACAGTACATGCCTCAAGAGGACGCGTAGCACACAGAGCACACACAGCACAACACAGCCCACAGTGCTACAGTGTGTCTCATGATGATGGAGGAAATAAAACTCTGAAACCTTTCAGCTCGTCGCATCTCGCCTGAACTTATTTGTTCCTCCACAATGTAACATTCCTCCCCCTTCAAAAAACCCCCCCGCAGTCACACAATTAGCCCACCCAACTTTATAGCCCGACTCACCCACTAAGAGGGGAAAACAGTATATACAAAAATAAACAACCTATCCAGTCATACAACCAAGGCTGGGGGGCCGGGTAGACTACAGGCGCACACTACACGGCTAAGTGGATTATTCTGCTGCTTTCCTCACCAGTCCAGAACACAAAACAAGCCGTGTTTCCAATAAAAGAAAATAATCCCAGAACAAACTGTAAATACACCTATACATGATAAATCCTAAACAATGAACACAAACATCCATCATTTATCCCAACTCTACTGGCGGCCTACCACCCCAGCACACTCCACACATGAGCATTCAAAAAAACAGGGTTGAGGCAGTCAATTTAGCGCTATACATTTTCACATTAACACACACCAGGTCGAGCCTCAGAGCACCTAACAACCTTATTCCAGTTATTAAACAGGTTTTATCTCAGTGTATGTTAACCAATATAAACTAATACTCCTCAGAGGAAAAAAATCAAAACCAAATCCAATAATTTCAAGTCTTCTCTTTTGTTTGTTTCTACAATACCCTGTTTTCTTTCTTTTTTATATATACATACTGTATATAATCTCTCCAAATATCGTCAATTAAACACTCAAATCAATATATCAAACACAATCGGCGCACAACCCAGCAGAGTTAACTTATATACAATATAACTTGTGAAGCAATCACTGAACATTTTCTTTCAAACAAACAGCTCACAGTCATTTCACACAACTTGTGGAATGCCCCCCCCCCTTCCCCCCAGGATTACCATGCCATGGTTCCCAGCCAGAGCATCGCCACCTTTTAGTCTCTGGGGACGAGCTACGTCATCTCTTCTCCACCATCACCCAATGCAGCTTGCTGGGGTGCCTCCACGTCCCATCTGACAAGCCCAAGTAGCTATCAATCCGGGTGGCCTCCACTTGCAGCCGTCCCTGGTCATCATACAGCCCACGACATCTATGGGACCCCCTCGACCGAGCTTCTACCCTAGGGCGAACCATGTCACCAACTGCCAGGGGAGCTCTAAGAAGTCTCTCCGGATCCCTCCGCCGTGGGGGAATTTCCCATTTGGACCTGGTATTCTTCCTGGATCGGCCTGAAGCCTTTTTCGAGGGCCGTCTTCTGGTGCATTTCAAGCACGCACCTGTTGGTCTAGCCCCAGTGCTGTTCAGCGCTGATGCCTCGGTCCCGTCTACCAACCTGGGGGCCCCTCAGTGCCGCCCAGCTCCCACACCCAGAGTAACTTGGGCTCTGGCATCGGGTCCATCCTGGGGAGGCACCCTGTGACGGTTCTCCTCACTGTCTTCTCCCAGTTCGGCCCAATCGGTGTCCCAGACCACATCATCATCCACATCCATCAGGGGTTGGTTCCACAAACCTCCACCCGACCACTCCTCTCCGGTGTCACTGGCGATGGAGAAGGCCAAGCCGTAGAACATGTCGCATCCCATAATGTTGGATCCCGTGGCAGTCACCACCACCTGGACATCCGCCATGCTCTGCGACTTGTAACGTGCCAACACCTCGATGTACCCCAATACGGCAATCCTACTCCTGCCGTAGCCGTAAAATGGGGCTGCCGTCTTCTGAATGCAGTACCAGGGGAACAGGCTCTTCACCGTCTGCAGATTCAGATTCAAAATTGAAGCCACTGCACCTGTATCCACCAGCATCGATACCTCGACTCAGTCCAGAGATACTGTGCAATAGATATGGCTGCCAGACTCAGGCACAACTGTATGCACAACAGTGGGAGTCTTCGTGGAGGAGCCCCCTCCAATTCCATGTCCCCCATGCTCAAAGTTCTTACAGGATCGCGCGAAATGGTGCAGCAGGCCGCATTTCCCACAGCGCTTTCCTTTCGCCAGACACTCTCTGGACTTTTATCTGTGTCTAGCAGATCCACAGCCGTAACATCTCAGCATTCCCGGGATAGACCTTATTCTGACGACGGAGGTGTACTCCCCTTCCTCCTCAACGTCGTCTTCACCTGCAGGGTCCATTCTCAGCACCTTTGGCTGAGGCTCATTTAAAGATGAGGATGACTCTTCGCCGAAGTCCCTCGCTATGTTCTCAGCCGCCTCGAACTGCTGGGCAATATCCATTGTGGTGGTCAGCGTTAATTCACCCAAATGGGTCAGGAGGCGCGACCGAGCAGCCAAACACCGGACACGGTCTGCCAGTTGGTCTCGAATCATCTCATCCTGCAGAGCCCTGAAGTTACACTCCACCACCAGCTGATGCAGGTCTGCCACAAACCTCTTCACCGGCTCTCCTGGTCACTGGTGGCGCTGTTGAAACTGAATACATCTGACGATGACGTTGTCCGGCGCACAAAAATATCACGCCATTAGCTTTACAACCTCCTCAAAAGTCTCCACTCCACCCAAATATTTGGAGGACCCTATGCCCTTCCATGCCCAAATTATGGACTAAAATTGCCCTTGCTCACAATTTCTTTAACTCACCGAGGTTGAGGGCCACTAGGTAGTTGCTAAATGCTGCAAACCACCAAGGCCATGACACGGGAGGCTCACCAGGGGCCTCCAGAAACGGCAGACAAAACTCGTTGCAGCACGCTCCATAACCGCTTTGTTGTCATCGCCAAATGTTGTGTCCATAATTCATAAAATAAGGAGCAGGACGGAAGGCAGTTTATATATTTATTAGTAACTTATAAATAACACACCAGTCAAACAGCAGTAGGCTACAGCGCACTAGGTCGAGGTGTCTATGACGAAAGAGAACTACCCCTTCCGCCCTTGGCCTTTTATGCCCCGGCCAGCGTCACCACCGGAAGTGTGGTTCACCAGCCCCCTCTAATCCCCGGAAAAGCCCAGGCTGCCAAATTACTACTGATTTACGGATGTAACACATATGCCCCACAAGTTGGATGTCAGGTAGAGCAGAAAGATGAATTCTGGAGTAAGTTGGGTGAAGTGGTAGAGAGTGTTCCCAGGGGGGAGAGAGTGGTGATTGGAGCAGACTTTAATGGACATGTAGGTGAAGGGAACAGTGGTGATGAGGAGGTGATGGGTAGGTATGGTCTTAAGGAGAAAAATGTGAAAGGACAGATGGTTGTGGATTTTGCTAAAAGGATGGAAATGGCTGTGGTGAACACGTATTTCAAGAAGAGAGAAGAACATAGGGTGACTTACAAGAGTGGAGGAAGTTGCACACAGGTAGACTACATCTTATCCAGAAGGAAAAATCTGAAAGAGACAGGAGACTGCAAGGTGGTGGCAGGGAGAATGTAGCTAGACAGCATCGGATGGTAGTCTGTAGGATGACTTTGGAAAGCAAGAGGAGGAAGAGAGTGAAGGCAGAGCCAAACATTAAGTGGGAGAAGTTACAGAAGGAAGAAGGTTGCACAGAGTTCAAGAAGGAGTTGATACAGGCTCTAGGTGGTAGGGAAGAATTACCAGATGACTGGGAAATTACAGCAAAAGCACTGAGAGAAATGGGTAGAAAGGTATGTGATGTATCCAGTGGACAGAGGAAGGAAGACAAGGAGAATTTGTGGTGGAATGAGGAGGTACAGGAAAATATTCAAAGGAAGAGGTCAGCAAAGAAAAAGCGGGATAGTCAGGGAGTTGAAGAAAGTAGACAGGAGTATTTGGAATCTTGGCGCATGGCAAAGAGAGAGGTGGCAAAGCAAAGGATAAAGCATTTTGTGAGTTGTATGACAGGCTATACACTAAAGAAGGAGAAAAGGAGTTTTATCTATTGGCTAGACAGAGAGATCAAGCTGGAAAGGATCTACAGTAGGTTAGGTTGATTAAGGACAGAAATGGTAATGTACTAAAAAGAGATGAGAGTGTGTTGAGAAGGTGGAAGGAGTACCTTGAGGAGCTGATGAATAAGGAAAGTGAGAGAGTGAGGAGGATAAATGAAGGAAAGATGGTGAACAAGGAAGTCCCGAGGATTAGCAAGGCGGAAGTGAGGGCAGCTTTGAAGAGGATGAAGAATGGAAAGGTGGTTGGTTCAGATGACATACCTGTGGAGGTATGGAGATGTTTAGGAGAGATGGCAGTGGACTTTTTAACTAAACAGTTTAACACACTCTTGGAGAGTGAGAGGATGCCTGAGGAGTGGAGAAGTGTTTTGATACCAATTTTCAAGAACAAAGGTGATGCTCAGAGCTGTGGTAACTACAGAGGCATAAAGCTGATCAGCCACACTATGAAGACATGGAAAATAGTTGTTGAAGTCAGGTTAAGAGGAAAAGTCACAATCAGTGAGCGGCAGTACGGTTTCATGCCAAGAAAGAGTACTATAGATGCAATGTTTGCTCTAAGAGTGTTGATGGAGAAGTATAGAGAAGGTCAGAAGGAGTTGCACTGTGTATTTGTGGATCTAGAGAAAGCATATGATAGGGTGCCAAGAGAGGAAGTGTTGTACTGTATGAGGATGTCAGGAGTGACAGAGAAATATGTGAGGGTGGTGCAGGACATGTATGAGGACAGGGAGATGGTGGTGAGGTGTGCTGTACGAGTGACAGATGGGTCCAAGGTGGGGGTGGGGTTACATAAGGGATTGGCTCTGAGCCCCTTCTTGTTTGCTATGGTGATGGACAGGCTGACAGATCAGGTCAGGCAGGAATCTCCGTGGACCATGATGTTGCAGATGACATTGTGATCTGAAGTGAGAGTAGGGAGCAGGTAGAAGAGAACCTGGAGAGGTAGAGTTATGCTCTGGAGAGAAGAGGAATGAAAGTCAGTAGAAGCAAGACAGAATTGAGCGTGAATGAGAGGGAGGCAGGTGCAACACTGAAGATGGAAGGAGTAGAGGTAGTGAAGGTAGAGGAGTTTAAATACCTGGGGTCAACCATCCAAAGCAATGGGAAATGCACAAGAGAGGTGAAGAAGAGCATGCAGGCAGGGTGGAGTGGGTGGAGACGAGTGTCAGGGGTGATTTGTGACAGAAGGGCAACGGCTAGAGTGAAAGGGAAGATTTACAAGACGGTAGTGAGACCTGCTATGATGTATGGTTTGGAGACAGTGGTGCTGACAAGAGGTGGAGTTGGAGGTGGCAGAGTTCAAGATGCTAAAATTCTCAATGGGAGTGACTAGGAGGGACAAGATCAGAAATGAGTATATCAGAGGGACAGCTCAGGTTGAGCAGTTTGGAGACAAAATAAGAGAGTCAAGGCTGAGATGGTTTGGACATGTGCAGAGGAGGGATAGTGGATATAGTGGACAAAGGATGTTGAAGATGGAGCTCCCAGGCAGGAGGAAAAGAGGAAGACCACAGAGAGAGAAGAATGGATGGAGTGAAGGAGGACATGGAGAGGGTTGGTGTTACAGAAGAAGATGCAAGGAATAGGGTGAGATGGAGGCAGATGATCTGCTGTGGTGACCCCTAAAAGAAGAAGAAGAAGAAGCTTGATGACATTAAAAAGGCAACTTCTCAACAAAATTTAGACCGTACAGGGATGTTGATATGAATGTGTGTTTTCAACCACCTGATTAAGACAGCTTTTCATCTTTAGACTTTTCAACCAAATTTTTTAATGGTTGGCAAAGCCATCATTGCAAAGTGAAGGAGGGACTCATATCATCTCAAACCTGTTCAACACCAGTGACTCGTGTAGGAATTATTAGTTATCAATTTGTTGAAAATAGACCAGATTTGTGGCCATCATATGACCTTGGCATGTTTATGTGTCTGTGATTGTTTGTGTGTATGCATGTTTGTATGCTAATTTGCATAACTTCAATAACCTCGTGTACATAGGTTTAACCATGTATGTAAACCTGGAGCAATATCATTAGCACACAGACATCCGTATGTGCTGAAACATGTGCAATAGACTAATGTGCAATTTACTAAGCAACACAGAATTCTACAAATGCACTTTACTAAACTACATGATGCACCCCAGCACTTTACACTTCACATCAACTTAACATCCCGAGTAACACCTTGGTCATTATGATAGTTTTTGCTGGTCTGAGATCAACAATATTCATCTCAACTTTGTTTGTTTATTCCTCTCTTTCTATCAGTGTGCGATCTTACTACTATTGTTATTATTGTTGTATTGTGTTACTTGCTTTATTATTGTTGTTTATTACTGTTGTACTGCATTATTTGCTTTATATGGCTGGCATTGGCTGGCCAGGGAAAACAAGATGGAAGTTAGCTTCCGCTATAATCTTGTAGTATGCTGCATTTTTATATGTTTTACGTTCATCAATATGCACTGTCCCTTTTATATATAAATAAACAAACTTATCTTTTCAACATTTTTGATCAATTTGTGCTGGGAAGGTTAATCCTACACATGTACGGGGGCGGGGGGGGTGCTGAAAAGTTCCTAGGCTGAAAGGTTTATAGTGGTTAAATTTGACCAAATGTGGTTTATTTTTCAACATAAGATAAGATAAGATAAGCCTTTATTACTCCCACAGTGGGGAAATTCCAGGATTACAGCAGCAAAGGGATAGCAGCACTCAGAGCAATAGTCAACAAGATAAGAACTGGTTAGCCAAAGCAGTAGATGAATATACATATGTACACAGATATATGCACAGTGCAGGAGCGTTGCAGCTAGATGGAATAAACAGCATTACGGTTTGTTAACTTACCCTACAGAATATGAATATGTACCCAGACAGTATATTTCACATTTGAATCAACAGTGTTGTTGCCACCCTCAGTAATAATTGTTATTGTCCTAGTTGTGTATTGGAGGGGACGATTTCTATTGTGTAAAGCTGTTACGTTTAATACATTTAATACAACCTGTACAAGCAGCCCTGGTTAGGTTATAAAGTCTGACAGCCGTAGGTAGGAAGGACCTGTGAAACCTCTCCGTCGTGCACCCAGGATGACACAGCCTACCGCTAAATGATCAGGGCGTTCAGCGTGTCCTGCATGAGGTGGGACTCGGATTCCAGCAGAGATGACAGCTTAGCCACCATCCTTCTCTCACCTAACTCCTCCACTGGGTCGAGGCGTCGCCCCAGGACAGAGCTAGCTTTTTTGATCCGCCTGTTCAGTCTCTTCCTGCCAACTTCTGTGATGCCACTGCCCTAGCAGACCATTCCAAATGTGATTGCTGATGCCACCACAGAATCGTAGGTCTTCAGGAGTGCCCCTTGCACTCCTAAAGACCTGAGCCTCCTCAGGAGGAACAACCTGTGCTGCCCCTTCTTGTAGAACGCGTTGGTGTTGTGTGACCAGTCCAGTTTGTTGTTCAGGTGAACACCCAGGTACATGTAAGATGTCACCATCTCAATGCCTGTTCCCTGGATGTTTACTGGTGCTGTGGGGGGTTGTCCTTCCCTGCGGCAGTCCACCAACAGTTCCTTAGTTTTCCTCGCATTGATCTGGAGGCAGTTCTGTAGGCACCAGTCCACGAAGTCCTGGATAAGTCCTCTGTACTCTGCATCATCTCCATCAGAGATGAGGCAGACGATCGCAGAGTCATCAGAGAACTTCTGTAGATGGCAGTGTGGTGTGTTGTGTGAAAATTGTGGTAATTGTGGTGGTAATTTGTATAAAATTCACATGGGTGTATCTATGGAAAAGAGGAGATGGAATTAATAAGTGTTCACTTCTTCCTTCTCCCTTTCGAACAGTGTATAATGTTACTTTATTGCATTTGCCATTTGCTTGTATTTGGTATATTTTTGTGTTCGAAATAAACTATCTATCTATCTAAAAGTCTGCAGTGTAGAGGGTGAACAAGAAGGGAGCTTGAATTGTTTCCTGGGGGCCCCCCGTACTGCAGATGATGGTGTCAGACACAAAGTCTTGGCTTCTCACAAACTGTGGTCAGTTTGTGAGATAGTCCAGGATCCACAATGACAGGTGCTGGTCCCCTCCTGCGCTCAGCAGCTTGTCCCCCAGGATCATTGGTTGGGAGGTGTTAAAAGCACTGGAGAAATCAAAGAACATGATCCTCACAGTGCTCCCAGGCTTCCCCAGGTGGGACAGGTAATGACGTAGGAGGAAGATCACTGCATCCTCCACCCTGATGTCATGGTGGTAGGCAAACTGAAGTGGATCCATTGCTGGTGGGTGAGGAGCAGCCTCTCCAGGGTCTTCTTTAGGTGTGATGTGAGGGCCACTGGTCTGTAGCTGTTCAGGGCCTTGGGGTGAGGCATCTTTGGTACAGATACCACACAGGATGTTTTCAACAGCTGTGGTACCCTCCCCAGTTTCAGGCTCAGGCTGAAGATGTGCTCCACTATCTCGCACAGCTGGTCTGAGCAGGACTTGAGAATCGGAATCAGAATCAGAATCAGATTTATTGCCATTGTTCATGTAGTACACAAACTAGGAATTTGTCTCGGTGCAATGTTGCAACATTAAACATGATAAAAATAAAAGAGAAATAAAAAACTATACATGCAATAAAATGTAGAATATGAATGAGTAATACTAGACAAAGCAATTTTTAAATATATTAGCGAGCAGCAGATATTGTGGAGTACCCCATAGTGCAGTCGGTAATGCAAAAAGAAAACAGTGATGATTGACATGAGGAGCTTGAGGAGCCTCGAGCTGATGCCGTCTGGACCTGCAGTCTTCCTCGCCTTGATCTTCCTCAGCTCAGCTCTCACCTGGGTCTTAGTGATGGTCAGGTTGGGCCAGGGGGGCTCTGTGCTGGGAGGAGGGGTGTTGGGTCTGTGGGGGAAAACAGCGGGGGATGTATGGGGGTGGGGGGATGGCCAAGTAGCAGTGGTTGGTGGGCAGGCGGAGAGGAGGGCAGTTGGTCAAACCTGTTAAAAAACAGGTTTAGGTTGTTCACCCACTGCCTACCCCCTGTGGCCTGGGAGGAGGTATTCTGGTGCCCAGAGATGGCTTTGAGGCTTCTCCAGACACCGCTGACGTCACTCTGTTGCAGTTTGTCCTCCATCTTCTTCCTGTAGCTGTCCTTCCCCTCTCTGGTCTTCCTCCTTAGCTCCCTCTGTACGGACTTCAGCTCCTTCTTGTTTCCCAACCTGAAGATCCTTTTCTTCTCCTTCAGCAGTGACTTTATCTCAGGGTTGATCCAGGGTTTGTTGTTTGGAAAACACCGTATTGTTCTCTCTACACAGAAGGTGATGTAGTCTGTGATGGTGTGTGTGAGGCTGTCAATGTCCTCAGCATGTGGATCAAAAAGCTGGTCCCACACAATGGATTCAAAACAATCCTTCAGAGTGTCCACCTCTTTAGGCCACACTTTCACTGTGCGGGTAACAGGAGGCTGTTTCTGTACCAGGGGTTAGTACACAGGCAGGAAGTGAACCAAGTTGTGGTCCGATCTTCCGGTGGGGGGTGGGGGGGTGGGGAGAGACACGGTGTAAACCTCCTAGGTGTTTGCATAAAAGAAGTCCAGTGTTTTATTGTCTCTGGTGTGGCACGTTATGGGGGCACGGTGTGTGAGAGTTTTCTCACACCCAAAGAAAGGCAGGAGGAAACAGGAGAACAATGGACCAAGTGAGGAGGTGTCACCGGGGGGTTCAGACGAGACAGTAAGGACTATGCACCCCCCAGGGGAAAGCTGAATGGAGCCAACCAAACAAAGATGTGCCTTTCACCCCTTGCCGTGCCAGGCCGGCACCTGAGGACGCAGGGATGTGAATGTATTGCAGCAAGACATGCTCTGTGACGTGGTTTTCAGTGTCATGTGAATGGTGTGCATGTCTTGCAGTCTGAATGTCATGTTAATGTGCCACACATGTTTTATCCTATACATAATGTATGCGGGTTGGAAATTCCGGGTCTCCGTGCATGGCAATAAAGTTATAAAAGGAGAGTGCACAGGGACATGAGAGGCTTTTCAGCCTCCGCACTGGGGTGCTGGAGGCTTATAGCTGTTTGCTTACATGTTGTTAGAGAAAGAATAAAGTCTGTGTTGTCCAGTTCGTTGCCTTGCCTGCATCCTTTCTCTACACTGGTGACCCTTGACGTGCCATGGAGCACTTATTCCTTTCTCCACACTGGTGACAGAAGACGTGCCATAGAGAGCGAGCTCGCCTGCATCCTTTTCTCCACACTGAAAACTCTGACATGCCATGGAGAGTGAGCCAAGAGTCGCCAATTTCTTTTCTCCATGCTGGTGACCGAAGACGTGCCATGGAGAGCGAGTCACATTGGAGAGCCAAGGCACCATGGAAAGCGAGTCGAGCACAACCCTGGAGATGGCCAGGAGAGAGCGCATCAGCGCCGTGTGTGCTGTTTCAGTCAAGCTTCCGGACACTGGTTTCACGACCCAACAGCGGGGTTTCAGTGCATAGAAGCCCAGTGCGCACTCCGCAGGAGAACCATGGATGACACAAAAAGCTACTAAGTGGTCACTGCACCGGACGCATGCATCATGCAACAGGCGACAAGCCTGCTTCAGGAACCGACCGGCTGTAGCGAGAGCGAACGTGGCCAACTCGCCGTTGTGAGTGACTAGATTACCGCGCACTGGCACAGGAAACGGATCCACCATCAGGACATTTGTTCGGGGAATTGGGCCGACCGCCTTCCTTGGGACCCTTTAGGGCTGCGCTCTGTACCTAAAGAGGATTCTGCAGCTTCCCCAGCAGAACTTTTTTTTTTTTTTCAGTTGCTGTTGATCACCGGAGAGTTTCATCGGAAAACCCTGTGCCGAGATTGATCTGCCTGTGCAATTTTTACACAGGCGGAAGTTGGGAGCGACCCGGTCCTGCCTGCCATTGTTTTCCCCGCACCTTCATCCCAAGAAGCCTGCAGAATGCCGGTTTTGTTTCTGTCAAGCACGATGCGCACCGGACCCCGCTGCACCCACCGTACTATGGACCGTTCAACATGCTGGAACCTGGGGCGAAGCATAGGGTGTGCCCCCCCCCCCCCCTTCCCTCCACAGACTGATGTGCCCTCCGGTACACTTCACCAGCAGGGCAGCTCGACTGGACCGGCGACCCCCCCACCACAGCCATTATGGGCGACACCTCATGCCCAAAGGACGGGGGGTTAGTGCCCCTCCTGGGTGTTCGGGGTGGGGGGGGGGGCTGTGTAGGGGCACAGTGTGAGGATTTTCTCACACCCAAAGAAAAGCAGGAGGAAACAGGAGAACAATGGACCAAGTGAGGAGGTGTCACCGGGGGGTTCAGACTGGACAGTAAGGACTATGCGCCTCCCGGGGAAAGTTGAATGGAGCCAACCAAACAAAGATGTGCCTTTCACCCCCTGCCACGCCAGGCCGGCACCTGAGGTTGCAGAGGTGTGAATGTATTGTAGCAAGACATGCTCTGTGAAGTGGTTTTCATTGTCATGTTAATGATGTGCACGTCTTGCAGTCTGAATGTCATGTTAATGTGCCACACAGGTTTTGTCCTACACATAATGTATGAGAGTTGGAAATTCCGTGCATGGTAATAAAGTTATAAAAGGAGAGTGCACAGGGACCTGAGAGGCTTTTCAGCCTCCGTGCTGCGGCGCTGGAGGCTTATAGCTGTTTGCTTATATGTTGTTAGAGAAAGAATAAAGTCTGTGTCATCTAGCTTGTTGCCTTGACTGTATCCTTTCTCTACAACGTGAAATACTGGGTGAAAGCGGGCAGAATGGAGGACAGTGAAGTATGGTTAAAATCACCAGAGATGAGGAGGAGAGCATCTGGGTGCTGGGTCTGCAGCCTGCGAGTAAATGAGTGGATGACGTCACACGCTGCCTCAGCGCTCGCAGAGGGGGGTACATAAATAACAATGCCAATGACATGTGTGGATTCTCTGGGGGAGGTATGCCGGTTGCATGCTAATAGCTAGCAACTCAATGTCCTTGCTGCAGCATTGTTCTTTAATTGTGATGTGCCCAGGAATTAATTGTGATGTGCCCATCTGTTGTTCACAAACATTATCAGCCCCCCACCTCTGCTCGTCCCACTATCTGATGCCCGATCTGCCTATATTACGTGGAAGCCCTCCAGACTGATGCTAGCATCTGTTGCTAGTTCTGTTAGCCATATTTCAGTAAACAACATAATCCTAATCTCTCTGAAGGCACTCTCATACCGGGACACAGCCGCCAGTTCGTCCAGCTTGTTAAGCAGCGATCTCACATTTCCTAGAATAATGGCTGGAAGGACGGAAACTATTCAATGTTAAAAATGCTTATTCATCACCTACTATCTGCCATTATATTAACTTTTTTTTTTTTATCAGTGGTTGGTCTAACAACCAAAACATAGTCTCCCCTTCGGTCCACACAATTCTTCCATCGGTGTTGCAGCGCTTGCACCCCTGCGGTTGAAAAATAAACCACATTTGGCCAAGTTTGACCACTATGAACTTTTTACCCCCCCCCCCCGTATGAATGCAGAACAGGAGAAGCACTGTTTACTGTCCAAATACCTAAACAAAACATTCAGTTCCAGCATATTATATAAAGCTTTCATAAAGAAAAGGACAAAAGAAGCAGAGCAGCGGTATAAAACATACAAAAATAAGTTAACATATATAATAAGATGTAGTAAAAGAGACTATTACAGTAAAGAACTGGAAAAAAACAAAGACAATATTAAAAATACATGGACAATAATCAACAGTATCCTTGGAAATAAAAGCAGAAATACCAGCTACCCAACTAACACTCCAAAAAATAATAAATCGACTCCGAATGTGAATATAGCTTCACCAGCAGATGAATTTAATAATTTTTTTGTTAACATTGGACCTAAACTGGCCCGAGAAATACCCACTACGGTGCCAACAGGTGATTCAATATGCAATAACACTGCTGTAAAAGACACCATCTTCATAAAGAACACAGACGAAAGAGAGGTCATTGAAATTGTTAAATCGTTCAAAAGTAAAACATCTACTGACTGCGATGGTATTGATATGCTACTAGTCAAAACTGTTATCGAATGCATAGTGAAACCACTGACGTATATCTGTAACCTGTCTCTCCAATCAGGTATATTTCCCAATGCAATGAAAATAGCTAAAGTAATTCCAATTTACAAGACAGGCGACAGAGGGGAACTCTCCAACTACAGACCAATTTCACTATTACCGCAATTTTCCAAGATACTTGAAAAAATATTCTATGAGAGAATTGACAACTTCATACTGAAGAATGATTTATTGTGTGAGCAGCAATATGGGTTCAGACACAAAAGGACAACAGCATATGCCTTAATGGAATTTACAGAAAAAATATCAACAGCCATTGAAAATAAAGAGTATTCAGTTGGAGTATTCCTGGATCTTAAAAAAGCATTTGATACAGTAGATCACAATCTATTATTAAAGAAACTACAAAATTGTGGTATCAGAGGGGTAGCACTGTCCTGGTTAAGAAGTTACTTAAAGAATAGATATCAGTTTGTATGTGTTAACAACAAAAACTCAGAGCTACTGAAGGTCACCTGTGGAGTCCCACAGGGTTCAGTTTTGGGACCATTATTATTCAATATGTATATAAATGATATATGTAAAGTTTCAGAAAAAATGGACTTAATATTGTTTGCTGATGACACTAACCTGCTATGCAGTGGAAACAACTTGGAACAACTTCTGGATACACTCGGAAAGGAATTAGGAAAGCTGAAACTGTGGTTTGATTCAAACAAATTAACGCTCAATTTAAGCAAGACAAAATTTATAGTCTTTAACAACCATCACAACTACCCAGTACCCAAACTCAGTGTAAATGGTGTAGAGATTGAAAGGGTATCCGAAACTAAATTCCTTGGAGTAATAATTGATAACAAACTGTGTTGGAAGCCACATATTAATTATATAAAAGGTAAAGTATCCAAATCAATTGCAATATTACACAGAGTGAAAAATTTGCTGAATCAACCCACACTATACACCTTGTATCATTCATTAATACTCCCATACATGACATATTGTAATGAAGTATGGGGAAATACATATAAAACAAACATATATCCACTCTTTATGCTTCAAAAGAGAGCTATTAGAATAATCAACAAAGCAGCTTACAGGGAACCAACAAACCCACTTTTTCTTAAACAAAAAACTCTCAAGTTGAAAGATCTGATCGACTTTAAAACCGCAATAATAATGTTCAAAGTGAAGAATCTATCACTGCCCGCAAATATCCAAAAGTTGTTCCAAACAAGGGAGAAACGATATCACTTCAGAGGAACATGTATATTTCAAAAGCCTACAGTGAGAACAACTACCAAGCAACACTGTATTTCAGTGCAAGGTGTCAGATTATGGAACGATTTTGGACCTGAATTAAAATCATGTACAAAGCTTGGACAATTTAAACAAAAACTAAAGGAAGAAATACTCCAAACATATTTACAAGACGACATGTAAACTCACATAAGGATTGACATTTCCAGCCTGTGTTGTGTTATAGCTTAGTTTTTCTTTTTTCTCTGTGACACTATGTCTTAGATTTGTTTTTGAATAGTAACCGCTTAACTTAGACTAGCTCAGTTTTCTTTTTCTCTCAGTCATATTTTGTCTTAGCCTTGTTTTAAATTGTAATCGCTCTTGTCTTGTTTTCTCTTTTTTCTCCTTTGAATTCTTGGATGGAATATGGGTGGGCAATATAAGCTGCGGCTTCAGCCATCACCCATTTCGGATAACTCACGTGGAATTGTATAGTAGAAGGAGTCTTTGTCTAATTTGACCTTGTTGTTATATTATACAGTTTCTTTTAACCTGTAATGTACTATCCGAAATAAATTCATTCAATTCAATTCAATTCAATTCAATTAAGCATAAATTTGGCAGTTTTGGTTGTTAGAGCAACCACTGATAAAAAAGTAAATATAATGGCAGATTGTAGGTGGTGAATAAGAATTTTTAACATCGAATAGTTTCTCGTGAACATCATCCTTAACAGGTATCTGTCTGAAAAGCAGTTATACACACGTGGACAAAATTGTTGGTACCCCTCTAATGAAAGAAAAACCCATAATGGTCACAGAAATAACCTGAATCTGACAAAAGTGGTAATAAATAAAAATTCTATGAAAATTAACCAATGAATATCAGACAGTCCTTTTGAATTGTGGTTCAACAGAATTATTTTAAAAAACAAACTCATGAAACAGGCCTGGACAAAAATGATGGTACCCTTAACTTAATATTTTGTTGCACAGCCTTTTGAGGCAATCACTGCAATCAAACGATTTCTGTAACTGTCAGTGAGACTTCTGCACCTCTCAGCAGGTATTTTGGCCCACTCCTCATGAGCAAACTGCTCCAGTTGTCTCAGGTTTGAAGGGTGCCTTCTCCAGACGGCATGTTTCAGCTCCTTCCACAGATATTCAATAGGATTTAGATCAGGGCTCATAGAAGGCCACTTTAGAATAGTCCAGTGTTTAGCTCTTAGCCATTCTTGGGTGTTTTTCGCTGTGTGTTTTGGGTCATTATCCTGTTGCAAGACCCATGACCTGCAACTGAGACCAAACTGTCTGACACTGGGCAGCACATTTCTCTCTAGAATACCTTGATAGTCTTGAGATTTCATTGTACCCTGCACAGATTCAAGACACCCTGTGCCAGATGCAGCAAAGCAGCCCCACAACATAACAGAACCTCCTCCATGTTTCACAGTAGGGACAGTGTTCTTTTCTTGGTATGCTTCATTTTTGCATCTGTGAACATAGAGCTGATGTGCCTTGCCAAAAAGTTCCAGTTTTGTCTCGTCTGTCCGTAGGACATTTTCCCAGAAGCTTTGTGACTTGTCAACATGCAGTTTGGTAAATTCCAGTCTGGCTTTTGTATGATTTGTATTCAACAGTGGTGTCCTCCTTGGTTGTCTCTCATGAAGTCCACTTTGGCTCAAACAACGACAGATGGTGCGATCTGACACTGATGTACCTTGACCTTAGAGTTCACCATGAATATGTTTAGAGGTTGTTCTGGGCTCTTTTGTTACCATTCGTATTATCCACCTCTTCCATTTTTCATCAAGTTTTCTCCTGCGGCCACGTCCAGGGAGGTTGGCTACAGTCCCATGGATCTTAAATTTCTGAATAATATGTGCAACTGTAGTCACAGGAACACCAAGCTGCTTGGAGATGGTCTTATAGCCTTTACCTTTAACATGCTTGTTTATAATTTTCTTTCTAATCTCCTGAGACAACTCTCTCCTTTGCTTCCTCTGGTCCATGTTTAGTGTGGTACACACCATGTCACCAAACAGCACAGTGACTACCTGTCACCCTTTAAATAGGCCGACTGACAAATTACAAGTTTGTAGACACCTGTGATGTTAATTAGAGGACACATCTTGGTTGAACATGTCCCCATGGTCACATTATTTTCAATCTTTTCTAGGGGTACCATCATTTTTGTCCAGGCCTGTTTCATGAGTTTGTTTTTTAAAATAATTCTATTGAACCACAATTCAAAAGCACTGTGTGATTTTTATTGGTTAATTTTCATAGAATTTTTATTTATTACCACTTTTGTCAGATTCAAGTTATTTCTTTGACCATTGTGGGTTTTTCTTTCATTAACAGAGGGGTACCAACAATTTTGTCCACGTGTGTAACTCTTCACTGTCCTGTTTTTCTGTCTTGTTCCAGCTGAGTGAAGCTGTCTGTCACAGCGAGCGGCTCGGTGACGCTTGTAAGTCGTCAAGGCTCGGAGGTCTCTTGATGGGACACCCTGGCTCTAATATCACGCTCCACAACACCCTCAATACCCCGCAGCTTTCTGAGGAGCTTTGCTTCATCCTCTGTGCTCACACAGTGCTGCAATACATATGCTCCTCTTGCTTGGTCACTAAAGATCAATGTTAACTGGAAACACTTACAGGAGAGATATCTGACCCCACCTCATAACTCTGAAGTTGTGGTGTCATGGCTTGATTCCTGGCAATGCCCAGCATTTTCTGTGTGTTTGCATATTCTTGGTTGTTCATTATCTCCATTATTATTCTTACTGCTTGGTTATTCCTAGTTCCTGTGTTTGGTTTTATTTTGAAATCATTCCTGTTTCATTTCCTATAGTGTTATCCTTCCGGTTCACCCTCATGATTTTCTCTTTATGTTTCGTTACTTAACCCTCATCAGCTGTTCCTCATTATCCATCATTAGTGCTTGTATTTAGTCTCCACTCATTCCTTTGTTTCCCGTTGTAAGATAAACTCACATTATGTTCTTGGTTTTCCTGTCCATGCTCAAGCCTGGTTTTCTCTCCTGCATCCTGGTTTGTATCTTTAGATTATCGTTTTTGTGTTTAAGTTTAGGTGTGCGTATTCTAGCCCTTAAACTGAACCCATACTTGCATTTGGGTCCATCCTCTCTGCCTCCCCAGCAGCCCAACATAGCAGAAGTCCTTGATTTCTACTGCAGCAAATCCAGGTATTCACATGTGAAATTTGCTGCTAAGTTTCTACCTGCTCATATCTTTTCTCTGATGTCAAACACACTACTCTGTGTAAGCCTAATCAACATATGTGCAAAAACTGTCATGCTTGAGCTCCTCTTGCTCGTACCACAAAGGACTTGTGCCCTTTTATCTTTGTAAGGCTAATTGAGTGCCATTTAAATACTGGAACATTTTTTTCTATCAGTTTCAGTTTTGCAAAGTTCTTTTTTTTTTTTTTTGTTTCTGATCAGCTTTCATTCACTAGTGGTACTTATGTACCACTGGAGAATGAAAGTTCACGCCACCTAGCGTGAACTT
Organism: Pholidichthys leucotaenia; assembly: GCA_020510985.1. Taxonomy (NCBI): domain Eukaryota; kingdom Metazoa; phylum Chordata; class Actinopteri; order Cichliformes; family Pholidichthyidae; genus Pholidichthys; species Pholidichthys leucotaenia. Next base: position 297,503,298 of record CM035839.1, on the reverse strand, counting down.
ATGTTCACGCTAGGTGGCGCGTGAACACGCAGCGGCCTCTCTTCTCTCTTTGTGTTTTGTGCCACTTAAAGTTGTTTAAATTATGTCTAAGTATATATTCATGGCCCTCAGACGGAAAAAGGTGGATTGTCCTCTTTGGGTTGGGGACAGACCCCTGCCCCAAGTGGAGGAGTTTTGGGTAATGACCGAAAGAACGAGATCGCGGATACAAGCAGCTAAAATGAACTTTCTCCGTAGGATTGCTGAACTCACCCTCAGAGATGGGGTGAGGAGCTCAGTCATCCGGGAGAGGCTCAGAGTAGAACCGCTGCTCCTCCACATTGAAAGGAGCCAGTTGAGGTGGTATGGGTGGTATGGGCATCTGATCAGGATGCCTCCTGGACGCCTCCCACTTGAGGTGTTTTGGGCACGTCCCACTGGGAGGAGACCCCGGGGTAGGCCCAGGACTCACTGGAGATACTATGTCTCCCAGCTGGTCTGGGAACGCCTTGGTATCCTCTCTGAAGAGCTGGAGCAGGTGGCTGGGGAGAGGGAAGTCTGGGCTTCTCTGCTTGAACTGCTGCCTCCGCGACCTGGACCTCCGGAAAAGAGGTAGAAGATGGATGGATGGGTGGATGGTATATTCATGTGTTTAATATACATATATGATTCTGCGCACAAGCTACAGTTGCCACAGCCTCGTGGAGATAAGGAATATGACCAAACATTACGCCCTGGACCAGAGTGTTGCAGAGGATCGCCGTGGCCTGGGTATTCTCCACCAGTCCTCCACACCCCCGGACTCAACTGCCGTGTCTCATCCCAAATGGAGATGCCGTAGACGGTGTGAGCGGCGACAAAAGAGAGGTAAACGCGGAGGTATCCGAACAAAGCTAACCGCTACTGCCGATTCCTTCACTCATTCTGGCCAATGTATGTTCACTAGACAACAAAATAGACCACATACAGCTCCTGAGAACTACACAATGTGATGCGCGGAACTGTTGTGTTTTTATCTTTATGGAAACGTGGTTAAAATGACAATATACCAGACTCTGCCATTCAGTTAGCTGGGCTAAAATGCTATTGCAGCGACAGAATGCTCACGGAAGGAGGGGAAACCCGGGATGGAGATGTGTGTGTACATCAGCGATGCCTGGTGCAGAGATGCAACTGTTGTACACAAGCACTCTTCTCCGTTGGTGGAGTTTATGATCATCAAGTGCCGACCCTAAAACATTCCGAGAGAATTTTCATCTGTCCTACTAGCCACCCTGTACGCCCAGCCTACTGGCACTGGTGAGAGAAGCAAAGCACTAAAAGAACTTTATCAGGCCATCAGTGAGACACAAACAGCGCCTCTAGACAGATTCCTCGTCACAGCAGGAGACTTCAGCCGTGCAGATTTAATGGCAACACGGTGGCGGAGTGGTTAGCACTGCGGCAGCACAGCAACTCACCCTTGGCCGGAATATCCTGGGTTTGATCCCAGCCCCTGAACAACAGTGATCTGTGTGGAGTTTGCATGTTCTTCCCGTGTCTGCGTGGGTTTACTCCGGAATTCCTCTGGTTTCCTCCCACATGCCAAAAACATGCACGTTAGGTTAATTGAAGACTCTAAAGTGGCCCCAGGTGTGAATGTGTGTGTGAATGGTGAAAGGGTTGGGTGCCGCTTCAGTGGCTGCCTCATCCACTCATGTGGATGCCCTGTAATTTCCTCACTGTGGGACTAATAAAGGAATCTAAAGGCCCTCCAACCAAACCTACACCAACATGTAGACTTTCCAACAAGAGGAGACAATTTACTGGACCTGGGGCCTCATGTACAAAGACTTGTGTGGATTTCCTACTGAAAGATGACGTACGTTTAAATCAAGAATACGCCGTAAGCAAAAAAAAAAAAATCCTGATGTATGAAACCGTCCATACGCAGGAATCCAAGCACATGTCCTTTGTACATTCTGCTCTGCTTGAAATTGAACGCACGTGAGGAAATACCAGACTCCTCCCTTGACACGCCTCCATTTCAATATGCAATTAGATACAAATAGGTATGCAAATAGATCTATACAAGTGCTGCACATTTGATTCTCCACAATCAAAAATAATGGATTTAATGGAATTTCATGGAATGTGAGTTGGTGGTGCTTCTGAATGAGGTAGAGGCACGTAAAAACATTTTGTTTGGCATGCTGTCCTCCGGCATTTGCACCGGATACAGGTAATTTAATAGCCTACTCACAGCCTTATAAGATTAGTTTATTGTTTCATTTATTCAGATATGGATAAGGAGAAATTTTTCGTCTGCAGTCATCCTCAGAAGTGTCAGCTGATCGTTGTAATTTGGAGTGTTTATAGTGTTATGTCTGAATAACATGAGACTGGAGCCGTGTTGAACTGAACACCGAACAACTTTATTAAGGAACAAAACACAATATATCCACTGGCCATAACTCGCCTGACATCATCACCCCCAACCCCCTGGCACAGGCTACGGCAAGCCTCAAGTGCCAAATCCCCACACAACATCCCCCCCCCCCTTACAAAACATGGAAACCCCCCATAAATAACTCACACACACACACACACACACACATATGTATGTATATATATGATGGACCTCTTAGAACACATGCAACATAGACAGTTTTTTTCCTGAACACACAGAACAGCAAAACTAATCAACTAAATGGGCACCTGGGTAGACTACCAGGACACCCTCCCGTGCTGAGGTGGATTATTCTGCTGCCCATTCCCAACACGCATTTGCTAAAGCTACTTTCAGGATGTAGTCACCCAGGTATTTGGGCTTCTGACGCATCCTGGCCGAGCGCCCCTCACAGAAGGGGAACCTGCTCCAGGCTCCGTCGGCCGCACCTGCGAGTCCCTAACACCCACATCAGATGAATCCCAACCCACACCAGTCCGCTCTGCTACAGCTCCTGGACGCTGTGCAGGCAATGACTTCCTGAGTTGGCTGGAGTGCCACCGTGACCCATCCGATAGCTCGAATGTGTCCCAGCCCCGCTGCCTTACAATCTATAGGGGCCCTGTCCAGAAAGGCTGCAGTTTATGCATGCAGTTGAGATGTTTAATCCAGACCCAGTCCGGCACCTCGAGTCCATGGGCCTTCACCCTGTGCATCCTGTCAAACTGTTGTACAACTCTTCTGTAGTTGGGCAATGACCTGGTCTCATGAAGGATCTGTGTTCCCTGTAGAAGGGGTCGTGGGCAGCCTCAGTCAGTCCAGGGGCAGGTGGAGTTCATGCCCCAGCATAAGTTTTGCCAGTGAGCACCCTGTTGTGGCATGAGCCATTGCCCTGTAGTGGAGGAGTGTGCTCTGGAGGGCGTCAGGGAACGTGAAGCCATCCGCCAAATGAGCTCTCAGTCCGTTTTTCAGAGTCTTGTTGAAATGCTCTATGCCTCCATTGGCTTGGAGGTGATAGAATGTGGTTTTGGTGTATTCCATGCCCCTAACACCCAAAAACTCCTCAAACCCCCCAGAGGTGAACTGTGGGACACTGTCTGTAGTGATGCCATCCGGGACCCCTCATCTGGAGAACAGTGACTAGAGGAAACCCGTAACCACATCTGTCATGAGTGGATTAGCGGGCAACACCTCTGGCCATTTAGAGAACAGATCGTAGACCACAAGCAAAAACCGGCTGTTCGGGGGTGCTGTATGCAGTTTGACGCAGATGTCTAACTGGATGTTCTTCCAAGGGCCCTCCAGGTACGATTATGATTGCAGGGGTGGGTGTGTGTGTGCGCCTGTCTTTCCATTCTCCAAGCACTGCACACAGTTCTTTACCATGGTTTCAATGTCCGTATTAATACCAGGCCAACTTAATCCCTGCAATGCTGCTTCACCCTGACCATGCCCAGGTGGCCCTCGTGGAGCATTGCCAGAACTTGGGATCTCAGAGACACCGGGATCAACGTGCAGTGTCCCCTCACCACACACACACTGTTCCAACAGCTCAGTTCATCCCTAAACCGGTGAAAAGGTGCCAGCTCACTCTGTACTTTCGCGGACCAACCCTCCCTGATGACCGAGCACAGTTGTGACAACATGGGGTCCCGTTCCGATTCTGTCCAGAGCTCCTGGAGGGATTCCATGTCCCGCAGGGGTCCGTGCAGTGTGTTGACCAGATCAGCCTCTGTGGGGTCATCACCGTCGTCGTCCAGTTGCACGGTGTTGGCTGTGGCAGGGGACAGGAGGTCCACCACTATGTTCTCTTTTCCAGGAGTGAACTGGGTAGTAAAGTTGTAGGCCCTCAGCTGCTCGGTCCACCTGTGGATCCGTAGGGGCCTGTGTCCCGAGCCTGTCATCTCCAGTAGTGTTGTCAGCGCCCGGTGGTCCGTTCGCAGGGAGAAGTGGTGCCCATAGAGATAGATGTGCCATCGTTCACACGCCCAGACACAGGCGAGTGCCTCTCTCTCACCCACGGCATATTTCTGTTCAGCTGCTGAAAGAGACCTTGATGTGAATGCCACTGGGTGCTCGGTACTGTCTTGCACCTGAGACATAACCGCCCCCACCGCCGAACCAGACACATCACAGGTCAAAAGTTGGCCATTTTGGATCAAAGTGGGCCAAAACTGGAGGGGAGGTGAGTTGGGACTTCAGCCTACCGACTGCCGCTGAGCAGGCCGGGGCCCACTGCCATAGTGCATCCTGTTTCAGAAGAATCCGGAGTGGTTCGATTGTCTCTGAATAATGGAGAATAAAACGTCCATAAAAGTTCACCATGCCCAAGACCGAGGAAATTTGTGTGGGTGTTGTGGGATCTGGGAGATGCAGGACCACCTGCACGTTCGAGTGCAGGGGCCTCAGACCCTTTGTTGCCAGCTGGAATCCTCCAAACTCAATGTAGTCTGCCGCGAAAATGCACTTTCCCCGTTCAATGTGACTCCGTGCTCCTGTAGCACCTCCATCATCCATCCCAAACGACCATCGTGCTCTTCCTGCGATTGGCCATGGACCATGATGTCATCCAGGTACACCACTACACCCTTGAGGCCGGCCAGAATTGTGGACATGATCTTTTGAAAGCAACTAGGCACTGAGCTCAGACCTAAAGGCATGCAGGTGTACCTGAAAACATTCATGTGGGTCATGAACGCTATTAGGTTCCTCTGGCTGGGTGAAGAGGCACCTGTTCAGCCGTGGACAAAATTGTTGGTACCCCTCTGTTAATGAAAGAAAAACCCACAATAGTCACAGAAATAACTTGAATCTGACAAAAGTGGTAATAAATAAAAATTCTATGAAAATTAACCAATGAAAATCAGACAATGCTTTTGAATTGGGGTTCAACAGAATTATTTTAAAAAACAAACTCATGAGACAGGCCTGGACAAAAATGATGGCACCCTTAACTTAATATTTTGTTGCACAAACTTTTGAGGCAATCACTGCAATCAAACGATTTCTGTAACTGTCAGTGAGACTTCTGCACCTCTCAGCAGGTATTTTAATTTAATTTAATTTTGTATACTTTATTGATCCCCAGAGGGGAAATTGAAGGTATCCACCTGGATACCCTCACCAGGTGGATATTAATTGAGGGTATAACCTGGATAGCCACGGTGCCCACTCCTCATGAGCAAACTGCTCCAGTTGTCTCAGGTTTGAAGGGTGCCTTCTCCAGACGGCATGTTTCAGCTCCTTCCACAGATGTTCAATAGGAGTTAGATCAGGGCTCATAGAAGGCCACTTTAGAATAGTCCAATGTTTAGCTCTTAGCCATTCTTGGGTGTTTTTAGCTGTGTGTTTTGGGTCATTATCCTGTTGCAAGACCCATGACCTGCAACTGAGACCAAGCTGTCTGACACTGGGCAGCACATTTCTCTCTAGAATACCTTGATAGTCTTGAGATTTCATTGTACCCTGCACAGATTCAAGACACCCTGTGACAGATGCAGCAAAGCAGCCCCGCAACATAACAGAACCTCCTCCATGTTTCACAGTAGGGACAGTGTTCTTTTCTTGGTATGCTTCATTTTTGCATCTGTGAACATAGCGCTGATGTGCCTTGCCAAAAAGTTCCAGTTTTGTCTCATCTGTCCATAGGACATTCTCCCAGAAGCTTTGTGGCTTGTCAGCATGCAGTTTGGCAAACTCCAGTCTGGCTTTTTTGTGATTTGTTTTCAACAGTGGTGTCCTCCTTGGTCGTCTCCCATGAAGTCCACTTTGGCTCAGACAACGATGGATGGTGCGATCTGACACTGATGTACCTTGACCTTGGAGTTCACCTTGAATGTGTTTAGAGGTTGTTCTGGGCTCTTTTGTTACCATTCATATTATCCGTCTCTTCCATTTTTCATCAAGTTTCCTCCTGCGGCCATGTCCAGGGAGGTTGGCTACAGTCCCGTGGATCTTAAATTTCTGAATAATATGTGCAACTGTAGTCACAGGAACATCAAGCTGTTTGGAGATGGTCTTATAGCCTTTACCTTTAACATGCTTGTCTATAATTTTCTTTCTAATCTCCTGAAACTACTCTCTCCTTTGCTTCCTCTGGTCCATGTTTAGTGTGGTAAACACCGTGTCACCAAACAGCACAGTGACTACTTGTCACCCTTTAAATAGGCCAACTGACTGATTACAAGTTTGTAGACACCTGTGATGTTAATTAGAGGACACATCTTGGTTGAACATGTCCCTATGGTCACATTATTTTCAATCTTTTCTAGGGGTACCATCATTTTTGTCCAGGCCTGTTTCACGAGTTTGTTTTTTAAAATAATTCTGTTGAACCACAATTCAAAAGCATTGTGTGATTTTCATTAGCTAATTTTCATAGAATTTTTATTTATTACCACTTTTGTCAGATTCAAGTTATTTCTGTGACCATTGTGGGTTTTTCTTTCATTAACAGAGGGGTACCAACAATTTTGTCCACGTCTGTACCTTTTGCAGGATGTGACCTCTTATGCCCCTTCAAGTTGATCCAATATGCCAGCATTAATTTGGTTCTTCTTAATCTTAAGGGCGTTTCGCCCATCTCTATGTGGATCGCTGATACTGGAGAAGTTTTAAATGCACCACAACATATCCTAAGAGCCTTTGTCTGCTCTATGTCCAGTTGGTTCAGGTGACAATCAGCAGCTGACATGAACGCAATATATCTGTAGTCTAGTGTAGCTCTCATTAGACCTCGATACACCCTCAACAGAGAGGCCTGAGAGGCCCCCAGTCCCGTCCTGCCAGACATCTCAAAATATTATTTTATTTTCTTACATTTTCCTTTATTTTTTTCAGCATGCTGCTTCCAAGTTAGTTTTTCATCAAACAACACACGTAAATACCGAACTACCTCTACTTACTCTAACTTTTGGCCATTAAGTTTTAAAGAAATTTCTTTGTAACTTTTAGAGAAGCAAATTATTGGTGTCTTTGACACCAATAATTTAAAAGTCCACTGGTTTACCCATTGTTCAACCTGGTCTATTGCTGCCTGCAATTTCCTCTTAATGTACCTTATCCATAAGGCCCCATCATCTACATACAAGGCCTTCCCTATTCCAGTATCGATTCCTTCAAAAATATCATTAATCATAATATTAAACAAAACAGGGCTATACACGCTGCCTTGGGGGGTACCATTTTCAACTTGATATACAGTATTTTAGAGTACTCTGTTCCAACTCTTACCTCAATCATTCTATCATACAGGAAATCTAATACCCAATTGTATAATTTACTTTCAATGCCAAATTGATTTAATTTAATCAGCAACCCTTCCTTCCACAGCATGTCATATGCTTTTACTACATCATTGAAGACAGCTATCACATTTTTTCTATTTACCTGGGCTTTCCTAATTTCAGATTCTAGATGCAAAATGAAATCCATAATATTTCTCCCTTTTCGGAACCCACTTTGAAAAGGAGAAAGATATTCCCTTCCTGCCAAAATCTAATTCAGCCTTTCAGTCACCATTCATCCCATTGTTTTCTCTAACTGTGGGGTAAGAGCTATTGGCCTATAATTATTGGGATCTGATGAATCTTTCCCTGGCTTTAAGATTGGTACTATAACTGATTGTTTCCTTGTCCTTGGAATCTTCCCAGTTTCCCAAACTTTATTAAATAGCTTTAATATTGTTTGAAGTGCACTGTCCTCCATGTGCGACATAATCCTATAAAATACGCCATCCTTCCCTGGTGAAGACTGCTTCAATTTCAGAATAGCCCTTTTTAATTCTGATAGAGTGAATGGCAAATCTATCGTGTCTCTTGACATATTCTTCCTTATGTTTACATGTGGGTGTTTGGATAAAGTGTTTTCCCTGCTTTGTCTAATTGTGTTTGGTAGATTTTCTGAACTATGACTCTTCACTAAAGTTTGTGCCAAAAGTTCTGCTTTGTCTATATTAGTAATAACTATTTCCCCATTACTGTCTAACACTGGTATTTTCTACTCTCTTCTAATACCACTCATTTTCTTAATCATTCCCCAAATATCTGATAGCTGTGTTTCTCTTCCTATAGTATTACAATACTGCCTCCAAAATAAACGCTTAGCTGTTTTGTTTTCCTGATGATTGCCTGACACCGTTTGTACTCAATCACTGCTTCCAAAGTATGACACTTTTTCACTTGTCTGAATGCCCTATTTCTAGTTTTAATAGCTTTATTACAATTATCATTGCACCAAGGAATATTATTTCATTGTCTATAACCTGTACTTTTTGGTATGGTTTAACTTGCAGACTCTATTATAATCACACTGATACTTTTACTAAATTTCTCCCCATCAATAATGTCCTCACTATTTAGCTGCTCACATCTAGTCTTAGATATTTAAATTTATCCCAATCTGCCTTGTCCAGTTTCCTTCTTGTGCCAGACTGCATCCTTCTTCTCCCGCTTCTAGACTAATTTTAACTCTTACTGGGTAATGATCACTCCCATTAGTTGACCGACTTAATACCTCCCAAGATGTGATTCCTGCAATCGCATTTGAAACCAAAGTTAGGTCTAACACACTTTCTGTGACTAGATTACTGTTAAATCTTTTACCTTTGACATTATTCATGCATATTAAGTCCCTGTCCTCTAAAAAATCCTCAATTACTGTGCCATTTACATCTATATTTCTGCTACCCCCCAGTGTGTTATGTGCATTAAAGTCCCCACATCAAGCCACTTTCCTCTGTGCTTGTCTATTTACAGTGTTCAAAGTGTCAACTGTCAGTCTGTTACATGGATTATAGTAATTAATAATTGTTATTTTGTCTTTTACTGCCCATATTTTTTTTTTTTTTACCATTATTGATTCATGTTCTTTCCCTATGTCCATTATTTTGTAATTTGTTACATTATGCACAAAAGTTGCTACATCCCCCTGTTATGTCTGAATTCTGAGGAATCGGAGTCACCATTAACTGAGCACTGAACTGCTTTATTCCTGCGTACAACACAATATACAGTGGGGCAAAAAAGTATTTAGTCAGCCACCAATTGTGCAAGTTCTCCCACTTAAAAGATGAGAGAGGTCTCCAATTTTCATCATAGGTATACCTCAACTATGAGAGACAAAATGAGAAAAAAAAATTCCAGAAAATCACAATGAAGGATTTTTAATGAATTAATTGGTAAATTCCTTAGTAAAATAAGTATTTGGTCACCTACAAACAAGCAAGATTTCTGGCTCTCACAGACCTCTAACTTCTTCTTTAAGAGGCTCCTCTGTCCTCCACTCGTTACCTGTATTAATGACACCTGTTTGAACTCGTTATCAGTATAAAAGACACCTGTCCACAACCTCAAACAGTCAGACTCCAAACTCCACTATGGCCAAGACCAAAGAGCTGTCAAAGGACACCAGAAACAAAATTGTAGACCTGCACCAGGCTGGAAAGACTGAATCTGCAATAGGTAAGCAGCTTGGTGTGAAGAAATCAACTGTGGGAGCAATTATTAGAAAATGGAAGACATACAAGACCACTGATAATCTCCCTCGATCTGGGGCTCCACGCAAGATCTCACCCCATGGGGTCAAAATGATCACGAGAACGGTGAGCAAAAATCCCAGAACCACATGGGGGGACCTAGTGAATGATCTGCAGAGAGCTGGGACCAAAGTAACAAAGGCTACATCAGAAACACACTACGCCGCCAGGGACTCAAATCCTGCAGTGCCAGACGTGTCCCCCTGCTTAAGCCAGTACATGTCCAGGCCCGTCTGAAGTTTGCTAGAGAGCGTTTGGATGATCCAGAAGAGGACTGGGAGAATGTCATATGGTCAGATGAAACCAAAATAGAACTTTTTGGTAAAAACTCAACTTGTCGTGTTTGGAGGAGAAAGAACACCATACCAACTGTGAAGCATGGGGGTGGAAACATCATACTTTGGTGCTGTTTTTCTGCAAAGGGACCAGGACGACTGATCCGTGTAAAGGAAAGAATGAATGGGGCCATGTATCGTGAGATTTTGAGTGAAAACCTCCTTCCACCAGCAAGGGCATTGAAGATGAAATGTGGCTGGGTCTTTCAGCATGACAATGATCCCAAACACACTGCCCGGGCAACGAAGGAGTGGCTTCGTAAGAAGCATTTCAAGGTCCTGGAGTGGCCTAGCCAGTCTGCAGATCTCAACCCCATAGAAAATCTTTGGAGGGAGTTGAAAGTCCGTGTTGCCCAGCGACAGCCCCAAAACATCACTGCTCTAGAGGAGATGTGCGTGGAGGAATGGGCCAAAATACCAGCAACAGTGTATGAAAACCTTGTGAAAACTTACAGAAAATGTTTGACCTCTGTCATTGCCAACAAAGGGTATATAACAAAGTATTGAGATGAACTTTTGTTATTGACCAAATACTTGTTTTACCGAGGAATTTACCAATTAATTCATTAAAAATCCTTCATTGTGATTTTCTGGATTTTTTTTTCTCATTTTGTCTCTCATAGTTGAGGTATACCTATGATGAAAATTGCAGACCTCGCTCATCTTTTAAGTGGGAGAACTTGCACAATTGGTGGCTGACTAAATACTTTTTTACTCCACTGTATACTCCAGCCGTAGCCTGCCTTATGTCATCATTTCCCAACCCCTCGGCTGGGCTATGGCAAACCCCAAAACACAGTTCTCATATAACATTCTTCCCCCCTTCACAAAGACCCAGAACTCCTTTATTTTTTTTTTAACTGAATGAGCCAATAAACACAATAACAATAATGCCAACATTTCCATCAACTTAACTGTCTTATAGATATATATAGTCCGCCAAGGTCTCCGCCTTTGACAAGACTTTCGGTCGGCTTCAAAGAGATTCTGGCAAACTGTTCGGCGGCTCAGGAGGGGAAAGCAGCTCCCTGTCCACACTGTGTATGGTGCGGATGGGACACTGTTGACTTCACCTGGGGATATCGTTGGGCGGTGGAAGGAATACTTTGAGGATCTCCTCAATCCCACTGATACGCCTTCCACAGAGGAAGCAGGGTTTGGGGATGAGGGGGATGACTCGCCTATCACAGGGGCTGAGGTCGCCAAGGTGGTTAAAAATCTCCTTGGTGGCCGGGCCCCGGGGGTGGACGAGATTCGCCCTGAGTACCTCAAGGCCCTGGATGTTGTTGGGTTGTCATGGTTGACACGCCTCTGCAACATTGCGTGGAGGTCGGGGGCAGTGCCTTTGGCATGGCAAACCGGGGTGGTGGTTCCTCTCTTTAAAAAAGGGGACCGGAGGGTGTGCTCCAACTTTAGAGGGATCACACTCCTCAGCCTCCCTGGGAAGGTCTATGCCAAGGTACTGAAGAGGAGAGTCCGGCCGTTGGTCGAACCTCGGATTCAGGAGGAGCAATGTGGTTTTCGTCCTGGCCGTGGGACATCGGACCAGCTCTTTACCCTCTCGAGAATTCTTGAGGGTTCGTGGGAGTTTGCCCAACCAGTTTACATGTGTTTTGTGGACTTGGAGAAGGCATTTGACCGCGTCCCTCATGGATTTTTGTGGGGGGTGCTTCGGGAGTATGGGGTATCGGGCTTGTTGTTACGAGCTATTCGGTCTCTGTACGACCGTTGTGAGAGTTTGGTTCGTATTGTCAACACTCGGTCGGAGTCATTCCCAGTGAGAGTTGGACTCCGCCAGGGCTGCCCTTTGTCACTGATCCTGTTCATAATTTTTATGGACAGGATTTCTAGGCGCAGCCAGGGAATGGAGGGTGTCATGCTTGGTGACCACAGAATCTCATCTCTGTTGTTTGCAGATGATGTTGTCCTGTTGGCTTCATCCAGCAATGACCTACAGCTCTTGCTGGGACGGTTTGCCGCTGAGTGTGAAGCGGCTGGGATGAGAATCAGCACCTCCAAGTCCGAGTCCATGATCCTCAGCCGGAAAAAGGTGGATTGTCCTCTCTGGGTTGGGTACAGGCTCCTGCCCCAAGTGGAGGAGTTTAAGTATCTTGGGGTCTTGTTCACGAGTGAGGGGAAAATAGAGCGAGAGATCGACAGACGGATTGGAGCAGCATCTGCAGTGATGCGGACGTTGTACCGGTCTGTTGTGGTGAAGAGGGAGCTTAGTTCTAAGGCAAAGCTGTCTATTTACCAGTCAATCTACGTTCCTACTCTCACCTATGGTCACGAGCTTTGGGTAATGACCGAAAGAACGAGATCGCGGATACAAGCGGCTGAAATGAGCTTTCTCCGTAGGATTGCTGGACTCACCCTCAGAGATAGGGTGAGGAGCTCAGTCATCCGGGAGAGGCTCAGAGTAGAACCGCTGCTCTTCCACATTGAAAGGAGTCAGTTGAGGTGGTATGGGCATCTGATTAGGATGCCTCCTGGACGCCTCCCACTTGAGGTGTTTCAGGTACGTCCCACTGGGAGGAGACCCCAGGGCAGACCCAGGACTCGGTAGAGAGACTATGTCTCCCAGCTGGTCTGGGAACGCCTTGGTATCCCCTCTGAAGAGCTGGAGCAGGTGGCTGGGGAGAGGGAAGTCTGGGCTTCTCTGCTTGAACTGCTGCCTCCGCGACCCGGACCTCCGGAAAAGCGGTAGAAGATGGATGGATGGATGGATATATATATATATATACTACCATTCAAAAGTTTGGGGTCACTTAGAAATGTCCTTATTTTTGAAAGAAAAGCACTGTTTTTTTCAATGAAGATAACTTTAAACTAATCAGAAATACACTCTAATATCTAATATACATTGCTAATGTGGTAAATGACTATTCTAGCTGCAAATGTCTGGTTTTTGGTGCTATATCTACATAGGTGTATCAAGGCCCATTTCCAGCAACTATCACTCCAGTGTTCTAATGGTACAATGTGTTTGCTCATTGTCTCAGAAGGCTAATGGATGATTAGAAAACCCTTGTGCAATCATGTTAGCACAGCTGAAAACAGTTTAGCTGGTTAGAGAAGCTATAAAACTGACCTTCCTTTTGAGCAGTATCTGGAAAAAAATATTATTTCAAATACAAATCATTATTTCTAACCTTGTCAATGTCTTGACTATATTTTCTATTCATTTTACAACTCATGGTGGTAAATAAGTGTAAGTTTTCATGGAAAACACAAAATAGTTGTCTGGGTGACCCCAAACTTTTGAACGGTAGTATATATACTGTATATATACATGTGTGTGTGTATATATATATATATATATGTATATGTGTGTGTGTGTGTGTGTGTATATATATATATATATATATATACATATATATATATATATATATATATATATATACAGTGGGGCAAAAAAGTATTTAGTCAGTCACCAATTGTGCAAGTTCTCCCCCTTAAAAGATGAAAGAGGTCTCCACTTTTCATCATAGGTATACCTCAACTATGAGAGACAAAATGAGAAAAAAAATCCAGAAAATCACATTGAAGGATTTTTAATGAATTAATTGGTAAATTCCTCGGTAAAATAAGTATTTGGTCACCTACAAACAAGCAAGATTTCTGGCTCTCACAGACCTGTAACTTCTTCTTTAAGAGGCTCCTCTGTCCTCCACTCATTACCTGTATTAATGGCACCTGTTTGAACTCGTTATCAGTATAAAAGACACCTATCCACAACCACAAACAGTCAGACTCCAAACTCCACTATGACCAAGACCAAAGAGCTGTCAAAGGACACCAGAAACAAAATTGTAGACCTGCACCAGGCTGGGAAGAATGAATCTGCAGTAGGTAAGCAGCATGGTGTGAAGAAATCAACTGTGGGAGAAATTATTAGAAAATGGAAGACATACAAGACCACTGATAATCTCCCTCGATCTGGGGCTCCACGCAAGATCTCACCCCGTGGGGTCAAAAGGATCACGAGAACGGTGAGCAAAAATCCCAGAACCACACGGGGGGACCTAGTGAATGACCTGCAGAGAGCTGGGACCAAAGTAACAAAGGCTACCATCAGTAACACACTACGCCGCCAGGGACTCAAATCCTGCAGTGCCACACGTGTCCCCCTGCTTAAGCCAGTACATGTCCAGGCCCATCTGAAGTTTGCTAGAGAGCATTTGGATGATCCAGAAGAGGATTGGGAGAATGTCATATGGTCAGATGAAACCAAAATAGAACTTTTTGGTAAAAACTCAACTTGTCGTGTTTGGAGGAGAAAGAACACCATACCTACTGTGAAGCATGGGGGTGGAAACATCATGCTTTGGGGCTGTTTTTCTGCAAAGGGACCAGGACGACTGATCCGTGTAAAGGAAAGAATGAATGGGGCCATGTATCGTGAGATTTTGAGTGAAAACCTCCTTCCATCAGCAAGGGCATTGAAGATGAAACATGGCTGGATCTTTCAGCATTACAATGATCCCAAACACATCGCCCAGGCAATGAAGGAGTGGCTTCGTAAGAAGCATTTCAAGGTCCTGGAGTGGCCTAGCCAGTCTCCAGATCTCAACCCTATAGAAAATCTTTGGAGGGAGTTGAAAGTCCGTGTTGCCCAGCGACAGCCCCAAAACATCACTGCTCTAGAGGAGATGTGCATGGAGGAATGGGCCAAAATACCAGCAACAGTGAGTGAAAATCTTATGAAGACTTACAGAAAACGTTTGACCTCTGTCATTGCCAACAAAGGGTATATAATAAAGTATTGAGATGAACTTTTGTTATTGACCAAATACTTATTTTATCGAGGAATTTACCACTTAATTCATTAAAAAACATTCAATGTGATTTTCTGGATTTTTTTTTCTCATTTTGTCTCTCATAGTTGAGGTATACCTATGATCAAAATTGGAGACCTCTCTCATCTTTTAAGTGGGAGAACTTGCACAATTGGTGGCTGGCTAAATACTTTTTTGCCCCACTGTATATCTATCTATCTATCTACTGCTCAAAAAATAAAGGGAACACTTTGAAAACACATCAGATTTTAATAGGAAAAAAATAAGCTGGAAATCGAAATTGTGGCCGGCTAGTCCAGCTTACTCAGATTAAAGGAACACTATATATATATATATATACATATATATATATATATATATATATATATATATATATATATATATATATATATATAGTAGCATCATCGTCTCCTCAAACCAAGACAAAAGATCACTTCCCTCCATTCTACAGGAATTTCACTTTTCTTCCTTCTACAGGAAAATCACTTTTCTTCATTCTACAGGAATATCACTTGCTTTCATATTAACTACACCCACTCAAGGCCTGACCAAGGATGTTTTTCCCAGGACCCCAATGTAAACAGTTGCCTCTTGCAGAGATGGTAAGGATCAGATTTGCTTTTAAAGGCTTAAAGGGACCATAAAAACTCCAGACCAGACCCCCAAAGTGAATATTGCATTTGTATAGCATCTGCCTTACAGGAAACTAATGCTCTTAAAGGGTCATAAACAGCTTAACCAGACAGTTTTATGACTTTCGATGATTACCAGATCCTCTGTCCAGATATCATGGACTTAAAGAAATTATCTACAGCTCAACAGTACCTCCTAGTGGATACCTACAGAATGTGTTTCATTATGTGTAAATTGACTGTCAGTTCTCTCTAAGCATTAAGTTTCTTTCAGCTTATCATCTCCCCCGGATCCTAAGGACACTGAAAATCATCTTTTTGAATCACCAACCATGGTTTGCAGTACTACATTAATCTTTGATCTAAATATGAGTGCACGTATCATAATTATGTATAAGAAATGTTATGTTTATGAGTGTTAGTCAAACAAATGTAATATCAGAGTAATGGTATAAATGCATGATCACCAAATATTAGCCAAGTCATTTAATTTAGTTAGATCTTATATTGAGCACCTAATTTTATAAGAACTGAATGGGTATTAATTCTTCTCTGCATTTTCATGGGATGGTGTCTTCGTTTGATTGGCTGCTCCCAAACAAAGAAATGTTTTCACATTGGCTGATGACCATTTCAAACTCCTTTTTATAAAGTTGATTGGTCCGTCTTGCGACCGGCGCAGGTTTATGACCCAACGGCATGCTCAGTTAAAAGGAGTGAGGAGCTGCCCTGCATGTGGGAAAAAAAGAAAGAAAAAAGAAACAGAAAAAAAGAGAAATGAAAGAATGGGACAGAATAAGAGAGAATAAGATTTAGATCAGAAAAAGACAGAAAACAACAGAATATGCAGAGCAAGAGACAAAAGGCAAGAAAAATGAAAGAGAGACAGAAAAGAAGATTAAATGTTAGATCAAAAGAGACAGAATGAGATCAGAGAAGTCTGGGAAGATTAGGAACTAGATTAAGATTAAAGAAGCAGAATAGCGATCTACATTTTCAAGGTTCCGTGTAGTTTTATTTTATCTAAATTGTTCTGTGTGAAGTTTGTCAAATCCTGCATTAGTTTTTCTGGTTACTGAGGAGAAATCACCTTTTTCTTTAGAGCTCGCTTTCTCAGAGAATCAAATTCTCAAACCTTTTTTCTTCACCTCAGAAGCCATTCTTATCCTAGTAAATGTTTTTCTCATTTTTTTTCTGACTTTTCACTATGTTAAAGTGGACCTTTAATTTTCCTAGTTTAAAGTGAACAGA
The DNA here is from genome assembly GCA_020510985.1 of Pholidichthys leucotaenia. Classification (NCBI taxonomy): domain Eukaryota; kingdom Metazoa; phylum Chordata; class Actinopteri; order Cichliformes; family Pholidichthyidae; genus Pholidichthys; species Pholidichthys leucotaenia. The sequence continues at coordinate 297,486,340 of CM035839.1, read as the reverse complement.
GACTGTGTTTTTGGACTCTCTTTCCGGCCTCATACCCGCCTGACTAAGAAGTTTCTCCTTTTTTTGGTCTATCCCGCTACAAGAGACCTCAAATTTGGACTCGTTTCCAAGGACTTGTCACGCCGCTCGGGGACAATTATTCTGCTGCCCCTGTCCTGTACGAGCCCCCGGCTGGGTCAACACTGCTTACGGCTGTGAGGAAGCATCGCAGCAGCTGCTTTCTCCGACGTCCTAACTTCAAACTCGGCCGGTACCAACCCGCTGAACACGTGGACCTTCAGCTGTTTGTAAGTGAGACTCTTCCTTTTCCTATCTACTGGGTTAAAAACGTGATGTCCGAACAATTAAATTACAATTGAATATAACCAGTATTTCATGGTACAATTAGTCTCAACCACAGGATAAAGCTATAAACTGAAGGAAGACTCTCAGTCATTTTTAAGTAACTGCCCTTCATTTTTGTAGATTAATTCAGACGTTCATTTTTAGATAATCAGCTCATGAATTTTCCCCATAAAATTGTGTTCTGTTTTGTTAGACATTTCAGCCTCATTTACCGTTGAAACATAAATCTGGTTTCTCTTTGGTTCCACCAAGGTCTAACGCTAGATTTTATGTTCAGAAAAACAACAACAGTTGATGTGATATTGGACGCCTGTTATCATTTTTATCTGTATATCCATCATTTGAATGCCATATCATGTAACCTGAATGAGTTTAATAAAAGGGTGGATGAGATAAGTTGAAGCATTTTCCTTTTGTATATGTTTCTTAGATCACGACAGGAGAAGAACTCCCTTAAATTTTGAGACTGATCCATTAAGTAATTGAAGGTACAAAATTAATTAAAACTAAGTTTAATATAAGTGTCCGTTAGGACTGGTGCCCCATTTTACGAGTGCTTATTTATTTTATTTAGCGAGTGCAGGAGTGACGGTTTAACTCCACCCCAAATACTTATTTTACCGAGGAATTTACCATTTAATTCATTAAAAATCCTTCAATGTGATTTTCCGGATTTTTTTTTCTTATTTTGTCTCTCATAGTTGAGGTATACCTATGATGAAAATTGGAGACCTCTCTCATCTTTTAAGTGGGAGAACTTGCACAATTGGTGGCTGACTAAATACTTTTTTACCCCACTGTGTATGTATGTATATATATATACGTATATATATATATATATATATATATATATATATATATATATATAGCTGTAACACAAGCCAGGCCAAACCAGGCCAACTAAATGAGCGTCTGGGTAGACTGCCAGAATGCCCCACCCTGTTGGAGTGGATTATTCTGCTGCTTAGTCCCAACAGGCATCAAACATTGCAGTCCTCAGTACATAGTCCTCCAGATACCTGGGCCTCTGACGAACTCTAGCCGGGCGTTCCCGGGAGAGGTGGGGGGGGGGGAGGACGACTGCACCAGGCACCGTTGGCCTCGCCTGGGGACCCTCGTCATTCCAGTCCCAACAGTCCCAACTCACATCAGACCGCCCCGCTGCAGCTCCCATCCTCTGCTCTGGTGGTGACCTCCTCAATCTGCTGGAGCGCCACCGGGACCCGTCTGCAAGCTCGAACATGTCTTGGCCCCGCTGCCTCATGATCCGCAGGGGCCCTTTTCATAATGGCTGCAGCTTATGGATGCGGTTAGGGTGTCTGATCCACACCTGGTCCGACACCTTCAGTCCGTGAGCCCTCGTTCTGTGCCTTCTGTCAAACTGATGTTTCATTTTCTGCTGTTGTTCAGTGACGCAGTCCCGTGTAGAGTCCATACTCCTCCGAGGGCGAGTCGTGGGTGGCCTCAGTCGATCCACCTGCAGGAGCATTTCACGCCCCAGCATGAGAACCGCTGGGGAGCATCCCGTCGTGGCGTGGGCTGTCACCCTGTAGTGGAGCAGCGTGCTCTGCAGACCGTCCAGGAAAGTGAAGCCTTCCGCCAAATGAGTTCTCAGTCCATTCTTCAGCGTTTTGTTAAACCACTCGACACCCCCATTGGCCTGGGGATGGTAGAACATGGTCTTGACCTGTTCCACACCCTTACCGCCCAAGAACTCTTCAAACACACCGGAGGTGAACTGCAGGCCATTGTCCATCGTGATCGTGTTTGGTATCCCCCACCTGGCAAACAGGGACAACAGTTAGTTAGTAACCCCATCCGTCGTAACCGAGTTGGTTGGCAGCACCTCTGGCCACTTCGAAAACAAGTCATAGGCCACTAGCAGAAACCGGCTGTTCAAGGGTGCTGCATGTAGCTCGCTGCAGATGTCCAGCTGCATGTGCCTCCATGGGCCTTCAGGGTATGACACCGGCCGCAGGGGTGGTGGTGGTGGGGGGTGAACTGCCTGTCTTTCCACTCTCCAAACATTGAACACAGTGTTTCACCATGGTCTCGATGTCCTTATCCATACCCAGCCACCAAACTGAATACCCGCTGTGTTGTTTCACCCTGACCATGCCCAAATGTCCCTTGTGGAACATTGTCAGGACACGTGACCTCAGGGATGACGGGATCAAGGTGCAGTGTCCCCTTGCCATGCACACATCGTCCCAGCAGCTCAGTTCATCTTTGACTTGTTGGAGGGGTGCCAACTCACTTTGCACCTTTGTGGGCCAACCCCCCAAATCACTGAGCGCAGATGTGCCAGCACCGGGTCTTGTTCCGATTCCACCCGAAGCTCTTGGGGGGACACTATATCCTGGAGGGTCTCGTGCAGTGCATTCACCAGATCTGCCTTTGTTGGGTCATTGTCATCGTTGCTGTCCCATAGCACGGAATTAGCCGTGGCATGGGACAGTTAGATCCACTACAATGTTATCCGTGCCGGGGGTGAACTGGGTGGTGAAATTGTAGGCCCTCAGCCATTCTGACCATCTGTGGATCCTCAGAGGCCTGTCTCCCGAATCCGACGTTTCCAGCAGAGTCGTGAGCACCTGGTTGTCCGTCCTCAGGGTGAAATGGCACCCGTAGAGGTAGATATGCCACCGCTCACACGTCCAGACGTAGGCTAGTGCCTCCCTCTCACCCACAGCATATTTTTGCTCGGCTGCCAAGAGGGACCTCAATGCAAACGCCACTGGGCGTTCCATACCGTCTCATACATGGAACATCACTGTCCCTACTGCAGAGCTGGAAGTGTCACAAGTCACAATGGTCGGTCGGTTAGGGTCGAAAGGGGCCAACACCAGAGGGGAGGTGATCTAGCGTTTCAGCTTGGCAACCACCGCCGAGCAGGCTGGAGTCCACTCCCACGGTGCATCTTGCTTCAACAGGACCCAGAGGGGTTCAATTGTCTCTGGGTAGTGGGGAAGGAAACGTCTGTAAAAGTTTACCATGCCCAGAAACAATGAGATCTGTGTGGGCATTGAAGGTTCCGGAAGGTATAGGATCACCTCCACGTTCAAGTGCAGAGGTTGAAGCCCCCCCCCCACCCGTTCAGCAGAAACTCCACAAACTCTATGGAGTCTGCTGCGAAAATGCACTTCTCACTTTTCAAAGCGACCCCGTGCCCCCGCAGTAACTCCAGGACCTGTTCCAGATGCTTGTCATGCTCCTCCCACAACGCGCCATGCACCACGATGTCATCTAAATATGCTACCACGCCCCTGAGACCAGCCAGGATTGTCGACATAATCTTCTAGAAACAGCTGGGTGCTGAGCTCAGGCCAAACGGCGTCCAGGTGTACCTGAAAACCCCTATATGGGTCACAAACACCATCAGGTTCCTGCTGACAGGGCAGAGGGGCACCTGCAGATAGCCCTGGCGGAGGTCCAGCTTCGTGAACATCTGTGACCCACTGAACGTTGCCGTGAGTTCCTCCATAGTCAGAATAGGGTACTTGTCTGGGATAATTGCCTTGTTCACCATCCTGAGATCTATGCATGGTCTAATGCCACCGATTTCTTCTTGGCTACCACAATATTGGATATCCAAGGTGAAGCATCCACCCTCTCGATGATGCCAGTCTGCAGTAATTTGGGCAATTCTGCCGTGACATCATCCCACAGCGTGAGGGGGAGCCACAGTAGTGGCTGGATCTTTGGCACCATGCTCGTATCAATGAGTGGGCAGTGATGGGATACCTTGATGCATCCCATGCCCTCAAACAGCGCCGGCCAACGGAGATGCCAATCAGGGTACACCGTTAGCATAGTCAAGCCCTCTGGGTCCCTGACAGAAAAATCCCAGCTCACCTAGCAGGGCTATTCCCCACAGGTCTGTCCCCCGGCGTGCCACCTGGAACATGAGGCTGGGTACAGTCTTCGACCCACACATCACCGAAAAGTTGGCCATATTCACTATTTCAATCTCCACATGACCATACCCAAACATCTTCATCGTCTCTTCATATTGGCCACGCACAGGATAGACCTGCCGGCCCCTGAGTCCACCATAAGAGGCACGTCAACGCCGTCAAGCTTAAGCACATACCACTTAAACGGCCCCTTCCCCATACATTCCACACACACCTGCCTGGTGTCGCTGGGCCCCACCGCCAATGGCCTAGCAGTGAAGGTGTGGGCCCTGTTCCGTGCCTTCCTCCACCGCCTTTTGTGAGTCCGCTGCTGAGGCTTAGCTAGCATGCTAACCCCCGCGCTCGGTGGGAAAACATGGGTAGCCGACTTCTCGCTAGCTAGCGCTGGCAGATTCTGCAGTATTGGGGACTCCCTCTGTCTAACCATATTCAACACATTTTCAAGTGAGAGAGCGTCTCTGGCTAGCCTTAGCTTCTTCTTCAGCCACACGCTGTTGGTGCTATGAGCTAGCTTATCACGGACTAGCTCCTCCTTAATAGGCCCAAAAGCACATTCCCTCGCTAGGCTGCATATCTCCGTGATGAAAGACCGAGTGGACTCACCTGTTCACTGTTGACGGTCAAAAAACTCGTGCCTCCGCTTAGTGACGGTGGAGTGGTCCTCGAAGGTACTGTCCATCAGCTCTAACCTGTTTTCCAGCGAACTGCTGCCACACAGTCCAAAAAATATCCTCTGTCCTTCTACCCCGAGGTGGTGGACCAACAGACTCCTCCGTCTTTCTTCGCTTGCATTGCCCAGGCCGGCCGCAGCCACATATACGTTAAACATGCCCTTCCAGTGGGTCCACGGTATAGCCGGTGTGCCCGGGGACTGAAGGAACGGCGGTGGTTCCCTGACACACGCACCCATTTTTTCCTCGTCGCCAAATGTTATGTCTGAATAATGAGGAATCGGAGTCACCATTAACTGAACACTGAACAGCTTTAGGGCGACGTGGTGGCGCAGTGGTTAGCACTGCAGCAGCACAGCAACTCACCCTTGGCCGGGGATCCTGGGTTCGATCCAAATCCCTGACCAACAGTGATCTGTGTGGAGTTTGTATGTTCTCCCTGTGTCTGCGTGGGTTTACTCCGGGATTTCTCCGGTTTCCTCCCACATGCCAAAAACATACAAGTTAGGTTAATTGGCATCAAAACTGGGGATTCTAAATTGTCCTTAGGTATGACTGTGAGAGTGAATGGTTGTCTGTCTCTCTCTGTTGGCCCTGCGATGGACTGGTGATCTGTCCAGGGTGCACCCTGCCTCTCGCCCAAAGATGCTGGGATAGGCTCCAGCCCCCCCGCAACCCGAAAAGGATTAAGCGGAAGAAGATGAATGAATGAATGAATGAACAGCTTTATTCTTGCGTACAACACAATATATACTCCAGCTGTAGCCCGCCTTACGTCATCATTTTCCAACCCCTCAGTTGTGCTACGGCAAACCCTGAAACAAAATTCTTATATATAACACCCCCCTCTACCAGTTTCCCTATCATTCCTTATAGATGTTGTAGTGGATTTAAGGGTTTTTAAAAGTAATTTAATGTTGGTGCACGTATTAATGTAAATATGAATGTGAGTAGGAATGAAGATTTACTTTCATTACATTCAAATCCTCGTAGAGCACCAGTTCAGATAATGGACAATTTTATTAACAATTCTTTATTTGTACCAGTTATGAATCAGTCTCAAAATAACCCCTTGTTGTGAGTTCTTGTGTCTGGATAATCAAGAAGATGGACATGAAATCAAACAATAACTCCCATATGTCTTTCAGTGGTTTAATAAGAAATGTCAGAATAGGTACATATTTGCATAACTTTAAAACACAGAATTCACATGTATCATGGGCATCATAGACTGTTACTGAGTTACTTATGAATCAAACAGCTGTGGAACCAAATGAGGCAAAGTTTAATTTGTCAGTATACTGGAAATTGGAAAACCATAAAATATCATTGGTTAGGAAAAGTGGATGCAATTTTATGAAGAAAATGCTAATTAACTTTATAAAAATTTAGACAATTTGTTACTCTGAAAAAGAACGCAAATTAATGAAAGATGACATGCATTTTGAGATTCTGATGGAGGTTTGCATAAATTAGGTTAAGAGAACTTATACCAGGAATATTCTGAAGGATTTAGGTAAATTAACAACAGACCTTCAGCCAAGCAGAATCATTGCGTCCCAGTGGGTAGCACTAGATTCTGTTTCACTGGACCAGCGTGGGTCTGTGGGGAGGCTGGCAGACAGGCTCCTTACCCCTTATTGCTTGCTGTCAGGATCACAGCGGCTGGTCTCCAGCAAGCCGGGTGAGGTCTTCTCTGATACACTGAAGAAGGAATTAGTTTATCGTGCAAAGTCCGATCAGAAACCAAAAATGGGGGCAAAACATGTTACAAATTCGTTTTTTCGATGTTGGTGGTTTAAATGAGTTGGTTTAACCCCTTGCACTCTGGTCAATTTTCCTAAAAATGCCAAAAAATAACGTACCCAAAGTAAATCAAAAGCTGTTCTTCAACCCTTTGCAGCATCTTCATGAGGTTGGTCTCATTTAAAAGAAAACACTTTGAATTTTTTGGCAAAACAGTCATAATCTCTCTAAGTGCTCCAGCCACTGAGTAACAGTCATCTAAACATACTGAACTTGAAGAAAATAAATTTCGCCTGGGTGTTTTTTTGGATACAAATGCTTGCAAATAACACACAGCTGTCATATCCGGGCTGGAAAATGCAACAGAAATGTAGAACCAAGTGTTATCCAGCTGAGGTCAAAATTTTGTAACAATACCACAAAAAATGAATATATTACACAGCTTTCTTCACAGGTTGTTTCCAGGCGTTTTTGAACTGTGCCAAACTGTGCCAAATGGCACAGTTTGGAAAAACGTCTAACTTTTGAATGATTCAATATAGAAGCTTGATGTTGGGCTCTAATGAAAGGTGACACTCAGGGCTATGTGTGTGTGTGTGTGGGGGGGTGTTTATTCATTCATGAATGAATGAATGAACAAACAAGCCCCCACACACAAAGAAGCATGCCACGTAAAAAATGTGTGGCTTTTTTTTACAAGAAAAAATAACCCACAGTGCATTAAAAATTATAGTAAAATATCTGTAATGTAGAAGATAACAACTCCCCCCCCTCCCCGCTACAGAGGACAGACATCGCCCGGTGCGCCGCAGTCATGGTGCGCCGCAGTCTACTACGCACAGTTGAACTAAAATATCTGCAATAATATCTGCAGTCAGCTACAGAAGAGTAGCGGGGGCGGGGGTGCGTTCACGGTCCGGACGCGGCGCACGAACCGTGTACCGCGGCGCACGGACTGGACACGGTTCGTGCGCCGCAGTCTACTATGCACAGTTGTAATTTACCGATCGGTCAAAAGTCATTTTTGATTACAATTTTCAGGGATAAAGAATAATTTAGCTTATAACACTTACCTGTCCACAACAGCAGTGTCGCTGGCAAACTTCTCTTCTCTTCCTCATTGTCAGACGAACATGACGCTGGTCTGCTTGTTACGGACTCGTGGTTCTGATCACGCGACCTGGTCAAACCATAATTCCATTATTGCGGTTTTGCGCTTCCATGATTGCGGTTTTGGCGAACGATTTTTCAAAACAAATAAGAACAGTAGTAAGAAAAAAAGACTGGCGAACACGTGTGTGTCACCCAGCGGCTAAAACAAAACAGATTTTGCAAGGGAGGCACGCTTTCGAACTACTGTGCTTCAATTGGCTCGCTGTATTCACAGCCGTTGGTAGGCGGGTCCTTCTTGCTAGGTTTTCAGTCATTGGTTCTTCAAGGTTTCAGAAACCCAATTCAAGGCTCTTATTAGTCGAATGAGAGGTCAATCACATCTAAACCAATCAAAGCACTCCTTTGGCTTTCTGTTCGCGGCTGTGTCTGTAGTGGAAGAACGGAAATGCAGCCTTTTTTTTTTTCAGTGCCTCTGTGCATCCTAGGACGCCCTCATGCGCCCTAGGATGCAGAGACGTGTCCACCTGCGGTACACCGAAGTGCAAGAGGTTAAGCTTAGAAAAAAATCAAACAAATCTTCTTGCACCGTGACTTAAGGAAAAAGATTAAATAAGAAAAATGGATTTTAAAGAAAAGAAACAGAATCTACACAGAGCATGACAGGCTCTGGGCCCTTCTTAAAAGATACAGTAGGTGTGATAGCTTGCTCTGGCTGATTATGATCCGCAGCTGCGCGCACACCTGCTCTCCATCACTGTCTGGCTATTTAATCCACTCTGCCCTCAGATCAGCGCGGAGCCATCTGATCTCTTAGGCTCATTTGAGACTACTCTGGTCTTTGCCTCTCTCCAGAGATTTCCTCAGCCTTCGTCGTTTTACCAGAGTCATCCCTTGCTTCCTGCCTAACCCTCCTGGAAGGAGCAACTCTCAATACCCAAGTAAGCCATCCTGCTCCTCATCTTCTCTTCGCTGATCCCCTGTGCACAGGCGGAGTTCCGTAGCGGCAGAATCTTCTCTCCCCTGGCGGCAGACTGATCAACATCCCCGTCCTCAGCAGTACTGTGGCTACAGGCGCTGTCCTTCTGGCTTTGGAGCCTACGGGCCAACCTGAGCATGTCACCATCTCAGCAAACAGTAAGCCTTTGACATTCTTGCACATTCCACCCAGGGCTCTACTAACGTCTGCTGTCTCTGCTCTATCCATAGGGTTTCCAGGTCGTACGGTGCTCTGCTCACCCCCAGCTGCCACGTCATCGCTGACACACACACAAACACACACACGCACACACCAAATTAACACAATAAAAGATAATTGTATCTATCCTTGAGTATGATTCTGTTTACTGGGTCTATCAATCATGTCAGTACGGCTCCACCAAAATGACTCAGTAGACAGCGCGCTAGCGCGCCAAGTTAGCAACATAGAGATTTGGGTAGATCAGTTAGCTTACCAACAACAGGTTATCCTCTCCCAGTTAGTCCAAATTAATGGTCGATTGGATCATCTAGCAGGTCCACAGGTCCCTCCACCGGCCCCAAGTAGCACGGCCGCCGCCACTAGCTCACCACCCAGTCAGGCTCACAATCCCTGGCTACTAACTCCAGTCCCCACTCCCACTCACTTAATGGTAAGCTAGGGGAGGCTAGGGGTTTCCTGCTTCAGTGTGAGCTAGTGTTCCAGCGGGTGCCCAGGGATTTTCCCAATCACCACAGCCGGATAGGCTACATAGCTAACCTACTGGAAGGGCAAGCATTAGCCTGGGCTTATGCTGTGATGGCTAGAGCAAGCTATGCTAACTTAACGTATAGCCAGTTTGTCAGTGAATTCAACAAGGTGTTCGATCACTCGGACCATGATAGTGTGCTTACCACCTGGTTATTGAATTTAAAACAGGGTAGCAGGTCCGTGGCAGATTACGCCATAGATTTCCAGGTGGTGGCTGCGGAGGTGGGGTGGGAAGACACCTCGTTGTGCGGCATATTCGTTAGGAGTCTTAGCCCTAGCCTGTGGGATGAGCTGGCCCGCTTAGAGAAACCAAATAGGTTAACTGGGCTAATTTCCTTAGCTATTAGCCTCGATAACAGGCTGAGGGAGCGGGCAGTCGAGCACAAGGCTTCCGATCGCTTGAGCTCCCAGTTTCGTTGCTCCCTACAGCCCCCTCTATTGGCCCTACCCTCCTTAGATTCCCCGGATGCACCAGAGCCTATGGTAGTAGAGCAGTCCAAGCTACCATTAGTGGAGAAACAGCACCACTGGGAGTTAGGGTTATGCCTCTACTGTGGCAGCAAGGAGCATGAGGTAGTGTCCTGTCCCATTTGGCCCAAAAGAGGGAGTCTGTGCGTTGCAGTAGGGGGACTCACAGACTCGCCTCAGTTAAATCCCCTCTCTAAATTCCTCCTGCCCATTAGGTTCATACGCAATCAAACAGAAATAGTCACTCAGGCCTTGATTGATTTGGGGGCTGAGCAGAGTTTCATTTCAACCCGATTGGGGCTCCCCTGTCATCCTTTGAAGACCCTACCTCAAACTCATCGCCCTGTCTAAGAACCCCCTGGCAGTAGTATCCAAGCAAACCACCCCGGTGTCGGTCATTGTTTCCGGGAACCATCGGGAGGAGCTCAGGCTGTTCGTGCTGCTGGTCTCCACCTCTCTGGTTATTCTGGGCTACCCCTGGCTTCGTCTACATAACCCGACGATCAACTGGCTTGCTGGGAGCGTGGTTTCGTGGAGCCCGTTTTGCCTTGGTGCCTGCCTGCAATCCGCTGCCTGCTCACCATTTGTGCCCCTGATGTCTCCCGTCGCTCCTCCTCCCGATTTGTCCAAGGTTCCTTCGGAGTATAATGACCTAGGGGTCGCCTTCAGTAAATCCCAAGCTCCGTCTCTTCCCCCCCACTGCCTGTATGATTGTGCCATAAATCTTCGGGCTGGAGCCCCGCTGCCGTCGAGCCGCCTCTACAGCCTGTCAGCTCCGGAGCGGGAGGCGATGGAGACCTATATTGGGCAGCACGGTGGTGCAGTGGTTAGCACTGTTGCCTTACAGCTAGAAGGTTCCTGGTTCGAATCCCCAGGTTGGCAGGGGTTGGAACCTTTCTGTGTGGAGTTTGCATGTTCTCCCTGTTCTGCTTGGGTTTACTCCGGGGACTCCGGTTTCCTCCCACAATCCAAAGACATGCATGTTAGGTTAATTGGCTGTTCTAAATTGTCCCTAGATATCTGTTTCCTATAGGCCCTTAGAATAGAGGGTTGGTATTAGTGAAAGCGCTTTGAGTGGTCTTTGTGACTAGAAAAGCGCTATATAAGTACAGGTTAGTTAGTTAGTTAGTATATTAAGGAGTCGCTCAACTATGGCATCATCTGTCCCTCGTCTTCAGCAGTGGGGGCAGGACTTTTTTTTTGTTGGGAAGAAGGACGTCACCCTCAGGCCGTGTATTGATTTCCATGCCCTGAATGATATCGCCATCAAGGATAAGTATACCCTCCCCCTGATGGACATGGCATTTGACTCGCTCCAGGGGGCGTCCTGGTTTACCAAACTGGACCTCTGCAATGCATATCATCTGGTGTGGATCAGGGAGGTTGACGAGTGGAAGACTGGCTTTCGGACCCCTAGTGGGCATTTTGAGTATTTGGCAATGCCATTTGGGCTGACCAACGCCCCCGCCGTCTTCCAGCGCCTCATCAATGACGTTCTGAGGGATTTCCTGGGCTCGTTCATCTTTGTGTACCTGGATGACATCCTGATTTTTTTGCAGACACTAGACGAGCATCGGGTGCATGTAAGATGAGTGCTGCAACGGCTTTTGGAGAACAAACTTTTTGTGAAAGTCGAGAAATGCCAATTCCACACCTCCAAAACATCGTTCCTTGGTTTCATCATCGCTCACAATCAGCTCATCCCTGACCCCAGCAAGGTAAGAGCGGTGGTGGATTGGCCCATTCCCACCTCTAGGAAGCAGCTCCAGCGGTTCCTGGGGTTCGCCAATTTCTACCGCGGCTTTGTCCAGAATTAGTGTCATTGCTCTTCCCTTGACCTGCCTCACCTCCCGCAAGGTGACGTTTCATTGGTCAGAGGAGGCTGAAGTGGCGTTCACCAAGCTCAAGTTTGAGTTCTCCTCTTCTCCTATTCTGACACAGGTGGATCCCGCACTGCAGTGCTTGGTGGAAGTGGACGCATCGGACTCGGGGGTTGGAGCCGTGTTGTCCCAGTGTTCTTCGATTGATGGAGAGGTTCATCCTTGCGCTTTTTTTTCCCCACCGCCTGTCCACTGCAGAAAGAAATTGTGACATTGGTGACAGAGAGCTCCTGGCGGTTAAGCTCGCCATGGAGGAGTGGCGTCACTGGCTGGAGGGGGCCGCCCAGCCATTCATTGTCTGGACGGACCATAAGAACTTGGAATATCTGAGGATGGCCAAACATGTGAATGCTCGCCAGGCCCGCTGGTCTCTATTTTTTGGACATTTTAATTTCACCATCACCTACCGCCCCGGGTCTAAGAACACTAAGCCTGATGTGCTGTCCAGGCAGTTCACCTCGGATGTTGCGAAGGTGTCATCCCATTGTTTCCCCATCGTGCATCATGGGCGCCCTCTCGTGGGGCATTAAGGAGAAGGTCTTGAGAGCACAGGAGGCCGAACCGGACCCAGGCAGGGGGCCAGCAGGCAGATTGTTTGTCCCTTCTTCCTTTTTGAGGTTAAGTGGTTCATTGGGCCCACTCCTCCAGACTCTTGTGCCACCCGGGGAGGGCTCGCTCGGTGGAGCTACTCCAGAGGACATTTTGGTGGCCATCGCTCCAGAGAGACGTTGCTGAGTACATCCGCGCCTGCCCCCAGTGCACTACTGGCAAGACATTTTCCTCTCCTCCGGCTGGTTTGCTCCACCCTCTTCCTACTCCCGGCAGACCCTGGTCCCACGTCACCTTGGATTTCATTACCGGTCTCCCACCATCTAACCATCACACCGTCATCCTCACGATCATGGACAGATTCTCTAAGGCCACCCACTTTGTCCCCCTACAGGGGCTGCCTATGGCTAGGGAAACGGCCGATCTGCTTGTCCAGCACGTCGTGAGGTTGCATGGCATCCCCACGGACGTCGTCTCTGATTGGGACCCTCAGTTTGTGTCTCGGGTTTGGAGGTCGTTCTGCAACGCCCTAGGGGCCACGGTGAGCCTGTCCTCTGGTTATCACCCACAGAGCAACGGGCAGTGCGAGTGGGCAAATCAGGAGTTGGAGGCTGCGCTACGGTGCATTGCCACAATGAATCCAGCATCTTGGAGTGTCCAGCTCCCTTGGATCGAGTACGACCTCAACACCACGGCATCCTCGGCGCTTGGCATGTCTCCTTTTGAGGCTTCCCTGGGATACAATCCCCCGGTGTTTTCCGAGGAGGAGGGGGACATCGCCGTGCCATCCGTCTGAGCCCACCTGAGGTGCTGCCGTCGGCTGTGGAGAGCGACCCGGACTGCACTTCGCCGCATCGCAGAGCGCAACACCAGGACAGCTAATTGCCGTAGGACTCCAGCTCCTCCCTACCAGGTGGGTCAGCAGGTTTGGCTCTCGACTAAGCACATTTACCTCAAGTCCAAGTCGAAGAAATTATTACAGCGGTTTATTGGTCCCTTCACCATAGCCCAGATTATTAACCTTGTAGCTGTGCGCCTTATTCTCCCCCCCTCCCTCCGCATTTGTCCAACCTTTCATGTATCCCAAATCAAGCCTTTTTTTTCCAGCCCTCTGTGCCCCCCTCCCAGGTCTCCACCTCCACCAGTGGTGATCGACGGCGACCCGGCGTGGACAGTCAATGCCATCCTGGATGTCCGCCGTCGGGGTCACGGCCTGCAGTGCCTGGTGGACTGGGAGGGGTATGGCCTGGAATGGAGGTCCTGGGTGTTTCCATCCTTCGTGCTGGATGATCAGCTGATCAGGGACTTCCATTGGACACACCATGCGCTTTGGGCGCATGCGTACGCAACGACCACCAGCTGGTGAAAAAATCCGTCGTCTGTGTGTCTTGTTTTTATGCACTTTAATGTGTTTTTACGAAATTCTCTGTGTCGTTTCTGTCCTGGAATGTTTGTGGACTGTATGGCGAAAAGCTCCCTGGTTCCATCAATATGGACTTCCTCCCCTTTTTTGCACTGCTGCTACTTTTCCTCCGGCTCTTTATCTCTGAGGTAAACGCGATCGGCATCATGGCAGGCAGGATACATTATTCCAGGGACATGTTGCTGCATTTAAACACGGTTGATGCAGCGGCTGTGATTGAGCCTAAGCCGCAACTGCTGGACTTTATTTTGAGAGACGGACACAGCAGTGAAAAGAGAGACAGGAGAGACGGGAGAAGGAAACACGGAAAGCGTGGAGGCGTGAAATTGCGCCTGAGAAGACGTCAGTTTGGTAACATTCCTCTTCCTTCTATGATTTTTGGGAACGTACAATCTCTGAGGAACAAGGTGGATGAAATTCAAGGGAATGTACGCTACCAGAAGGACTTTAAGAACTGCTGTGTCATGGCTTTCACCGAGTCTTGGCTTAATGCACATGACCGAGACGCAGGCCTGTGGATTGACGGCTTTGGAGCCCCACTGCGCTCGGATCGGCAGGAAGAGGTAACGGGGAAACGTCAGGGAGGCGGCGTATGTTTATACATTAATAAGCAGTACTGCACATCTGTCACGGTCAGAGAGCGCATCTGTACACCCAATGTGGAGCTGCTGTCTGTGTCACTACACCCCTTTTATTTGCCTCGCAAGTTCCCCCAGCTTTTCATCACGACTGTGTACATTCACCCGAGGGCAGACGCTGACTCCGCCTCCAGCACTGTCTTTGAAGTGATCCAGCGGCTGCAATCAATTTCTCCAGAGGCGCCAAACTTCATTCTTGGGGATTTTAACCATGTTTCTTTAAAGAAGACACTTAAAAACTTTTATCAGTATGTCTCCTGCCCAACCAGGCGAAAAAAGACATTGGACCTGTGCTATGGATCCATAGAGAGGGCCCATAAATCACTCCCCCTTCCCCCGTAGGATCCTCAGATCACAACTGTGTACATTTGCTGCCCACATATAAAACTGCTCTCAGAAGAGGCAAGGTGGAGATGAGAGACATTGTTGTGTTTACAGAGGATTCAGTGCACAGCCTCCAAGAATGCTTTAACTGTACAGACTGGGAGATGTTCACACTGGCCTGCGGGGATGATTTGGACTCTTTGGTGGACGTCACATGCTCATACATGGCTTTCTGTAAAAATAAGATCGTTCCACGTAAACATGTCAAAATATATCCCAACAACAAGCCATGGGTTACAAAATCAGTTAAATCCTGCTTACAGAGGAAAGCACTTGCCTTTAAACAGGGGTCTGTTTCTGAGCTACAGGTTACCACAAAAGAGCTGAAGTCCGAAATTTTAAGAGCAAAACAGAATTATAAATCAGAATTGGAAAGCAAGATGGCAACAAAGAAACTTGGTTCAGCCTGGGCCAGTATGAAAACTATTGCAGGCCTTCAGAACACAGAGCACAGTAATCGTGTGTTTTTAGATGGTTTTAATTCAGACACAGAGCTGGCTAATGCTTTTAATTGTTTTTATGGTCGTTTTGACTCCTTTGATTTTAGCACAGAAACCCAAGATTTGAAACAGAAACTCAAAGACAATCAGCACTTTAATATTGAGGTGCAGGATGTTAAAAGGGAGTTCTGCGCTGTAAAAGTGAACAAAAGTTAGGGCCCTGATAATATATGCGGGCGCTTGATAAAGTCCTGTGCACATGAACTGAGTCCTATATTTCATTACATTTTCAATAAGTCCTTACAGACACAACATGTGCCTAAGATCTGGAAAGAAGCTGTGGTTGTTCCCGTTCCAAAATACAGCTGTCCTAAAACGGTAAACGACTTTAGACCAGTTGCTTTGACTTCAATTTTAATGAAAATTTTTGAAAAACTGGTCAGATGTGAGGTCCTAAAGCAGACTGAGCATGCATTGGATCCTCTGCAGTTTGCGTATAGGCCTCACAGAGGAGTGGAGGATGCCACTGTAAACATCTGGATTTTAATGGGACACACGCCAGGCTTTTATTTGTGGACTTTTCCTCCGCCTTTAATACAATCCAACTTCATATCTTAGTTGAAAGGCTCCTGCAACAATTTGATTTGAGCAATAATCTGGTGGGTTGGATTCTGGATTTCTTAACCAACAGGACGCAGAGAGTAAGGGTCAATGGTACATTGACCTAAAGTGCTCTTCTACTGGCTCTCCTCAGGGGTGTGTGTTGTCACCACTACTCTTCATCCTGTACACAAACATGTGTCGGAGCAGACATGACAACAGACACATTATAAAGTATGCTGATGACTCAGTTATTGTCAGTCTCCTCCAGGATGGTGAGAGTGGCCACGGCCCAGTAGTTGATGATTTTGTTCACTGGTGTGAGGATTCCTACCTGCAGCTGAATACGACAAAAACTAAAGACATGATTATTGACTTTAGGAGGAAAACTCCCAGGCACAAAGTCACCGTACTAAAAGGCCAGACCACCAAATGTGTACAATCCTACAAATATCTTGGGATGATTATTGATAGTAATTTAAACTTTGAAGAGAACTGTGAAAGGGTGTGCAAAAAGGGTCAGCAACATTTGCATTGCTTGAGAAAACTTGCACGCTTCCAAATTGACCGAACCATAATGACAATGTTTTACTGGGCTTTTATTGAATCTGTTTTATCCTTTTCTTTAGTGTCATGGTTTGGTCAGATAAAACTGAAACAGAGGAAATCCTTGGATCAGGTAGTTAGATGGTCCAGTCGTTTGCTTGGTGAGTCACAGCTGAGCCTGACATCCCTGTACACCAGACAAGTACAGAGGATAGCTACCTCCATTTTAAATGATGACTCCCACCCCTTGCACTGCAACTTTCAGCTTCTTCCCTCAAGACGGAGGTTTGCGGTCCCAAAAAGTAAAACTCAGCACTACAAAAACAGCTTTGTTCCTGCTGCTGTCAAAGAGTTGAACAAGCTGTAACAATATATTGCACATAATTTAGGTACCTATTTATTAACTCCATTTTATATTTACTTATTTTTGTAGGATGTTACTTGGGTTCTAAATATTTTATTGGGTTTTAGACCTTTGAGTTTTTAACCTCTTTGACTAGTTTTTAACTTTTAATATGACCCTTCTCTCTTACCTCTGGTTTTTCTCCCATCTCTTTGTCTTTTTATACCCTGATTGATGGAGCCTTGAGTATTTTTTATCATGTTTATAGTCAGCTTCATGTGTGCCTGTGTTTGTGTCTATGTTGAATGTAATTTGTGGCTTGTAAATATGGATGTCACCAGACTGCAAAACAAATCTACCTATGGGTACAAATAAAGGAACCTGAACCTGAACCTGAACCCAGGTAGGCTGGATCGGGCACCAGGAGATGCCCCTCGGGGGGGGGGGGGAGTACTGTGATGGCTCGCTCTGGCTGATTATGATTCGCAGCTGCGTGCACACCTGCTCTCCATCACTGTCTGGCTATTTAACCCACTCTGCCCTCAGATTGGTGCGGAGCCATCTAATCTCTTAGGCTCATTTGAGACTACTCTGGTCTTCGCCTCTCTCCAGAGATTTCCTCAGCCTTCGTCGTTTTACCAGAGTCATCCCTTGCTTCCTGCCTAACCCTCCTGGAAGGAGCAACTCTCAATACCCAAGTAAGCCATCCTGCTCCTCACCTTCTCTTCGCTGATCCTCTGTGCACAGGTGGAATTCCGTGGCGGCGGAATCTTCTATCCCCTGGCGGAGGACCGAGCAGCATCCCCATCCTCAGCAGTACTGTGGCTACAGGCACTGTCCTCCTGGCTGGACCCTACGGGCCAACCTGAGCTCGTCACCATCTCAGCGAACAGTAAGCCTCTGACATTCTTGCACATTCCACCCGGGGTTCTACTAACGTCTGCTGTCTCTGCTCTATCCATAGGGTTGCCAGGTCGTACGGCGCTCGGCTCACCCCCAGCTGCCACGTCATCGCTGACACACACACAGACACATGCACGCACACATCAAATTAACACAATAAAGGATAATTGTATCTATCCTTGAGTCTGAGTCTGTTTACTGGGTCTATCAATCATGTCAATAGGAGAAAAATTGGAGAGCAGAGAAAACTCCTGACAGCTTACCAACGCCCCAGAACAGACTGAACAAAGAGCAATAATACTTAAGTCTTCTCTAGTGTTGCAGGGTGGTCCAAACTTCATGAAACCTGAGCCGAACCAATTACATTTGAGCCTTGTTCAACAAAAGTAATAAACTTGACCTAGAAGAGGAGATGAAGATAGGTGTCAGGAGCCCATTGGTCACTTAAAGTTCCTGAGGTGGGGGTCATCCCCAGAGCAGAGATAGAGACATTTGATATGAAGAGTGAGACCCTCCTTAAAGTATGTGTGCTGAGTAAAGCATAACTTATTTAGACTTTAGTGACTAAGATATTCTACTTGATAATAGAAAACACAATGTCTCTACACTGTAACTAATTAATTTGTAATAACAAGCATACAAACATTAATTTCTTCTTGAAAATAGAGCAACACATATCAAAATCATATCAATAAAGCATTTGAAACCACATTGTCTGTCTCAGAGTTCAATCCTCGTTCTTCAGGAGCAGGCATTGTTTTCAGAGAAAGAATATGAATTAGTTCATTTGTCCATAAGGCATATATTCCACTGAAAAGAGAGAATTAAATATTCCTAACTCATCCACAAGATGGCACTGTGAAACTGGTTGTTTATTGAAGAGCCTTGGCTTCCCCATCTGGTTCATGTCACTCATAAGTCTGTCAATTAGAACATTCCTTTGTCAAAGAGTCTTGGAGAAAGGGATTAACTTCCACTTTATAGCCAATGGATAGGGTTGCAGCTCTGGTTCTTGGGTGACAGAAGCAGTCTCAAAAGCCAGACTTTTGAATTGAAACAATTTTCTTCAGCAAAGAATGATATTAATAAATTGGAGCTCAAGGTCACGCTACAATGTGTATCCTTGAATGAGAAAATCCATCTGAGGTTTTAGCCATGTTTCCTGTATACAGATTACCTGGGGTTTGTCTTACATATCAGATATAAACTTTTTGAATTCTTGCCCCTTTGATATTAAACTCCTGGCATTCCATTGCAAAATCGTGATTACCATTATGACCCACTAGCCCCTTGATATTTGTAAACTTAAAGATCCCCCACTTAACAAGTCTTCAACTGCTTCCCAATGTAGCCCCTTAATGCCAAGATATTTTTCTGCTGCTTTCACAATGGTTTTGATTTTTTCTGTTTTATTGGAAGTCTGCGCAGTGTAGTTTATCACATCTACCACAAATAAGACAAAATTATTTTCATTCAAAACCAGACTACCTTCCTTAATTCTACTGCATGCACTGCTAGCCTGCACACTTTCCCTATTAGAGTCCACTCCCACTTTTTTAGCTGGCACCTTTATCACAGCTTCTGCATATGTTAATCCCTGGAAGACTTTCACCTGCTGAATTTCTGCTGCTCTTTTGCTGGCTTCACAACCTCAATATACAGAGCTGTCATGACTGAAATAAATAATCAGCCCACGTGCACGGTGCAGCAACAAAAGGAACAATCAAACAACAATACACGTTTGAGGTTCTTTTATTAAATAGCAAAATCCTTGCACAGCTAGTACAGAAACAGTCACTCGCCAGAGGAAGGAGCCTGTGGAAAGAAGACGAGAGCTGAGTGGGGAGGAATAGAGAATGGGAAAATAGGCTAGCCAAACTGCCACTTACGGGAGCTCCGAGGGAGAACCAGCAGGGCCCCAGCGGGGAATAGATGAACCAGCAGGGTGAGGGATGAGCTGGTGGCGCTTGACCGGATGGAGGTTAGCTGAAGTGAGTGGAGATGTGGCAGGAGAGTGTGCGCAGTCCCGGTAACACACCTGCACGATGGCAGCAACCTTTAGGAGGGCAAATAGCATACAGATTAATAACTTTTTAACAAGTGTGAATCAAATACTTGCTGTCTGAACGGCAGTATACCCAGACGAGCCAGCGTTGAATCACTGAAAGATGCCTCCTCGCGCGCTCATGGTAGCGGTTGTCCAAACCCACAGCCTGATCGATAAGACCATCGAGAGTGTTGGGAACCGCATAAACCGCCAGGTCGTCGCGGAGATGGGTGTTTAACCCATGGAGGAATGTGCTGCGTAACGCAACTTCGTTCCACCCCGAGTCCACCGCTTCAACCCCGAACTCCACTGAGTACTCAGCCATGGGCCGAGCGCCCTGGCGGAGAGTCATAAGGCGGCTCATAATGTTCCCTTGACTCTTGGTGTGGTCGAGCACGCGGGAAAAGGCGACCACAAATTGCTCAAAAGTGTAATTTCGCCCTTCCGGGCTGTCTGCTGTGGCCCGAGCCCAACTAAGGGCTCAGTCCCGTAGCAGTAGGGTGAAAAATTTAATTTTCGCAACATCCCCCGGGTACTCCCCTGACCTGCTCCAAATACATCCGTACCTGATGGAGAAACTCCTTACACCTCCCCACCTCCCCCGCGAACAGGGCAGGTGTGGGAACGAAGGTGGTACGGTGCACCAGAGGTAGAACAACGGGAGCAGGCTGAGGAGGAGGAGCCGGGAGAGCCACACCGGCCAAATGCTGCGCGATGCAACAACAAAAGGGACAATCAAACAACAATACACGTTTGAGGTTCTTTTATTAAATAGCAAAATCCTCGCACAGCTACAGGAACAGTCACTCGCTAGAGGACGGAGCCTGTGGAGAGAAGACGATTGCTGAGTGAGGAGGAATAGAGTAAGGGAAAATGGGCTAGCCAAATTGCCACTTACGGGAAGCAGGGTGAGGGATGAGCTGGTGGTGCCTGACCATGTGGAGGTTAGCTGAAGGTGAGTGGAGATGTGGCAGGAGAGCGCGAGCAGTCCCGGTGGTACAACCACACAATGGCAGCAACCTTTAAGAGGGGAAAGAGCACACAGGTTAATAACTTTATAACAAGTGTGAATCAAATACTTGCTGTCTGAACGGCAGTATACCCAGACGAGACAGCGTTGAATCACTGAAGGATGCCTCCTTATGAACGCTGGCTGATGAGAGGGCGCAGGTGTATCCTCTCACTCAGGTGCGATGATGACCTGAGGAGAGGTGAATGGGAAGGAGGGGGCGCGCTCTCGCCACTCATGACACAGAGCTATGTTCACCACCGCAGTTACAGCACTTTAATTTAGCTCCTCTTTCACACTTGCCATATTCATATTCACCGGAGCATCTGGCACATCTTTGTCTACCTTTGCGTATCGCTGCTACATGACCAAACTTTTGACACTTGAAACATCTGAGTGGAAGAGGAACGTAAAGTCTGACTTCATAGCTCATGTAGCCAATATACACCTTACTTGGAAATCTTGTTTCCTTCAAATTTTAACATTACCGACAGATTATCACATTTTTCACCATTTCTATTAGTTTTCAACCTTTGTACCTCTGTCACTTTTGCTCCAATTAAGTTTTTCATTATTTCATCAGTTGAGACAGCCATTGAAATGCCCGATATCACTCCTCTCATTGCCTTATTTCCTTCCAACACTGAACACTGCACATTTTCCCCCTGCATCTTATTGACTCTGATTGCTTTTCCTTGTTGAACACTATCTTCACATGTAACTAGTAACAAACCACTATGAAGAATTCTTGAATTTAAAACTTCTTCAAGTAACTTATTAATTGCATTTGTGAGCTTAATTGGGTTCCACTCACAAAATGATGCCACTTCCTGATTAAGATTAATGATTACACACCTTCTGTTTATTCTGGGATTGTTCATCTTGAATCATCAGCACACTCTTGATTTTCTTTACGTTTATGTTTGCGTCTTTTAGACTCCACCGTGCTCCAAACTTCCTCTTTCCTGCTTCCTACCTCCATTCCTCCTAGCTCACTCCCCGTTTCATCACCACCTACTGCCTGCTCTGCCATCTCCTGTCCATTCACAACTCAGTTGTGCCACACTGGTTCAAAGTTCAGGCCTCTCGTCGCCATATAAGGAGTTCTGAACAACTCCTTTGAACAACTCCTACTATGATGTCATATAGACATCATAGGCACATGAGATCAGAACACTCTTTCTACGGGCATGCAGAAATGCTTGCTTACTCTTGCTTTCGACAGGCATGCTGAAATACTTGCTTAACCATGTCAAAGATCAAAGGCAGGCATCACCACGTTTACACTTGCCATGGTAAAAGTAACTTTCTACGGGCATGCAGAAATGCTTGCTTACACCTGCTTTCTACGGACATGCAGAAATATCATTACTCTTCACTCCATAATTCACGAAATCTCTGTGTGTCTGTCATGACCAAAGAGCGTAGGACTGGCTCTGATGTTCCTATGATCTCTACATGATGTCCTATGATGTTCTGATGTATAGCGTACTCATGTCTGAAATGTCCTATGATGTACCTATGTATAACGACTCGTGTGAAAAAACTGTCATGACCAAAGATCATAGGACCACCTATGATGTTCGTATGATCTCTACATGATGTGCTATGATGTTCCTTTGTATAACGACTCCTTATGTGTAAAACACCCTCTGATGTTCCTATGTATAACGACTCCTTATGTGTAAAAAAAATTATCCGTCCTTGGACTGCATCACTCACGATCATAGGACTCACGGTGACATCATCAAAGATCAAAGGCAGGCAACACTCACGCTCACTCACGATCATAGGACATCAGAGATCAAAGGGAGGCATCACTCTTCTTCTTCTTCTTCTTTTAGATTTGATTGGCGATTGGCAACCATCTTACAGGTGCATTACCACCACGTACTTCACTCTATATCATCACTATATGTCTTGGCTGTGGCAACTGCCACCAACCTCAGTCCATTCCTTCTTCTTCCTCTTCCTCCAGACCTGACTGGCGGCTGGAAACCAGCCCACAGGGGCACCATCGCCACGCACTTCACTCCATATCACTCATGATCATGGGACTCGCTATGACATCATCAAAGATCATAGGACTCGCTATGACACCATCAAAGATCAAATGCAGGCATGACTAAACGAGTGCTGCTGTGCTTGCATACACCCTTGCTTACACCTGCTTTCTATGGGCATGCAGCAATGCTTGCTTACACTTGCTTTCTATGGGCATGCACGGGTATGCAAGGGCATGCACGGGTATGCACTAGTATCTCAAGAAATTTCTGTGTGTGTGTGTGTGTCGGTCTGCCTGTCTGTGTGTCACGATCATAGGACTTTGTGTTGCCATGGTAACCATGTCAAAGGTCAAACGCAGGCATCACTGAACGAGTGGTGACATCAAAGATCAAAGACAGGTTTCACCATGGTTACTGTTGCCATGGTAACCATGTCAAAGCTCAAAGGCAGGCATCACCATGATTACTGTTGCCATGGTAACCATGTCAAAGCGAGTGGTGACGTCAACGATCAAAGGCAGGTTTCACCATTGCTACTGTTGCCATGGTAATGAGCAGGCATCACCATGGTTACTGTTGCCATGGTAACCAGCAGGCATCACCATGGTTACTGTTGCCATGGTAACCATGTCAAAGCGAGTGGTGACGTCAACGATCAAAGGCAGGTTTCACCATTGCTACTGTTGCCATGGTATCCATGTCAAAGCGAGTGGTGACGTCGAAGATCAAAGGCAGGTTTCACCATGGTTACTGCTGCCATGGTAACAATGTCAAAGGTCAAAGGCAGGCATGCTGCAGAAATGGTTGCTTATAATTGGTTTCTACAGGCATGCAAGGGTACCATGTCAAAGATCAAAGGCAGGCATGCAAAAATGCTTGCTTACACTTGCTTTCTACGGGCATGCAGAAATACTTGCTGATACTTGGTTTCTATGGGCATGCAAGGGTATGCACTAGTCTGTATTAATTCAAGAAATCGCTGTGTGTCTGTCTGTGTGTGTCACAATCATTGGACTTTGTGTTGCCATGGTAACCATGTCAAAGCTCAAAGGTAGGCATCACTGAACGAATGGTGATGTCAAAGATCAAAGGCAGACATCACTGAGGAAGTAGTAACTTCAAAGATCAAAAGCAGGTTTCATAGGACTTGCTGACATCATCAAAGATCAAAGGCAGGCATCACTGAATGAGTGGGGATGTCAAAGATCAAAGGCAGGTTTCATAGGACTCGCTATCACACCATCAAAGATCAAAGACAGCCATCACTAAATGAGTGGTGACATCAAAGATCAAAGGCAGGCATCACTGAATGAGTGATGTCAATGATCAAAGGAACGCATCGCTGTATGACATCATCAAATATCAAAGGCAGGCATCACTGAACAAGTGGTGATGTCAAAGATCAAAGGCAGGCATCACTAATTGAGTGGTGACATCAAAGATCAAAGCCAGGCATCACTGAATGAGTGGTGATGTCAAAGATCAAAGGCAGGGTTCACCATGGTTACTGTTACCATGGTTACCATGTCAAAGATCATGCAGCATGAAAGATCATGCAGCAGAAATACTTGCTTATACTTGGTTTCTACAGGGATGCATGGGTACCATGTCAAAGATCAAAGGCAGGCATGCAGAAATGCTTGCTTACACTTGCTTTCTACGGGCATGCAGAAATAGTTGCTTATGCTTGGTTTCTACAGGCATGCACAGATATGTATGAGTGACCATAAAAGGAATTGTTCACATGTAACCATGTCAAAGATCAAAGGCAGGCATCACCATGATTGTTGTTGCCATGGTAACAGTAACTTTCTACGGGCATGCAGAAATGCTTCCTTACACCTGCTTTCTATGGGCATGCAGAAATACTTGCTAATGCTTGGTTTCTATGGGCATGCACGGGTATCCACTAGTCTGTCTATTAATTCAAGAAATCTGTGTGTGTGTGTGTGTGTGTGTGTGACAATCATACGACTCGCTATGACATCATCAACGACCAAAGGCAGGCATTACTGAACGAGTAGTGACATCAAAGATCAAAGGAAGGTTTCACCATGGTTACTGATGCCATGGTAACCATGTCAAAGATCAAAGGCAGGCATCAACATGGTTACTTTTGCCATGGTAACCATATCAAAGATCAAAGGCAGGCAGGCAGAAATGCTTGCTTACACTTACTTTCCATGGGCATGCAGAAATGCTTGCTTAACCATGTCAAAGCTCACAGGCAGGCATCACCATGGTTACTGTTGCCATGGTAACAGTAACTTTCTCTGGCCATGCAGAAATACTTGTCTTATACTTAGTTTCTATGGGCATGCACGGGTATGCAGTAGTTATGATATGTAACTTCCATCCATCCATCCATCTTCTACCGCTTTTCCGGAGGTCCGGGTCACGGAGGCAGCAGTTCAAGCAGAGAAGCCCAGACTTCCCTCTCCCCAGCCACCTGCTCCAGCTCTCCAGGGAGGATACCAAGGCGTTCCCAGACCAGCTGGGAGACATAGTCTCTCCACCGAGTCCTGGGTCTGCCCCGGGGTCTCCTCCCAGTGGGATGTGCCTGAAACACCTCAAGTGGGAGGCGTCCAGGAGGCATCCTAATCAGATGCCCATACCACCTCAACTGACTCCTTTCAATGTGGAGGAGCAGCGGTTCTACTCTGAGCCTCTCCCGGATGACTGAGCTCCTCACCCTATCTCTGAGGGTGAGTCCAGCAATCCTACGGAGAAAGCTCATTTCAGCCGCTTGTATCCGCGATCTTGTTCTTTCAGTCATTACCCAAAGCTCGTGACCATAGGTGAGAGTAGGAACGTAGATTGACTGGTAAATCGACAGCTTTGCTTTAGAACTAAGCTCCCTCTTCACCACAACAGACCGGTACAACGTCTGCATCACTGCAGATGCTGCTCCGATCCGTCTGTCAATCTCTCGCTCCATTTTCCTCTCACTCGTGAACAAGACCCCAAGACACTTAAACTCCTCCACTTGGGGCAGGAGCCTGTCCCCAACCCAGAGAGGACAATCCACCTTTTTCCGGCTGAGGACCATGGACTCGGACTTGGAGGTGCTGATTCTCATCCCAGCCGCTTCACACTCAGCGGCAAACCGTCCCAGCAAGAGCTGTAGGTCATTGCTGGATGAAGCCAACAGGACATCATCTGCAAACAACAGAGATGAGATCCTGTGGTCACCAAGCATGACACTCTCCGTTCCCTGGCTGCGCCTAGAAATCCTGTCCATAAAAATTATGAAAAGGATCGGTGACAAAGGGCAGCCCTGGCGGAGTCCAACTCTCACTGGGAATGACTCCGACCGAGTGTTGGCAATACGAACCAAACTCTCACAACGGTCGTACAGAGACCGAATATCTCGTAACAACAAGCCCGATACCCCATACTCCCGAAGCACCCCCCACAAAAAACCACGAGGGACGCGGTCAAATGCCTTCTCCAAGTCCACAAAACACATGTAAACTGGTTGGGCAAACTCCCACGAACCCTCAAGAATTCTCGA
This sequence comes from Pholidichthys leucotaenia, assembly GCA_020510985.1. Classification (NCBI taxonomy): domain Eukaryota; kingdom Metazoa; phylum Chordata; class Actinopteri; order Cichliformes; family Pholidichthyidae; genus Pholidichthys; species Pholidichthys leucotaenia. The sequence goes on along the minus strand of CM035839.1, from coordinate 297,460,072 downwards.
GAGGGTAAAGAGCTGGTCCGATGTGCCACGGCCGGGACGAAAACCACATTGCTCCTCCTGAATCCGAGGTTCGACCAGCGGCCGGACTCTCCTCTCCAGTACTTTGGCATTGACCTTCCCAGGGAGGCTGAGGAGTGTGATCCCTCTAAAGTTGGAGCACACCCTCCGGTCCCCTTTTTTGAAGAGAGGAACCACCACCCCACTTTGCCATGCCAAAGGCACTGCCCCCAACCTCCACACAATGTTGCAGAGGCGTGTCAACCATGACAGCCCAATAACATCCAGGGCCTTGAGGTACTCAGGGCGAATCTCGTCCACCCCCGAGGCCCGGCCACCAAGGAGATTTTTAACCACCTTGGCGACCTCAGCCCCTGTGATAGGCGAGTCATCCCCCTCGTCCCCAAACCCTGCTTCCTCTGTGGAAGGCGTATCAGTGGGATTGAGGAGATCCTCGAAGTATTCCTTCCACCGCCCGACGATATCCCCAGTCGAAGTCAACAGTGTCCCATCCGCACCATACACAGTGTGGACAGGGAGCTGCTTTCCCCTCCTGAGGCGCCGGACAGTTTGCCAGAATCTCTTTGAGGCCAATCGAAAGTCTTGTTCCATGGCCTCACCGAACTCCTCCCATACCCGGGTTTTTGCTTCAGCAACCACCCGATTGATATGCAACTTTTTAAAGTTAAAAAAATAGCTATTTTTCTGTCTTTTTCAATTTGTCTCCTTTATTCTTTCAAATTTGTACAGAATTTACATTTACACGTTACATTGGTGACCCCCCCCATCCCCCTTGTTAAAAAAAAAACAACAAATCACACACTGTTCACAATAATTCAATAACTGGGAATAAACAGATAATGGTAATTAGCTGATGTGACGTGTTTACATGCTCTGAATAAACAGATTATTGGGCAGTAAACTGCGTGTTAATGTCACGTTAACATACACACAAATAAACCGATAATGGGTTATTACGACCGACTGGCTGTAAGTGCGACGGTGTTTGACCCATTTATCACTGTTTGTAGCTTTATTTGTTAATTTGTTTGTGTGTCTTACAATTTCTGTCAGCGTGTATTGGACCGCTCTTAGTCTGGCCCTTCCTCCAGGACCAGTTTGTCTTACCAGAGGAAAACTGCCCCAGACAACGTGGTTCCTGGGTTCAGTACACTGCAAAAAATGAAATCTTAGTAAGAAAAAATATCTTAAATGAAGGATATAACTTGTTTTTTCTCTGACAGGATATTTTTTATCATGAAGTTTCTGTAAGAAAATTTTACTTATAAGATATTTTTCACTTGTTTAAAGCAATTTAATCTGATTTTAAGTGACAAATTTCTGCCACCGGAGCAAGAAAAATTCATTCATTTGCCAGAAAAGTTTTTCCTGTTTCAAGCAATTTGCTAAGTACATTTTTTCTTGCTCCAGTGGCAGAAATTTTTTACTTAAAATTAGACTAAATTGCTTAAAACAAGTGAAAAATACCTTATAACAAGTGAAACTGTCTTACGGAAAAATCAAGAATTACATTCTTGATTTGAGATATTTTTTCTGACTAAGATTTCATTTTTTGCAGTGTAGGGAAGTGTTTTTCAACAAGGGTTCCTGATATGTTCAGATTTCTTTGGGAAATTATTTAATTGTGCATGGATGTCGACAGAACCCAAGCACAACAAATTAATTCACAATTTTTTGGACCGAATAAAATGTGAAATTAGACCATTTCCCGCAGAAACCTGAATGTATCAGGGCACTGTGGTTGAAAAACTCTGCACTAGGGCACACAAACCTCTCCACCACGATAAGGTGGCAGTCCACAAACGGCCCCCTTCCCCACCCATTTTTTTAAGGAGGAAACTGGAACTTCCAGGAAAACCTCCAACAGTCACACCAAACCCACCCTTCTGCTGACAGAAAGAAACAGCAGTCGGGAGAAGGAAGGGACAGATTACTAAAATCCGAAACACAACGGAGCCGAGATTGCTGATGTTCATCACTAACAGTGCTGGGGAGAACCAAGACATCCGGAAGAAACCCCAAAACACTGTTTTGTTTTGTTTTTTTTAATTCTGTCACATCCCATTCCATTGTGGGTTTTAGTAGGCACTGGGACAGAGACGAGTGGTTCAGTCGTCATCCTTTGGGAGTATAAAGCAGCGCAGCATCAACATCCAGATGATGAACATCTTTTTCATTTTTGTCATCTTCTCCTCACCCTCCCCGGGGTCTGGTGTGGTAGACAAGAGGTTTGTGTGCTTCTCCTTGTCATTTACAGTGGTTTCCTTTGTGTCTGGAGTCCTTTCCTTGTAGAGTCTTGGTTCAACTTGACTTGTACCTGATGAATGTACCTGAGGTATTTCTGGCTCTGTGATCACAGAGGGTCCTGCTGGTTGGCCCTTTCCTATTAGACTGTCTCCTGATTCCATTAGATCACTGGACCCTGCTTCAACTGCTGTGATAGTTCCAAGTACATCTTCCTGAGTTGCTCCTGGCCCTATGATCTGAGATAGCCCTGGTTCCTGTACCTGGGTGGCTTCTACAGTGCTTTTCTGAGTGATTTCTGACACTCCTACCTGAGTGGTCCCTTTTGAGTCTACTGCCTGGCCGGTTCCTTGCTCCAGTTTGTGGTTGGTGTCTTGTTTGGTTTTATGACTGGGACCGATCGTTCCTCTTGTGATGAACGGGTGGGTGAGGACTTGGCTGGGTGTGATCCTCTCACTGGGATCCAACCAAAGCATTGCTTTCAACAGATCAATGCAGTCTATCCTTTCTTCATCCTCCACCACATTAAGGTTCACCAGTGTCAGTCTGTTCAAATCGTCCAGGCAGTCTAAGTCAGAGATTCTGAAATGTCTTGGAGGGCTGAATTGCTTGCCGTAGTACTCCTCAAGTGTCTTTAATCTCCAGATGCCAGAAAGTTCCTTACAAAAGTACATATCGGTGTATTTGCCATCATTCAGCATGTGGTTTGGTGGTAGTCCCAAAAGAGCAACAACATGTTGCAGTGTGTTGTATTCAATTTCTCCAACAAAGAGTAACTCAGCCTGCAGTAGATAGCACATCACCACTCCCAGAGACCACATGTCAATGGCCTCTGAATACTCACATCCCACCATCATTTCTGGAGACCGGTAACGCAACATTTGGCGACAGTCACCCTTCCTTGCTGCAGAGGTTTTCAGAGATAATCCAAAATCCACCAGTTTCACCCTAAGAGGCCTCTCTCTGTGGTTTACCACCATGATGTTATCCATCTTCAGGTCTGCGTGGATCACTCTCACCTTCTTCAGGGCCTGGAGTGCCGTGGCCATCTGCTTGACTATCCCTCTGACTTCATCCACCTCCAGAGGTTGCAGGTCTCTGCAGCATGCCATGTACCTATACAGAGTCATATCCAGCAACTCAAAGGCAAAAGCCACTAGCTTGCCCTTCAGATGGACTGGCTCGATGAAGCGGACGATGTTACACATGTCAAAGTTTTTGATGAGCTCTAAGATGTAGAGCTCATTTTTTATGAAGCGGTGGGATGTAAGAATTTTAACGGCCACCGTTTCGCCTGTGTCGTTCTTTTTACACTGCATGACATGTGAAAAGTCTCCAGATCCTAGAAAATTCTCCACCGTGTAGTTGTCAGGTAGAGTGTAAAAAAGGCTGTTGATGTTGCCAGGGAGGTTGTCCGAATCCAATGACATCCACATTATGAAGAAGGCTGTCTTTGCTAAAGACTGATCTGCCGATTCGATTACCTGACCAACTGTCAGGTGACTGCAAGAAGTTTAAGCAAAGCAAACAATATACAATTCAAAGTTTAACAAATACTGAGAGAATATCTTCTTCTTCTAGATTTGATTGGCAGTTGGCAACCAGCTTACAGGTGCATTACCACCACATACTTCACTCTATATCATCACTCTATCTGGTCAAGAATTACTCTCTTCAACTGATATATTCTCTTCTTCTTTTAGATTTGATTGGCGGTTGGCAACCAGCTTACAGGTGCATTAGCACCACATACTTCACTCTATATCATCACTCTATCTGGTCAAGAATCACTCTCTTCAACTGATATATTCTTATTCTTCTTTTAGATTTGATTGGCGGTTGGCCACCACACACTCTATATATGTCTCCTGAGAGAATATCAGAAAGTAAGCAAGCATTTCTGCATGCCTGTAGAAAGTTTCTGAGTCCTATGATCTTTGATGATGCCATAGTGAGTCCTTTGATCTTTGATGATGTCATAGCAAGTCCTATGCTCTTTGATGATGTCATAGTGAGTCCTAAGATCTTTGATGATGTCATAGTGAGTCCTAAGATCTTTGATGATGCCATAGCGAGTCCTATGATCGTGAGTGATGCCTGCCTTTGATCTTTGATGATGTCATAGTGAGTCCTATGATTGTGAGTGATGCCTGCCTTTGATGTTTGATGATGTCATAGCGAGTTCTATGATCATGAGTGATGCCTGCCTTTGATCTTTGATGATGTCATAGAGAGTCCTATGATCATTTAGTGAGTCCAATGATTGTGACACACAGATCCACAGAGATTTCTTGAATTATACTGTATATACTAGTGCATACCTGTGCATGCCCGTGCATACCCATGGATGCCCACAGAAAGCAAGTGTAAGCAAACATTTCTGCATGCCCGTAGAAAGTTACTTTTACCATGGCAACAGCAACCATGGTGAAACCTGCCTTGGATGATTGACGTCACCACTCATTTGTTGATGCCTGCCTTTGATCTGTGATGCCTGCCTTTGATCTTTGATAATGTCATAGCGAGTGGTATGATCATGAGTAATGCCTGCCTTTGATTTTTGATGATGTCATAGCGAGTCCTATGATCGGGAGTGAAGCCTGCCTTTGATCTCTTTGCAAATCCTATGATGTTTTAGGGAGTCCTATGATCGTGACATCATGACACTGTGACAGAGATTTCTTGAATTATATATAGAGTAATGATATTCCTTGTCTCCAGGGCATGGGTCCCAGCCCACATCCTCGCTTTAAATTGGGATTTTCTGTATTTCACCTTATTGTTATTATCCTGGGTTGCTATTATTGTTATTATATCAGCATTATTATTATTACCTCCGCCAAGGACGTTATGTGATCATCGGCGTTGGTTTGTCTGTCTGTTTGTCTGTTTGTTTGTTAGCAAGATAATTCAAAACGTTATGGACGGATTTTCATGAAATTTTCACAGATCGTCAGAAATGGGGTATCCTACAGATGATTACATTTTGGTGGTGATCCGGATCACTATCCAGAAGAAAACCGCCATTACATAAAATGCCATTTTCCTCAATAACTACTGAACCACTAATCCTATCATTGTGAATCCAATTGCTAGTCATATGTTTTCATGGTCAAGGAATCTGAAAACGTACACACAAACACTGTATGGGGGGAACTGTGGCGCTAAACCGCCATTATGGAAAATGCCATTTTCGTCAATAACTACTGAACCACTAATCCTATCATTGTGAATCCAATTGCTAGTCATGCAGGGAGTGGGCGAACAATATGAATCTGTTTTTCAATAGGTTTGACCAACCACCCTCCCCCCTGACTGCACAACAACCACTGCTGCCTCTAAAGACATCAAGTCCTGCTGCCCACTCCCCACTCCACCAACACCCCCCCCACTCCCAACACACAGCCCCCCATCCTGACCCTGACCAGGACCCAGGTGAGGATGGAGCTGAGGAAGATCAAGGTGGGGAAGGCGACGGGACCAGATGGCATCAGCGCAAAGCTCCTCAAGTCCTGTGCAGACCAGCTGTGTGGGATCCACAACCCACACAGAAGTACATCTTCAACCTGAGCCTGAAGCTGGGGAGGGTACCACAGCTGTGGAAAACATCTTGTGTGGTACCTGTACCAAAAACTTCCCACCCCAAAGACCTGAACAGCTACAGACCGGTGGCCTTGACGTCCCACTTGATGAAGACCCTGGAGAGACTGCTCCTTGCTCACCTCCGCCCCCTGGTGGAACCAGCGATGGATCCACTCCAGTTCGCCTACCAGCATGGCATTGGGGTGGAGGATGCGGTGATCTTCCTCCTTCACCGTTCTCTGTCCCACCTGGAGAAGCCCGGGAATGTGGTGAGGATCATGTTCTTTGACTTCTCCAGTGCTTTCAACACCATCCAACCGATGATCCTGAAGGACAAGATGCTGCGCGCAGGGGTGGACCAGCACCTGTCATCATGGATCCTGGACTACCTCACGAACCAGCCTCAGTTTGTGAGAACCCGGGACTGTGTGTCCGACACGATCATCGGTAGCACGGGGGCCCCCCAGGGAACGGTGTTGGCTCCCTTCCTGTTCACTCTTTATACTGCGGACTTCTCACACAACACAACACACTGCCATCTACAGAAGTTCTCTGATGACTCTGCGATCGTTGGCCTCATCTCCAATGGAGATGAAGCTGAGTACAGAGGGCTTATCCAGGACTTCGTGGACTGGTGCCATCGGAACTGCCTCCAGATCAACGCGAGGAAAACTAAGGAGCTGGTGGTGGACTGCCGCAGGCATGGACAACCCCTCACAGCACCAGTAAATATACAGGGAACAGACATTGAGATGGTGACATCCTACAAGTACCTGGGTGTTCATCTGAACAATAAACTAGACTGGTCACACAATACTGACGCACTCTACAAGAAGGGACAGCGCAGGCTGTTCCTACTGAGGAGACTCAGGTCTTTTGGTGTGCAAGGGGCGCTACTGAAGACATTCTATGACACGGTGGTGGCATCAGCCATCACTTTTGGAGTGGTCTGCTGGGGTAGTGGCATTACTGCAGCCGATAGGAAGAGACTGAACAAACTGATCAAGAAAGCTAGCTCTGTCCTGGGGCAGCGCCTTGATCCGGTGGAGGAGATAGGAGAGAGAAGGACGGTGGCTAAACTGTCATCTCTGCTGGAGTCCGAGTTCCACCCTATGCAGGACATACTGAATGCACTGAGGAGCTCATTTAGCAGCAGACTACATCATCCCAGGTGCACAACCGAGAGGTTTCGCAGGCCCTTCCTACCAACGGCTGTCAGACTGTACAACCTAAGCAGGGCTGCTCGCAGAGATAGCAAAAAAGATGTAACAACCTAATAGTTTTTTGAATGCAAAGGATGCAATAGACTTACACAATGGTCCCCTCCGGCATACAACTAGGAAAATACCGGTCGCCATGGAGGGTGAGAATATGTATGGGCACATAATCATACCATGTAGGATAACTAAGTAGACGGTTGTGCTGTTTCATCCCATCTAGCAACAATGCTCTGCACTGTGTGTGTTTATACAGTATATTTACATATTTATTCCATCTAGCTACAATGCTCCGCACTGGGTGTGTTTATATTTATATATCTATATATTTATTCCATCTAGCTACAATGCTCTGCACTGTGTATTTATATATCTACATATTATTCCATCTAGCTACATTGCTCCGCACTGTGTGTTTATATATTTACATATTTATTCCACCTAGCTGCAATGCTCCGTACTGTGGGTGTTTATATATCTACATATTTATTCCATCCAGCTACAATGCTCTGCACTGTGTGTCTGTGTGTATATATATATATATATTTATAGTAATATGTACATATGTATATTAGCTGCTCTTGCTTTTTTTTCTTGTCTTCTGATTGTTGCTCTCAGTGTTGCTATCCCTGTGCTGTTGCAATCCTGGAATTTCTCCGTTGTGGGACTAATAAAGACATCTTATATGTTTTCATGGTCAAGGAATCTGAAAACGTACACACAAACACTGTATGGGGGGCACTGTGGCGCTTGGTGGAGGTCTGTGCTCTCCGAGTGCTTTTCTAGTTATTATTATTATTATTATTATTATTATATTATTATTTGAAGGCCCTGTAACACAGAGCGCTGGGAGGACCTTGCAATGGACCGCTCCAAATGGAGAGGCACCCTGACCAGACAGCTCAAGGCGGGTGAAGAGAGACTGACTGCTGCAGCAGATGAAAAAAGGACCCGCAGGAAGAACCGCCACAGACCCAGCAGCACGGAGAGACCTGTGTGACAGGGACTGCCATTCGCGCATCGGCCTGTTCAGCCACAGGCAGTGCTGTTCCAGCAGAGTAGACGTTTAGGATTCTCTTCCATGGTCATCATAGACCGACGGAGGCCGACGATGTATTATCATTACTAGTACATACCCATGCATACCTGTCCATGCCCGTAGAAACCAAGTATAAGCAAGTATTTATGCATGCCCGTGGCTGAAGGGTCTCCTCCTGTCTCAAACGGCTGTGTTGATAACAGTCATTCCTGCGGTGTACTGCTGGAACCTGAGGTGTTTCATGTTCACGGCATCTTTTCTGACGTACAGCAGTTCCCCTCATTCTATTGCTGTCCATCTGGTGAGTCTTCCTTCTTCTTCTGGTTCAGACCACTGGTTGAGGGATAGGTGTGTCGTAATTCCAGCATTGGCAGCCAGCTGACTATTCCGCATCTCCTCGGTCTCAGCTTCTCTGTGCCTTGCCTGGAGTGCAGCGTTGCTCGCTTTTTGGGCTTCAAGAGACTCAGCATGTGCATGGTGCACTGCCACATGTATCCTGTCTGTTTGTGCATCCCTTGTCTGTCGTACCTTATACTGGTGAATGGTCTCCTCCTGTCTCAGACGGGTGCGATGTACTGCTGGAACCTCAGGCATTTCATCTTCATGGCATCTTTTCTGACATGCAGCAGTTGTCATTCTATTGCTCTCCATCTGGTGGGTCTTCTTCTTTTTCTTGTTCTTTGAGACCACTGGTTGCGGGATAGGTGCGTCGTAATTCCAGTTCATGGACAGGATCATGAAAATAGATTGAGCAAAAAGAGGCTTTCCGGCATGGACTCACTGTATGACATCATAAAGACATGAGAGTCCTATGTCTATGTGCCATCATATAGGCATCGCATGAGAGTCCTATATGACATCATAAGACCGTCATCTAGGCATCGCGAGTCCTATGATGCCTGAGTTCATAGGACATCCTATGATGTTCAGGCAGAGATCATAGGCTGTCCTATGATGTCCTATATACATGACAGACACACACACACACACATTTCTTGCTTTTAATAGAGTGAAGAGTGATGATCATTATTGCCTTGGTCTTCTTCTTCTCTCGATTACTGGCGGATAGCAAACAACTGAATGGTGCATACCGACATCTACTGTACAAAAGTGTGTAATATTATGTCATCTGAGCCTGACCGCTAAATTCTATGACTTAATCCTGTGTTATTTAAAAAAGAGAAAAGAGCCCTTCTCATGATTCTTATTGCCTCTCCAGCTCCATCTGTTCCCAGAATCCCAGTTAAATTCCATTCCCTACCGGCCTCTCGAACTTCATTTTCCATTATCTGTCTTTTATTTCCGTATTTGTGACAGTGTAATAAGATTGTGCTCGACATTTTCTTTTACTCCACATTCTCTACATTTGTCACTTTCGCGTTTCCCCATGGCGAATAAAGTGCCATTTAAAAACCTGTGTGATCCAGTCTGAGTCTTGCCTCTCCCCGGTCCCCTGTGTGTGATTATCTGTGCAGCCCCACCCATCCCATTTTCTGTAGCGATGCCCTGGCGTCTCTGTTTGCCCCTGCTTGCTACTTCTTCTCCTGCTTGTTACCGTTCCGTGTCATGTTGATTACCTGTGTCTATATACAGTAGCTCCCCTTGTCTTCTAAATGGCTGAATGCCGAGTGGAGAGCTATAGCAATGGCATCTTCAGTGGATCTGCTCTGCCTGTAGGCAAACTGGTACCATTCAAAGTCTGGGGGGAGACTAGACAAAAGATGTTTCAATACCATTTTCTCAAAGCACTTCATAATAATGGGTGTTAATGCTACTGGTCGATAGTCATTCAGACTGCTAATAATATGTTTTTTAGGCACAGGAATAATGACTGCAGATTTTAAACACTGTGGAACAATGGCTGCCTTGAGAGACAAATTAAAAATGTCAGTCAAAACAGAGCATAGCTGATCTGCACATGCTCTGAGCACCTTTCCTGGCACTCCATCGGGACCAGTAGCCTTTCTCGGGTGAACTGCTCTCAGTGTCTGTCTCACCTCATGATCCTGCAGGGTAAGCACATCAGAGCTGGCATTCAGTAATGTCAGTGGGTCTGGGCGAGATGTATTTGCCTCAAACCGTGCAAAAAAGCAGTTCAATTCTTCTGCCAGTGAGGCGCTGATGTCACTGGAAATGATGCTGCTGCTCTTATAGTTGGTTGATTTCACCTATGGTGAAAGCCTTGCCATTTCGTGGGAGTTTGCCCAACCAGTTTACATGTGTTTTGTGGACTTGGAGAAGGCATTTGACCGCGTCCCTCGTGGATTTTTGTGGGGGGTGCTTCGGGAGTATGGGGTATCGGGCTTGTTGTTACGAGCTATTCGGTCTCTGTACGACCGTTGTGAGAGTTTGGTTCGTATTGCCAACACTCGGTCGGAGTCATTCCCAGTGAGAGTTGGACTCCGCCAGGGCTGCCCTTTGTCACCGATCCTGTTCATAATTTTTATGGACAGGATTTCTAGGCGCAGCCAGGGAATGGAGGGTGTCATGCTTGGTGACCACAGGATCTCATCTCTGTTGTTTGCAGATGATGTTGTCCTGTTGGCTTCATCCAGCAATGACCTACAGCTCTTGCTGGGACGGTTTGCCGCTGAGTGTGAAGCGGCTGGGATGAGAATCAGCACCTCCAAGTCCGAGTCCATGGTCCTCAGCCGGAAAAAGGTGGATTGTCCTCTCTGGGTTGGGGACAGGCTCCTGCCCCAAGTGGAGGAGTTTAAGTATCTTGGGGTCTTGTTCACGAGTGAGGGGAAAATGGAGCGAGAGATTGACAGACGGATCGGAGCAGCATCTGCAGTGATGCAGACGTTGTACCGGTCTGTTGTGGTGAAGAGGGAGCTTAGTTCTAAAGCAAAGCTGTCGATTTACCAGTCAATCTACGTTCCTACTCTCACCTATGGTCACGAGCTTTGGGTAATGACCGAAAGAACAAGATCGCGGATACAAGCGGCTGAAATGAGCTTTCTCCGTAGGATTGCTGGACTTGCCCTCAAAGATAGGGTGAGGAGCTCAGTCATCCGGGAGAGGCTCAGAGTAGAACCGCTGCTCTTCCACATTGAAAGGAGTCAGTTGAGGTGGTATGGGCATCTGATTAGGATGCCTCCTGGACGCCTCCCACTTGAGGTGTTTCAGGCACGTCACACTGGGAGGAGACCCCGGGGCAGACCCAGGACTTGGTGGAGAGACTATGTCTCTCAGCTGGTCTGGGAACGCCTTGGTATCCCCTCTGAAGAGCTGGAGCAGGTGGCTGGGGAGAGGGAAGTCTGGGCTTCTCTGCTTGAACTGCTGCCTCCGTGACCCGGGCCTCCGGAAAAGCGGTAGAAGATGGATGGATGGATGGATGGATGGATGGATGGATTCAAGAAATCAAGTCCTTACTTGTGTACGACTGCCAAACATTGTTGGATCTTAGACTTTCTGCCGAGGATCTTATTTCGTCTGATTATGGTGGACAGAACCCTCCGCTCTTGTCAGATATCCCGCCTTACCTGTATCGGGCCTCAGCCCCTCTCTCCGAGCGAAGGCGGAGGCGGAGGAAGAGGCCTCACCGTCACCGTGGGAAACGCAGTGGTTGGCTGGTGAAACTGGCACATTTCTTCTCTGTTCCTCGGACTCCGGGCAGATTTTGTTCCCTGGATCCTGCTGATGCCTGCCTGGTCCCCGTGACTGGCCTTGGTGAGGTGAGCCGGCCCCAGTGCTGCTACTCTCCCAGGCCCCGCCAGCATGGGGTAAATCCCTTGCACCTGAGACCGCTGCGGCACGTTTCCTGTTCTGCTGAGGCCCAGGCTCCAGCTCCAGCCCAGATTGGCCTGGTAAATGCCAGATCGCTGGCAAATAAAACTTACATCCTGAAGGATTTCGTCAGCTCCCGGGAACTGGATTTCTTTTTCACTGCGGAGACCTGGCAGACTGTGGGTGAACTCTCTGCTCTGTCCAAAGTTTTACCCCCAGGTTATTGTTATTTTAATTCCCCACGGACAACAGGACGAGGAGGAGGAACGGCAACTGTTTACAAAAATGACTATAAATGTAAGCAGTGCTTTTTACCTTCTCCATTCTCCAGCTTTGAACTGACTTTCTTTGAGGTGGGTCAAATAAACCCTGAACTGTGTGATGTCATGTACAGACCACCCAAATATAATAAGGACTTTTTAAATGACTTTGCCATTTTCTTGGCTGGTATTGTTACAAATTATGATCGTGTTCTTATCGTTGGAGATTTTAACATACATGTCTGTTGTCCTGATAAGCCGCTGGTGAAAGACTTTTTAAATGTCATTGATTCTCTAAATCTGGTGCAGTCCGTGACTGGTGGCGCTACTCACGAGCACAGACACACGGTAGATCTTGTCCTCTCGTATGGCCTGTCTGTTGTTAATTTAGAAATCTGTGACACTGTGTTGTCCGACCATCTGCCTGTATTATTTGAGGCTGATCTGTCACGTGCTGCAGCTAAAACTCACGCTGCTGCTCAGCGCTGCTGGGTTTTTAACCCTTCCACTGCCGGTCGGTTCTCCGCTGCCTTTGACCAGCTCTGTGTCCCTCCCGGCTCCATCTCATCTGAGGAGGATCTCAGCTCCTGGTTTCACTCCTCCTGCCAAACCATCTTGGACTCTGTGGCTCCACTGAAAACCAAGCAGCCTCGATCCAAACCTGAGTCGTGGTACAATGACAGAACTCGTGCAGTCAGACAGGAGTGGCGCAGAGCTGAACACAGATGGAAGAAGGACAAACTGCAGGTATCACTGCAGATTTTAAAAGACTACTGGCGTCAGTATCAAAACACTCTCAAGCAGGAAAAAAGCCAATATTTTGCTAATATTGTTTTATCTCATTGTCATAATCAGCGTGTTTTATTTAACACTATTGACTCTGTTCTCAACACCCCACAGACTGACTGTTTGGAGCCTCCTCTGAGTTATGCAATGATTTTATGCACTTTTTTATTGATAAGGTGGCCACCAACAGGGCTCTCATCTCAGCTGCCTCTGATCCCTCTGTGTCTGTCCCTTGTTCTGCTGTTTTTGATCAGTTTGAACCTGTGACTCGGGTGGGCCCGTTGTGGGAATGAAGTGTTCAACCCCGTGTTTCGCTACTGTTGCAGAAAATTTGGGAGCTGTGAGTGCTGGAAATTGGGTGAGGAGTTGGTCAAACTTACCTCCTGCTGTTGTGACGTTGGCCTGCACGGATGGTGGAGAAACTCGAGCTGAGCAGGGGATAGAAGAAAATGACAGTGCATTAACCAAGCGTCTATTTGCTAGATCGACTAACAACCCATGTGCACACAAAACATCAGCGCCCAACAAGTTAAAACTCAGCGCCGCTACAATAAATGTCCATCTATAGTTGTGGCCGTGAATGCAAAGAGGCAGGCTCCTTTCACCGTAAGTGTCAATGATGGAGCCGTTGGCTGCCATCGCCCCATTACCCCGGGGACCCATGGCCCGGTCTGCGTGGGACGGGGTGATAAAACTCAGTTGAGCTCCGGTGTCAATCAGGAACTGTCTCCCGGTGTGTCCGTCAGTCACATAAAGAAGCTTATTTTTTTCGCCGAGAACTGCAGCCGTTAACAGTTCTCGGCTTTTGGCGTTTCCCGAACTTTTGAACTTGCAGGGGGGAACGCATTTGTACGCCCTCTCGGCGAAACGGTGGTGGTAATAACAGATGTCGTTCCGCCTGCTGCGTCTTGGTCGTGTTGCCGCCATGGTGGGCGGGCTCTGCTCTGCGGCCGTGGGGGAACGTCGGGCTGCTTTAGTATTTGCATCAGGAGAAATACAGACCGCTGTTATAATAACCACTGTCGGAAGACAAAAAGGCCGACATAAAACTGACATTGTCTCTAGATCAGGGGAACAGTAAGTGTTAATAATACGACTGTGGTTATTCCAAGTGTTGTGAAGAAACAGAGACCGCCCCCTCTGTGTTTCCCAGATTCCACTGTTTGGTCCATACGGTGAAGTGTGCGCTCTGGTAGTTGCACTGCAGCATTGGTGATCAGTGGGTGGAGCCAGCTTTCCGTTAACAACAGCACACAGCAGTCTGTCGCAGTTTTACTAGTTGCCAGCTGTAGCTCTAGATCATCCATCTTGTGGATGATGCTTCTGGCGTTGGAGAGAAAAATGCTGGGTAGCGGAGGTCTATGCGGCTGTCTCTTTAGCCTCGATAGCAGGCCTGACCAGCATCCCCGCTTTTTCTTTCTCTCCCTCCCCCGTCTGCGTCGCTTCCCAGGACCGACAACAATCCATGGTGATCCTGCTGGTCTACAGATAGCCTCCGGTATGTTTTGTGTGTTCTCAAAAACTGCTGTAACAGCAGACTTTTGTTGGCAGTCCAATGTTTATCAGCTCAGTACAACTGTACACAAATCCAGCTTCACACGGTCCAATATCCAAAACAATATCCAATATCCAAAAACAGCATACATGTAAGCAAAAATACGGAGCAAAGAGCTGCTCTTGCATTGATAGTCGAATTACATCATATCTGGGAGTCATGTGCTCTGTCTATGTGCCGTCATATAGACATCATACCTTTATGACGGCATCGCAAGTCCTATATGACAGCATCGCGAGTCCTATGATGCCTGAGATCATGGGATCATCATAGGACATCAGGCAGACAGTCCTATGATGTCCTATAAATGTGATGCACAGACACACAGAGATTTCTTGCTTTAATAGAGTGATAGAGTGATGATAATTGATTGGTGGGTGGCAACCAGCTTAAAGATGCATTACTGCCACTGACTTGATTACACAAGGTTACAAAAATACTTTTTTTGTAAGTTGTCTGTGTTTTTTCAACTGATTTAAGACAAATTTGCACCGCTGAATTCGAAAATGACATCTGTTTCTCTCGATCAGGTTCAGGTGCTAAGTAAAAACCTGTACTTACTTAGTACTTAGTACTGTGCATGTACTTATGTTTATGTAAAGGTGAGTACATGTAAATTGAATGTTATGTCATCACTGTTCAAATTTCAGAGAATTTCAAGACATAAAAAAGAATTTTTCATCATATAAAGCGAAAATACCCATACATGTAAACAAAAACGTATAAAAAAACATGTGGCCATAATTCAAAAAGTTGACCTGATTGAGCAAAACCAATGTGGTTTTTGGATTCAGCACATCAAAACTGTTCTAAATCAGTTAAAAAAAACGTAGACAATAAATTTGGTGTTGGCCAGTGTTTTCATCACTCTATAGCTTTGTCTAAGGAGTTCTTATAAGGAGTTCTGAACAACTTGCAGGAAAGTTGAGTTAGCTAGCTAGGCTGGAGACTGGAGGCTTCTTCTTCTTCTTCTAGATTTGACTGGCAGTTGGCAACCAGCATACAGATGCATTACCGCCACATACTGAAATTCACTCTATATCATCACTCTATCTGGTCAGGAGCTGTAGTCCTTCTATCAGCATTGCTGCGTCCAATTGAACCTCAACTCTATCTTCAGACATCACTCTTCTTCATCTCCTCGTACTTCACTCTATATTATCACTCTATCTGGTATGGAGCTGTCTTCTTCTTCTTCTTTTAGATTTGATTGGCGGTTGGCAACCAGCTTACAGGTGCATCACCACCACCTACTTCACTTTATATCATCACTCTATCTGGTCAGGAGCTGTAGTTCTTCTATCATCATTGCTGTGTCCAATCGAACCTCAACTCATTCTTCAGACAACCTCGTACTTAACTCTATATTATCACTCTATCTGGTAAGGAGCTGTAGTCCTATCATCATTACTGTGTCCAATCGAACCTCAACTCTATCTTCAAACATCACTCTTCTTCGTCTCCTCATACTCTATAGCATCACTTCACTCTAACGGCCAAGATGTCGGCCGAGACTGGAGGCTGCACGGGGAAGAGGGAATTAAGCCTTTGTGTGCAGTGAGTTCCACTGTGATGTCACCGTGATGTCAGAATGGAATGGAAGTCTGAAGGCCTAAGTATGCAAATGAGCAGTGGTTGTCACATTAATGTGGAACCTGACAGCCATGATTATTCTTCTTCTTCATCATCACGCTATAAATTCAAGAAATCTCTGTGTGTCTGTGAATGTGCCTGTCACGATCATAGGACTCACTGAAAGATCATAGGGCCGCCTATGATGTTCCTATGATGTCTGCATGATGTCCTATGATGTTCCTATGTAATAACGACTACTTATGTGTAATTATCTGTACTTGGACTGCATCACTCACGATCATAGGACTCACTATGACATCATCAAAGATCAAAGACGGGCATCCCTCACGCTCACTCACAATCATAGGACATCAAAGACAAAGGCAGGTATCACTTACAATCATAGGACTCACTATGACATCATCAAAGATCAAAGGCAGGCATCACTCACGATCATTGGACTCACTATGACATCATCAAAGTTCATAGGACTCGCTATGACACAATCAAAGATCAAAGACAGGCATCACTGAATGAGTGCTGATGTGCTTGCTTACACCCTTGCTTTTACACCTGCTTTCTATGGGTATGCAGAAATACTTGCTTACACTTGGTTTCTATGGGCATGCACGGGTATGTACATGCAGGCAGAGGTATGCACTAGTTTAGATTTGATTGGCGGCTGGCAACCAGCTTACAGGTGCATTACCACCACTGACTTGACCATCATCACTCCACATCCCTGCACAAGGAGTTCCCACAAGGATTTCCGAACAACTCCCCATGTGTGAAAAAAAACCCATCTGTCCCCGGACTAGATTAATCCATGATTCTTCTTCTTCTTCTTCCTTAGTTTTGATTAGCGGTTTGCAACAAGCTTACAGGTGCATTACTGCCATGACTCTATATATAACACTGGTCAACACGAAATTTATTGTCTAAGTTTTTTTAACTGATTTAGGACAATTTTGATGTGCTGAATCCAAAAATCACATTGGTTTTGCTCAATCAGGTCAGCTTTTTAAATTATGGCCACATGTTGTTTTATACGTTTTTGTTTACATGTACGGGTATTTTCACTTTATATGATGCAAAATTCTTTTTATATCTTGAAATTCTCTGAATTTTGAACAATGATGATGTAACATTCAATTTACATGTACTTACCAAGTAAATACAGGTTTTTACTTAGCACCTGATCCAGAGAAACGGATATCATTTTCAGATTTAGTGGTGCAAAATTATCTTAAATCAGCTGAAAAAACACAGACAACTTACAAAAAAGTTATTTTTGTAACCCTGTGTAATTCAAGAAATCTCTTCTTTTAGATTTGATTGGTGACTGGCAACCAATCTCTATCTGTCTTTGTGTCTTCTTCTTTTAGATTTGATTGGCGGTTGGCAACCAGCTTACAGGTGCATTACCGCCACTGACTTAATTATCATCACTGTAAGGAGTTCTGAACAACTCCTTATGTGTGAAATCCATCCTTGAACTGTGTCCTGGACTGCTGTCAGTGTAAAACATGTAATCAGAGGAGCTTCTTCTTCTTCTTCTTTTAGATTTGATTGGCAGTTGGCATCCAGCTTACAGGTGCATTACTGCCACTGACTTGATTATCATTACTTTATATATTTGCACAAGAAGATCCCACAAGGAGCTCCGAACAACTCCCCATGAGCGAAAAAAACATGTTTCTTTCTGTCATGACCATAGGACTCGCTAAAGATCATAGGATTCTACTATGATGTGCCTATGATGTCTATATGATGTTATATAGACACCATGTGTGTGTATCTGTCATGACCATAGGACTCACAAAAAGATCATAGGATTTGCCTGTGATGTGCCTATGGTGTCTACAGTGGTGTGAAAAAGTGTTTGCCCCCTTCCTGATTTCTCATTTTTTTCTGTTTGTCACAC
Source organism: Pholidichthys leucotaenia (assembly GCA_020510985.1). Classification (NCBI taxonomy): domain Eukaryota; kingdom Metazoa; phylum Chordata; class Actinopteri; order Cichliformes; family Pholidichthyidae; genus Pholidichthys; species Pholidichthys leucotaenia. The sequence continues at coordinate 297,442,143 of CM035839.1, read as the reverse complement.
TTAAAAAGTTTCAGATCATCAATCTACAGTATATATAGACACACAGTGTGGAGCATTGTGGTTGGTGAATGTGCAGCAGAAAATCTAAGCTCTCTCTCCCTCCGCGGGTGCGGCGGGCCAGCTGGATGTCTTTGGGCATGATGATGGTGACCCTCTTGGCGTGGATGGCGCACAGGTTGGTGTCCACGAAGAGACCCACCAGGTAGACCTCGCTGGCCTCCTGCAGAGCCATGATGGCGGAGCTCTGGAAGCGCAGGTCGGTCTTGAAGTCCTGCGCGATCTCCCTCACCAGGCGCTGGAAGGGCAGCTTACGGATGAGCAGCTCCGTGGATTTCTGGTAGCGACGGATCTCTCTCAGAGCCACGGTACCAGGCCTGTAACGGTGAAGCTTCTTCACTCCGCCGGTGGCCGGAGCGCTTTTTCCGAGCAGCCTTGGTGGCTAGCTGCTTCCTGGGGGGCTTTTTCCTCCAGTAGATTTACGGGCGGTCTGCTTGGTTCTTGCCATCGCTCTTTATTATTCTGTCTTATATTTCTTGCACGCCGCCTAAACTCCAGCCCGGCACCCGCGTCGTTTTCGCCACAGTTCCTCGGCATGTTGAGCTTCTCCGTTAGCACCGGGTGGCGGTTGGAGCTAGCTAGCCAGCTAGCTAGCTCTTCCCTCCTGTATCGTCCCCCGCTGCAAACAGTGGCTCCGTCCGCCGACTCGGGAGACCCTTGGGGCGATCTGTGTGTCCGTGATATATATATGTAGGATGACGGGCTGCACGGTGGCGCAGTGGTTTAGCACTGTGGCAGCACAGTTTTACCCTCGGCCGGGGGGATCGCGGGGATCATGAGATCGTGGGTTCGATCCCAGCCCCTGACCAACAGTGAGCTGTGTGGAGTTTGCATGTTCTTCCCGTGTTGCGCGGGTTTACTCCGGGATTTCTCCGGTTTCCTCCCGCACACCAAAAACATGTAGGTTTAGGGTGCTCGCGCACGCAGCGACCAGCAGCCAGTGGCTTGTCACCAGACTGCAAACCAAATCTACCTACGGGTACAAATAAGTAACAACAACAAAAAAAAATAGCGTGAAAGGTGTAGAAAGAAGAAGGAAGATAAGAAAAAGGCAGTTGCAAAAGGCAGCCAACTCGTGCGGCGCTGCCGGTCCGGCGGAACCGGAACCGGAACCGGAAAAAAAAATATACATATATATACAGTATATATACAGTATATCACGCTATACATAATTCAAGAAATCTCTGTCAGTATGTCTGTGTCTGATTGTCTGTCATGACCATAGGACTTGCTAAAAGATCATAGGATTCGCCTATGATGTGCCTATGATATCTATATGATGTCTATATGACATCATATAGACACCATGTGTCTGTCTGTCACAACCATAGGACTCGCTCAAAGATCATAGGACTATGCATGCCATCATTAAAGATCAAAAGCAGGCATTACAGTGGTGACATCAAAGATCAAAGGCAGGTGTCACCATGGTTACTGTTGCCATGGTAACCATGTCAAAGATCAAAGGCAGGGAGGCAAAAATGCTTGCTTACATTTACTTTCCATGGACATGCAGAAATACTTGCTGAACATGTCCAGGTTCAAAGGCAGACATCACCATGGTTACTGTTGCCATGGTAACAGTAACTTTCTCTGGGCATGCAGAAATGCTTGCTTACACCTGCTTTCTAAGGGCATGCAGAAATATTTGCTTATACTTGGTTTCTGTGGGCATGCACGGGTATGCACTAGTTATAATATGATATGCAACTTTTTAAAGTAAAAAAAAATAGCTATTTTTCTGTCTTTTTAAATTTGGCTCCTTTATTCTTTCAAATTTGTACGGAATTTACATTTACAGGTTTGTTACTTATACTAAATTTGTGACTACCCCCCCATCCCTCTTGTTAAAAAAACAACAAATTGCCCACTGTTCACAATACTCCAATAACTGGGTATAAACAGATAATGGTAATTAGCTGATTTGACGTGTTTACATGCACTGAATAACCAGATTATTGGGCAGTAAACTGCGTGTTAATGGTCATGTTTACATGCACACAAATAAACTGATAATCCGTTATTACGACCGACTGGCTGTAAGTGCGACGGTGTTCAGCTCACTTATCACTGCATGTAGCTTTATTTGTTCATTTGTTTGTTTGTTTGTCTTAGAATTTCTGTCAGCGTGTATTGGACCGCTCTTAGTCTGGCCCTTCACCCAGGAACACTTTGTCTTACCAGAGGAAAACTGTCCCCAACAACATGGCTCCTGGGTTCAGTAAACTGCAAAAATGAAATCTTAGTAAGAAAAAATATCTTACATCAAGGATATAACTTTTTTCTCTGACAAGATATTTTTTTTCTTACCATGAAGTTTCTGTAAGAAAATTTTACTTTGTGGCGAAAGGAATAGGCGAGGCAACAAGCTGAACGACACAAGGCTTCATTCTTTCTCCAACAACAAAACAGCAAACAGCGCAACAGCGCTACAGCGTCACTGCGCTACTGCGCTCACGGGTCTCCGTGCATTCCCCTTTTATATTTTTAATCCCATGCATGGAGACCCTGCGCTTCCAACAATCATACATTGTTGTTTAACAAAGGAATGTATGGCACATTAACATAACATACACCGGCGCCGCTTTCACACCTTTCTTCTCTGAGTGGTCACAGCCGCTCTTACTCTTCCCGGGGGGTGCATAGCCCTAACAGCCCCCTCTGATACCCCCCGGTGACACCTCCTCATTTGGTCTATTGTCCCCCTGTTTCCCCCTGCCTTTCTGGGTGGAGAAAACCGCCACACAGCCTCCCCCCAAACATCCAGAAGGGGTTCTAACCCCTCTGTCCTTTGGGCTCGAGACAGCGCCCATAGCGGCTGTAGCGAGGGGTTGCCGATCCAGTAGAACCGTCCTGCTGGTGAAGTATACCAGAGGGTACGTCAGTCTGTGGAAGGAAAGGTGGGGGAAACACATCAGGTCACCAGCGAGCGCAGGTCCCTGCCGAGGGACCGCCAACTTGCGGAGCCAACAACGGTGAGCGTCTGCACCGGGGTCTGGTGCGCATCGTGCCTGCAGAACAAAAAAAAACAAAAAAAAAAACGGCCTTCTGCAAGCTTCTTGGGACGAATGTGTGGGGAAAGCAATGGTGGGCCAGGCCGGGTCACTCCCAGCCTTCGTCAGTGTCAAAATTGCGTTTCTGGTAGAAACTCTCCGGAGATCAGTGGCGGCTGAGAAACAAACGAGTTCTGCTGGGGGAGGCTGCCAAATCCTCCCTAGGTGCAGAGCACATCCCTAAGCTGGGTAGGTTGCCAAATCCTCCTTAGGTGCGGAGCGCAGCCCTAACAGAACCCAGGGCTGGTGGTCGGCCCAATTTTCGTCCATGAGCGTACGGTCTCCCTGAACGTGTGTCTGTGACATACAGCAGCTTGTTTCTGTCTCCAGCAGTCACAGCTGCTACTGACTGCTGGCCTTGCCATTTCCTGACTTCTTGCATTGGCATGGTGGCATGCATTGCTGAGCGTTTGAGCCAAAACGGCGATGATAGAAGCAAATTGCCCCATTCCTGCGTCACCTGGGGTCTGCTCCAGCTACCACTAACGGCTCTTTGACAAGGAATAGGCGAGGCAACGAGCTGAACGACACAAGGCTTTATTTTTTCTCCGACAACATAACAGCAAACAGCCCTACAGCACTACAGCCCTACTGCTCTAGCAGGCCTCTGTGCATTCCCCTTTTAAATCTTTATTCCCATGCATGGAGACCTGGAGCTTCCGACCATCATACATTGTTGTTTAACAAAGTAATGTGTGGCACATTAACATACACTGGCGCCTCTTTCACACCTGTCTTCTCTGAGCGGCGACAGCAGCTCTTACTCTCCCCGGGGGGTGCATAGCCCCAACAACCCCATCTGATACTCCCGGTGACACCTCCTCATTCGGTCCATTGTCCTCCTGTTTCCCCCTGCCTTTCTGGGTGGAGAAAACCCCCACCCCGTGCCCCCACAACTGATAAGATATTTTTCACTTGTTTAAAGCAATTTAATCTGGTTTTATGTGACAAATTTCTGCCACTGGAGCAAGAAAAATTGGCTCATTTGCCAGAAAAGTTTTACCTGTTTCAAGCAATTTGCTAAGTAAATTTTTTCTTGCTCCAGAGGCAGAAATTTTTTTTACTTAAAATTAGACTAAATTGCTTAAAACAAGTGAAAAATACCTCATAACAATTGAAATTTTCTTACGGAAAACTGCATAAGAAAAATTGTCAGAGAAAAATCAAGAATTACATCCTTGATTTAAGATATTTTTTTTCTGACTAACATTTCATTTTTTGCAGTGTAGGGAAATGTTTTTCAACAAGAGTTCCCAATATGTTCAGGTTTCTGTGGGAAATGATCTAATTGTTGTGCAGGGATGCCTACAGAGCCCGTGCACAGCAAATTAATTCACAGTTTTTTGGACCGATTAAAATGTGAAATTAGACCATTTCCCGCAGAAACCTGAATGCACCAGGGCACTCTGGTTGAAAAACTCTGCACTAGGGCACACAAACCCCTCCACCATGATAAGGTGGCAGTCCACAAAGGCCCCCCTTCCCCACCTATTTTTTTAAGGAGGAAACTGGAACTTCCAGGAAAACCTTCGACAGTCACATCAAACCCACCCTTCTGCTGACAGAAAGAAACAGCAGTCGGGAGCAGGAAGGGGGAGATTACTAAAATCCAAAACACAACGGAGACGAGATTGCTGATGTCCATCGCTAACAGTGCTGGGGAGAACCGAGACATCCGGAAGAAACCCCAAAACATTGTTTTTTTAAAAAAAAAACATGACCCATAATGGGTCTATACTGTCCTCACTAAGTTGTAAGAACTAGCTAGACAGCAAGTTAAACTTTTCTTCATTGGTGATTTATTTCTTGACAAGCAGACTTCAACATCACAGCTTCAGAAGATAAAGTGAAACTAAAAATGAAACAAGTAGGCGACTAATTAAATTCTGTAACATTTCTACATAAGCTTTTAACAGTTTCTAAACAACATAAACCATGAAATTATCTTCCATAACAAATACTAAGAACATAAAGAATGAATACATACAAGGGATGCATCTGCTGGGGCTATGAAAAGCGAATTTTTTAGGAACTCCTTCCTCTGAATGGCAACATGACTTTGCCCTTGGTCCAACTGACATTTTACTTCCTATTTCCTGTTTCTAACGTTATGACATCACTAGTCAAATTAAAAGTACTTCCTATTGCATGAACTTACATTGAATAAAAGTCTCAAATTCTGCCAGAAGGCAGCACACTCCCCATCTGACCTTAAAGGTCACTACCCACCAATAAATGTCTCTGGCCTGAAGTTTCAGTCTTTTGGCAGCAGAAGAATTACTTCTGACACCGGCCTCTGGAACAGCTTGGATTCCTTGCCTGCTGTCTTCAGCTCGACCTTCCTTACTCTGCCGTCCCTGCCAGGGACGACCGCTGTAATCCTCGCCATGGGCCACGCATTACGTGGAACTTGACGGTCCTTCAGGAGCACGATGTCTCCTTCTTTGACATCCCGTCGTGCCTCCCTCCACTTCCGTCGGGGCTGAAGAGCGGGAAGGTACTCCTGTCGCCAGCGACGCCAGAAACAGTCTGCAAGGGCTTGCACCTGTCTCCATTGTCTGCTGAGAAGATCCTTTCCCGCGAATTCCCCGTATGGTGGAGGAACTCCCACCTTCTGGGTGAGAATCATCGCAGGAGAGAGCACGAAGGGTGACTCTGGGTCTGTGGAGACCGGAACAAGGGGTCTGGCATTGAGTATTGCAACCACCTCAGCCATGAGAGTGTTCAAGACGTCGTGAGTTAGCTGGACATTCTCCTGCAGCAGGATGGCATCCAGAATCCTTCTTGAGAGGCCTATTAAATGCTCCCACGACCCTCCCATGTGTGACGAGTGAGGTGGGTTGAACACCCAAGAACACCCTTGCTGGCTCAAGAACTGCTGGACTGAAGTGTTTTGACTGAGTCCCAATTCCTTTGCAGTGGCAACAAAGTTTGTTCCGCAGTCTGATCTTATTTACTTAGCAGGTCCCCTTATCGCGAAGCATCTCCTTAGTGCATTGACACAACTGAAAGTGTCCAGGGAGTCGATGAGCTCAATATGCACGGCTCGGGAGCTCATGCAACAGAAGAGCATCGCCCATCTCTTGCTTTGGGCCTGCCCACCTCGCGTGCACCTTGAGATGACTGGCCACGGTCCGAACACATCCACTCCTACATAGGTGAAGGGTGGGCATGTGTGTAGTCGTTCCGGAGGTAAGTTGGCCATGAGTTGTTCCTCTGTTCTGCCGCGTAACTTTCGGCAAACAACGCACTTGTGCAGCTCTGAGGCGATAAGCTTTTTTCCGCCTATGACCCAAAAGCCTGCAGCTCTCAGGGCCCCTTCTGTAAAGTGTCGTCCTTGATGCTTGACATCTTCATGACACTGGCGCACTAGCAGCAGGGAAACATGACTGTTCTTGGGCAAGATGATGGGGTTCTTTTCCTGACTGCTCAAGTCAGCATGCTTTAGTCTGCCGCCAACGCAAATCAGGTCTTCTTCAAGAACAGGTCTGAGTTTCTGAAGAGAACTGTCCTTGGCTACAGTTTTTCCATTTTCAAGTGCTGTTAATTCCTTAGAGTAGGCCTCTTCCTGCGCTGCTCTGATGATGATGTGTCTAACTTGGGACAGCTCATCTGGAGTACGCGGGAGGTTGCAGTAGTGCCATCCTTTGCACTGACTGGACTTGTGCTTGTAAGATCTAGCAATGTGGATGAGTAGAGCAATTGCCCTAGTGAGAGAGCGCATTGATGAGAACCGCTGGAAACGTGCGGCATTGAGGCCTCTGTTTAGACTGTGAGTCAAGAGGCTGCTCACTTCAGGGCGTATCTCTCCATCCAATTCTGGGTTGAGAAGCTCAAAGACTTCCTTTGAGTCTTCATCAGGTGGACTGGGTTTGTACAGAAGGTCTGGTCTGGTGAACCATGTGGTCTGCGCCAGATGTGATGCCGCAACTGCCCGCGAAGCGTGGTCTGCGGGGTTGTCTTCCGTACTGACATAGTGCCACTGGTCAGGTGTTGAGAACTGACGTATTCTGCGAACTCGGTTGTGGACGTATACATAGAAACGTTTCGTTTGATTGTAGATATAGCCAAGAACTACCCTGCTGTCACAGTAGAACTTGACCTCATCAGGCTTCAGGTCCAGCTCGTCTTGTATGAGCTCAGCAACTTCTACGGCTAATACTGCGGCACACAGCTCTAGCCGGGGAATTGTTGGTTCTGACTGTGGAGCCAGTTTAGCTTTCCCTAGGATGAATCCAACTTGGATCTCTCCATCAGCTTGTGTAGTCTTCAGATATGCCACCACTCCAATGGCTTTGGTGCTTGCGTCGGAGAACACACATAGCTCTGTGTGCTCACCCTTGGAGAGGGATGTCGTAGTGTATGCGCGTGGGATGTGCAGCTGGCTTAAATCATGCAATGACGTTCGCCATGATTCCCATTGTTTCAGCTTTTGTTCTGGGAGCGGTGCATCCCAGTCACACATGTCAACACTGAGTTCTCTGAGCAGACTTTTGCCTTCAATGGTCACTGGCGCAACCATGCCTAGCGGATCAAAGATGCTGTTCACCGTAGACAACACTCCTCTGCGAGTGAAGGGCTTCTTCTCTTGTGAGACAGTGAATGTGAATGTGTCTGTTGTGGTCTCCCACAATAGTCCCAAGCTCCGTTGCACAGGTGTAGCTTCGCCACTGAAGTCAAGGCTCTTTAGGACTGCCCTGTCTTCTGGTGCAAAGGCTTGAAGGACGATGTCGCTATTTGAAGCGAACTTGTGGAGCCTCAGGTTTGATTCGCTGAGTGAGGCCTGCGTTCTACGCAGGAGGCTGATGGCGTCAGCGTCGATGGGTAGGCTGATGAGTCCGTCATCGACGTAGAAATGACGTTCCACAAATTGTACAGTGTCCGCTCCATGTTTGTCCGCACCTTCTTGGATGGCCCTCCTCAGACCGTAGATGGCCACAGATGGGGACGGACTGTTGCCAAAAACATGGACCCTCATCCTATAGTCGATTACGTCCTTGGACATGTCATTGTCTCTGTACCACAAGAAATGCAGGTACTTCCTATGGTCGTTGCGAACTAGGAAGCAGTGGAACATCTGCTGTATGTCGGCGATCACTGCAACTTGTTCCTTCCGAAAGCGGATCAGAACCCCAATGAGTGAGTTATTGAGGTCAGGTCCCGTCAGGAGAACGTCGTTCAGAGATGTTCCTGAATACTTCGCACTGGAGTCGAATACAACGCGAATGTTCCCAGGCTTTTGTGGGTGGTAGACTCCGAAGGTTGGGAGGTACCAACATTCTTCATTGTCTTCCAGTGGCGGAGCCACTTCTGCATGTTTCTTCTCTAATATTTTCCCCATGAATTCCAGGAACTGTTGTTTCATCTCCGGTTTCCTTCGTAGCGTCTTCTCCAGAGCGGCGAAGCGGGTGAATACTTGTTCACGGTTGTTAGATAAGCGCTGCCGAGGGACCCTAAAAGGTAGCGGAGCGACCCAGTTGTTTGACTCGTCTCTGTAGACTTCTTGGTCCATAATCTCCAGGAAGATGGTGTCCTCCATGGACGGGGCAGGTCTGTTATCATACTCGGTCTCTTTGAAGACTTTCCTTCCAAGGGTATCCAGTGATGGTTTTGTGGACTTGCTCCTCTGCTCCCCGCCATGAGACACGGTCTGAGTCAGCTTTATGGAGGCTTTGCAAGGTGTGAGCATAGAGGGACGGCCATTCTCCAGCACATTGGTCTTCAATGTCCCCACGACTGGTTTATGTGCACCCCCTAAGCACACATCTCCGACAAGCACCCAGCCTAGCTCCAACTTTTGTGCGAAAGGAGCGTCTGGGGGTCCGCTTACTTGCTGCCAGACCTTGTGCACTCTGACGAGATCTCTGCCGAGCAGGATAAGTATCTCCGCATTGTGGTCAAGCTCAGGTATGTATGGTGCTACACCCCTGAGGTGTGGATGGTGGCGGGCCACGTCAGGTGTCGGTATTTCAGTGCGATCATTGAGTATTTCATCGCACTCAATTAGAGGTGGGAGTGGTAGGCTGGTTTGGCCATCCAGAGATTCGACCTGGAATCCTTCAGCCTTCCGGCCTGACGTCTCCACCAGCCCCACACAGGTCTTTAGTGAGTAAGGGAAAGACTGGCCTTTGATGTTAAAGAGCTCAAAGAAGTCAGACCTGACCAATGAACGATTGCTTTGGTCGTCCAGGATTACGTACATGTTAGTTGCCCTCTCACGTTGACCTTCGGGATATACTCGAACCAGACAAATCTTTGAGCAGGATCTTGCTGTTCGGCCTGGACCACAAATCCGTGTGCAGCTAGAATTGATGACTGTGCTGTCACCGGCTGGCACATCTTCCTCCCCGCCATTGTCTGATGGTGGTGGAGGCCCTTTCGCAGCTTGAGGTGGTGGACCTGGGTGCATGGCAGCATGGTGACAGTCACTACCACACTCTGTGCACTTCACAGTTGCTTTACAGTCTTTAGCGAGATGACTTGTGGACGTGCAGCATTTGAAACACATCCCGTTGTCTTTGAGAATACTCTTCCTCTCTTCAAGCATCTTTCCTCTGAATGTTCTGCACTTCCTGAGTGGGTGTGGTTTGTTGTGAATGGGACAATTTTTCTCTGACCCTTCAACTTTTTTCTCAGGTATATCTGCTGGCGGATCTTTACCTGATGAAACCTCTGTCTTATGAACTGATATCTTGCTTCCTAAGTTGCGTGAGGGTGCCTTGTCTGATTTCAAACTGCTGCTGCTAACAGATGGTAGGGCGAAGCTGGGATCATTCCTTCTCCGTGCTTCGTGACAGATGAAATCAGCAAAGACATCAAATGGAGGGAAATAGCCTTTGTTCTTTTCTTTAAACCTTGAGCCTATTGCGAGCCACTTCTCTTGAAGCCCATAGGGGACTTTTTCAACAATGGGCCCAATTCCCCTGGCTGTATCCAGGTATGCCAGTCCTGTGAGGTAACCTTCTCTTCTAGCACCCTGTAGCTCCATGAGGAGATCGCCTAGGTCCCTCAGTTTTCCGTAGTCTTTTGCAGATATTTTTGGGAATTCGTCCAGTCGTTTAAACAGAGACTTCTCCATGACTTCAGGTGCAGCATAACACTGCTGGAGGTGCTCCCAGGCCTTCTCTAGTGCTACGTCTGGGCGCCCTACATGCACAGAGCGAATGCGTTTTATGTGCTTTACTGACTCTGGCCCGAGCCACTTAATGAGCAGATCCAGCATTTCAGTGCCTGTGAGTCCCAGGCCAGCAGTTGCATTATCGAATGATGACTGCCATGCCATGTAATTTTCGGGTTTGTCATCAAATTGGTAGAGGCTGGTACTCAGTAGATCGCGGCGAGCCAGGTATCATGCCAGGTGTTCTGTTTCAGGTGCCACGCTTGGGGTGGTTGGGACATTGCGAGGAAAGTATGATGGTGCCATTGGGCTTAGTGCTGGTTTCTGAGGGAAATATGCTTTCTTAGGCACATCGAGATGTCCACTTTCTCGATTTGGAATTGTTTGGTTCCCAGTATGAGGTGCGCTCTGATTTGATGCCATGCTGAGAAGGGGTTGCCTTTGGGGGGCCTCACCCTGTTGGCGTACATCATCCTCGTTCGGGCCTATTGCTGACAAAGGATGCCATGTAATGTAGCTCTCTTCAGACGCTGCTGCATCGTGTGCTGGGCTAGGGGGAGACACTGGAATGCCTGTTCGGTGCAGTTCAGTTTGTGCTGCAACGTACTCTTTAGTACGTTTTGCAATTTCCTCCTGGAGGACCTCATGTGAAGATGAACCAGACTTAACTGAATTCTCTTGATATTTAGCTGCTTCTAATGCTTCAGCCTGTGCTTCAGCTGCTGCTGCCTCTTTTTGTTGTTCTAGTGCGCTTAATTCAGCTTCCAGCTTTGCTTTTCCCAACTCTAGATCAGCTCTAACTCGTCCCAGCTCTGCTTCTGTAGTAGCTTTCTCAACTTTTAGCCTTACTTCTTTTTCTGCATAAGCAGCTCGTACTTTTGCAGCCTCTGCTGCTGCACGCGCCTTGACTGCGGCACTAGATGAAGATGAGCGAGAGCTCCTTGACTTGTGTGTGTGCACTGATGCAGACTTCTCACTCTTTCTTTCTTCCATCTTTCTTGCTAGGTTTTGCTTCTTTCTACTTTAGTTGTTGCGCTCCAGCTGAATCACCCTTTTTCACTATACTGTCCTCACTAAGTTGTAAGAACTAGCTAGACAGCAAGTTAAACTTTTCTTCATTGGTGATTTATTTCTTGACAAGCAGACTTCAACATCACAGCTTCAGAAGATAAAGTGAAACTAAAAATGAAACAAGTAGGAGACTAATTAAATTCTGTAACATTTCTACATAAGCTTTTAACAGTTTCTAAACAACATAAACCATGAAATTATCTTCCATAACAAATACTAAGAACATAAAGAATGAATACATACAAGGGATGCATCTGCTGGGGCTATGAAAAGCGAATTTTTTAGGAACTCCTTCCTCTGAATGGCAACATGACTTTGCCCTTGGTCCAACTGACATTTTACTTCCTACTTCCTGTTTCTAACGTTATGACATCACTAGTCAAATTAAAAGTACTTCCTATTGCATGAACTTACATTGAATAAAAGTCCCAAATTCTGCCAGAAGGCAGCACAGGGTCACATCCCATTCCATTGTGGGTTTTAGTAGGCACTGGGACAGAGACGAGTGGTTCAGTCGTCATCCTTTGGGAGTATAAAGCAGCACAGCATCAACATCCAGGTGATGAACATCTTTTTCATTTTTGTCATCTTCTCCTCACCCTCCCCGGGGTCTGGTGTGGAGGACAAGAGGTTTGTATGCTTCTCCTTGTCATTTACAGTGGTTTCCTTTGTGTCTGGAGTCTTCTTCAGAATGGAGCTCCTGACCAGATAGAGTGATGAAATAGAGTGAAGTACGTGGCAGCAATGCACCTGTAAGCTGGTTGCCAACCGCCAATCAAATCTAAAAGAAGAAGAAGAAGAGTCTTGGCTCTACTTGGGGTCCTGCTTCCACTGGTTGGCCTTTTCCTATTAACACTTTCTCCTGATTCCATTAGATCACCGGACCCTGCTTCAACTGCTGTGATGGTTCCAAGTACATCTTCCTGAGCTGCTCCTGGTCCTATGATCTGAGATAGCCCTGGTTCCTGTACCTGGGTGGCTTCTACAGTGCTTTCCTGAGTGGTTTCTGACACTCCTACCTGAGTGGTCCCTTTTGAGTCTACTTCCTGGCCGGTTCCTTGCTCCAGTTTCTGGTTGGCGTCTTGTTTGGTTTTATGACTGGGACCGATCATTCCTCTTGTGATGAACGGGTGGGTGAGGACTTAGCTTGGTGTGATCCTCTCACTGGGATCCAACCAAAGCATTGCCTTCAGCAGATCAATGCAATCTATCCTTTCTTCATCCTCCACCACATTAAGATTCACCAGTGTCAGTCTGTTCAAATCGTCCAGGCAGTCTAAGTCAGAGATTCTGTCATGTCTCGGAGGGCTGTATTGCTTGCCGTAGTACTCCTCAAGTGTCTTTAACCTCCAGATGCCAGAAAGTTCCTTACAAAAGTACATATCAGTGTATTTGCCATCATTCAGCATGTGGTTTGGTGGTAGTCCCAAAAGAGCAACAACATGTTGCAGTGTGTTATGTTCAATTTCTCCAACAAAGAGTAACTCAGCCAGCAGTAGATACCACATCACCGCTCCCAGAGACCACATGTCGATGGCCTCTGAATACTCACATCCCACCATCATCTCTGGAGACCGTTAACGCAACACTTGACAACAGTCACCCTTCCTTGCTGCAGAGGTTTTCAAAGAGAATCCAAAATCCACCAGTTTCACCCTGAGAGGCCTCTCTTTGTGGTTTACCACCATGATGTTATCCATCTTCAGGTCTGCGTGGATCACTGTCACCTTCTTCAGGGCCTGGAGTGTCATGGCCATCTTCTTCTTCTTTTAGATTTGATTGGCGGTTGGCAACCAGCTTACAGGTGCATTACTGCCATGTACTTCACTCTATATCATCACTCTCTGGTCAGGATCTGCTTGACTATACCTCTGACTTCATCCACCTCCAGAGGTTGCAGTTCTCTGCAGCATGCCATGTACTGTACCTATACAGAGTCATATCCAGCAACTCGAAGGCAAAAGCCACTAGCTTGCCCTTCAGATGGATCGGCTCGATGAAGTGGACGATGTTACACATGCCAAAGTTGAGCTCTAAGATGTAGAGCTCATTTTTTATGAAACGGTGGGATGTAAGAATTTTAACGGCCACCGTTTCCTTGTGCCGTTCTTTTTACACTGCATGACATCTGAAAAACCTCCAGATCCTAAAACATTCTCCACCGTGTAGTTGTCAGGTAGAGTGTAAAAAAGGCTGTTGATGTTGCCAGGGAGGTCGTCCAAAACTGATGACGTCCACATTATGAAGGGGGCTGTCTTTGTTTAAGACTGATCTGCCGATTCGATTACCTGACCAACTGTCAGGTAACTGCAAGGAATTTAAGCAAAGCCAACAATATACAATTCAAAGTTGAACAAATACTGAGTGAATTATCTTCGTCTTCTTTTAGATATGATTGGCTTCCAAACCCAGTTCTGACTTATTGTTATGTTTTGCCCTAGTTTCCACCTTCAGGGACGCTACTGGGCCTCCGCTCCCTGACAGCTTGGGCACACCCCCACCTCCTGTCAAGTGCCATCAGCTGTGCTGTCATGGGTGTCCACACACACTCACATCCACACACACACATGCACACGCTCCATTCATTCCCATTCATACACTCATGCACACTCTCTCACACACCAGGTCCAATCTAGTTCAGCCCACGCTTTTTCGCACCGGCAATCTCTTTCCTCGTTAGCTTCAGGAGTTTTTGTTCGCTGCAATTGTGGAAAGAGATTGTCGGCGCATTCACCTCCATATGCAGCAGCTAGCTCTCCACGTATGAGTTTTCATCGGGTGCTAATTATTCAGCCAGCACTTGAAGTTCAGTTAATCCCGTGGTGTGATTGGCTGACTCTGCTTACCCTCTTCATCCTCCAGACTGCATGGTTCACCCCGGGATCGCTCCAGCCCTGTAAGTGTTATGATCGCCTTTCCTTTTGTGCTTAGCAGTCCTGCAGCACTAGGCTGATTGCCTTTCCTTTTGTGCTTAGCTGTCCTGCAGCACTAGGCTCCCTATTTGACCGGGCTGTAGAGCGTCCGGCTGGCGCCCTGTAGGTCTGGCGGCCGTTACTTCATCAATTGCATCTCCCTGTATTTTGTGGTTAACTGGACTTGTTTCTTTGTTGTTGTATTTAATAAAATGGCACTTTCTACTTCCGCGATTGGGTTTTTCATTCTCTCCCTTGTGCGCCACACAATGGCACACGGGGGTTTGTGACACTTTTAGATTTGATTGGCAGTTGGCAACCAGCTTACAGGTGCATTACTGCCACATACTTCATTCTATATCATCACTCTATGCTCGTGTGTCCTCTCTCACTCTATATCTCCTTCTTCTTTTAGATTGGATTGGTGGTTGGCAACCAGCTTACAGGTGCATTACCGCCACTGTATGCCTGCCCTTTAGTCGGATAGGATCGTGTGTGTAGCGGTGACAGACAATAGAGTGATGATCTGAAGAATATAGAGTGGAACCAGATAGTGTTATAGACATCATGTAGACATGGAAATCTCACTGTTTGAAGAAGAAGAAGATTGTTCAGAACTCCTTATGAGAACTCCTTATACAAAGATATAGAGTGAAGAAGACGAAGAAGAGGTTGCCAACCAAGAAGAATTCTGACTTTTGATACATAGAGTGATGTTTACCGAGTGAAGTATGTGGCGGTAAGGACTACAGCTCCTGATCAGATAGAGTGATGATATAGAGTGAAGTACACGGCAGTAATGCACCTGTAGGCTGGTTGCCAACCATCAATCAAATATAAAAAAGCTAACAAAAAGCTTTTGTTAGCTCTAGATTAGATTATTGTAACTCGTTATTATCAGGTTGTCCTAAAATATCTTTAAAAAGTCTTCATTTAATCTAAAATGCTGCAGCAAGAGTTTTAACAGGTACTAGAAAGAGAGATCATATCTCTCTGGTTCTGGCCTCCCTTCACTGGCTTCCCATAGAGTTTAGAATTAAGTTTAAAATCCTTCTTCTCACTTTCAAAGCTCTTAATAATCAGGCCCCCTCTAATATAAAAGATCCCATATTACCCTATCATCCTAACAGAGCACTACGCTCCCAAAACGCTGGATTACTTGTAATACCTAGAATCTCCAAAAGTACAATGGGAGGCAGAACCTTCTGCTATCAAGCTCCCTTCCTGTGGAACCAGTTACCAATTTGGGTTTGGGAGTCAGACTCGATCTCTGTTTTTAAGAATAGGGTAAAGCCTTCCTCTTCAATAGCCTATGTCTTTTAACCCTCCCTTTGTTTTGCTGTTAATAGATTTAGACTGCCAGGTGACCTCCAATAATGTACTCGGCTTCTCTCTGTTAATGTTTGCTCTCTACATGTCTGTTCTTTTCATCTTCTCTATCCCCTCACCCCCCAGCCAGTCGTAGCAGATGACTGCCCCTCCCTGAGCCTGGTTCTGCTAGAGGTTTCTTCCTGTTAAAAGGGAGTTTTTCCTCTCCACCGTCACCTAGTGCTTGCTCACAGGGATCACCTGATTGCTGGGGTCTTTCTGCAATTGTGGGGTTTCCCCTACATTTGAAAGTGCTGTGAGATGACTTTTGTTGTGATATGGCGCTATATAAATAAAGTTGAATTAAAAGAAGAAGAAGAAGATTACTGCCACTGACTTGATTATCATCACTCTACATCCTTGTATAAGGAGTTCCTACAAGAAAAAATTATCCGTCCCTGGCCTGTGTCCTTGGCAGCGTCGACCAGCTGGCCAGTCACCTATATCGTCACTCTATCTGTACACATCTGGCAAATCTTCTTCTTTTAGATTTCATTGGCGGTTGGCAACCAGCTTACAGGTGCATTACCGCCACATACTTTGTCATATCACTCAGAAAGCAGGCCCGTAGAAAGTTTCTTAGTCCTATGATCTTTGATGACCAGCTTACAGGTGCATTACCGTCACATGCTTTGTCTGTACATCACTCAGAAAGCAGGTGTAGCACCCACTCACCCTAGGTGTAGTACCCCCCTTGGTTCTACCTGGGCAAAAGGGATAATTGGGCCAGATCAGACCGACTACAGGTTCGTAGGAGCCTGGAGGGCGTAACAACAGATGACACAAAACACACGGTAGGTGTATGGGAACTTACAACTATATATATTTTTCAGATATGTACACATAACCAAAAGAAAATATAAAGACAGCACTTGTCACAAATAAAAAAAATTAAAAATAAAATACCCAAAATGTATTTACAGAATTTACAGTCTTCTAGAGTCCTTTCCAGATGATCAATTAGACCACGAGGTGGTCAATCTGATTCGGGCTTCGGCTCGCCATCCAGATCTGGAGAATCCCGGTTTTCTGGTCCAACCAGTCCAAACAAAAAACCTGACCTATAAAATAGGTCAGAACACAAAAAAAATAAGCTATGCTCTATATAGCTTGTCACATGATTTCAAATATTCTAGGTTATACAGCAATAATAATTTTAAACATCCCTGAACCATAGATGCACATTCACTATAAAATAACATTCAATAGTCAGGGAACTGGGACCTTTGCTAACCGCTACAGCTTTGGAAAATGTCTTTTTCCAATGGAAAACTAGCCGAAATTAGCATCGGCGGCTACCGTTTTTAAGCTAGCGATTAGCATTCACATATACAATGTATGGCACTTACCAAGCTAGGTGACACGTGCGTCAATGGGGTTCCCGCGCTCAACGGCGTCGACAGCCTTTGGATCCCAATCTTAAAATTTAGTAAACGGGGCATTAGAATTTGCTAGTACAGCAATGTCTCATTGCGGGTATTAATTTAGGCTTACCAATCTTGAATTTTATCTGGGCAAAGGCTGCTATTAGCACGTCAGCGTCTCCATCTCAACGAGTGATCGTCTCTCTCGGTCGTGTCTCGGCAGTGTCTAAGAGCGTTCTGCGTATTACACACATACCGAACGAGGGAACGCGTGACCCCATTGGCTGGCGTGACCCAGCAATGGCGCAGCCATTGGTTGTTCAAAATACCAACACACACATTAGGAACTTCATCAGAACTTTCTAGAAAATGTTCCTAACTATTTATGAACGTATTTTATGAACTTACCTGTATATTGTAGTTATATACCCATCTTCAAAGTATCCATTTCCACTGTGAAATGAGTGTCCCCCCCTTCCTCTTAAAGTGGTATCGACACTCATAATTCCATCACGTTTTTAACACTGGGTTACACAGGCCCGTTGTTTCTTAGTCCTATGATCTTTGATGATGTCATAGTGAGTCCTATGATCTTTGACGATGTCATAGCAAGTCCTATTATCGTGAGTGATGCCTGCCTTTCATCTTTGATGTCATAGCGAGTCCTATGATTGAGAATGATGCCTGCTTTTGATCTTTGATGATGTCATAGTGAGTCCTGTGATCGTGAGTGATGCCTGCCTTTGATCTTTGATGATGTCAAAGCGAGTCCTACGATTGTGACACACTGACAGACAGACAGAGATTTCTTGAATTATATATAGAGTGCTAATTGAGTTTTAGGATACATATTATTTTTTATACATAAGGAGTTGTTCAGAACAACAAGTTGAATCATCACTCTATATCTTCGTATGAGGAGTTCTTATAAGGAGTTCTGAACCGCTCCTTATGTGTGAAAAAACTCAGTCCTTGGACTGTATCCTGTGACGTTTTCCTCATAGCTTTATGACGTCATAGCTTTATGACGTTTTCCTCATAGCCTTGCGACGTCCTCCTCATAGTTTTGTCCTCATAGCTTTGTGACATTTTCCTCATTGCTCTGTGACATTTTCCTCAGAGCTCTGTGACGTTTTCCTCATAGCTTTGTGATGTTCTCCTCACAGCTCTATGACGTTCCCCTCACAGTTTTGTGACGTTCTTCTTTTTTAATCTCGCATCTGCATCTCATCTCTTTATTCTGCTTCTAGCTGCAGTCTGTATCTGAGTCTCATCTCATTATTATTATTATTCTTTTAGACTTGATTGGTGGTTGATCCACCAGCCCATGTCTTTGAACTTAAAGGTCCAACACTTAACAAAGACTCTCCAACAATACATCCGTGTTTACAGCAGAGATGGTGGCAATAATTACTGCTTTGCAGTGGGTGGAGGAGGTCAAACCGGACCGGGTGGTGGTGTGCACGGATTCTCAGCATTAAAAACCATACAGACACTAAAATCTACAAGGGAAGACTTGGTGATTGAGCTAGATCACAGTTTTTTTAGGATACACAGGGGTGGTGGAGATGTTCAGTTTTGTTGGGTTCCTGCACATGAAGGGTTGAAAGGGAATGTCTGTGCAGACAAATTAGCAAAAAGCACTCTTGAAAAAGAGATAACTATACTATTGTCTCGGAAAAGGTGAAGGGAAAGCAGTAATCAAGAAAAAAGGAACTGAGCTATGGCAAAAAAAGATAGGATGAAGATCATAAAGGTAGATCATATTACAAAATACAAAAATCTATTGCAATAAAGAATTTCATAATAACCAAAAGGAGGGAAGACATCATTATGGCAAGACTCAGACTGGATCACACTGTCATGCGGTGATCCTCGCGGATCACCAAGAGACGCCACAGAGTTCACCAGGGAGTTTGGCAAGATGTTAATTTATTTCCTGACGTGACAAAACACAACTATGAACCCCTTAGGGCTAAACACACACATGACGAGACTTGGGCTCGTAGGGCTAACCCAGCCACTACGAGCTAACTGTGACAAAGCTATGATACGTGACCTGACATGAAGGTCTGCGGCACTCACAGGAATGACGAAGCGCAGACCCAGGGCTTGGCAGGACGAAGCCACTCCGACGTAACGTTGACCAATGTCGACCGATACTCCTGCGTCCTACCGTCGCCAGTGCCGGGCTTAAAAGCGCGAAGCACTAACGACAGTAATGACAATCAGCTGGCCGCCCGTTGACAGGCGGAAGCCCCACCGAGCACTTTCACAATAAGAGCCCGGTGAGGCCAGAATACAGCCTGCAGCTGTCAAGGCCGGCAGCAAGACATAACTTTAGCCCGAGCGCGATCAGAACCGGCGCTCGGGTCATAACAGTACCCTCCCTCCACGGGCGGACTCCGAACGCCCCAAGGAACCACCCTGCCCCCCCCCAGGGTGGGAGGTTGGGGGACACACTCTTGTACAGTAGCGATATGCACCTTTCAGTTGTTTGCTATCCGCCAGTAACCGAGAGAAGAAGTCTTCAACTGCTTCCCACTGTAGCCCTTTAATGCCAAGATATTTTTCTGCTGCTTTCACAATGATTTTGATTTTTTCTGTTTTCTTGGAAGACTGTGCAGTGCAGTTTATCACATCTACCACAAATAAGACAAAATTATTTTCCTTCAAAACCAGAGTATCTTCCTTAATTCCACTGCATGCACTGCAAGTCTGCGCACTTTCCCTGTTTGAGTCCACTACCACTTTTTTAGCTGGCACCTTTTTCACAGCTTCTGCATATGTTAGTCCCAGGGAGTCTTTCATCTGCTGAATTTCTGCTGCTCTTTTGCTGGCTTCCAAGTAAGGTATATATAAGCTACATGAACTATGAAGTCAGACTTTATGTTCCTCCTCCACTCAGATGTTTCAAATGTCAAAAGTTTGGTCATGTAGCAGCGATATGCAAAGGTAGATAACAATGTGCCAGATGCTCCGGTGAACATGAACATGGCAAGTGTGAAAGAGGAACCAAATTAAAAGTGCTGTAACTGCGGTGGTGAACATATAAGAACTCCTTATACATGATACTCAAGTCAGTGGTGGTAATGCACCTGTACGCTGGTTGCCAACCACCAATCAAATCTAAAAGGAGTGAAGTGCGTGGCGGTAATGCACCTGTAAGCTGGTTGCCAACAGCCAATCTATCTATCTATCTATCTATCTATCAGTTTGTGTCTGTAGCGTTCATATGACATCATAGGACTGCCTATGATGTTCCTATGATGTTGCCATCATAGGACGTCATGCCTGCCTTGATGTCTTTATGATGTCATATACAGTGATGGCTGCCTTGATGTCTACATGAAGTCATATAGACCATGAGGTCCTATGCCTTCCTTAATGTCTTTATGATGACCACCAGGACTCCCGATGTCGTCATATAGACAATAGGACGATGCCGTCATATACACAATAGCACTGGCTACCTATGTTGTACGCATGATGTCCTAGGATGCCTGCCTTGAAAATGGTGATCATGCTGCTGCCAAACTTTGATATAGACCATCAGGACTCGCGATGCCATCATATAGACAATAGGACAATGCTGTCATATACACAATAGGACTGGCTATCAATCATGGAGGCATGCTGTCCTATGATGTCCAAGGCTGCCTGCCTTGCAAATGGTCATCATGCTACTGCGAAACTTTGACCAACAAAACGGACATTGCAGTGCCTGAAGATACATCATTGAACAAATACAGCCTCACCTGCTGGATGCAACATCTGTGATTGGTGTCAATGCTGGACACACTCTCCTCATTACAAGAATCGCACTCACACCATCTGACAACATGTTGCCATTTACCTTGCTTTACAGCGCGTTGGTGTTTTCTGCACAACAGATTGCTTCAGCCATGCCCAATTCTACCTTGCTGCGAGAAGAGTTGCCAGATCAAGCACTCTTTGTATTCTTGTTCAAGATGAAGAAACTAAGAAAAATCGTCGCTTTCTGAGCAATGTTGTTTTAAAACAGGTGATATCCTGGCAGATAAGCACATCTGTCACAAGGTCTGTGGTGGACTCTTGAGCCAGTCGGTGCATCGTGACATGCACTACACAAAGAGCAGAGCTAAACAAACCTATCATCTGGTCAGTCACTGCAACAGATACTGGAGTCAGTTTGTCTTGGCCTGTCCTTGCCACTAATAATACCTCTATCTGCCAAGAATGTGCTGCTAGTCCAGCAAAAGCTAGCGGTACTCAAATACTTTGCAAGCAGTTTCATGAACTGGTCAGTCAGAAAGCAACTCACACCAGCTTGGACGTTACCCGGGTGAACAAGGCCAGGAGTTCCTGGCAGCAGAGGGCGAAGGACAGAGCTGCGTGGAGGAATCTGATCAGACCTAAATGAAATAGTCATTGTCGCCCCTGACAGACTGCTGTGATGTGATGATGATGATGATGATGATGTGTGACAGTAAAAACGTGGAACCTTGAAGAATGACAGTCTACACTACAAATGTGTAAAATGCCAAGCAAAGCACTGATTTTATCCGGTTGCTCCAGTTTCTTGTTTTCTATGGGCATGCACGGGTCTGGCAGAACACGATCCAAAGCCACTTTTTACTCAGATCAATTTTCAGGATCCTCTCCATGAACTGGAAATACGATGCACCTATCTCTCAACCAGTGGTCTGAGCGAAGAAGAAGAAGAAGACCCACCAGATGGAGATCAATACAGTGAGGAGAGCTGCTGCATGTCAGAAAAGATGCAGTGAAGATGAAACACCTCACATTCGAGCAGTACAAAGCAGGCATGACTGTGAACAACACAGCCATCTGAAACAGGAGGACACCCTTCAGCACCACGCTTGCAGAAATACTTGTGTATATTTGGTTTCTGTGGGCATGGACGGGTATGTATTAGTCAAATCTAAACTAGTGCATGCCTGTGCACACCCTTGCATGCCCATAGAAACCGAGTATAAGCAAGCGAGTATAAGCAAGTCCTATGATCGTGAGTGATGACTGCCTATTATCTTTGATGATGTCATAGTGAGTGCTATCGTCTTTGCTGATGTCATAGGCAAGTATTTCTGCATGCCCGTAGAAAGCAGGTGTAAGCAAGGGTGTAAGCTTTGATCTTTGATTGTGTCATAGCGAGTCCTATGAACTTTGATGATGTCAAAGCTAGTCCCATGACTGTCATGATGACTGCCTTTGACCTTTGATGATGTCATAGCGACTCCTATGATGGCTGCATTTGATCGTTGATGATGTCATAGCGAGTCCTATGATCATTGCTGATATCATAGCAAGTCCTATGATCATGAGTGATGCCTGCATTTGATCTTTGGTGATGTCATAGCGAGTCCTTGGATCGTGAATGATGCCTGCTTTTGTTACATAGGAACATCATAGGACATTTCACACATAAGGAGTCATTTATACATAGGGACATCATAGGACATCATGAAGACATCATAGGAACATCATAGGCGGTCCTATGATCTTTGGCAGTGACACACTGACACACATAGACAGAGATTTCGTGAATTTATAGAGTGAAGAAGAAGAAGAAGATACCTTGCAGGAAAGTTGGGTTAGAGGTATATTACTGCCACTAGCTAGGCTGGAGACTGGAAGCTTCTTCTTTACCTCCACCAAGGAGGTTATGTGATCATCGGCGTTGGTTTGTCTGTCTGTCTGTCTGTCTGTTTGTTTGTTTGTTAGCAAGATAACTCAAAAACTTATGGACGGATTTTCATGAAATTTTCACAGATTGTCAGAAATGGGGTATCCTACAGATGATTACATTTTGGTGGTGATCCAGATCACTGTCCAGAAGAAAACCGCCATTACGGAAAATGCCATTTTCGTGAATAACTACTGAACCACTAGTCTTCTTTTAGATTTGATTGGCAGTTGGCAACCAGCTTACAGGTGCATTACTGCCACATACTTCATTCTAAATCATCACTCTATATTCTTCTTTCAAGCTGGATTCATGCTGCACCTCTCAATATAATTCATTCTATATCACTCTATATCTTTGTATAAGGAGTTCTGAACAACTCCTTATGTGTGAAAAAATGATCCATCCTTGGACAGTGCACGGGGAAGAGGGAATTAAGCCTTTGTGTGCAGTGAGTTCCACTGTGATGTCACCGTGATGTCAGAATGGAATGGAAGGCTGGAGGCCTAAGTATGCAAATGAGCAGTGGTTGTCACAGTAACGTGGAACCTAACTGACAGCCATGATTCAGTGTAAAACATGTCATTTATAATCAGAGGAGCTTCTTCTTCTTCTCTCGGTTACCGGCGGATAGCAAACAACTGAAAGGTGCATACCGCCACTCACTCTGCAAGAGTGTGTAACATTATGTCATTTGAGCCCGATCCCTAAATTCTATGACTTAATCCCGTGTTATTTAAAAAAGAGAAAAGAGCCCTTCCCGTGATTCTAAGTGCCTCTCCATCTCCATCTGTTCCCAGAATCCCAGTTAAATCCCATTCCCTACCAGCCTCTCGGACTTAATTTTTCATTCTTTCATTTCCATACTTGTGACAGTGTAGTAAGATGTGCTCAACAATTTCTTTTACTCCACATTCTCTACATTTGTCACTTTTTCTTTTCCCCATGGTGAATAAAGTGCTGTTTAAACCTGTGTGATCTAGTCTGAGTCTTGCCATAATGATGTCTTCCCTCCTGTTTGCTGTTTTATAATTCTTTATTGCAATATTTTTGTATTTTGTAATACAATCTACCTTTATGATCTTTATCCCATCTTTTTTGCCATAGCTCAGTTCCTTTTTTCTTGATTTCTGCTTTCCCTTCACCTTTTCCAAGAGACAATGGTATAGTTATTTCTTTCCCAAGTGCACTTTTTGCTAATTTGTCTGCACAGTCATTCCCTTTCAACCCTTCGTGTGCAGGAACCCAACAAAACTGAACATCTCCACAACCCAGATGCAACCCTTGTTGCAAGCCAGACAAGGCACAGAGAAGCTGACATGGAGATGCGGAATAGTCGGCCGGCCACCCACACTGCATGCCAGGCAAGGCACAGAGAAGCTGAGACGGAGGAGATGCATAGGGTACGACAGACAAGGGATGCCTTGCACCATCAGGAAATGCATCGTACATGTCTGCAACAGGCATACAAAAATAACCATAATCTCTCTCGGTCTGATGATATAGACTTTTTCCAAGAGGAACTTTATGGCGATTACAGACAGACACTGAGTAAGACATCACTGTTTTGAGTGTCCTACATGCTCATATGTCATCACTGTGACATCACAGTGGAACTCGCTGCACACAAAAGGTTAATTCCCTCTTCCCCATGCATGGGGAAAAGTGAAAGTGACAAATGTAGAGAATGTGGAGTAAAAGAAAATGTCGAGCACATCTTATTACACTGTCACAAATACGGAAATGAAAGACAGATAATGGAAAATGAAGTTCGAGAAGCTGGTAGGGAATAGGATTTACTGGGATTCTGGGAACAGATGGCGAAGGAGAGGCAATAAGAATCACAAGGAGGGCTCTTTTCTCTTTTTTAAATAACACAGGATTAAGTCATAAAATTTAGGGGTCGGGCTCAGATGACATAATGTTTCACACTCTTGTACAGTAGGTGGCGGTAGCACCCTTCAGTTGTTTGCTATCCGCCAGTAACCGAGAGAAGAAGAAGAAGAAGCCTACGAGTGATGGAGTGATATAGAGTGATGAATTTGGAGTGTTGCCGAGAAGACATCATGTAGACATGGAAATCTCACTGTAAGAGGAGGAGGAGGAGGAGGAGGAGGAGAAGAAGAAGAAGAAGAAGAAGAAGAGTTTGAGTTTTGAAGAAGAAGAAGAATTGTTCAGAACTCCTTATAAGAACTCCTTGTACAGTAACGACCAGATAGTATTATAGACATCATGTAGACATGGAAATTTCACTGTTTGAAGAAGAAGAAGAAGATTGTTCAGAAGTCCTTGTAAGAACTCCTTATACAAAGATATAGAGTGAAGAAGACGAAGAAGAGGTTGCCAACCAAGAAGAATTCTGAGTTTTGATACATACAGTAGAGTGATGTTTACTGAGTGAAGTACGTGGCGGTAAGGACTACAGCTCCTGACCAGATGGAGTGATAATATAGAGTGAAGTACGTGGCGGTAATGCACCTGTAAGCTGAGTGCCGACTGGTATTGAAATCTGAGAGAAGAAGAAGAAGAAGCCTCCAGTCGCCAGTCTAGCTAGTGGCAGTAATGCACCTCTAACCCAACTTTCCTGCAAGGTATCTTCAATTATCACTCTATCCACCTTATTCCTGGGGATGCCGCTGTAGGAACGATGATGAGCGGAGCTTCCGGTATTGGCTGACCTAGTGTTAAATCAGTAAGAGTGGAGTAGCAGGGGCATTTAAAATAGCGTTTTTTAAAAGTTTTTCAAAATCATTTTAATGTATAATGATAGTCCACATATGTGTTTTGCACTCAAGTAGCAGCTAATTTCAGCACTTGTAGTTTTTGTATTTTTGAATGTTTTTGTGTAGCTCTGGTACTTGCTGCTGTTCGTGGTGTGAGGCTCCTCACAGATAAACACAGCTAAATCTGTGGCTTCAACAGCAGTGAGTAGATCATACACTGAAAACTAAAGGATTGTTCGTGCAGCACCAGGTATGTTTTCATTTGTATGAATGTCACAGATCTGACATTTTCCACGAATTTAAAACGCCCAAGCATGGTGTTGTGGTTCATTGTGGCTCTGACTAGACTCTACGTCTGCTCTGAGGTAAATTTGATTATGGCCAACATATTTTAACAAAATGCAGCTGGGTGGAAACATTGATATATTTCAGAGCTTTTATTTGTTTACAGCGTTAGCATGTCAGCAGCGGAGCAAACTAACGGAGCTACTGTCCATGGAGCTACAGGCCACTTTTTAAGGTCATCATTTCATCCCTTCATAGTCGTGTGATGTGGTATGATTATATTACTGTTTTCGAGGTGCAAAAGGCTGTGTTCCCACATTTGTGATGCCAAAGTCATTGCTTTGTTTTGGAAAAGTGTCCCGTTTCAGTGACAACCACACGTTCTTAACTAGTCCCGGAAATTGCTACCATAATTCATTCAAGGCATCATGGGGCCTAGGAATAAGGTGAATATATAATTCAAGAAATCTCTGTGAGTATATAGAGTGATGATATAGAGTGAAGTACGTGGTGGTAATGCACCTGTAAGCTGGCTGCCAAAGCCAATCAAATCTAAAAGAAGTAGAAGAAGAAGTCTCTGTCTGTCTGTCACAATGATAGGACTCGCTAAAAGATCATAGAACTCGCTATGACATCATCAAAGATCAAAGGCAGGCATCACTCACAATCATAGGACTGGCTATGACATCATCAGAGATCAAAGGCAGGCATCACTCACGATCATAGGACTCTTCGTCTTCTTCTTCTTTTAGATTTGATTGGCAGTTGGCAACGGGCTTACAGGTGTGTTACCGCCACTGACTTGTCATCAATCTATATCTTTTTCTTCTTCTTTTAACCCCCAATCAAATCTAAAAGAAGAAGAAGAAGATTTGATTGGTGGTTGGCAACCAGCTTACAGGTGCATTACCGCTACTGACTAGATTATCATCACTCTATCTTTGTATAAGGAGTTCTGAACAACTCTTTATGTGTGAAAAAATTATTCATCCTTGGACTGCATCCGAGGTGCAAGCAAGCAAGAAATCTCTTATCACTCTGTATCTTTGTATTAATACAAAGATATAAGGAGTTCTTATAAGGAGTTCTGAACAACTCCTTATGTGTGAAAAAATTATCCATCCTTGGATTGTGTCGTCATTGCTCTCGGCGGCATCGACCACTATGACATCTTCAAAGATCATAGGACTCGCTATGACATCATCAAAGATCTTAGGACTCACTATGACATCATCAAAGATCAAAGGACTCGCTATTACATCATCAAAGATCATAGAACTCGCTATGACATCATCAAAGATCATAGGACTCAGAGAGTCCCAAGTTGGTGGCAATAGTACACAGTCCAAGGACGAATAATTTTTTCACACATAAGGAGTTATTCAGAACTCCTTATACAAGATGATAATCAAGTCTGGCAGTAATGCACCTGTAAGCTGGTTGCCAACTGGCAATCAAATCTAAAAGAAGAAGAAGAACTTTCTACAGGCATGCAGAAATGTAGCTCCTGACCAGATAGAGTGCATGCAGAAATGCCTGCTTACTTTCTGATATTCTCTCTATATTTGTTCTACTTTGAATTGTATATTGTTTGCTTTGCTTAAACTCCTTGTAGTTACCTGACAGTTGGTCAGGTAATCAAATCTGCAGATCAGTCTTCAGCAAAGACAGCCCTCTTCATAATGTGGACATCATCGGATTCGGACGACCTCCCTGGCAACATCAACAGCCTTTTTTACACTTTACCTGACAACTACACGGTGGAGAATTTTCTAGGATATGGTTGCTTTTCACATGTCATGCAGTGTAAAAAGAACGACACAGGTGAAACGGTGGCCGTTAAAATTCTTACATCCCACCGCTTCATACAAAATGAGCTCCACATTTTAGAGCTTGTCAAAAACTTGGACATGTGTAACATTGTCCGCTTCATCGAGCCGGTCCATCTGAAGGGCAAGCTAGTGGCTTTTTCCTTCGAGTTGCTGGATCTGACTCTGTCTAGGTATATAGTGTGCTGCAGAGACCAGGAACCTCTGGACTTGGATGAAGTCAGAGAGATGGTCGAGCAGATGGCCACGGCACTCCAGGCCCTGAAGAAGGTGGGAGTGATCCATGCAGACCTGAAGATGGATAACATCATGGTGGTAAACCGCAAAGAGAGGCCTCCCAGGGTGAAACTGGTGGATTTTGGATTCTCTCTGAAAACCTCTGCAGCAAGGAAGGGTGACTGTCGCCAAGTGTTGTGTTACCGGGCTCCAGAAATGATGGTGGGATGTGAGTATTCAGAAGCCATTGACATGTGGTCTCTGGGAGTTGTGATGGGGTATCTACTGCTGATTGAGTTACTCTTTGTTGCAGAAAATGAATTTAACACACTGCAATATGTCATTGCTCTTTTGGGACTACCTCCAAAACATATGCTAGAGAATGGAAAATACACCTATAGGTACTTTTGTAAGGAACTTTCTGGCATCTGGAGATTAAAGACACTTGAGGAGTTCTACGGCAAGCAATTCAGCTCTCCTACACATATTCACTTTTACTTAGACTGCCTGGATGATTTGAAAAGACTGCCACTGGTGAACCTTAATTTGGTGGCAGATGAAGAAAGGATAGACTGCATTGATCTGCTGAAGGCAATGCTTCGGTTGGATCCCAGTGAGAGGATCACACCCAGCAAAGTCCTCACCCATCCATTTATCACAAGAAGAACAATCAGTCCCAGTCATATAACCAAACCAGACATCAGCCAGAAACTGGAGCAAGGAATCAGCCAAGCAGTGGACTCAAAAGAGACTACTAAGGTAGGAGTGTCAGAAACCACTCAGAAAAGTAGTGAAGCCACCCAGGTACAGGAACCAGGGCTATCTCAGATCACAGGACCAGGAGCAACTCAGAAAGATGTACCTGGAACCATCCCAGCATTTGAAGCAGGGTCCGGTGATCTAATGGAATCAGGAGAAAGTCTAATAGTAAAGGGCCAACCAATGGAAGCAGCACCCTCTACGATCATAAAGCCAGAAATACGTCAGGTACATTCACCAGGTACAAGCCAAGTGGAACAAAGACTCTACAAGAAAAAGACTCCAGACACAAAGGAGACCACTGTTAATGACAAAGAGAAGCACACAAACCTCTTGTCCACCACTCCAGACCCCGGGGAGGGTAAGGAGAAGATGACAAAAAAGAAAAAGAAAAGCACCTTTAAATGGTTCATCCCCTGGATGTCGAAGCTGTGCTGCTTTATGCCCCCAAAGGATGACGAGTGAACCACTCATCTCTGTCCCATTGCCTACTAAAACCCAGAACAGAATATGACGTGACAGAATTTAAAAAAACCCCAATGTTTTGGGGGTTTCTTCCAGATGTCTCGGTTCTCTCCAGCACTGTTAGCAATGGACATATGCAATCTCGTCTCCGTTCTGTTTCGGATTTTAGTAATCGGCTCCTTCCTGCTCCCAAATGCTGTTTCTTTCTGTCAGCTGAAGGGGGGGTTTGGTGTGACTGTCCTGGAAGTAACAGTTTCCTCCTTAAAAAAAATGGGTGGGGTATGGGACGAGGGTGGGGTGGGTGGGGTGGACGCTCAGAGGTTTTCCTTGAAGTTCCAGTTTCCTCCTTAAAAAAATGTGTTGGACACATCTTCCAGTGATGATGTCGCACTGAGGGGACCGTGGCCAGATAGCTCCCAACCAAACCATC
The DNA here is from genome assembly GCA_020510985.1 of Pholidichthys leucotaenia. Taxonomy (NCBI): domain Eukaryota; kingdom Metazoa; phylum Chordata; class Actinopteri; order Cichliformes; family Pholidichthyidae; genus Pholidichthys; species Pholidichthys leucotaenia. Next base: position 297,412,808 of record CM035839.1, on the reverse strand, counting down.
TCAAAAAACTATTTTAACTATAAAGTTGTAGTCATTGCACACGCTTCAGTAAGGGAGTGGTTTGGGAACATGTCCAGCAAAGGAATACTGGCAGATGTCCCTGAAACGCAAAGGTCTCAGAGAAATAATCGCTGACAGCCCACGGAACTGTCTGCTATAGAAGGAAACTCCATGGAGGCTAGTGCTAGCCTGCTTGTTGATAGCACTGCTTTAATAAGGGAAATTACAACCAAGGTGGCAGCCATCATGGAGGAGAAACTGGCAGCGCTCTCTAACAAATTGGACATGATTATGACAAAGTTAGAGGAGGATTCAAAACATTTGGGAGAAGCCGAATGCCGTATCTCCAGTGCCGAAGTTATTATTGCCGAAATCGAGGGTAGGTTAGCTGAAGTGGAAGCTAAGCTAGCTGCCCTGATTAATCGTATGGATGACCAGGAGGTGCGGCCCCGCTGGGACAACATCAGAATCTTTAGCGTTAAGGAAGGAATCGAAGGAAAGAATGCGTTATCATTCTTTGAAACCTGGCTACCCAAGCTACTTAATATAGAGACCAAAGAAGGTAGGATAAGGCTGGATAGATGCCACAGAGGATTTGGCCGCCATAAATCAGATAGCCCACGGGTTGTTATTATGAAGCTCCACTATCCTGCAGACAAGATGAAGATTTTAATGCTTAGTGGCAAACAAAATCTAGAATATGGCGGAGCAAGAATTACCATCCGACAAGACATGCCACAAAATATCCTGCAGCAGAGGAGACACTTCAACGCAGTGTGCCAGAAGTTGATCGGAAAAAACATCAGGTTTAGGATGCAGTATCCAGCAACCCTCCGTTTTACCTATAATAATGAGTTTTCCTTTGACACGGCAGGGAAATCCGAAAGCTTCGTGGAAACGATGGACATGGCCCTGTGAATAAACAGCCTGATTGACTACATGAGTATAATGAGATTATGGAGAAGTTTGATTCCGGAGTGAGCAGCGACACATTGACTGTTTGATATGGAGAAGACCAGTGGACTAGATTGTGTGTGTGCTTGCAAGATGTACCGTTTCCCTTCAGCCCCGAGGAGTGTTTGCTTTGATGCTTTTGTTGGGACTGTTCCTGTCCTGTGGATGTTGTTGAGACTGTTCAAGTTAAACGGATTAAATGGATTTATTTGAGTACAAGCTTTTAGTTCTCGTAATATCTAAAGACAAATTTAAAAATAGAGTTGCAAGGCTGAGTATACCTACTTTCCCTTTTATTTCTTCTTCCCCTTTTTTCTCTTCCCCATTTTGTGTGTTCTCGCCCCCTTTTTTGTTCTTGTTTTCTATGTACATCTACATCAGTGCATAGATATAAGCATGTACTGTGGTCTAAATGAATGCAATTAAGTATACACACGTGGACGAAATTGTTGGTACCCCTCTGTTAATGAAAGAAAAACCCACAATGGTCACAGAAATAACTTGAATCTGACGAAAGTGGTAATAAATAAAAATTCTATGAAAATTAACCACTGAAAATCAGACAGTGCTTTTGAATTGTGGTTCAACAGAATTATTTTAAAAAACAAACTCATGAAACAGGCCTGGACAAAAATGATGGTACCCTTAACTTAATATTTTGTTGCACAACCTTTTGAGGCAATCACTGCAATCAAACGATTTCTGTAACTGTCATTGAGACTTCTGTACCTCTTAGCAGGTATTTTGGCCCACTCCTCATGAGCAAACTGCTTCAGTTGTCTCAGGTTTGAAGGGTGCCTTCTCCAGACGGCATGTTTCAGCTCCTTCCACAGATGTTCAATTGGATTTAAATCAGGGCTCATAGAAGGCCACTTTAGAATAGTCCAATGTTTCGCTCTTAGCCATTCTTGGGTATTTTTAACTGTGTGTTTTGGGTCATTATCCTGTTGCAAGACCCATGACCTGCGACTGAGACCAAGCTGTCTGACACTGGGCAGCACATTTCTCTCTAGAATACCTTGATAGTCTTGAGATTTCATTGTACCCTGCACAGATTCTAGACACCCTGTGCCAGATGCAGCAAAGCAGCCCCAGAACATAACAGAACCTCCTCCATGTTTCATAGTAGGGACAGTGTTCTTTTCTTGGTATGCTTCATTTTTGCGTCTGTGAACATAGAGCTGATGTGCCTTGTCAAAAAGTTCCAGTTTTGTCTCGTCTGTCCATAGGACATTCTCCCAGAAGCTTTGTGGCTTGTCAACATGCAGTTTGGCAAATTCCAGTCTGGCTTTTTTATGATTTGTTCTCAGCAGTGGTGTCCTCCTTGGTTGTCTCCCATGAAGTCCACTTTGGCTCAAACAACAACGGATGGTGCGATCTGACACTGATGTACCTTGACCTTGGAGTTCACCATGAATGTGTTTAGAGGTTGTTCTGGGCTCTTTTGTTACCATTCGTATTATCCGTCTCTTCCATTTTTCATCAAATTTCCTCCTGTGGCCACGTCCAGGGAGGTTGGCTACAGTCCCGTGGATCTTAAATTTCTGAATAATATGTGCAACTGTAGTCACAGGAACATCAAGCTGCTTGGAGATGGTCTTATAGACTTTACCTTGAACATTCTTGTTTATAATTTTCTTTCTAGTCTCCTGAGACAACTCTCTCCTTTGCTTCCTCTGGTCCATGTTTAGTGTGGTACACACCATGTCACCAAACAGCACAGTGACTACTTGTCACCCTTTAAATAAGCCAACTGACTGATTACAAGTTTGTAGACACCTGTGATGTTAATTAGAGGACACATCTTGGTTGAACATGTCCCTATGGTCACATTATTTTCAAACTTTTCTAGGGGTAGACCTACCATCATTTTTGTCCAGGCCTGTTTCATGAGTTTGTTTTTTAAAATAATTCTGTTGAACCACAATTCAAAAGCATTGTCTGATTTTCATTGGTTAATTTTCATAGAATTTTTATTTATTACCACTTTTGTCAGATTCAAGTTATTTCTGTGACCATTGTGGGTTTTTCTTTCATTTACAGAGGAGTACCAACGATTTTGGCCACGTGTGTATATCTCTTAATGTCAAAGGAAGAAATCATGCTATTAAGTGCAAGAAATTGTTATCCTGGCTCAAAAAGGAAAAAAAAAACTAGTATTGCCCTTTTACAGGAAACACACCTCAATGATAAGGAGCATGAAAAACTTAAGAAAGAGTGGGTTGGACAAGTTTACTATTCGTCATTTTCAACAAAAAAGAGAGGTGTGGCTATTCTTTTAAATAAAAATACACCATTCACCTTGTCAAAATGTGTAAAGGATCAACAAAGTTGTTATGTTCTCATAATGGGTAGTTTACATGGTGAAAATATTGTTGTTGGCTGTGTATATGCACCAAATGTTTATCAAGGAGAATTTTACTCTAAACTACTAACTGAAAATTCCTCAATATCATCAGCATTTAGTATTCTGGCAGGAGACTTCAACTGTCCTATGAACCCTGAGATGAAAATCCTCCAGTGAAAAATATTGTATCTAAGATGAGAGAAGCTACTAGAGAACTATGCTCAAATTTGCAATTTTTTGATACTTGGAGAGTTCTCCACCCCAAAGACAAGGATTACACCTTCTTTTCTCACCCACACCAAAGTTTTTCTCGAATTGATTACATTTTTGTTTCAAGAACAGTATTAGAGTCGAGGAATGTGTAATAGGCACCCGTCTATTATCCGATCACACAGATGTCTATGTCACAGTCTCTTCACCCCCCCCAATCAACTTTACATAATTGGTCCCTTAACCCATCACTTTTAAACAATCCCTCATTTGTGTTATTTTTTAAACAACAAATTGATTTTTTTCTCCCAATAAATGATAACAAAGACACAAACCCATCAACTCTGTGGGACACACTTAAAGCTTATTTGAGAGGAGTCATAATTTCTTATAGTGTAGCCAGGAAAAAGGAGACTTTGAAAGAACAAATTAATTTAGAAAAACAATTGAGCAAGGTTAAACAAATTAAAGATGATCCATCTGCGGCTTTACACAAGAAATCTAAAGCTATCAGATCAGCTCTTAACCAACTCCTAAAACAAAAAGCAGAAACAAGTATCTTCTATGCTAAACATAGATTGTTTGAAATGGGAGACAAACCGGGAAGACTGCTTGCTTGACTAGCAGCTGGCAGACGAGATTTCAAACCTATCTCATCATTAGAAGATGAGTATGGGAAAAATCACTATGAAACTAAAACATTAGTGGAGATAATGGAAAAATTTTATAAAAAACTCTATACTTCTGAATTCAATAAATCTCAAAGAGGTATTCATAATTTCCTAGGGAATCTCAATCTGCCATCACTTATAGAAACAGAAAGAACTGCATTTGGTAGACCAATAAATGAGGAAGAGATTAAAAATGCAATTAACTCCCTCCAGTGTGGAAAAGCTCTGGGGTCTGATGGATATGGCCCTGAGTTTTACAAAATATTCCAGGACTCATTAAAGGGCCCTCTTTTAAAGATGTACCTTCACTCGGCTGAGAAAGGTTCTCTTCCTGGCTCCTTGTACTCGGCAAACATTTCATTAATCCTTAAAAAAGATAAGCCCCCTGAAAAATGCAGTTCATATCGTCCCATTAGTTTGACCAATGTAGATAGTAAAATCTTCTCCAAGATATTAGCAAGCAGACTTGAACGCTATCTCCCTCTACTTATTAAGCCAGACCAGACAGGTTTTATTAAGAACAGAATTTCCCAAACTAATATGAGAAAAGTACTCAGCATCATTCCGCATACAAATATGAATCAGATGCATGGTCTTATTATTTCACTGGATGCGGAGAAGGCTTTCGACTGTGTAGAGTGGCCTTACCTTTTCACAGTAATGGAAAAATTTGGATTGGGAGAGGATTTTATCAACTTGCTTAAACTAATATACTACTCACCTAGAGCTATTGTGCTTGTAAATGGTGTAATGTCATCTGAATTTATACTTGGGAGATCTACTCAACAGGGAGATCCTATATCGCCATTAATATTTACCTTGGCCATTGAACCATTGGCAGAGGCCATTAGATGCCACACCAGCATAGCTGGCTTCCAAATTAAAAACAATACATCCAAAATTTTGTTGTATGCGGATGATGTTTTGCTGTTTATTACAAACCCAGAAGAATCTATACCAGCTTTAATGTCAGTTATTGAAACCTTTGGGTCCTTTTCAGGGTACAAGATCAATCTTGATAAATCCTTGGCTATGCCAATTGGGCACGATAAGAATATACCAAATCTCCCTGATTTTCCTTTCTCTTGTTCTACCTCAGGATTTTCATATTTAGGGATTAATATTAGACCAAATGTTCAAAATGTACTTAACTCAAATTTTCATGCTTTACCTAAGAGTATTAAGACTGACCTAATAAGATGGAAGGATTTGCCAATTTCTTGGATGGGTAGAATTAATCTGTTAAAAATTAATGCGATACCACGCCTATTATATCCATTGCAGATGTTGCCTGTTTATATCTCTATAAACAGGTAACAGGTAACAGGTAAACAGATTTCTTGTGCGAGAAAAGAGAGAAATTGCCAGTCTCTTCATTCCTGCAGTTCCTACATGGGTGACCCCAATGACTGTCTGTCTGAACGCATTCACAGACAGCTTTGAACGGACATGGCAGCTAATGCAGTTTTTCTCAAGCTACCAGAGTTCTGGAAGTCATCAGCTTCAGCTTGGTTCACCCAAGCAGAGGCTTAGTTTGCCCTGCAAGAGATCACTACAGACGACACAAAATATTATTATGTGGTTTCGGCCCTTGGGAGTTCTACAGCAGCCAGGGTGGTGAGCTTGATCAAACATCCCCCCCAGCAGGATACATATGTGACACTCAAAACCCACCAGTTTATACACGGTTTCGGCGCCTAGATACTGCTAAATTAGCAGTAGCCAAGGCAGAATTTGAAAATATGGAGTGCCTTGGTGTCATCCGCTGCTCCAACAGTCTCTGGGCATCACCACTCCACCTCGTGCCGAAGCCAGGGGGTGGATGGCGCCCATGCAGTGATCACTGCCAACTCAATGACGCAACAACCCCTGACCACTACCTGCTCCCACACGTTCAGGATTTTTCTGCCCACCTAGCAGGAAAGGTGATCTTTTCCAAGGTAGATCTGGTCTGGGGATACCATCAGGTACCCGTCCACCCAGAAAACATTCCTAAGACAGCGGTGATCACCCCATTTGGGCTCTTTGAGTTTTTACGTATGCCCTTTGGCCTCAAAAATGCTGCATAGACATTCCAGCGCCTGATGGACTCGGTGCTACGTGACCTCCCTTTTATTTTCGTCTATTTAGATGATATTCTAGTAGCCAGCACATCCAAGGCAGAACACTTGTCCCACTTACGGACCTTGTTTGAGCGGTTCAGTCAGCACGGGTTGATTGTCAACATGGCCAAGTGCCAGTTCAGGTTGTCAACCATCAATTTCCTGGGACACAGAGTCACTGACTATGGCGCAGTCCCCCTCCCTTCAAAGGTGACAGCGGTTGCAAATTTCCCATGCCTCCTCACAGTCAAGTCCCTGCAGGAATTCCTCGGTTAATTTTTTATCATGCGTCCCTTGTATGAGGCCCTCAAAGGCAAGAGCTCTCGCCACACAGTAGAGTGGTCAGCCGAGAGAGAAAAAGCATTTGAAGATACCAAGTTGGCCCTGGCAAGTGCAACAATGCTTGCCCACCCATCACCCAATGACCCCATAGCCATCACCACAGATGCTTCTGACTATGCCATTGGGGCAGTTCATGAACAGTGGGTCAATGGAATGTGGCAGCCCCTGGCATTTTTCAACCGACAGTTATGCCCCAGTGAGCGTAAGTATTCCACCTTTGATCGCAAACTGCTTGGACTCTACCTGGCCATCCGTCACTTCTGTATCCTGCTGGAAGGCCGCAACTTCACGGCGTTCGTGGACCACAAACCGCTGACATTTGTCATGGCTAAAGTGACCGAGCCATGGTCAAGCCGCCAGCAGAGACAACTCTCCTACACCTCAGAGTTCACCACAGACACAGCACGTCGCTGGCAAGACCAACCTTGTTGCTGATTGTCTTTCCCGGGCTGTCACGGCAGCGGTTCACTTAGGACTGGACTATGCCCACATAGCGGAGGACCAAGAAGCTGACCCAGAGGTGCAAGCATTCAGAACGGCGGTCACCGGGCTCCGTTTAAAAGATGTACAGTATGTTTTGATGATACAGGAACAACACTGCTCTGTGACATTTCCACTGGCAAGCCCTGACCCATTGTTCCCAGCAGTTGGAGATGGCAAGTTTTTGACACGATCCATGGCCTCTCCCACCCTGGATGGAAGCCATCCCAGAGACTAATGGCTACAAAGTTTGTCTGGCATGGGCTCAAGAAGGATGTGAGAGATTGCGCTAATATTTGCATTGAGTGTCAGCGCTCCAAGATGCAATGTCATGTCAAGGCCCCACTGAAAGAGTTTCAAGTGCCAGAAAGGCATTTCGACCATATTAATGTGGACATTGTTGACCCCATGCCCCTCTCTTGCAGCTTCACGTATTTGCTCACCATGGTGGATAGGATGACTCGATGGCCAGAGGCTGTCCCGTTGGTGTCTGCTACATCTGATGAGGTGGCTTGTGCTTTTATCGGGACATGGGTTGCCCGATTTGGCACTCCATCTGACCTCTCTCCTGACCACGGTTCTCCAAGCTTCATCTGCCTAGTTGGTTTGTGGTCAGCCGCTACTTGTCCCAGGAGATTTTGTCCCAAGCACGACAACCCCTTGGTCCACAGTTGCTCAACTCCAGATGCTCCTCGAGAATGCCAAAGCTTTTGTACCAGTCCCCACTTCGCAACACGGGCTCCCTCAGTCTCACTTTCCTAGGAGTCTGCAATCGGCAGATTTTGTTTTTGTCCGCCATGATGCTCACCGTGGCTCTTTGAAACTTCCTTATGACGGTCCATTCCATGTATTGACACTGGGAGAGAAGCATTTTGTTGTGGAGGTTGGAGGCAAGCCAGAGAAGATTTCAGTGGACCGATTAAAGCCAGCCCACCTGGATGTGGACAGACCTGTCACTCCTGCACAACCCCCTCGCCGGGGGCGCCCCCCTCTTCCAGCTAAATCAGTTTCAGCGACCCCTCACATGGGTGACTGCTTCCCCTCTTGTTCAGTGGAGCTGTTATGGCAGGGCGGTTTGCCCTCCAGCTCCATGTTGACTTTGTTTTCATTCATTGTGGTAAATTCTGGGGGGACGTGTGTGGCGGACTCTAAGGACATAATTCACCACAATATGTGTTCATGTACAGAATGATCTGTTTAGGCAGTTATAGTTGTGCTCTCAGGCTTTCTTATCAGTCACCTCGCTAGGCAGCCACTGAAGGACCTCAGTTCAGAGTGAAAAGAGCTAGCATTTTTAGCTGTTGCTTTTTGTCACTGCCGCTGGAGAATAAAAACGGCACACCTGCTCGTGCGAGAAAAGAAAGAAATTTCCAGTCTCTTCATTCCTGCAATTCCTACTATACTGTATATATATATATATATATGCCTCCGTCGGTCTATGATGATCATGGAAGAGAATCCTAAACGTCTACTCTGCTGGAACAACACCGCCTGTGGCTGAACAGGCCGATGCGCGAATGGCAGTCCCTGTCACACAGGTCGCACTTATGGGTGGTCTCCGTGCTGCTGGGTCTGTGGCGGTTCTCCCTGCGGGTCCTTTTTTCATCTGCTGCAGCAGTCAGTCTCTCTTCACCCGCCTTGAGCTGTCTGGTCAGGGTGCCTCTCCATTTGGAGCGGTCCGTTGAAAGGTCCTCCCAGTGCTCTGTGTTGATCTCCAGGGCCTTCATGTCGCCTTGCAGATGTCTCTAAAGCGCAGCTGTGGGCGGCCAACGTCTCTCCTGCCAGTCGCCAGTTCTCCGTAGAGGACGTATTTGGGGATTCTGCCATCCTCCATACGGTGAACGTGGCCTAGCCAGCGGAGCCTGCGCTGCCTGAGTAGAGTGAACATGGAGGGAAGGCCGGCGCGGGACAGAACTTCTGTGTTGGGCACTTTGTCCTGCCAGGATATGTCCAGAATGTGGCGAATGCAGCGCAAGTGGAAGGAGTTCAGTCTCTTTTCCTGCCGGGCGTATGTTGTCCACGTCTCACTCCCATAGAGCAGTGTGCTGATGACGCAGGCGTTATACACTGCCATCTTCGTCTTGACAGAGAGTTTGGGATTCTCCCACACTCGTGTGGTGAGGCGAGCGAGTGTGAAGGCTGATTTTCCAATCCTCTTGTCGATCTCTGTATCAAGGGAGAGGTTGTTGCTGATCGTGGACCCCAGGTATGTGAACTGATTCACGACTTCCAGCTCGTAGTCGTCGATGGTGATGGTTGGTGGTGCTTCTGTGCCTTGCACCAAGACATTAGTCTTCTTCAGGCTGATAGTAAGCCCGAAGTCCTTGCATGCCTGGGAGAAGCGGTCCATCAGGGTCTGAAGCTCCTGCTGTGTGTGGGTTGTGACTGCAGCGTCGTCTGCGAACAGCATGTCTCTGATTAGAGCCTCGCGTACTTTGGTTCTGGCTTTCAGGCGGGCGAGGTTGAAAAGCCTGCTGTCAGATCTTGTGTGCAGGTAGATTCCCTCTGTTGCTGTGCTGAAGGCATGCCTCAGGAGCATAGCAAAGAAAATCCCAAAGAGGGTTGGCGCAAGTACACAGCCCTGTTTCACTCCGCTGCATATGTTGAATGGCTCTGAGACGTTGCCGTCGTGCTGCACTATCCCCTGCATGTTGGTGTGAAATGATTCGATGAGGCTTTGCAACTTTGGTGGGCATCCTATCTTTGGCAGGATCTTGAAAAGGCCCTCTCTGCTGACCAGATCGAACGCTTTGGTGAGGTCGATGAAGGCGACGTACAGGGGCATGTTCTGTTCTCTGCATTTCTCCTGGAGTTGGCGGATGGAGAATATCATGTCTACCGTTGATCGCTCAGCACGGAAGCCACACTGAGACTCGGGGTAGACACGTTCGGCAAGCTTCTGTAGACAAACGAGAACAACTCATGCGTAGACTTTGCCAACAATGCTGAGGAAGGAGATGCCCCTGTAGTTGTTGCAGTTGCTTCTCTCCCCTTTGTTTTTGTAGAGGGTGATGATCTTGGCGTCCCTCATATCCTGTGGTACGGCACCTTCCTTCCAGCACTGGCAGAGGACGTCATGCAATGGCAGCAGTAGGGCGGTCTTGCAGTGCTTGATCAGGTCGGGGGTATGCCGTCGTTGCCGGGTGCCTTGCCAGCGGCCAAGCTATCAATGGCCTTGCTGAGTTTGTCGATGGTTGGCTTGGCGTCAAGTTCGTCCATGGATGGCAGGCAGTCAATGGCATCAAGGGCTGACGGTGTCACGGTGTTCTGTCTGGAGTAGAGGTCGGAGTAGTGTTCCACCCATCTCTCCATCTGCTTGTTCTTTTCTGTGATCATCTCCCCAGTGGAGGATTTGAGGGGGGCCGTCTTGCTCTGAGCCAGACCAAGTGCTTTCTTGATGCCATCGTACATACCGCGGATGTTCCCTGTTATGGCAGCGGTTTGAATGTCTTGGCTGAGATGAGTCCAGTACTCGCTGGCACAGCGCCGAGCAGTCTGCTGAACTTTGCTTCTCGCAGCCCTGAGAATCTGGAGATTCTTCTTGTTTGGGTACTTCTTGAACTCAGCAAGTGCTGAGCGCTTGGCTTCAATGACGGGGGTCATCTCGGTCAACTTGGCATCAAACCAGTCCTTTGACTTCGAGGTCTTCCTCCCAAAGGTAGCCAAGGCTGTGCGGTGGATGGTGTTTCACAGCTCTTCCCACTTCTGCTTTGCAGATTCTCCTTCTTGTGGTACACCAAGTTCCTTCTCAATGGTGGAGGCAAACTGCTCAACAAGTTCTGGTTGGGCCATCTTGCTGGTGTCAATCCGTGCCTTTCCAGGCTGTCTAGCACGATGGAATTTCTTCAGCTGCAGCTTGACCTTGCAACACACCAATGAATGGTCTGTGTCGCAATCTGCACTCTGGAACGAACGGATGATTAGCACATTCTTCAGTGAGGTGCGCCTGGTCAGGATCAAGTCCAGCTGGTGCCAGTGCTTTGAGCGCGGATGTTGCCAGGAAACCTTGTGTTGGGGCTTGGTCTTGAAGAACGAGTTTGTGATGCACAGATCGTGATATGTGCAGAACTCGAGCAGCCGCTGTCCATTGTCGTTCATTCTGCCCACGCCAAATGGTCCAAGACAGGAGGACCAGGAGTCGTGGTCAGCACCCACTCTGGCATTGAAGTCTCCAAGGAGAATGAGTTGTTCAGAGTTGGGGATGATCCTGACAGTTGTTGCGAGATTCTCGTAGAACTCGTCTTTTGCCTCTGGTGTGGCTGTCAGTGTTGGGGCATACACACTGACGAGGGTGACTGGGCCTTGAGTGGTGTTGAGGCGGAGGGTGAGGAGTCATGCAGAGCCATTGCTGCCCGGTTCCACCATCTTCAGCAAGGTGTTCTTCACTGCGAAGCCCACTCCGTGTTCCCTGTGTTCGTCACTGCCCTTTCCCTGCCAGTAGAACGTGTAGTCCTTCTCTCTCAGTGTGCCTGCGTCAGCCAACCGTGTTTCCTGGAGAGTGGCGATATCCACTCCCAGTCTCTTCAGCTCATTATTGATGATGGCAGTCTTCCTGGTGTCGTTGATGTCCTTGAGGTTAGCAGCGAGTCCTGTCATCATAGTGCGGACGTTCCAAGTTCTCAGTTTTAGAGTTGGTCTCTTTTGTTTTTTTGTCTTGCCTGGTGCGAAAGTTCTCAGCCTGCTGTTCGGACTTCTCCTCATCCCCATGCACCCAATGAGGAAAGCAAGCTGTGGCGGGACAACACCTTATTGGCTGGGGGCTGCCCAGCTTGAGGCGGGCGGTAGCTGTCCAGTGAGATCCGATGATCCCTCCCACCGTCGGGAACAACCCCTGGCACCGCGCTCTATGCCAATTGAGCGGTGGCTTATAACCGGTAACTGTCATTTCCCGTGTTTTGTCTACGCCAAAGGCGAAGCTGGAGTGTCCTCTCCAGTGATCCGGTGTTCTACCTTCCAGCGTTGGGCGTTGGTAGGATTCAAGCCTGGGCAGGAAGATATGGAGGACAAGATGTTGCCCATGCAGCATGTCCCCCCTCTCCACGTCACTGATGAATCCAAAGGAACAGCAGGGCTGCTACAGTTTGGCACCAGCGCCGTCGCAGGAGCTACCAGAACGATGTTGAGCACAACAGAGAACTGCCTTAGGGGCTCCGACTCCGGATTTTTCCTCAGGGTTGACTCCCGAAGCCTTTCCCGTGACCGGGTGTGCCGCAAGGCAGCGGAGGTTTGAAATCAGGGTTTACCTTCCCCTAGATGGGCTATCTTCCCAGGTTGATGAGCCACCATCTACCCGAAGCATCTGGTTTTAAGGCGCCAGAGATCCGCCCTCGCCCCTTCTCCTATTAGTAAAAGCAGTTCCGCCGGGCTTAGAGACTAAACCACATGGGCAGGCTAGGAGTTGGACTTAGTTGTCAGAGGCTTTTCGAGATGCACGCCGTAAGGAGCATTTTATGAGCACTGGGAGCTTAACCCCAGTGCCGCTCCTGGCTATGACAACCTTGAAACCATATATATATACTAGTACATACCCATGTGGCAGTAATGTACCTGTAAACTGGTTGCCAACCGCCAATCAAATCTAAAAGAAGAAGAACGTACCCGTGCATACCCGTTGATGCCTGTAGAAACCAAGTATAAGCAAGTATTTCTGCATGCCCAGTGCTGAAGGGTGTCCTCCTGTTTCAGACGGCTGTGTTGTTCACAGTCATGCCTGTGGCGTACTGCTCGAACGTGAGGTGTTTCATCTTCATGGCATCTTTTCTGATGTGCAGTGGTTCTCTTCACTGTATTGCTGTCCATCTGGTGTGTGTTGTTGTTATTCTTCTTCGTTCAGACCACAGGTTGAGAAATAGGTGCATCGTATTTCCAGTTCATGGAGAGGATCCTGAAAATTGATCTGAGCAAAAAGTGCCTTTGGACCGTATTCTGCCAGACCCATGCATGCCCGTAGAAACCAAGAAACCAGAGCAACCGGATAAAATCAGTGGTTTTCTTGGCATTTTACAGATTTGTAGTGCAGACTGCCATTCTTCAAGGTTCCATATTTTTACTGTGTCAGCACCTCTTTTAAAACAACATTGCTCAGAAAATGACGCTTTTTTTTTTTATTACTTATTTTGTACCCGTAGGTAGATTTGTTTTGCAGTCTGGTGACAAGCCACCAGCTGCCGGTCGCTGCGTGCGCAAGCGCTCCGTATCCCTAACCTGCATGTTTTTGGTATGTGGGAGGAAACCGGAGAAATCCCGGAGTAAACCCACACAACACGGGGAGAACATGCAAACTCCACACAGATCACTGTTGGTCGGGGGCAGGGATCGAACCCACGATCTCACGATCCCCGCGATCCCCCGGCCGAGGGTAAACTGTGCTGCCACAGTGCTAACCACTGCGCCACCGTGCAGCTTTTTCTTAGTTTCTTCATCTTGAGCCAGCATACAAAGAGTGCTTGATCTGGCAACTGTGCTCGCGGCAAGGTAGAATTGGGCATGGCTGAAGCAATGTGTTGTGCAGAAAATACCAATGCGCTGTAAAGCAAGGTGAATGTGTGAGTGCGATTCGTGGAATGAGGAGAGTGCGTCCAGCATTGACACCAATCACAGATGTTGCAACCAACAGGTGAGGCTGTATTTGTTCAATGATGTATCTTGAGCAATTGCAATGTCCATTTTGTTGGTCAAAGTGTCGCAGTAGCATGATGACCATTTGTAAGGCAGGCATCCTTGGACATCATAGGACATCATGCCTCCATGATTGGTAGCCAGTGCTATTGCGTATATGATGGCATCGTCCTATTGTCTATATGATGGCATCACGAGTCCTGATGGTCTACGTCAAAGTTTCGTAGTAGCATGATCACCATTTTGAAGGCAGGCGTCATAGGATATCATGCGTACATCATAGCTAGCCAGTGCTATTGTGTATATGACAGCATCATCCTATTGTCTATATGACGGCATCGGGAGTTCTGGTGGTCATCATAAAGACATCAAGACAGGCATAGGACCTCTTGGTCTATATGACTTCATGTAGACATCAAGGCAGCCATCACTATATGACATAAAGACATGAAGGCAGGCATGACGTCCTATGATGGAGACATCATAGGAACATCATAGGCCATCCTATGATGTCCTATGATCATAACAGACAGACATAGATTTCTTGAATTTTATGTATGTATATATACAGCCGTAGACAAAATTGTTGGTACCCCTCTGTTAATGAAAGAAAAACCCACAATGGTCACAGAAATAACTTGAATCTGACAAAAGTGGTAATAAATAAAAATTCTATGAAAATTAACCAATGAAAATCAGACAATGCTTTTGAATTGTGGTTCAACAGAATTATTTTAAAAAACAAACTCATGAAACAGGCCTGGACAAAAATGATGGTATCCTTAAAAGGAACTCCGATTATATTGGCGTGTTAGTTCTATATGCTTTATTTTGATGTTAGTAACATAACTATAATATAATTTTTTTGAAAATAATTCCCAGTTTTATATATTTTTAAGAAACTTTATTACGATGTAAATCGCCATTTTTGTTTACGTCGCAATGCATTGTGGGTAGTGACGTAGAATGGTTGCAGCCGTTTTTTCTCTCTTATACAAGCCAAGAAGCGAAACTACGAGCTACTGCCATTTGTCAGTGAAAATGCCACAATGCGCAGCTTTTGGATGTAATTTCCAATCAAAGGGAAATAAAGAGAGCGGGGTAAGCCTCCATAGCTTTCCTAAAGAGGGAAAGTTGAGGAAAAAGTGGGGCGGCAGCGGCTCAGGAGGTAGAGCAGGTCGTCTAATAACCCGATGGTTGGCGGTTCGAATCACGCTCTCCCCAGATATCCTGCTGTTGTGTCCCTGGGCAAGACATTTCACCCGCATTGCCTCCAGTGCCCATAACACTGGGTATGAATGTGTAAAAATGTTTAAATGCTCGGTGGTGGCCGGAGAGGCAGTTGGCGTGGATTGGCAGCCACATTTCCGTCACTCTGAGTGTCTATGATCAAGCGCTATAGCGCATGCTTGATAAAGCTGATATACTGTATATTTATCATGGTATGATAAAGCGCTATATCGTCTATGATGAAGCGCTATAGCCCACGCTTGATAAAGCTGATATATATATATTTATCACGTTATGATAAAGCTCTATATCGCTCAAACGCACACTTGAGCGTGTGCTTGAGTGATATAGCGTGCGCTTGAGCGTTTCTCCGCTCCGCGAGTGTCTCTCCGCTTTGAGTGTCTCAAGCGTGCGCTTGAGGAAGCATTATTTTAAGGTGAAACTTATATATTGTTGATTTACTTACAATAGAATTCTCAAACACAAAAAATTGTCTACAAGCATGATGGGCACTGAACTGATAAACATGGACTTTCAGCAACATAAAGCAATTTCTCTGTTGCTTTCTCAGACTGCGGATTGAACGTCCATAAGCAGTGCTCCAAAGTCGTTCCAAATGACTGCCAGCCAGATCTTTGACATGTCAAGCGTGCGCTTTGAGCGATATAGCGCTTTATCATAGCGTGATAAATATATATATATCAGCTTTATCAAGCGTGCGCTATAGCGCATTATCATAGACACTCAAAGCGTGCGCTTTGAGCGATATAGCGCTTTATCATAGCGTGATAAATATATATATCAGCTTTATCAAGCGTGCGCTATAGCGCTTGATCATAGACACTCATAGAGTGATGGAAATGTGGCTGCCAATCCGCGCCAACGGCCTCTCCGGCCACCACCGAGCATTTAAACATTTTTACACATTCATACCCAGTGTTATGGGCACAGGAGGCAATGCGGGTGAAGTGTCTTGCCCAGGGACACAACGGCAGGATATTTGGGGAGAGCGTGATTCGAACCGCCAACCATCGGGTTATTAGACGACCTGCTCTACCTCCTGAGCCGCTGCCGCCCCACTTTTTCCTCAACTTTCCCTCTTTAGGAAAGCTATGGAGGCTTACTCCGCTCTCTTTATTTCCCTTTGATTGGAAATTACATCCAAAAGCCGCGCAATGTGGCATTTTCACTGACAAATGGCAGTAGCTCGTAGCTTCGCTTCTTGGCTTGTATAAGAGAGAAAAAACGGCTGCAACCATTCTACGTCACTACCCAGAATGCATTGCGACGTAAACAAAAATGGCAATTTACATCATAATAAAGTTTCTTAAAAATATATAAAACTGGGAATTATTTTCAAAAAAATTATAGTTATGTTACTAACATCAAAATAAAGCATATAGAGCTAACATGCCAATATAATCGGAGTTCCTTTTAACTTAATATTTTGTTGCACAACCTTTTGAGGCAATCACTGCAATCAAACGATTTCTGTAACTGTCAGTGAGACTTCTGCACCTCTCAATAGGGATTTTGGCCCACTCCTCATGAGCAAACTGCTCCAGTTGTCTCAGGTTTGAAGGGTGCCTTCTCCAGATGGCATGTTTCAGCTCCTTCCACAGATGTTCAGTAGGATTTAGATCAATTCAATTCAATTCAATTCAACTTTATTTATATAGCGCCATTTCACAACAACAGTCATCTCATAGCACTATCAACTGTACGGGGAACCCCCACAGTTGCAGAAAGACCCCAGCAATCAGGCGATCCCCTGTGAGCAAGCACTTGGCGACGGTGGAGAGGAAAAACTCCCTTTTAACAGGAAGAAACCTCCAGCAGAACCAGGCTCAGGGAGAGGCAGTCATCTGCTGCGACTGGCTGGGGGGTGAGGGGATAGAGAAGAAGAAAAGAACAGACATGTAGAGAGCAAACAGCACGATGGGGACTCAATCTATGGGAGAGAACAAACAAATGTTAATGACCAGCAAAAAAAAAAATATTTCATTGAGAGTGAGAAAAGGAGTGAGGCCCAGTGCATTACTGGAGGTCCCCCGGCTGACTAAACCTATTAGCAGCATAACTAAGGGAGGGTTCAGAAACACATGATCCCTCCCTAATTGTAGGCTATATCAAAAAGGTAGGTTTTAGCCCTATTCTTAAAAACAGAGATCGAGTCTGACTCCCGAATCCAGATTGGCAGCTGATTCCACAGGAGAGGAGCTTGATAACTGAAGGCTCTGCCTCCCATTGTACTTTTGGAGATTCTAGGTATTACAAGTAATCCTGCATTTTGGGAGCGTAGTGCTCTGTTAGGATAATACAGTAGTATCAGATCTTTTAAATAAAAAGGAGCCTGATTGTTTAGAGCTTTGTAAGTAAGAAGAAGGATTTTAAACTTAATTCTAAACTCTATGGGAAGCCAATGAAGGGAGGCCAGAACCGGAGAGATATGATCTCTCTTTCTAGTACCTGTTAAAACTCTTACTGCAGCATTTTGGATCAGCTGAAGGCTTTTTAAAGATGTTTTAGGACAGCCTGATAATAAAGAATTACAATGATCTAATCTCGAGCTAACAAAAGCGTGGATCAGTTTCTCAGCATCACTCTGAGACAAGATGCTCCTAATCTTGGCAATATTACGCAAATGATAGAAGGCAGTCTTAGAAACAAATTTAATATGTGAATTGAAGGACAAATCCTGATCAAAAATAACTCCAAGGTTCCTCACAGAGCTATTAAGAGAAAGAGTAACCGCATCCAAACTGAAAGTTTGATTTGGAAAGGAATTTCTAAGGTTTTTTGGACCAACAAGAATGACTTCAGTCTTATCTGAATTTAATAGCAGGAAATTACAAGTCATTCAAGCTTTGATTTCCTTAAGACAGGCTTCTAACTTGGCTAATTGATTACTATCATCTGGCTTCATTGACAGGTATAATTGTGTGTCATCTGCATAACAATGAAAATGTATACAGTGCTTTCTAATAATGTTGCCTAACGGAAGCATATATAAACTAAAAAGAGTAGGGTCTAGCACAGATCCCTGTGGAACTCCATGACTAAGCTTTGAGTTGAAAGAAAACTCATTATTTCCATGAACAAACTGGAACCTATCAGATAAATAAGATCTAAACCACTGCAACGAAGTTCCATTAAGTCCAACATAGTGTTCTAATCTATCAAGTAGAATATTATGATCGATAGTATCAAAAGCTGCACTAAGGTCTAAAAGGACAAGTACAGAAACTAGTCCATTATCAGATGCAATGAGGAGGTCATTAGTGACCTTCGCTAAGGCTGTTTCAGTACTATGATGGATTCTAAACCCAGATTGAAACTCTTCAAGTAAACCATTTCCCTGCAGGTGGTCAAATAATTGCGTAGCAACAACTCTTTCTAAGATTTTTGAAATGAAAGGGAGATTAGAGATTGGTCTATAGTTAGCTAAAGCTCCTGGATCTAGCGTTGGCTTTTTGAGTAAGGGTTTAATTACAGCCGTTTTAAAAGCCTGCGGTACATGGCCTAAAGTTAATGAAGAATTGATTATATGAAGAATAAAGCTACCAATAAGTGGGAAGACTTCTTTAAATAACCTGGTAGGAATAGGGTCTAAAAGACAAGTTGAAGGTTTGGATGAGGAAACTATTTTGTCTAACTCACAAAGGTCGATTGGAGTAAACTCATCAAGACAGACATCAATAGAAGGAGTTGTAGTAGTTATAGTATTTAAGTTAACTGTGGGAAGAATCTGATTGATTTTATCTCTGATGGATGAAATTTTTTTATTGAAAAAGTTCATAAAGTCCTGACTAGTAAGCTCTCAGGGAATGCTAGGATTGACAGAGTCCTGACTCTTTGTCACCCTGGCTACAGTACTGAAAAGAAACCTGGGATTATTCTTGTTCTCTTCTATTAATGCAGAGTAATAACTCGTTCTAGCTTTTCTAAGAGATTTTTTATAAATTAAAAGATGATTTCTCCAAGCTAAATAGATTTCATCTAAATTAGTGGAGTGCCATTTTCTTTCTAATTGACGAGTCTTCTGTTTTAAGCTACGAGTTTCTGTGTTGAACCAAGGAGTTAGAAATCTCTGATTAGACTTTTTCTTTTTTAAGGGGGCCACCAAGTCTAGAGTCTGATGCAGAGAAGCTGAAACACTATCCACCATGTTATCAATTACAGAAGGAGCAAGCTGTCTATAGCTTATTTCCGTTGTGTTGACACATGGCATAGAGGAAACAATCTGCATAAATTTGGTAACAGCGTCATCTGAGAGGCATCTACTGTAATAATATTTTTCTTTAGGAGCAAAATAGTCAGAAATAGTAAAATCAAAGGTTAACAGACAATGGTCTGACAGTGCAGGGTTATGAGGAGACACTACAAGATTTTCTATTTCTATGCCATATGTCAGAACAAGGTCCAATGTATGGTGGAGGTAATGATTAGAATTTCCTACTTTCTGAGAAAACCCAATCGAGTCTAATATTGAATTAAATACCACATTAAGGCAGTCACTATCTACATCCACATGTATATTAAAGTCCCCTACTATAATCATTCTATCAGATTTCAGCACTAAATCAGCTAAGAAATCAGCAAATTCGGATAAAAATTCTGAGTAGGTTGATGGGGGACGATAAACTATGGCAAATAAAATTGGGTTTAACCTAAAATTGCCAAAGTGCCCAATACTGAGGACCAGGCCCTCAAAGGAATTATAACATGTTTTTTGCTTTACATTAACTAGTAATTTGGAATGGTAAATTGTTGCTACTCCTCTTCCACGACCAGAACTTCTGGGATTTTGACAGTTTAAATAACCAGAGGGAGTTGATTCATTTAAACCAACATAATCCTCTTGCCCTAACCAAGTCTCTGTAAGGGAAATTAAATCAATCTGATGATCAATTAACAGATCATGGACTAACAGAGACTTGGGAGTTAGAGACCTAATATTTAATAAACCACATTTAATTTTTAAATTATGAGGAGGAACAGAGGCCAATTCATTCAATTTAGAGGCTTTATGTTTAATTTGAGTTTTACCAGTATTTTGCTTTATCACTTTGGGCTGCTTATACATTATATTTTTATTTACTTTGGAGGGAGCAGACAACGATTCTCTGATGGGGAAGACAGGGGCTAAGTTGAGGGGTGGCGGATGAAGAGGAGCTACAGAGAGGCATGTAAGACTGCGACTCTGCTTCCTGGTCCCAACTCTGAGTAGTCAGGGTTTTGGAAATTTGGATAAAAAAGATGCCAGATTGTTAGATAAATGAGAAGCACCATCCAAAGTGGGATGAATGCTGTCTCGTCTCATAAGACCAGGTTTTCCCCAAAAAGAGCTCCAATTGTCAATGTAGCCCACGTCATTTTTAGGACACCACACAGACAGCCAGCGGTTCAAGGATGACGAGCGGCTAAACATGTCATCACTGGTCAGATTGGGGAGGGGCCCAGAGAATACTACAGTGGCAGACATCGTTTTTGCAAAGTCACACACCGATTCTATATTAAGTTTCGTGACTTCCGACTGCCGGAGACGGATGTCATTAATGCCGGCGTGAATAACAATTGTGGAATATTTACAGTTACTTTTAGCCAGCATTTTCAAATTTGACTCGATGTCGCCTGCTCTGGCCCCAGGAATGCATTTGACTATGGCCGCTGGAGTCTCTAGGTTCACGTTTCTGACTACAGAGTCGCCAATGATCAGAGTTTTTTCCTCAGCGGGTGTGTCGCTGAGCGGGGAAAAACGATTAGAAACGTGAACAAGTTGGTAGTGTACCGGGGCTTTGCGACTAGGCTTCCTTCTCACCGTCACCCACCCAGTCTCCTTGCTGCTGAGGAGAGCCGGGGGACCGCTGACAGGGGGGCCTAAGCTAGCTAGCTCCGCTGCAGCTAAGGGGCGTCCGTCGAGAGTAACTGGCGCAGACGGTGTTTCAATGCAGCGGAGCCGGGATTCCAAATCAGACAACCTCGCCTCGAGCGCCTCAAAAAGACAACATTTATTACATTTACCATTATCACTAAAAGAGGCAGAGGTGTAGCTAAACATCTGACAGAGAGAGCACACCAGAGGAGGAGAGGAAAGAGAGCTAGTAGCCATAGCTAGTGGCTGGAGAGCAAACTACACAGGCAGACAGCAAAACAGGAAGTGACGATACGTTACCACAAGGAAGTGACAATCCCAACAGGGCTCTATGAAGGCCACTTTAGAATAGTACAGTGTTTCACTCTTAGCCATTCTTGGGTGTTTTTAGCTGTGTGTTTTGGGTCATTATCCTGTTGCAAGACCCATGACCTGCGACTGAGACCAAGCTGTCTGACACTGGGCAGCACATTTCTCTCTAGAATACTTTGATAGTCTTGAGATTTCATTGTACCCTGCACAGATTCAAGACACCCTGTGCCAGATGCAGCAAAGCAGCCCCAGAACATAACAGAACCTCCTCCATGTTTCACAGTAGGGACAGTGTTCTTTTCTTGGTATGCTTCATTTTTGCGTCTGTGAACATAGTGCTGACGTTCCTTGCCAAAAAGTTCCAGTTTTGTCTCGTCTGTCCATAGGACATTCTCCCAGAAGCTTTGTGGCTTGTCAACATGCAGTTTGGCAAATTCCAGTCTGGCTTTTTTATAATTTGTTTTCAACAGTGGTGTCCTCCTTGGTCGTCTCTCCCATGAAGTCCACTGTGGCTCAAACAACGACGGATGGTGCGATCTGACACTGATGTACCTTGACCTTGGAGTTCACCATGAATGTGTTTAGAGGTTGTTCTGGGCTCTTTTGTTACCATTCGTATTATCCGTCTCTTCCATTTTTCATCAAGTTTCCTCCTGCGGCCACGTCCAGGGAGGTTGGCTACAGTCCCGTGGATCTTAAATTTCTGAATAATATGTGCAACTGTAGTCACAGGAACATCAAGCTGTTTGGAGATGGTCTTATAGCCTTTACCTTTAACATGCTTGTCTATAATTTTCTTTCTAATCTCCTGAGACAACTCTCTCCTTTGCTTCCTCTGGTCCATGTTTAGTGTGGTACACACCATGTCACCAAACAGCACAGTGACTACTTGTCACCCTTTAAATAAGCCGACTGACTGATTACAAGTTTGTAGACACCTGTGATGTTAATTAGAGGACACATCTTGGTTGATCATGTCCCTATGGTCATGTTATTTTAAATTTTCTAGAGGTACCATCACTTTTGTCCAGGCCTGTTTCATGAGTTTGTTTTTTAAAATAATTCTGTTGAACCACAATTCAAAAGCACTGTCTGATTTTCATTGGTTAATTTTCATAGAATTTTTATTTATTAGCACTTTTGTCAGATTCAAGTTATTTCTGTGACCATTGTGGGGTTTTCTTTCATTAACAGAGGGGTACCAACAATTTGTCCATGTGTGTATATATATGGTGTTTATATGGTGTCATCAGATTTGCCTATGTTGTGCCTATGATGTCTATAGGCACATTATAGGCTCAGTGATGCCTGATGTCATAGTGAGCCCTATGACTGTGACACACACACACACACACACACACACACACACACACAGTAGTAGCTTGCACACACACACAGAGACGGACAGATGGATGCAGACTGATGGAGAGCAATAGAGTGAGGATAACTGCTGCATGTCAGAAAAGATGCCATGAAGGTGAAACACCTGAGGTTCGAGCAGTACGTCGGAGACATGACTACGAACAACACAGCCATCTGAGACAGGAGGAGACCCTTCAGCAGCATAGCATAGACCCAGCTGAAGGCATGTTACGGCCAAGATATACAGAGTGATGATATAGAGTGAAGTACGTGGTGGTAATGCACCTGTAAGCTGGTTGCCAACCGCCAATCAAATCTTAAAGAAGAAGGGTATGACAGACAAGGGCTGCACAGAGAGACAGGAAACGTGAGGCAGTGCACCATGCACATGCTGCTGAGTCAGATGAAGCCCGAAATGCCCACCAAGTGAGCGATGCTGCACACCAGGCAAGGCACAGAGAAACTGAGACGGAGGGGATACGAAATAGTTGGCTGGCCGCCGACACTGCACGCCAGGCAAGGCACAGAGAAGCTGAAACGGAGGAGATGCAAAATAGTTGGCTGGCCGCCGATGCTGCATGCCAGGCAAGGCACAGAGAAGCTGAGACGGAGGAGAGGTGGAATAGTCGGCTGGCCGCTGACGCTGCATGCCAGGCAAGGCACAGAGAAGCTGAGACTGAGAAGATGCGGAAAAGTTGGCTGGCCACCCATGCTGCACACCAGGCAAGGCACTGCAAAGCTGAGACGACAGAGGGGAGAGTGATAGGTCAACCACCAATCAAGACACCTTATACAAAGATACAGAGGGAGGCCAAGGCCAAGATATACAGAGTGATGATATAGCGTGAAGTACGTGGTGGTAATGCACCTGTAAGCTGGTTGCCAACCACCAATCAAATCTAAAAGAAGAAGTAGAAGAAGCTGAGACGGAGGAGATGCATAGGGTACGACAGACAAGGGATGCCTTGCGCCATTAGGAAATGCATTGTGCATGTCTTGAACAGACTTTTTCCAGGAGGAACTTTATGGCGATTACAGACACACACTGAGTAAGACATCACTGTTTGTGTCACAAGCTGAGTTCTGGATATTTTTCCAGACTCAGCCTCATGGCTTTTCCTCTGTATTTATATCTACCTCCACCAGAACCCAGCCTCGCTCTGGCACACAACTCGTGTAAGTTTATCTCCCTCGTTATACTTTGTTTTCTCAGCATGTTGTTTTACCTTATGTTTGTTGTTTTTGCAATAAATTATACTCATGGCAGTTCAGCGCCTGGGTCTCGTTTCTCTGCCCAGAGAGGGCAATTCATGACAGAAGAACGTTGCCAGTTGAGACCCAGCTGCTGTCGTTAGTGGTTTTCGCCTTTTTTTCTGCTTTTTGCGTTTCACTCACCTGGAGCCTATTATGTCCTCGGCTAGCCGGCCTCATGCAAATAAAGGGAGATTGGTAGCGGGGTCCCTGAGCTTGGAGGAAGAGTGGGTGGCGGACTTTATCCAAAGCTTTGTGGATGAAGCTCTCACTGTCCGTGGACCCAAAAAGGCCTGGGAAAGCATAAATGGAGCGGTGGGCATTGTGGAGGCACATCCCGGTTTGTGGAGATATCCTCAGTACACAAAACTGCTGTCCACAGTCTCTGCATTCCAGCAGTCGTTCCCTGGGATGATGATGAGGTCGCCTCCTGCTGAAATGAAGCCATCGCAGAGGCGTTCTCCTCAGCAGATATCCACCTCCTCTCCTGGTTTGCCAGCTCCAGCTCCAGCACGCGCGTCGCCAGCTCCATGGCGGCACTGTCATCCCACTCTGGACCGCTAGAGAAATCCTCCCACCTCTCCGACAGCCATTTCTTCAATGCCAAAGCGGAAGTCCCCCTCAGCAGTACAGCCCCCCCTTCTCTCTTCTCCGGCTGAATCATCAGCTTTTCCTGGGCCTGTAGCTGCTGTTCTTCCCTCCACTTCGGTGTCCTCCCCCACTGCCGAGAGGTCCTCTGTTGGTTCCCCAGCTACGTCCGCCTCCATGACTACAGGGGCAGCTCCTCCACAGTCCTCAGAGGGGCCCATGTTCACCATAGCCACAGAGAGGGATGACTTTTCCACCCACTACAGCAGGCAACATCAAACACTGGGAAAACAGGCAAGTGTCATTTTTTTCTTCAATTTATGATGACATGCCTTGCCTGATTCCCGGTAGAGAGACTCAGGGTGTGCAGTCCCCTAAGCTCTCACCACCTGCTACAATTCTTTTTCTTCTTCTTTTAGATTTGATTGGCGGTTGGCAACCAGCTTACAGGTGCATTGCCGCCACTGACTTGATTATCATCACTCTATATCTTTGTACAAGAAGCTCCCACAAGGAGCTCCCTGAGTGTCTGTCAGCCCCGGAACTGAGCTGCCGGACGATGGAGGAGCTTGCAGCCCTGGAGGACCTGATTCCAGCCCTGCAGCCACACCATGGATTGAGGGAGAGTGCCTTCTGCAACCCGGAGCCTGCGCCGACGGCAAAGTGTCCACTGGCTTCGGCTATGCAGAGTGAGCTGGACTCCAGCCGCCATGCTGGATGAGCCTCCCGCGTGGGCCGCTTCCTGGGGCCAAAAAGACTACACCTACCACCATGTCTGTTGCAGGAGCCGCTGCAGCAGAGTTGGAGCTGGACCTCCAGAGAATCATCAGAGAATCATCGCCTGGATTGACAGAGTCCTGGATGGCGGTGGAGCTTGAGCTCAGGCAAGTGCTCTCCTTTGTTTTTCTTGTGTCAGTTTTGGAGAGATCTTGCCTGGCTCTTGGTGAGGAGAGCCGGTGCAGCCGTCCTCTGCACCTGAGCTTGCCTCGCCGGGCTCCGCCACTGCCAGTGACCATGACCCTGCTTTCCTGTTTGTTTTGTCTGAGCTATCTCCCAGGGTCACCGAGAATGATCCACCAGCACCAGATATCTCTGTGGATCCAGGTTCACCGCCCAAGATAGCCGTGGGTCCAGCTCCCACCGCCAAGGTCATCAATGATGTTTTGTCCCAGCCCAGGAGCTCTGTGGGTGCAACTTCGGCCCAGACCGGGTCCTCCATGGGTGCTGCTCCCCCTCCAGTCGAGGTCATTGCGGGTGCTCTGTCCCAGCCCAGGACCTCCATGGGTGCAGCTCCTCCTCGGTCCGAGTCTCCGTGGGTGCTGTGTCCCAGTCGGGGACCCTCGTGGGTGCTGTGCCCCAGCCTAAACCCAACATGGGTGCAGCGCTCCATTATGGGCCCACCATGGGCACTACGCCCTAGCTCGGGGCCCACCGTGGGTGAAACACTGGCTCAGTCCGAGCCCACCGAGGGTGCAGCATTAGCCCAGGCCGAGCCCACCTTGGGTGCAGCATTGGCCCAGTCCAGGCCCACCGTGGGTGCAGCAATGCTCTAGCCCGGAGCCACCGCGGGTGCGGCTATGCTCCAGCCCGGAGTCACCATGGGTGCTGCTATGCTCTAGCCCGGGGCCACCACGGAGACTGGTCTGCTCCAGCCCGGAGCCAAGGCAGGTGCTGCATTGCTCCAGCCCGGCGCCACTGCGGGTGCTGCATTGCTCCAGCCCGGAGCCACCACAGGTGCTGCCTCGCTCCAGCCTGGAGCCACTGTGGGTGCAACTTCATCCCAATCCAGGACCACCAAGGGTGCTGCTGGCCAGACTAAGGGCGTTGTGGGCCCCCTTCCTCCTCTTCCAGACACCACTGTGGTCCCCCTTCCTCCTCTGCCAGACACCGTCGTGGTCCCCCTTCCTCCTCTGCCAGACGCCATTGTGGTTTCCCCTCCTCTTCTGCCAGACGCCATCGTGGTTCCCCTCCTCCTCTGCCAGATGTCATCATGGTTCCCCTGGCCCCTTCATCCTGCCTAGGGCTTGCCCTTCCCGTAGGGCGGCCGCCTCCGGAACCACCCTTCTAGTTCTGGTGGTTGAAGGACTCAAGCAGACCACCTGACAGGCGGTGCAGCAGAGTGGGGTGGCCCATGTTCTCTGGGAGGCCACCTAACTCTGGCCATGGGGCCATCTGGCGGGCCTGGGACTCTGGTAGACCACCGGACGGACTGAGCCATTGGGTTGGGTGGCCCATGTTCTCTGGCAGGCCACCCGACTCAGACCATCTCACCATCTGCCAGGCCTGGGACTTTGGTCGGCCCTCTGAACTCTCTGGCTCCTTAGCCTGGGGGCCCTAATTCTGTGCTTTCCTGGTGTGGGTCCTGAGCGGATTTTTTGTTTCTTTCCCTCCTAGCCTGTTCCCCCCACCACCCACCCTGGGTGGGTTATTGTTATGCCCCTTCTTGGGGGGGGGGGGGGCTCTTTCTTTTTCTTTTGGTGTTACCCTGGGGTCTCTGGGGTCCACCCCTTGACAGGGGGGCTCTGTCACGAGCTCACTTCTGGATATTTTGCCAGACTCAGCCTTGTGGCTTTTCCTCTGTATGTATATCTACCTGTTGCATTTTATGCCTCTTTGGGTCTATGTATTAATGTTCTGTTTGCCATTTTTCCTGTTTGTGCAGTGTTTTATTTTTATTTCTGTATTTATTTTTATTTATACTTGGGTATGTTATTTGGTTTTTCCTAGTATTATCCTCCCACTGTTGACAGCTGTCAAGGGCGTGAAGCTTCGCGTGGGCATGTCCTGTCAACTGTCAGTTTGGAATTGCCCTCCTCTCACCACCTCAGCTGATTTCTATCATGTATCTTCACTTTTTCCTGCCTGTTCAGGCACCCACATCTGTTGTCAGTTTTGTTAATGGGGTTTGATCCCTATATAAGGCATTGTCATTTCACCTTTGCCGCGTTCTTGTTTGGATATTATCCTTGTCTCCGCCAAAGCCCAGCCTTGCTCTGTTGCGCAACTCCTGTAAGTTTATCTTTCTCATTAACTTTGTTTTGTGGGCATCTATCTCTCCTCCTGTCTCAGACGGCGGTGTTGTTTACAGTCATGCCTACAGCGTACTGCTGGAACCTGAGGTGTTTCATGTTCACGGCATCTTTTCTGATGTGCAGCATCTTCTCCTCATTCTATTGTTCTCCATCTGGTGGGTCTTCTTCTTCTTCGTTCAGATCGCATGCCCGTTGAAACCAAGAAACCGGAGCACCCGGAGAAAGTCAGCACTTTGCTTGGCATTTTACACATTTGTAGTGTAGACTGGCATTCTTCAAGGTTACACATTTTTACTGTGTCAGCACCTCTTTAAAAAATGACATTGCTGAGAAAACGACGCTTTTTCTTAGTTTCTTCATCTTGAGCAACAATACCAAGACTGCTTGATCTGGAAACTCTGCTCAAGGCAACGTAGAATTGGCCATGGCTGCAGAAATCTGTTGTACAGAAAACATGAATGCACTGTAAAGACTGGCCCTGTGACTTATTCATCTTGCCGATTTTGAGCCATATGACATCATAAAGACACATTAGTCTAGGCATTGTGAGTGATGGTCTATATGACATCATAAAGACACTTTGTCTATGAGCCATATGACATCATAAAGACACATTAGTCTAGGCATCGTGAGTGATGGTTTATATGACATTACAAAGACACATTTGTCTATGTGCCATCATATAGACATCATATCTTTATGACGGCATTGCGAGTCCTATGATGCCTGAGTTCATAGAATGTCCTATGATGTTCAGGCAGAGATCATAGGCCGTCCAATGATGTCCTATAAACGTCACAGACACACAGACACACAGAGATTTCTTGCTTTAATACAGTGATTACACTAACGGCAGTTCAGTGCCTGGGTTTCGTTTCTCTGCCCAGAGAGGGCAATAATTCCTGATGGTTTGACTGTCCTACATGCTCACATTGTGGTGACTATACATGGAAAGAGGAAAGGATTTTGTTGCATGTTCGGAAAGATAGACCCGATCATAGGACATCAAAGATCAAAGGCAGGCATCACTCACGATCATAGGACTTGCTATGACATCATCAAAGATCAAAGGCAGGCATCACTTATGCTCACTCACAATCATAGGACATCAAAGATCAAACACAGGCATCCCTCACGATCATAGGACTTGCTATGACATCATCAAAGATCATAGGACTCACTATGAAATCACAAATCAAATGCATGCATCATAGGACTCACTATGCCATCAGCCTATGGTGTCTATATGATGACACCATCAAAGATCATAGGACTCGCTATGACATCATCAAAGATCAAAAGCAGACATCACTCACAATCATAGGACTCACTATGACATCATCAAAGATCATAGGACTCGCTATGATATCAAAGTTCAAGGGACTCCCTATGACATCATAAAAGATCAAAGGCAGAGTGGTGACGTGCTTGCTTACACCTGCTTTCTATGGGCATGCAGAAATACTTGCTTATACTTGGTTTCTACGGGCATGCACGGGTATACACGGGCATGCACAGGTATGCACTAGTCATATTTTAATGCAAGAAATCTCTGTGTGTGTGTGTGTGTGTGTGTGTGTGTGTGTGTCTGTCTCTGTCTGTCTGTGTGTTCCACACGTATCTCCTGAATCATTCGTCAGACTGGCCTCAGATTTTATACGTACTTTGCTGACGTTACGAGGGTGTGCATCCCCGAATTTCAGCCTCCCCAGATATGCGAAAGTTTATGAGGGGAAATCTTTAATGAACATCCTAGGGGAGCTATGGGCGTTCATAGCTATGATATCATAGATGCACAAATGTTGCCGTGGTTACCGTTGCAAGGCAGACACATCATCAAAGATCAAAGGCAGGCATCACTGAATGAGTGGTGACGTCAAAAATCAAAAGCAGGTTTCACGATGGTTACTGTTGCCATGGTAACAGTAACTTTCTAGGGGCATGCAGAAATACTTGCTTATACTTGGTTTCTATGGGCATGCACTGGTATGCATGAGCATGCACAGGTATGCACTAGTCATCATATTTTAATGCAAGAAATCTGTGTGTGTGTGTGTGTCTGTTTATCTTTGTGTTCCGCACGTAGCTCCTGAATCATTCGTCGGACTTGCCTCAGATTTTAAACGTGCTTTGCTGAGGTTACGAGGGTGTGCATCCCTGGATTTCAGCCTCCCAGATATGCGGAAGTTTATGAGGGGAAATCTTTAATGAACATCCCTAGGAGAGCTATGGGCGTTCATAGATATGACATCATAGATGCACAGATGCTGCCATGGTTACTGTTGCCAGGCAGACACATCATCAAAGATCAAAGACAGGCATCACTGAATGAGTGGTGACGTCAAAAATCAAAGGCAGGTTTCACGATGGTTACTGTTGCCATGGTAACAGTAACTTTCTAGGAGCATGCAGAAATACTTGCTTATACTTGGTTTCTATGGGCATGCAGAAATACTTGCTTATATTTGGTTTCAATGGGTATGCACGGGTATGCACTAGTACTACATAGATTTTTGATATAGGGCTTTTACTCATAATTCTTGTCGTCGGCCTCCGTCGGTCTATGATGACCATGGAAGAGAATCCTAAACGTCTACTCTGCTGGAACAGCACCGCCTGTGGCTGAACAGGCCGATGCGCGAATGGCAGTCCCTGTCACACAGGTCGCACTTGTGGGTGGTCTCCATGCTGCTGGGTCTGTGGCGGTTCTTCCTGCGGGTCCTTTTTTCATCTGCTGCAGCAGTCAGTCTCTCTTCACCCACCTTGAGCTGTCTGGTCAGGGTGCCTCTCCATTTGGAGCGGTCCGTTGCAAGGTCCTCCCAGCGCTCTGTGTTGATCTCCAGGGCCTTCATGTCTCTCTTGCAGACGTCTCTTAAGCACAGCTGTGGGCGGCCAACGTCTCTCCTGCCAGTCGCCAGTTCTCCGTAGAGGACGTCTTTGGGGATTCTGCCATCCTCCATACGGTGAACGTGGCCTAGCCAGCGGAGCCTGCGCTGCCTGAGTAGAGTGAACATGGAGGGAAGGCCGGCGCGGGACAGAACTTCTCTGTTGGGCACTTTGTCCTGCCAGGATATGTCCAGGATGTGGCGAATGCAGCGCAAGTGGAAGGAGTTCAGTCTCTTTTCCTGCAGGGCGTATGTTGTTCACGTCTCACTCCCATAGAGCAGTGTGCTGATGACGCAGGCGTTGTACACTGCCATCTTCGTCTTGACAGAGAGTTTGGGATTCTCCCACACTCGTGTGGTGAGGCGAGCAAGTGTGAAGGCTGATTTTCCAGTCCTCTTGTCGATCTCTGTATCAAGGGAGAGGTTGTTGCTGATCGTGGACCCCAGGTACGTGAACTGATTCACGACCTCCAGCTCGTAGTCGTCGATGGTGATGGTTGGTGGTGCTTCCGTGCCTTGCGCCAAGACGTTAGCCTTCTTCAGGCTGATGGTAAGCCCGAAGTCCTTGCATGCCTGGGAGAAGCGGTCCATCAGGGTCTGAAGCTCCTGCTGTGTGGGGGTTGCGACTGCAGCATCATCTGCGAACAGCATGTCTCTGATTAGAGCCTCGTGTACTTTGGTTCTGGCTTTCAGGCGGGCGAGGTTGAAAAGCCTGCTGTCAGATCTTGTGTACAGGTAGATTCCCTCTGTTGCTGTGCTGAAGGCATGCCTCAGGAGCATAGCAAAGAAAATCCCAAAGAGGGTTGGCGCAAGTACACAGCCCTGTTTCACTCCGCTGCGTATGTTGAATGGCTCTGAGACGTTGCCATCATGCTGCACTATCCCCTGCATGTTGGTGTGAAACGATTCGATGAGGCTTTGCAACTTTGGTGGGCATCCTATCTTTGGCAGGATCTTGAAAAGGCCCTCTCTGCTGACCAGATCGAATGCTTTGGTGAGGTCGATGAAGGCGACGTACAGAGGCATGTTCTGTTCTCTGCATTTCTCCTGGAGTTGGCGGATGGATCATGTCTACCGTTGATCGCTCAGCGCGGAAGCCACACTGAGACTCGGGGTAGACACGTTCGGCAAGCTTCTGTAGACGAACGAGAACAACTCGTGCGTAGACTTTGCCAACAACGCTGAGGAGGGAAATGCCCCTGTAGTTGTTGCAGTCGCTTCTCTCCCCTTTGTTTTTGTAGAGGGTGATGATCTTGGTGTCCCTCATGTCCTGTGGTACGGCACCTTCCTTCCAGCACTGGCAGAGGACGTCATGCAATGGCAGCAGTAGGGCGGTCTTGCAGTGCTTGATCAGGTCAGGGGGTATGCCGTCATTGCCGGGTGCCTTGCCAGCGGCCAAGCTATCAATGGCCTTACTGAGTTCGTCGATGGTTGGCTCGGCGTCAAGTTCGTCCATGGATGGCAGGCAGTCGATGGCATCAAGGGCTGACGGTGTCACAGTGTTCTGTCTAGAGTAGAGGTCGGAGTAGTGTTCCACCCATCTCTCCATCTGCTTGTTCTTCTCTGTGATCATCTCCCCAGTGGAAGATTTGAGGGGGGCCATCTTGCTCTGAGCCGGACCAAGTGCTTTCTTGATGCCATCGTACATACCACGGATGTTCCCTGTTATGGCAGCGGTTTGAATGTCTTGGCTGAGCTGAGTCCAGTACTCGTTGGCACAGCGCCGAGCAGTCTGCTGAACTTTGCTTCTCGCAGCCCTGAGAATCTGGAGATTCTTCTCGTTTGGGTACTTCTTGTACTCAGCAAGTGCTGAGCGCTTGGCTTCAATGACGGGGGTCATCTCGGTCAACTTGGCATCAAACCAGTCCTGTGACTTCGAGGTCTTCCTCCCAAAGGTAGCCAAGGCTGTGCGGTAGATGGTGTTTCGCAGCTCTTCCCACTTCTGCTTTGCAGATTCTCCTCCTTGTGGTACACCAAGTTCCTTCTCAAAGGTGGAGGCAAACTGCTCAACAAGTTCTGGTTGGGCCATCTTGCTGGTGTCAATCCGTGCCTTTCCAGGTTGTCTAGCACGATGGAATTTCTTCAGCTGCAGCTTGACCTTGCAACACACCAATGAATGGTCTGTGTCGCAATCTGCACTCTGGAACGAACGGGTGATTAGCACGTTCTTCAGTGAGGTGCGCCTGGTCAGGATCAAGTCTAGCTGGTGCCAGTGCTTTGAGCGCGGATGTTGCCAGGAAACCTTGTGTTGGGGCTTGGTCTTGAAGAACGAGTTTGTGATGCACAGATCGTGATATGTGCATATGACCGCTGTCCGTTGTCGTTCATTCTGCCCACGCCAAAAGGTCCAAGACAGGAGGGCCAGGAGTCGTGGTCAGCACCCACTCTGGCATTGAAGTCTCCAAGGAGAATGAGTTGTTCAGAGTTGGGGATGATCCTGACAGTTGTTGTGAGATTCTCGTAGAACTCGTCTTTTGCCTCTGGTGTGGCTGTCTGTGTTGGGGCATACACACTGACGAGGGTGACTGGGCCTTGAGTGGTGTTCAGGCGGAGGGTGAGGAGTCGTGCAGAGCCAGTGCTGCCCGGTTCCACCATCTTCAGCAAAGTGTTCTTCACTGCGAAGCCCACTCCGTGTTCCCTGTGTTCGTCACTGCCCTTTCCCTGCCAGTAGAACGTGTAGTCCTTCTCTCTCAGTGTGCCTGCATCAGCTAACCGTGTTTCCTGGAGAGTGGCGATATCCACTCCCAGTCTCTTCAGCTCATTATTGATGATGGCAGTCTTCCTGGTGTCGTTGATGTCCTTGAGGTTAGCAGCGAGTCCTGTCATCATAGTGCGGACGTTCCAAGTTCCCAGTTTTAGAGTTGGTCTCTTTTGTTTTATTGTCTTGCCTGGTGCGAAGGTTCTCAGCCTGCTGTTTGGATTTCTCCTTATCCCCATGCACCCAATGAGGAAAGCAAGCTATGGCGGGACAACACCTTATTGGCTGGGGGCTGCCCAGCTTGAGGCGGGCGGTAGCTGTCCAGTGAGATCTGATGATCCCTCCCACCGTCGGGAACAACCCCTGGCGCCACGCTCTACGCCAATTGAGCAGTGGCTTATAACCGGTAACTGTCATTCCCCGTGTTTTGTCTACGCCAAAGGCGAAGCTGGAGTGTCCTCTCCAGTGATCCGGTGTTCTACCTTCCAGCGTTGGGCGTTGGTAGGATTCAAGCCTGGGCAGGAAGATATGGAGGACAAGATGTTGCCCATGCAGCATGTCCCCCCTCTCCACGTCACTGATGAATCCAAAGGAACAGCAGGGCTGCTACAGTTTGGCACCAGCGCCGTTGCAGGAGCTGCCAGAACGATGTTGAGCACAACATAGAACTGCCTTAGGGGCTCCGACTCCGGATTTTTCCTCAGGGTTGACTCCCGAAGCCTTTCCCGTGACCGGGTATGCCGCAAGGCAGCAGAGGTTTGAAATCAGGGTTTACCTTCCCCTAGATGGGCTACCTTCCCAGGTTGACGAGCCACCATCTACCCGAAGCATCTGGTTTTAAGGCGCCAGAGATCCGCCCTCGCCCCTTCTCCTATTAGTAAAAGCAGTTCCGCCGGGCTTAGAGACTAAACCACACGGGCAGGCTAGAAGTTGGACTTAGTTGCCAGAGGCTTTTCGAGACGCACGTCATAAGGAGCATTTTATGAGCACTGGGAGCTTAACCCCAGTGCCGCTCCTGGCTATGACAACCTTGGAACTACAATCTGACCACCAAATATTCAAAAGTGGAGAGTCGCAACCCACACACAGCAGGAGCTTCAGACCCTGATGGACCGCTTCTCCCAGGCATGCAAGGACTTCGGGCTTACCATCAGCCTGAAGAAGACTAACGTCTTGGCGCAAGGCACGGAAGCACCACCAGCCATCACCATTGATGACTACAAGCTGGAGGTCGTGAATCAGTTCACGTACCTGGGGTCCACGATCAGCAACAACCTCTCCCTTGATACAGAGATCAACAAGAGGATTGGAAAATCAGCCTTCACACTCGCTCGCCTCACCACACGAGTGTGGGAGAATCCCAAACTCTTTGTCAAGACGAAGATGGCAGTGTACAACGCCTGCGTCATCAGCACACTGCTCTATGGGAGTGAGACGTGGACAACATACGCCCGGCAGGAAAAGAGACTGAACTCCTTCCACTTGCGCTGCATTCGCCACATCCTGGACATATCCTGGCAGGACAAAGTGCCCAACAGAGAAGTTCTGTCCCGCGCCGGCCTTCCCTCCATGTTCACTCTACTCAGGCAGCGCAGGCTCCGCTGGCTAGGCCACGTTCACCGTATGGAGGATGGCAGAATCCCCAAAGACGTCCTCTATGGAGAACTGGCAACTGGCAGGAGAGACATTGGCCGCCCACAGCTGCGCTTTAGAGACGTCTGCAAGAGAGACATGAAGGCCCTGGATATCAACACAGAGCGCTGGGAGGACCTTGCAACGGACCGCTCCAAATGGAGAGGCACCCTGACCAGACAGCTCAAGGCGGGTGAAGAGAGACTGACTGCTGCAGCAGATGAAAAAAGGACCCGCAGGAAGAACCGCCACAGACCCAGCAGCACGGAGACCACCCACAAGTGTGACCTGTGTGACAGGGACTGTCATTCGCGCATCGGCCTGTTCAGCCACAGGCGGTGCTGTTCCAGCAGAGTAGACGTTTAGGATTCTCTTCCATGGTCATCATAGACTGACGGAGGCCAACGGTCAGATTGTCCAATGTATCTGCCACAACACCCCAAACTGCTGACCATGGAGAATATCTTACTCTCTTGTTCTAGACAAATGCTGAGAGCAAAGAGAAATTGCTCGACTGACAGAATCAAAGCAGGTCCGTCTCAAAGCACGTGAAACAGGAGTCAGATGAACATAAACATTACCGAGTATTACAGCATGTGTGCAGTGCAGTCTGCACTCTGCAGGTATGTAAATAGCTTGAGCAAACTTTCAAAACATGACCTCCCATCCGGTCTTGTAAACCTTCAAAATAAGAGCGAGTGGCTTGAAAAATGAACTGATTGAATATAGATATATAAAATAAGCGGAAAATTAAACTTTTGTCACTTAATACCTTTTTTTTGTCTAATAACTACTATGTGTGGTAAACTGAAATATTTCTACCAATTTGGATAAATTTAATTATTTGGTAATGTGGCTTTTTTTAAGCGAGGAAGAGAAACGTATTTTCATCAGGTACAGTACATATTGTGAAGAACTTTTTCTGAGGTGGGCTTTCATTTTATTATGCCACTATTTCATAAGAGAAATTAAACTGTCCCTCTGTTTTTATATGTACAAGGGTGTAAGCAAGCATGTCAGCACTCGTTCAGTGATGCCAGCCTTTGATTTTTGATGGTGTCATAGAGAGTTCTATGATCTTTGATGATGTCATAGCAAGTCCTATGATCGCGAGTGATTACTGCTTTTGATCGCTGATGATGTCATGGTGAGTCCAATCATCTTTGATGATGGCATAGCAAGTCCTATGATGCCTGCTTTTGATCTTTGATGATGTCATAGGGAGTCCTATGATCATGAGTGATGGCTGCATTTGATTTTTGATGTCCTATGATTGTGAGTGAGCATGAGTGATGTTTGCCGTTGATTTTTGATGATGTCATAGTAAGTCCTATTATCATGAGTGATGCCTGCCGTTGATCACACACAGATACACACACAGATTTTCTTGCATCACTCTATACTATGGTGTCTATTTGACATCATATAGACATCATGTAGACATCCTTGGCACATCCTAGGCCAGGGGTGTCAAACTCATTCCATGGAGGGCCAAGACACTGCATGTTTTACTTCCACCCAGTGTCTTCAGCAGGTTCTATCACTGATCATCAATCAGTGGGAAGAAATTCAGTTAAAATCACCTGTTGAAGACACTGGGTGGAGGTAAAACCTGCAGGCTCTTGGCCCTCCAGGGAATGAGTTTGACACGTGTGTCCTAGGCAATCCTATCCGCTTTTAGCGAGTCCTATGGTTGTGACAGACAGACACACAGATATTTCTTGAATTATATAGAGTGATGTACAGTATAGACAGCCACACAGAGATTTCTTGAATTACCACACCTCAGGAGATAGAGACTCATGGCGAGAGCAGACCATACCTCACCCTACAACCAATTACAAGAAAAACAGCGTTTCAATGAGAGCGATGTAGGATGGCAACGAGAGACGGGGACTTTGAACCGGAGTCGCACAGCTGGGTTGTGAATGGACAGGAGATGGCAGAGCAGGTAGTGGAAGCTGATAAAGCAGTGAGTAATCTAGGATTAATGGAGGTAGGAAGCGGGAAAGAGGAGGTTTTGAATTCAGTGGTGTCTAAAAGAAACATAAACGTAAGGAAATTCAATCAAGAGCGTTATCAAATGCTGATGAATCAGAAGATGATCAATCCTGGAATAAACAGGAGTGTAAAGTAATCATTAAACTTACTCAGAAAGGGGCATCATTTCATGAATGGAACTCAATTAAGCTCACAAATGCAATTAATAAGTTACTTGGAGAAGTTTTAAATGCAAGAATTCTTCGTAGTGGTTCATTACTAGTTACATGTAAAGATAATGTTCAACAAGGAAAAGCAACGAGAGTCAATAAAATGGAGGGGAAAAATGTGCAGTGTTCAGCATTGGAAGGACATAAGGCAATGAGAGGAGTGATATTGGGCATTCCAACGGCTGTCTCAACTGATGAAATAATGGAAAACTTAACTGGAGCAAAAGTGATAGAGGTACAAAGATTGAAAACTAATAGAAATGGTGAAAAATGTGATAGTCTGTCGGTAATGTTAAAACTTGATGAAACAAGACTGCCAAGTAAGGTGTATATTAGCTACATGAGCTATGAAGTCAGACTTTACGTTCCTCCTCCACTCAGATGTTTCAAATGTCAAAAGTTTGGTCATGTAGCAGCGATATGGTAGATTAATGATGTGCCAGATGCTCTGGTAAACATGAATATAGCAAGTGTGAAAGAGGAGCCAAATTAAAGTGCTGTAACTGCAGTGGTGAGCATAGGTCTGCATATCGAGGCTGTGAAGCCAGCAAAAGAGGAGCAGAAATTCAGCAGATAAATGTCTTCCAGGGATTAACATGTGCAGAAGATGCAAAACAGGTGCCAGCTAAAAAAAGTGGGAGTGGGATCTAACAGGGAAAGTGTGCAGGCTTGCAGTGCATGCAGTAGAATTAAGGAAGATACTCTAGTTTTGAAGGAAAATAATTTTGTCTTTTTTGTGGTAGATGTGAAAAACTGCACTGCACAGACTTCCAAGAAAACAGAAAAAAATCAAAATCATTGTGAAATCAGCAGAAAAATATCTTGGCATTAAGGGGCTACATTGGGAAGCAGTTGAGGACTTGTTTGCGGGTCAAAGGTGACCCACTACCATGTTTAGCTGTAGAAAAAATACCTTAAACTATCTTTTTCCAACTTGAAATTTTATGACTTTTCCTAAAGGGACCCCATCATTAGAAAAAGTGATACTTTTGTTTTTGTTTATGTTTCCATGTGGGCTGTACGCCACTAGGGTACAAAGATTGTCTTATGGGTCATTTTTGACCCGTGAATTATAAAAGCATTTAAACACCAGAAAAAAGTTCAAAGGCCACACACAAACTCTCTCTAATACACACACACACACACACACACACACACACACACACACACACACACACACACACACACACACACACACATCAAAGAATCTGGATTGATGTACGAATTGAACTTGCATTTGACCTGCACCTGCACTTTTGATCTGCAGCTAACCCCTCACATCACACAAGCTCCCAAACAAAACAAAAAAACAATCTCAGACATAATAAAAACAAATTCAGTATAGAAAATATAAAGGTACCCTGAATCAAACGACCCCTAGTTGGCTCCTTGCTGAAGCCATGAGTAGACATTTCACTGCCCAACAGGTCCTGGATGAGATATTTTCAGGAGCTCAGGAGGAACAAGAGAATGAAGATGTATCTGAAGAGGAAGATGGGGAGGAATGCAACCCAGAGGATGATGCATCTTCAGATGAAGAAGAAGAGGAAATCCCTCAAGCTGACAGAGAGACATTTTTGTCAAAGAACAGCAAAATTGCATGGTCCTCATCAAATTCAGACAGCAAGCAGGGAAGAACAGCAGCACCAAACATCATAAGGATGACTCCAGGGTCAACAAGGTATTCAGCTGCCCATGTCCAGGACATTTCATCCACCTTTCTCCTGTTCATCACACCAGCCATCGAAAAAATCATTCTGGAGAATACAAATTTGGAGGGTTTCCGGAAATGTGGAGAAAACTGGAAAAATATGGATGAGATTGACCTGCGTGGCTACATAGGGCTTTTGATATTAGCAGGTGTATATAGGTCCCATGGCGAGGCTACATATAGTCTCTGGGATGCAGAGAGTGGAAGGGGAATTTTTCATGCCACAATGCCACTGAAAATCTTTCACACTTTCTCAAGAATGCTGAGATTTGACAACCGTGAGTTAAGACCAGCAAGGCGTGTGACGGACAAACTGGCAGCCATCAGAGAGGTCTAGGACAAGTGGGTTGAGCGTCTGCCATACCTCTACAACCCTGGGCCTGAAGTCACAGTAGATGAGCAGTTGGTTCCATTCAAAGGTAATTTTTTTATTTTCATATATGCAATGTTACTTACCTGAAATATTTTTTATTTTATTGTGATGTAACATCCTTGATTCATGCAGTTTTCTGTGACACTCACACTCAGTGATTGTAATCTCTTTTTTTTTTAATCAACAGGTCGCTGTCCTTTCCGGCAGTATATGCCAAGCAAGCCAGCAAAATATGGCATCAAAATATGGGTGGCCTGTGATGCAAAATCCAGCTATGCATGGAATATGCAAGTGTACACAGGGAAGCTGCCGAGTGGAGCACCAGAGAAGAACCAGGGGATGTGGGTTATGCTTGAATTGACAGATGGGCTGAGGGGGCATAATGTCACATGTGACAGTTTTTTCACCTCCTATGAACTCGGCCAGCAGCTCCTGAAAAGGAAGATGACCATGGTTGGCACTGTTCGGAAGAATAAGCCTGAACTCCCCTCTGCACTCCTTCCAACAAGAGGCAGAGCGGTCTTCTCACCAAAGTTTGCCTTCACTCCCACCACCACTCTTGTTTCTTAACTTCCAAAACGGAACAAGAGCGTGGCCCTGCTGAGCACACTGCACAAGACAGCTGAAATCAGTGATGATGAGGACAGGAAGCCAGCCATCATCCTCGACTATAACTGCAATAAAAGAGGCGTGGACAACCTCGACAAGGTTATTGGAACGTACAGCTGCAGAAGGATGACTGCACGCTGGCCCCTAGTCATCTTCCATAACGTCGTTGATGTGTCCTCATATAATGCCTTTGTGATATGGCAGGAGGTCAACCCGACCTGGATGTCAGGGAAGAAAAACAAGAGAAGGATGTTCCTTGAACAGCTGGGAAAGGCTCTTCCCGTGCATTGAGAGAAGGGAGCGCCTGCCCCGCACAGAAGCCTCTGCAGCCATTGTGAAAGCTTTTCAGGGAGCTGAATCTTGTCCTGATCCACATGAGGCTGCAGCTGGGTCAGTCAGAAGAAAAAGGTGCCAGTTTTGCCCCTGGAAGAAGGACTGCAAGACAAAAGCTGTGTGCTGCACATGTGAGAAATACATCTGCAAAGCCCATTCTCACGTTCACACATACTGTCCTACATGTGCTAAATAGTGTTGATGTTGAAAATTGATCACAAAGTCAAGCAACATTTTGTTGTTTTGTTGTGTTATGAGAGAAGTATTTTTATAATTCACTTCCTAAAAAATATAAAAGAATAAACTGTTGACAAAAAAGTTCCAGATT
Organism: Pholidichthys leucotaenia; assembly: GCA_020510985.1. Taxonomy (NCBI): domain Eukaryota; kingdom Metazoa; phylum Chordata; class Actinopteri; order Cichliformes; family Pholidichthyidae; genus Pholidichthys; species Pholidichthys leucotaenia. Next base: position 297,372,655 of record CM035839.1, on the reverse strand, counting down.
GTTGACTGTTTTTTTTACCTTTCAATATAATTAATTCAGAAGTAATTATTTCATATTTATATAATACTATAATATTATATAATTTTACTGTGTAAAAGAAAAGTGTTATGACAGTTGGTTTGTGGTAAAAAAAAAGTGTAATAATGGTCACTGGTGATCGTCTTTTTGTATTGTGTAACAAAAATACATGATAAAAAATGAATTAAATTGAGTTGAATTGATAAATAACAGGTTGTTTCATCATGCAAAATAGATTTTGGATTTAAAATTCAATTAAGCTGCTTTATTTTGGGGCTTTGGTAGGGTGGGTCATTTTTGACCCATAGGACAAGGGGAGTCAACAGAATGCTAAGCTCGCACAAGGGTTAAGTGGGAGATCTTTTAAGTTCACAGAAATCATGGGCGAATGGGTCATTATGATAATCACGATTTTGCAATGGAATGCCAGGAGTTTAATATCAAATGGGCAAGAATTCAAAAAGTTTATATCTGATATGCAAGACAAACCCCAGATAATCTGTGTACAGGAAACATGGCTAAAACCTCAGTTGGATTTTGTCATTCAAGGATACACATCTATAAGGAAGGGCAGGGAAACTGGTAGAGGAGGGAGTGGAGCAACTTTTGTGCATAATGGAACAAACTACAAAATAATGGACATAGGGAAAGAACATGAATCAATAATGGTAAAAATATGGGCAGTAAAAGACGAAATAACAATTATTTAATTACTATAATCCATGTAACAGATTGACAACACTTTGAACACTGTAAATAGACAAGCTCAGAGTAAGGTGGGTTGGTGTGAGGATTTTAATGCACATAACACGCTGTGGGGTAGCAGGAATATAGACATGAATGGCACAGTAATTGAGAATTTTTCTGAGGGCAGGGACTTAATATGCATGAATGATGGGAAAGGTACTAGATTTAGCAGTAATCTAGTCTCAGAAAGTGTGTTAGACTTAACTTTGGTTTCACGTGCGATTGCAGGAATCACATCTTCGGAGGTATTAAGTCGGTCAGTTAATGGGAGTGATCATTACCCAATAAGAGTTAAAATTGGTCTAGAAGCGAGAGAAGGGATGTAGTCTGGCACAAGATGGAAATTGGATAAGACAGACTAGGATAAATTTAAATATCTGTGTAAGAATAGATGTGAGTAGCTAAATAGTGAGGACATTGTTGATGGGGAGAAATTTAGTAAAAGTGTCAGTGCAATTATAATAGTCTGCAAACCAAACAATACCAAAAAGTACAGGTGGGATGATAATTGTTATAAAGCTATTAAAAATAGAAATAGGGCATTCAGACAAGTGAAAAAGCATCATACTTTGGAAGCAGCGATTGAGTACAAATGGTGTCAGGCAATCATCAGGAAAACAATTAAAACAGCTAAGCGTTTATTTTGGAGACAGTATTGTAATAGTATAGGAAGAGAAACACAGCTATCAGATATTTGGGGAATGATTAAGAAATTGAGTGGTATTAGAAGAGAGTAGAAAATACCAGTGTTAGACAGTAATGGGGAAATAGTTATTACTAATATAGACAAAGCAGAACCTTTGGCACAAACTTTAGTGAAGAGTCATAGTTCAGAAAACCTACCAAACACAATTAGGCAAAGCAGGGAAAGCACTTTATCCAAACACCCACATGTAAACATAAGGAAGAATACTTCAAGGGACATGATACATTTGCCATTCACTCTGTCGGAATTGAAAAGGGTTATTCCTAAATTGAAGCAGTCTTCACCAGGGAAGGATGGCGTATGTTATAGGATGTTATCGCACATGGAGGAGAGTGCACTTCAAACCACATTAAAGCTATTTAATTAAGTTTGGGAAGCTGGAAGATTCCAAGGGCATGGAAGCAATCAGTTATAGTACCAGTCTTAAAGCCAGGGAAAGATTCATCAGATCCCAATAATTATAGGCCAATAGCTCTTACCTCACAGTTAAGGAAAACAATGGAACGAATGGTGACTGAAAGGCTGAATTACATTTTGGAAGGGAGGGAATGTCTTTCTCCTTTTCAAAGTGGGTTCCGAAAAGGGAGAAATACTATGGATTCCATTTTGCACCTAGAATCTGAAATTAGGAAAGCCCAGGTAAATAGGGAAAATGTGATAGCTGTCTTCTTTGATGTAGAAAAAGCATATGACATGCTGTGGAAGGAAGGGTTGCTGATTAAATTAAATCAATTTGGCACGGAAAGTAATCTATACAATTGGGTATTAGATTTCCTGTATAATAGAACAACTGAGGTAAGAGTTGGGACAGAGTACTCCAAAATATATCAAGTTGAAAATGGTACCCCCAAGGCAGCGTGTGTAGCCCTGTTTTGTTTAATATTATGATTAATAATATTTTTGAAGGAATCGATAGTGGAATAGGGAAGGCCTTGTATGCAGATGATGGAGCCTTATGGATAAGGGGACGTAATCTTGTGTGCATTCAGAGGAAAATACAGGCAGCAATAGATCAGGTTGAACAATGGGAAAACCGGTGGGCTTTTAAATTATCGGTGTCAAAGACACAAATAATTTGCTTCTCTAAAAATCACAAAGAAATTTCTTTAAATCTTTACGGCAAAAAGTTCAAGCAAGTAAAGGGAGTTCGGTATTTAGTTAGATGTGTTGTTTGATGAAAAACTAACTTGGAAGCAGCATATTGAAAAACTAAAGGAAAATGTAAGAAAATAAGTAATATTTTGAGATGGCTGGCAGGACGGGACTGGGGGGCCTCTAGGGCTTCTCTGTTGAGAGTTTATCGAGGACTAATGAGAGCAACACTAGACTATGGATGTGTTGCGTTTATGTCGGCTGCTGATTGTCACCTGAACCAACTGGACATAAGAGCAGACAAAATCTCTTAGGATATGTTGTGGTGCATTTAAAACTTCTCCAGTATCAGCGATCCAAGTAGAGCCAGGCGAAATGCTCTTAAGATTAAGAAGAACCAAATTAATGTTGGCATACTGGATCAACTTGAAGGGGCATAAGAGGCCACATCCTGCAAAAGCTATTCCTGATGATTGCTGGGAACACAATGAGTCCAACATTGGTAGCTTTGGATGGATAAGTGATGCCGTTGCTGAGCAGGCAGGATTAAAATACATAGATTTTAGCCCAATGGCCCTGTGGTCTGTTATGGCTGTTTAAGATGCCACTGGTAGATTTTGAAATACAACAACTGTGGATAATAGAACGGATACATAAGCAATCAGCAATGGAACATGAGCAATCAGCAACAGATTATATAGTGCATCAATATATTGAACAGAACTTCAGAAACAGGCTGATAGCATTTACCAATGGTTCTAAGGATCCTACCACTGGTCGTAGTGGAGCTGTGGTATACATTCCTCAGTATGAAATATCTCAATAAAAGAACCAGTAATCACTTATCAGTATACACAGTTGAGCTAGTTGCCATTATATTAGCTTTACAGTGGTTAGAGATACATTATAGGAATAATGCAGTCATTGCTTCAGATGGTTGGGCAGCTCTCAAGAGTATTCAGTCACTGCAGTCGTGTAGGCAGGACCTAATTGTAGAAATCCACTCCTTAATTTACAACCTCTACAGTAAAGGTCAGTCAATAAACTTTCTTTGGGTTCCAGCCCACATTGGAATAGAGGGTAATGATGTGGATTTACTAGTAAAACAATCATTAAAATTCAAAGCAATAAATCTGGAAATCTCACTCAGTAAGGCAGAAGGCAAACCAATAAGTAAAAATTTTATCATGGAAAAGTGGCAAGAACATTGGGACTTAATAGATACAGGAAAACATCTTTATGACGTTCAAAAGCGGATGGACACTGGAATGGGAGTTGGCAGAAACAGGAAAGAGGAGATACTCATCACCCAATTAAGAATAGGACATAATACTTTGAACCACACACTACATAGAATAGGTAAACATCCAACTGGCAGCTGTGCACATTGTGGTTCTCCGGAAACAATCCAGCACATTTTGTTGGAATGTCAGGGATACCAGGAACAAAGGAAACATCTGATTGGAGTAATGGAAAGGGCTAATTTAAGTTTAGTTTTGGAAAACATGTTAGGAACTTCAGTCAAAGAAATATATATAGGTACAGTATATCTTAGATATTTAAGTGAAACTGGATTAATTAAAAGAATTTAGTTTTCATTTTTCCCTGTCGTTCTCTTGTCCACACTCCAACCCTGTGGGTGGCGGTGGTGCACCTGTGAGCTGGTTGCCGGCTGGCAATCGAATCTAGAAGAAGAAGAGGAGTGATATAAAGTAGTAGTAGTAGTAGATTAGTTTATTTGACAGGGACAGTGCAATAAACATAGACAATTAAACAAAGACAATCAATCTGATGTGTTGCACATAGAGTGTATAGCTATTAGCTAATTCGCAACTCTTGTCCCTGGATGTCAAGTACAGGTACATCTCAAAGAATTAGAATATCATGATAAAGTTCAATATTTTTTGTCACTCATTTCAGAAAGTGAAACCCATATATTATATAGATTCATTACACAGAGAGTGATATATTTCAAGTGTTTATTTCTTTTAACTTTGATGATTATGGCTTAAAGCCCATGAAAACCCCAAATTCAGTTTCTCAAAAAATTAGAGTATTACATAAAATTTATTTAAAAAAAATAGTTTAACTAATATAAAGGTGGACTGGCTGAAAAGAAAATGAAATCAGCTTCTCCATAAAGCTTGTCAGCAGAGGGAAGCATGAAATGCTCTAAAATTTCCTGGTAGACGACTGCACTGACTTTGGTATTGATAAAACACAGTGGACAAACACCAGCAGATGACCTCTGTTCAGATAGAAGTAAATTTTTCATTTCATTTGGAAATCAAAGTCCCAGAGACTGGAGAAAGAGTGGAGAGGCACAGACTCTAATTTGCTTGAGGCTTAGTGTGAAGTTTCCACAGTCAGTGATGATTTGAGGAACCAAGTCATCTGCTGATGTTGGTGCACTGTGTTTTATTAAGACCAAAGTTAGCACAGCCATCTACCAGGAAATTTTAGAGCACTTCAAGCTTCCCTCTGCTGACAAGCTTTATGGAGAAGCTGATTTCATTTTCCAGCAGGACTTGGCACCCCCCCCCCCCCCCCACACACACACACACTGCCAAAAGTATCAAAACCTGGTTTAATGGCCATGGTGTCACTGTGTTTGATTGGCCAGCAAACTATCCTGACCTAAACCCCATCAAGAATCTATGGAGTATTGTCAAGAGGAAGATGACAGACACCAGACCCAATTCAATTCAATTCAATTCAATTCAGCTTTATTTATATAGCGCCATATCACAACAAAAGTCATCTCAAAGCACTTTCAAATGTAGGGGAAACCCCACAATTGCAGAAAGACCCCAGCCATCTAAGATCCAAGATGGCGCCCACAGCGGTCGACATGGTGCTTCGCTGCGCTCTTTGTTTGTTTTTGTTTGTCAATTGTGTGTCTGCTTGCACTTATACCTGTGAAAAACTTCTAAATATCAGGACTTTCACCCCCACGGACCTCCTCCCAGTTTTTCTAGCCCCTGCCGCCGATCTGGTTTATTGTTTGGCTCGGAAAGTGAGACGGCGGAAGAGAGGAAGACGAGCGGGCGCTCTCGTACGACTTCGCAGGAGAGGCTCGCGAACGGCGCTGCCTGGCATATTTCTGTCCAATACCAACTCTCTCTCTAACAAGGTAGATGAACTGAGACTGCTGATGCGTTTTAAGGACCTCGCCTCCTCAGCTGTCCTCTGCTTTACTGAGACCTGGCTCCGGGAAAATATACCGGACAGCGCGCTGCGCCTCGACGGCTTTCAGCTCTTCCGTGCTGATCGTGACACAGAGCTTTCCGGCAAGACCACAGGAGGCGGTGTCTGCTTCTACATCAACTGCAGCTGGTGCTCTGATGTAACGGTAATTTCCAAACACTGTTCTCCTGCCTTGGAATTTCTTGTTATCAATTGCAAGCCCTTCTATTCCCCGCGGGAGTTTGCTTCTTTCATAATGATCGCTGTGTACGCCCCTCCCGACGCGGACACGCGCGAAGCTCAGCGCGTGCTCGCGGATCACATTCAACACACAGAGCGGAGTTTTCCAGACTCGCTGATTATTGTGGCTGGCGACTTTAATCAGTGCAATCTGAGCCACGATCTCCCCCGCTACAGTTTATTAAATGCCCCACCAGAGGATTAAACACACTGGATCACTGTTACACCACAGTGAAAGACGCATATTGCGCTGTCCCTCGAGCTGCGCTGGGATTATCTGATCACGTGAAGGTTCACCTCATTCCCACATACAGACAGAGATTGAAGCTCACTAAACCTGTTGTGAGCACTACGAAGATACGGACCAGTGATGCTGAGGAGAAGCTGGAAACGTGCATGGAAATATCTGACTGGGGCATGCTTAAAGGAGCCACGCATGATCTGGATGAGTACACGGACACTGTGAACTCATATATCCACTTTTGTGAAGAGAACATTCTTCCATCACGCACCAGGGTGAGTTACTCTAATGACAAACCCTGGTTCACAGCTAAGCTCAGACAGATCAGGAAGGAGAAGGAAGCAGCGCTGAAAAGTGGAGACAGGGACTGCTACAGGGAGGTTAAATACCGGTTTAACAGAGAGCTGAAGAGGGCTAAATCTCTATACTCAGAGAGACTCCAGCAGCAGTTCACTGCTAATGATTCGGCTTCCGTGTGGAGAGGACTGAGGCAAATCACCAACTATCGACCTAAGGCTCCTAAAGGTCAGGATGACAAAGCCCTTTGTCAAAGACTGTCCCAACACTATGCCCGTTTTGACACCTCGTCATCTGTGTCCAACTCCCCCCCTCCCTCCAGCTCCACAGCCTCCACATTCCCTACTTCATTTAAGGCACCCCCCCTCCTCCCCCCCTCCCCTTATCATCAGTGAGCAGGATGTGCTCAAACAGTTCTCCAGACTGAACCCGCGCAAGGCCCCCGGCCCAGACGGCGTGTCTCCCTCCACCCTGAGACTCTGTGCGAAACAGCTGGCTCCTGTATTCACAGACATTTTTAACACCTCCCTTAAGTTATGCCACGTGCCGTCCTGCCTCAAATCCTCCACCATCATCCCTGTCCCCAAGAAGCCACGGATCACTGGACTTAATGACTACAGACCTGTAGCGCTCACCTCTGTAGTCATGAAGTCCTTTGAGCGCCTGGTCCTGTCCCACCTCAAGTCCATCACCACCCCTCTCCTGGACCCGCTGCAGTTTGCCTACCGAGCCAACAGGTCTGTAGACGATGCAGTCAACCTGGCCCTCCACTCCATCCTGCAGCACCTGGACTCCCCGGGAACCTACGCCAGGATCCTGTTTGTGGACTTCAGCTCCGCATTCAACACCATCCGCCCCGCTCTGCTCCGGGACAAGCTGTCCCTGCTCAACGTGCCTGACTCCCTCTGCAGGTGGATCATCGACTTCCTGACGGACCGGAGGCAGCATGTGCGGCTGGGAAAGACAGTCTCAGACTATACTAGCATCAGCACCGGATCACCCCAGGGCTGTGTACTTTCCCCCCTACTCTTCTCCCTTTACACCAACTCCTGCACCTCCAGCCACCAGTCTGTCAAGTTGATCAAGTTTGCGGACGACACCACCCTCATCGGGCTCATCTCCAACGGCAACGAGTCCGCCTACAGGAGAGAGGTGGCCCAGCTGGCGTCCTGGTGCAGCAATAACAACCTGCAGCTGAACGCTCTGAAGACAGTGGAGATGATTGTAGACTTCAGGAAAGTCACTACTCCTCTGCCCCCCCTCACCCTCTCAGGCTCTCCCATCACCACTGCTGATTCCTTCCGCTTCCTAGGCACTACCATCACCAGGGACCTCAAATGGGAGCTGACCATCAGCTCACTCATCAAAAAAGCCCAGCAGAGGATGTTCTTCCTGCGGCAGCTGAGGAAGCTCAAGCTACCCACCAAGATGTTAGTGCAGTTCTACACAGCCATCATCGAGTCCATCCTCACCACCTCCATAACCGTGTGGTACGCAGGAGCCACTGCCAGGGACAGACTAAGGCTGCAGCGCGTCGTGCGCACTGCTGAGAAGGTGATCGGCTGCAAGCTCCCATCTCTCCAGGATCTGTACATCTCCAGGACCCGGAGGCGTGCTGGCCGGATCATAGCCGATCCCTCACACCCTGGTCACGTACTGTTTGCCCCCCTCCCCTCTGGTAGAAGACTTCGGTCCATCCAGACTAAAACCTCCCGTCACATGAACAGCTTCTTCCCCTCTGCCATTAGACTGCTGAACACTAAGTGACTTATTGACTCTCGTGCACCATGTACAGCAGCTCAACCAGACTCATGTCAATCATCACTGTTTTCTTCCTGCATTACCGACTGCACTATATAGTTCTCCACAGTATCTGCTGCTGGCTAATATATATTTTAACTGTTGACCAGTATCACTTAATCTTATCCTACACTTTATTACATGTATAGTTTATTTCTCTTATCTTATCATGTTTAATGTTGCAGCATTGTACCGAGACAAATTCCTAGTTTGTGTACTACATGAACAATGGCAATAAACCTGATTCTGATTCTGATTCTGATTCATCAGGCGATCCCCTGTGAGCAAGCACTAGGTGACGGTGGAGAGGAAAAACTCCCTTTTAACAGGAACAAACCTCTAGCAACAATGCAGATGAGCTGAAGGCCGCTATCAAAGCAACCTTGGCCTTCATAACACCTCAGCAGTGCCACAGGCCGATCACCTCCATGCCACGCCACATTGATACAGTAATAAATCCAAAAGGAGCCCCGACCAAGTATTGAGTGTGTACATGGTCATACTTTTCAGTCGGTCCACATTTGTATTAAAAAACTATTTTTTAAAATACATTTTATGTAATATTCTAATTTTTTGAGAAACTGAATTTGGCGTTTTCATGGGCTGTAAGCCATAATCATCAAAATTAAAATAAATAAACACTTGAAATATATCACTCTCTGGATAATGAATCTATCTATATAATGTATGGGTTTCACTTTCTGAAATGAGTGACAAAAATATTGAACTTTTTAATAATATTCTAATTTTTTGAGATGTACCTGTATGTGGCAGTAATGCACCTGTAAGCTGGTTGCCAACCGCCAACTAAATCTAAAAGTAGAAGAAGGCACACAGACACACAGACAGATACACAGACAGACAGAGATTTCTTGAATTATAAATAGAGTGATATTGTGTATGCTGGTATATTGCAGCACAATTTTTTTAAAGCTATATAGCCCAGCCCTGCCAGGAAATGGTTTGCAACTCACCTATATATGTTTTAATTACCTTAAGAAAGGAAGAGAAAAAAAGTGCATATTTTCATGACAAGAAACATCCGTTGCTCTCCTTCCCAGAATCTGGGGGCTGCCATCTTGCATTTTTGGAGCCAGACTCTGTGCAGTAGCATCCAAGAAGCAGAGCCAATGGCGAGTTTGCTCATGTACAGCTGCCCATTATACAACAGTTAGTTTCAACCGAGCAATTTGAATTCCAGGAGTTACGAAAATCCACGATAATTGCGCTCCAACTTCACTGGATATGTATCACTCCACCTCAAAGGTGTTCATGTAACCGTTAATTTCTAACACTAATTTACTGTCAACTAACTCTCAGTGACAATTGCAATACTGTGTTGAATACCTTAGTTTCCACAGTGAGGCGCTGTTTGAAAAGATTTCTTACCTGACCCAGAAGTCCCACCCTTTAGAAGAAAACCATTTAGATTACAGTCTGCTCTTGTGGTGAAATAAACATCAGAGATGCTTTGCTACAAGCAGAAACTGCAGAAGCAAAATAGATGAAACATCAGTTTCTCCTCTAACAGTCCTGGTGGCTGGGTGGTCAGAACTTCATTAGAGGATCCCTCCTGCATCATCAGCAGGTGTCTCAGGGTCATAGGCGTTTCGCCCCTGAACCTGTACATCTCGCCTGAGTGGGGCAGCAAAGATTAATCTTCACTTGCAGAACGGTTCCAACCATGGTCTCTTGTGAGCCATAACTACCTTGAACTAGCCTCGGCCACTGAGGCTATGTCCCCAATGGCTTTCCTTAGATGTTTAGGATCCAGACCTATCTTGTGTAAAAAAATGGTACAAAGATGAGGCTGGAAACCCACAACAACCAACCTTGACGGGGAATAAAGTAGTGTGCCACCCTTTAATACAAGCCTCATCAACTAGGTCCTGATATTTTTCCTTCTTGAGCTCGTGAGATATGGCCAGCCTCTCCTCCCAAGGCACTGTAAGCTCAACTATTACAATGGATTTTGCACTCCGAGAGCAAAGAATCATGTCCGGGCGGAGTGTGGTTGCTGCTACTTCTTCTGGGAAGACGAGCTTCTTTTTTTAGGTCAACGTGCATCTCCCAGTCTGATGCTTTATGCAAAACAGAGCAGCACGTTCTGGCAATTGTTTTTGCCTTCGGAGACTTATTTCCTGGCTTTTGAAAGCTGATGATCTGAAATGGTGTTGCCTGATGGTTATTGGCTCTAAACCTCTGAAATTCAACCCACCTTGCCATTTCTGCAAGGACTTTATCGTGTCTCCACCAGTAAAGCCCTTCTCCAAGTGCTCTAGAGCACCCGGTCAAAATGTGATTCAAAGTACTAGGGGTCATACCGCACAGCTTACAAGATGAATCCTCATCTTTGTACTAAAGTTTTAAATTACTTGGTGTTGGTAAAAGATCAGTCACTGCACAGAGAAGAAAAGCCAACTTGCCCTGGTCCATGCCCCAGATATCATTCCAGGACAGTGATCGTTCGAGTGCATGGTTCCATTGCATCCACTGCCCTTAAGAGGCGAGCCCTGCAGCTTTCACACAGTGGTCCTCTTCCACTGCCTCTCTGATCCTCTGTATTACGAGTCTTCTCCTGCTTTTGGTGTCAGCTTTGCTCCACCTTTTACCGTTGTAATTTCCTAGCCCGAGTCGTCCCTGACAAACTATGCCGACAATTTTGTCATGTCTCCAGTATGCTTCAGCTTCCCTGACAGCTTCCTGGGGTCTCCATTTCCTACTGCACTTAATGGCTGTGTTCGAATGCCTGACCTTCTTATCGTCAGAATAGAGCAAAGAACAGACAGACCCTGCTTTCGTGGCCTTGAACTCCTCCACCATCGATGAGATTGGTAGGCGAAGCTTGGAAGTCTTACTGTAGAGATTGACTGAACTAAAGGATGGGGGAACTCCTAGCCATCTACAAATAAATTTGCTACAGAGTCTCTCCATTGCTTCTACTCTGGTGACAGCAAAATCATATAGCAGGAATGGCCACTGCAACCTGGGTATGATGCCATACTGAAAGCGCCATACAGTACCTTAAACCTCCCAAGCAAGTGGCTTCTGTCAATTGTCTTAAGCCAGCTACACAAACTAGCCATGGTCTGCTTTAAATTCCCCCTATCATTCAAGGTACAATCGTAGTACTTTCCCAGACATCGTACTCCCTGTTCTTGAATTGATGGGATTACAGACCCTGATGCTGATCGATGCTGCAGATCGATGCTGAAGATGCTTTCCATCAGCTTTGCTTTCATAATGCTCAGATTCCTAGACTTTCCTGGATTAAACTGCATTCATGACCAAACTGCCATCTTCTCCAATGAGCCTAGGATCCAACACATTCTTTGCACTGATGGAGTCACTATGGTTATATCATCCATAAAGGCTCTACAAGCTGGATGCCTTGTGCTGTCTTCTGCATTTGGGCCTCTGCATTGTATACCTCCTACCTTCAATAACAAATTCATCGCAGCCACGAACAAAGCCACAGATATTGTGCACCCTGCCATGATGCCTTCTTCGAGTCTCTGCCATTCAGTAGTGAAATCTCCAACAGTAAACCTCATCCTCAGGAAATTCACATGAGACATCACAAGCTTAATCACCTCTGATGGTACTTGGTAGTATTCCAATGCTCTACGGATCAGTTGGTGGGGAACACTTGGATAAGCTTTGGCAAGGTCTAGCCAGACAACAGAGAGGGTGGTGTTATTCTTTTTTGACTCTTTAATGACTTGGCTAATCATTGACGTATGCTCCAAGCAACCATCCCGGGACGAGTATCCCGGCACACCTACTTTTTGGACACTTGGGTCAACAAACTTATTAGTAAGCAAATATGATATTAACCACTTAGCAATGATTGACCAGAATATCTTCCCTTCAACATCTAGGAGGGAAATCTCTTGAAACTGGTCAAGTCCAGATGAATTTAATTCTTTAGGAACAAAGCAGCCCTCATCCAGTGTCCAAATCCAGGGCTCTTGTTTCTTCTTCCAAAGAACTCATAACAGTTTTGCCAGCCTTCTCAACAAGCAGGGACAGTTTTTGTTATAAGTGGTACCTGATGGTCCTGGAGCGGATCCTGCCAGGGCTTTCTTCACTACATCCTTTACTTCTTCAAGAGTGAAGTCTTGCCATATTGAAAGGGGAGTGTGGCTTAAGTGGTGGAAGTTGGAAAGGGCAATCTCCCAATGGGACGTCTCTATTGGGATCCCCATGTGCCGCTGCTACACTTTCCTCAACTTCTTCTTTTGAACACATCAGCCTTCCACTTTTGGGCTTGCAAAGGAGATTGGCTATAAACCCAAAGGGGTTACTAAAAAAAAGGCCTTCCTCTGTCACCGCTTCTCTCTCTCTCTTTTCTCTGGCTTGTTTCTGCCCTGCTCATTTAGGGCTTCTCTTTCATCTTCATTCCCATTCCGCAACCTTTTTTTTTAATTGATCTTAGATCCCTCTGCACTTCTGCAATCTGACACTGCCTTCTGGAAGGTCCTGCCGGTGCCTTGACACCTTTGTCTTTTTTCACTCCAAAGGTCCATGGTCTTGATCTTACTGGCTATATCTCCTTTCAAGATGTTATGAAGTGAGCTACTTAGATACTCACCCAATTGTGGCCATCTGCGGTCATTTGCTGGTAAGAGATTCAGCCTGGGTTTCTTCATGGTACCTCCCAGCTTGTTATATTCACATCCGCTGCCTGTGCTCTGAGTAAGTTCAGCAGAGAGGTCTGGGCCACTGTAGTTTGCCTTCTGGTCCCCAACCTCTGCCGTCAGACAAGTAGAGCTAATAAACTCTGAGATTTTCCTCTGGGAGGCATTAGATACTTTGCGTTGCTATAGTTGCTCTTTGCACTTGGTCTTGCCTTGTATAAGCATCATGAAGCTATTTCATGTCTGTTTAGAAAACAGGCAGTGTTAGAGTTGGATTTATTGTCTCAATTAACAAACCACAATACCTTCTTCTTCTTCTTTTAGATTTGATTGGCGGTTTGCAACTGGCTTACAGGTGCATTATTGCCACTGACTTGATTACCATCACTCTATATCTTTGTGTAAGGAGTTCTGAACAACTCGTGTGAAAAAATGATCCGTCCTTGGACTGTGTCCGATGTGTGGCCGAATACTATTCCATCTTTGTATAAGGAGTTCTTAAAAGGAGTTCTGAACAACTCCTTATGTTTAAAAAAATTATCCGTCCTTGGACTGTTTCCTACTGCCACCAACTTGGACTCAGCAAGCCTGCTAACTAGTAGCCACCGGCTAGCTACTGGCATTGGCTGCATTTTGATCTTGGGTCTTCTGCAGTACCAACTCAACAGGTATATGTTTTATAAACACTTATTGCTTTTGCACTTGATGACATTTTCAATCAGGTGAAGACACGAGAAATTATTATTTTACATATAAAGTATATTTAAGGTGGATATAGTTTTCATATAATAGGCATTTTAATTTTGTGTAATGGAGGTCAGACATCATAGATAAAACTAGAGACACTTTAAATGACTGATTAAACTCATCACCTACACTAACACTTCCGGTGTCGCAAAATAATAAACCAAAATAATAACTTAATATTTTTGTTTTGACTATAAAACAATAAGAGCAAAATTAAACACAGGTATGTCCAAAAATTTGTAATATATTTTTTCTACCTAAGTTTAGAAAGGACAAAACAAAAATGAGACCAAAAATTTGTTTTTTCTGATTTTATTTTGAATTGGAATTACAAATGAACAAACCATACACGGATTTGTATTCACTTGCTGAAACAAAAACGACTGTGACGTTTCAAAACAATTGGGGGCGGAATGGAACGCGATATGGAACAGTCATGTGACACCGTCCTTTTGATACAGACCTCGGAACAGCGTTTTGAATCACAAGTTCCGCCTAGATTCCGGTACGTTCCAAAACAGTTTCAATTTTGCCATCACTACTCATCTCATTATTCTTCTTCTAGCTGTGGTCCGTGTCTGCGTCTCGTCTCATTGTTCTTCTTCCTCTTTTGGACTTGATTGACGGTTGATCCACCAGCCCATGATGTCTGTGGACTTGGGGATCCCCCACTTGGCAAGTCCTCAGCTGCTTCCCAGTGCAGCCCCTTGATGCCAGGATGTTTTTCTACTGCTTTCACAGTGATTTTGATTTTTTTCTGTTTTCTTGGGGGTCTGTGCAGTGCATTTTGTCATGTCTACCACAAATAGGACAAGGTTGTTTTCCTTCGAGGCCAGAGTGTGTCTCCCTTGGTTCTGCTGCATGCACTGCAGGCCTGCACATTTTCCCTGTTGGAGTCCACTCCCACTTTTTTGGCTGGCACCTTTTTCGCGGCTTCTGCATGTAGTGATCCCTGGAGGACTTTTTTCTGCTGAATTTCTGCTGCTCTTTTGCTGGCTTCACAACCTCAATGTGCAGAGCTATGTTCACCACTGCAGTTGTAGCGCTTTGTTTTGGCTCCCCTTTCGCACTTGCCATGTTCATGTTCGCTGGGGCATCTGGCGCATCGTTTTCTGCCTTTGCATATTGCTGCAGCATGACCAGACTTTTGACGTTTGAGGCATCTGAGTGGAGGAGGAGCGTGGGGTCTGACTTTGTGGCTCATGTGGCCAGTGTACACCTTGCTTGGCAGTCTTGTTTCATTGGATTTTGATATTGCCGACAGACTGTCACATTTTTCACCATTCCTATTGGTTTTCAGTCTCTGTGCCTCTTTCACTTTTGCTCCAGTTGGGTTTTTCATTGTTACGTCAGTTGAGACGGCTGTTGAAATGCCCGATGTCACTCCTGTCATTGCCTTGTTTCCTTCCAGTGCTCAACACTTGCAGATTTTTCCCCTCCATCTTGTTGACTCTGGTTTATTTTCCTTGTTGAACACTATCTTTGCATGTAGCTAGTGGGGAACCACTGCGAGGAATTCTTGCATTTGGGACTTCTCCAAGTGGCTTATTGATTGCATTTGTGGGCTTGGTTGGGTCCCACTCCCAAAATGATGCTCCTTCCTGAGTGGGTTTAATGATTGCTTTGTGCTTCTTCTGTTTGTTCCAGGGTTGTTCATCTTCTGATTCATCAGCACTTGAGGACACTTTTGATTGGGATGCTTTTGCGTCTGTGTTTGCTTCTTTTGGACTCCACCGAGCTCCAAGCTTCCTCTTCCCCACTTCCCACCTCCATTCCTCCTAGTTGAACTCGTGTCCTGGTCAAATCGCCTTTTTTTTCTTCAGTAGAGAGTTACTGCCTTTTCATCTTCTTGCTGAGTCGATTCCTCTGTGTCTTTGTGTGGAGAGGTCTGAGCAGCTCCTTATGCGCGAAACAATTGTCCGTCCCTGGAGTGCGTCCTCGGGTGTCCTCTTCTTCCTTTGAACTTGATTGGCGGCTGGCAACCAGCCCACCGATAACGCTCTTGATTAAACCTCTTATGTATACGTTTGCTTCCTTTAGACTCCACCGAACTCCAAACATGCTCCCTCGCGCTTCCCACCTCCATTCCTTCTTCTTCTTTTAGATTTGATTCGTTAATTCTGCCACGTTTGTCTGTCAATTCTGCCACATTTAGAGAGTTGCTGTTTTTATGCAGGCTGTGTCTGTCTACTCGTCTTGAGTTTTTCCCAAAATCAAGTAACCCATTAATTGCATTTGTGAGCTTAATTGGGTTGATCTTTGATGGTGTTGTGGGGAGTCCTATGGTTTTTGATGGTGTCATGGCGAGTCCTATGGTCTGTGATGCTGTCGTAGTGAGTCCTGTGGTCTTTGATGATGTTATGGCGGGTGCTGTGGTCTTGGGTGGTGCCTGCCTTTGGTCTTTGATGATGTCATGGTGAGTCCTGTGATTGTGACTGATGCCTGCCTTTGATCTCATAGCAAGTCCTATGATCTTTTGGCGAGTCCTGTGATTGTGATAGACACCATAGGTACATCATAGGCAGATCCTATGATCTTTTAGCAAGTCCTGTGGTTGGGACAGACAGACAGACACATGGTGTCTACATGACATCATTTAGACACTGTGTAGACATCGTGGGCACATCGTGGGCGATCCTGTGATCTTTTAACAAGTCCTATGGTCGTGGTGGGTGGGCAGACTGGCAGGCGGACACACAGAGATTTCTTGAATCATCACTCTATAAATTCGGGGGGTCCCTGTCTATGTGTCTGTGTGTGTCGCGACCAAGGATCGTGGGACCGCCTATGATGTTCCTGTGATGTCTGCATGATGTTCTATGATGTTCCTATGTATAGCGACTCCTTATGTGTGAAATGTCCTATTCTGTTCCTATGTATATGTATATGACTACTACTTAAGTGTGAAAAATTATCCGTCCTTGAACTGCATCGCTCATGATCATGGGACTTGCTATGACATCATCGGGGATCAAGGGGGCGGGCATCACTCACACTCACTCGCGATCATGGGACACCGGGGATCGGAAGCGGACATCAATCGCGGTCGTAGGGCTCGCTGTCGCATCATCAGGGTTCATGGGGCTCACTAAGACACCATCAAAGATCAAAGGCAGGCATCACTGAGTGCCAACATGCTTGCTTATACCTTTGCTTACACCTGCTTTCTATGGCCATGCACAGGTAGGCACTAGTATATATAGAGTGATGATAATTGGGACAGCAGAGGTGCAGCATGAATACAGTTCCTACGACTAAAATAGTTAAAGACACTTAAAGAAAACAAAAATTATATATGCTAGATATATGTATCAGTGAAGTATGTGGCGGTAATGCACCTGTCAGCTGGTTGCCAACTGCCAATCAAATCTAAAAGAAGAAGAAGATGAACAAGCTGAACAGAAGAGATCCTGACGATAGAGTGATGACCTGAAGAATATAGAGTGGGACCAGATACAGTGCTGTAGACATCATGTAGACATTGAAATCTCACTGTTTGAAGAAGAAGAAGAGGAAGAAGAAGAAGATTCTGATTTGATTTTTACAAAAACACTTTATTTACATATTTACAAGGACATCAAAGCAAAGTAAAAAGTGCGTACAAAATTTTTAAACGATGCTGAACACATAAAATAAATCAGCCAACTAAAAAATGCGCAACACACAGTTCATTCTCACATACATCATCATCAGAATCAGAATCAGGTTTATTGCCATTGTTCATGTAGTACACAAACTAGGAATTTGTCTCGGTGCAATGCTGCAACATTAAACATGATAAGATAAAAGAAATAAACTATACATGCAATAAAGTGTAGAATAAGAGTAAGTGATACTGGTCAGCAGTTAAAATATATTAGCGAGCAGCAGATACTGTGGAGAACTATATAGTGCAGTCGGTAATGCAGGAAGAAAACAGCATAGCAGTCTGTCACAGGCGACAATGATTGACCACATACACCACAAAGGATATCTCTATAACACCATATTTGCTTAAAACCATCCATGTTCCCAGTCATCTTAAAAAAGCTGAACTTCAGTCTCAGTCTGGACCGGATGTTGCAGCGCCACACAGAGGCCGGTTCTTGAACTGGTTTGCCTTCCACTTTATTTTTCCTGCTAACATGTATTGCCAGCAGCACGGTGACAGAGTGGTTAGCACTGCGGCAGCACAGCAACTCACCCTTGGCCGGGGGATCCCAGGTTCGATTCCAGCCCCTGACCAACAGTGATCTGTGTGGAGTTTGTATGTTCTCCCCGTGTCTGTGTGGGTTTACTCTGGGATTTCTTCGGTTTCCTCCCACATGCCCCAAAACATGCAAGTTAGGTTAATTGGCATCAAACTGGGGATTCTAAATTGTCCTTAGGTATGACTGTGAGAGTGAATGGTTGTCTGTCTCTCTGTGTTGGCCCTGTGATGGACTGGCGATCTGTCCAGGGTGTACCCTGCCTCTCGCCCATAGATGCTGGGATAGGCTCCAGCCCCCCCTCCCCCCGACCCAAAAAGGATTAAGCGGAAGAAGATGGATGGATGGATGGATGTATTGCCAGCTTAGCTTCACCAATAATAAAATTCAGCAGTTGCCACTTTTCTTTACTTGTTTTTTGGTATCCTGCACCATAAATAATATGACCCACAGAAAATTTTTCACCAAATAAACTAAAAACTTTTGTTAAAAGACTGAAGAGCACTGTAAGCCTCTTACACTCACTAAAAACTTGAAACACAGTCTCTCGAAGACTGCAGAAAGGACACTGGTTTGAAACAGCAGGATTAAGAACAGAAATAAAAGCATTTGAGGCAGTAGCTCCATGTAAAATTCTCCACTGGAGATCTGCTGTCCTTTTTTTAATTGGGGGTTTGTACAGTACTCTCCACTGTGGACTCACTCCTTCCCCACTCAGCTTCTCAGTCCACACAGTGAAGGGTCTGTTGTGCAGTCCTGCTCTGTTGATGACCTTAACACAATTGATGTACAGTGTCTTTTTGTCAGCATTGTCTAAGGTCAGCTGTCTGGAATTGTGTGTTTTTAACAAGTGCCCAGCTAGGTCACCAAGATGAGGGCTCATGGAGATCTCCGGGAAAGGGTCACCGTGGTTGGGTTCAGTGGCTCCTCTGCTGTGGTCCACCAGAAACCGTCTTTCCCTCCCACTGAGCCTCTGCCTCCAAAGTTCTGCTGGCCAGGTGTATGAGGCCCTGTCCCCCTCCTCTCTGGGTAGAAACAGCGCCCCCTGTAGCACCCAGTGCAAATTGTCCCAGAAAAAGTTTACAATTTTCATCTGGATCTGGGACAGTAAACCTGATGGGGGATCTAGGCAGGTTAATCGGTGCCAAAGCAGGGAGGCAACCAGGTTGTTTAGAACAAGCACCCTCCCTCTGTAGGACATCTGAGGGAGCAGCAATCTCCTCTTATTAATTTTGCCTTCAATTTTTTCACCAATGCTCTCCCAGTTCCTCCGGACCACGACATCATTACCAAGAAATACCCCCAGGTATTTATGCCATCTTTTTTCCATACCATGTCCTGTGGCAGAACCGGGAGGCCACCAAGCCAATCGCCAACAGAAAGGGCTTCACTTTTTCTACAATTCACCCTTGCTGCTGATAAAAAGGTGAGGCACCAGTTAAATCAATTAAAATATTAACATCAATCTGATTTTTAATAAAAACAATTACATCATCCGCATAGGCGGATAGAACAATCTTTCTGTTAAAACCAGGTAAGTCAAGGCCATCAATGCTTGTGAGTATTTTATGGAGGAGGGGTTCTAGGGAGAGTGCATAGAGCATACCAGACAAAGCACAGCCCTGCCGGATGCCTCTGTGCACTCTGAAAGGAGCACATAAACTGCCGTTGATTTTCAGTATGCTCTCAACACCAGCATATAACACCTGGATTGTGGCTATGAAACCAGTGCTGAACCCACACCTCTCCATCACCTTCCAGAGGAAGTCATGCTCAACGTGGTCAAAAGCCTTTTCCTGATCTAGAGAAATCAGACCAGTGTTTATGCCCAATGAGTTGCAGATTTCCAAAACATCTTGAATTAGGTAGACATTGTCTACCATGGACCTGCCTGGTACAAAGTAGGTCTGGTCCCCATGGATGACCTGCTCAGTAGCTTCCCTCAGCCTGTTAGCCAAAGCCTTGGACAAAATCTTGGTAATCCGTGCAAAGGAGAGACACGGGCTGCCAGTTTTTTATGTCCTGTAAATCTCCTTTTTTTGGCAGGAAGGTGACCACAGCCCTGTGGCAGGACATTGGCAGACAGCCTGAACACAAACTTTCATTAAAAACCTCTAGAATGTCAGGTGCTAAAATGTCCCAGAAAGCTTTAAAAAACTCCACAGTGAGACCATCTATTCCCGGAGCTTTCCTCCCCTTCATGCTCTGAAGGGCAGCAGACAATTCAGGTAACTGAAGAGGCCGGTCAAACTGTGAGTTGGTCTCCTCAGAGACCTGAGGTAGTCCACTGCAGAACCCCTCCATCAGGCCATTGTCCTCCCTGTAGTCACAGGTGTACAGAGAAGAATAGAACTCAACAGCGTGCTTTCTGATTTGTTCAGGCTCGATCAGTTCCTGCCCTGTGTTGGAGACCAGGGAGTGGATTACCTTTTTTTGTCCATGCTTCTTCTCCAGACTGAAGAAGAAGCTAGAGGGAGCATCTATCTCAGTGATGTTCTAAATTCGGAACCGGACTAGGACGCATTGTACTTTAGTGTCCAACAGCTGGGCTAAGGTCCTTTTTTTGGATTTGAGGACTTCAATACATCCTCGATTTCCTGTGGACTCACGAGAGGTCTCTAACTCCACAACATCTATCTCCAGGTCTCTGATAGATCTACAGGTGTCATGTGTGACATCGAATGTATACTGCTGAAAACAGTAGTTTAATTTCAGTCTTACCATGGTCCCACCACTGCCTAAGACACGTAAAATCTTTTTTCCTTTGTCTAAAAGCAGTCCAGAAAAATCCCCTTTGAAACCCTCTTTGAGTGTGTCTGTCGCGGAATCGCGACATAACCCCTAGTGGTCAAGAGTGGTAAATATTTTTTGTCAATAAAATAGTTCAGATTTCCAAGGCTATAACTTGAAAGTGGTAAGAGATAATGGCTTACTGTCAATTAGAAAGATGTAAAATATGATCCAAAGTTTCAGATAGGAATAAATTTACACACCTAATTTGCATAATGTCACAGCACCTCTTTAAATTCCATAACTCAGTCAAAACTGGACTTTGGACGTATTTACACAAAGAATGGTTCAATCTTTTGACACCGTTTTTTGTACAGAGGTACCTCATCATCTTATCTTCAAAGTATATTAACAAGAAATCATTACATTAAAAAAACACAGAAATTCCTCACTTTGTGTTGACAAAGGGGGGCTGGCTGGCTGGCGTGGTTGCTGCATTTTCACACCATCGTGGTCGTTATTTTGCATTCTGTCAGTCATTTACAGTCTCGACCACATCTACAAAGTCTTATGATTTTCCCACATAAATTTTGCTTGTATCCCGCGACTACTTTCCATGTACAAAGCCGTCTAAGTGATGGTGACGATGACTGATCGCGGCCATATTAGCTTTCTGGGCTAAAATGCTAAAAACATCAAAAGGAAATGAGGAGTTCTTCTTTTTTGGTATATTACGTGTCATCCATTGAGTCCTCCACTGCCACCTTCTGAAACTGGCAGATCAGTACAAATCAGTACAAATCCTCAATGGAGCTGATCATGTCAGAATAAGATGACAGGCGCAGCGCCACAATCTGCCACTAGGGACACACAAAATCTCACACTCTAAGGGTTAAAACTGAGTTAAAATGCCAATATGCACTCCTGGGGGCAAAATTTTTTATAAAAACCTGACACACAACAAGAGCATAATCAGTAAAACCAACTGGTAAAATTTTACAGGACTTAAAAACATTGCAATCGATCCAGTCAGGCTAAAGAGATCCTATCCTCTTTGAGGTGAGACCATATGTACTGTCGGCAGTCAGTGTGCAACCTTCTCCACACATCCACCAGGCCATGAGAATAGACCAGCTGTCTTAGAGCCTGTTGGCAACCTGGATGCGGCTTTGTCTGGTTTCGATCTAAAAACTAATTTTCAGTACAATTAAAATCCATTCCCAATAATAAAAAATCCTCCGAGCTGCAACTGTTTAATTTATCATTAACCTTTTGTAAAAAAAAAAAAAAAAAAAACTTTCCCTCTCAGTACCATTGGTTGGAGCATAAATGTTGATAAAAAGCACAGTAAAATGTTCAAAATGGCCTTTGGCTGAAAGACATCTGCCTCTGATAAAATGCTCAACCTCCAGAGAAGTTGGAGCAAACTTCTTGGAGAATAAAAATCCCACGCCCCCACTGGCTGTGGTGTTGTGACTTAAAATTAGTTCTCCGTTCCACTCTTTACAGCAGTCTGCCTCTATACTTGGATCACTATGTGTCTCTTGTAAAAACAACACATCAATGTGCTTCATTTTTGCTGTTTTGAAAACCAGTGCCCTTTTCTTAGGTTCTCTGGCACCATTTACATTTAAACTCCCCACCTTTAAAAAATCCATAATAAGAGGAGTATTAAACCCAGAGTAAAAAACAATTAAGAAGAAAAGTAAAAGAGAAAACACTGTATTCTTCATCATCATTAAAAGCCAATTTGTTTTCTTACTTTATTCATCTGTTTTTTCAGTCTGTAAATTTCCTGATCTGTGAAGTCTGTTTCAGCTTTGCTTTTTATAAGCTGCCTGGCAGAGTTATAAAAAGCCTGCTTATCAGGGAAATACTGCTGTATATCCAGCCCCTTCACGCCCTTGGTCTGCTGTAAAAACAATCTGAACATTTTTGCAGGATAAATGATCTCCTCCTGACTAACAGGCAGCTGTGTACTATTGTGTGAAAACACACTGCTGTCAAACAAACAGGCCTCACTGTTGCTGTTATCAGACAGAGCCACACTATTCACAGCATTCTGTCTGACCATCAGCCGACCAGCTTTACCACCTGCAGACACAGGTGGAGCTCTGTTTCTGCGGCGGTTAAGAGAAACCTGTTCAGATTCACACGACTCCATATCCTCCACATCAGCTGCAGCACCATCCTCACACAGACTCCCTGATGCTTCACCTGCCCCACACTGTCCGCTTATTCCTCCACCAGTCATCCACAATTCACCAGCCACCTCAGCTTCTGCACACAGTTCTCCACTTATTTTAGTTCCCTCACCCATCCATCCATCCATCCATCTTCTACCGCTTTTCCGGAGGTCCGGGTCGCGGAGGCAGCAGTTCAAGCAGAGAAGCCCAGACTTCCCTCTCCCCAGCCACCTGCTCCAGCTCTTCAGAGGGGATACCAAGGCGTTCCCAGACCAGCTGGGAGACATAGTCTCTCCACCGAGTCCTGGGTCTGCCCCGGGGTCTCCTCCCAGTGGGACGTGCCTGAAACACCTCAAATGGGAGGCGTCCCACTTGAGGTGGGAAGTGGGAGGCGTCCCACTAGTTCCCTCACCCACATCTCTTATTTCACCATTCAAAGCATCACCTTTGCCCAGCTCACCCTTGACTACCCCGCCTCAACTGTTTCACTCAGATCACCTTTTTTCTCACCCACAACATCCACCACCTCACACACTTTATTTTCCACCTCACACGTTTCTACAATCCCTTCACCTGCTTCATCCACACCCTTTTCCCTCTCATCACTCACCACAGTGCTGTTATCATCCGGACTTTGTCTCTCCTCCGGTAGCATTTCAGCTGTAATGTTGATGTCCTCAGCCTGCACAGAGACGCCGTGCTGCTCGGTGGCAGCTGGCCCTGGCCCCCATGAGGGCCGGTTGGCGGGAGTTGCTGCCCGCTGCTCAGCGCGAGTGGCCCCCCTGCCACCAGCGGTAGTCCCGGCCGCGTCCCTCAGGGCGGGACCGGCACAGTTAGGACAGGCCTTTACCAGATGCCCCCCCTTAACCACACCCAAAACATTTCAACGTGGCGGACATTGCAAACAAAACATAATCAAATCCATCCACCCGCACCTGAAACACACAATTAAACTCCTCCACCTTAGTGTTGGGGATCATAAAGAGCTGCCTGCGGTGGGACATGATGTGTCTCAGCAAGGGAGACTTGCATTCCGACAGAATTTTCCTGATGGGTGACACCACTTTTCCAAACTTTGACAGCTCTTTAACAAGAGTATCATCACTAAGAAATGGGGGAACGTTCGAGAGTGTTATTTTTTTCGCCAGCTGTGACAGCAGCATAATTGAGTCACAAGTAACACCCCATTTACTGTGATTCTGCTCTCAAAGTATTAACCTGGTCCACCTTTTCCACAAACAAAACAACAGCCCCGTTCACGTGGGCCACGGATTTAACGGCGTCATGCACAATAATCTCCCCAACAGCAAGTGCTATCTCCTCCACGCTGTACAGAGAGCTGACACCAGTTTTGATGCCGTGCTTCCGCGTCAGCCTGGAGAAGGCCATCACGCCTGAGATGCCGGCCAGCGCCACAGAGCCTGGCCGACAAAAAAAACCCAAACACAAAAAACTAACCAGCCAAACACCACTAAATTAACAAACCCAAACTAATATTAACCACCAGTTGTGAGAAAAGAACAGAAAAGATAGAAAAAATAGCACAAACTCTGTTTTTTTCTCTTACACTCACACTCCTCTCAAGAAGAAGAAGATTGTTCAGAACTCCTTTTAAGAACTCCTTATAGAGTAATGACCAGATAGAGTGTTCATCATCATAGCAGTCTGTCGGGGCGACAATGACTGTTTCATTTAGGTCAGATCAGATTCCTCCACGCAGCTCTGTAATTCGCCTTCTGCTGCCAGGAACTCCTGACCTTGTTAACCCGGCCAACGTCCGAGCCGGTATGAGTTGCTCTCTGACTGACCATTTCATGAAACTGCTTGCAAAGCATTTGAGTACCGCTAGCTTTTGCTGGACTAGCATATATATAGAGTGATATTGCACCAGAAGATTACACATTCTTGTACAGTAGGTGGCGGTATGCACCTTTCAGTTGTTTGCTATCCGCCAGTAACTGAGAGAAGAAGAAGAAGAGGAATATTAAAGACGTCATGTAGACATGGAAATCTCACTGTTTGAAGAAAAAGAAGATTGTTCAGAACTCCTTTTAAGAACTCCTTATACATAGATAGAGAGAAGTACCGAGAGAAGAAGATATAGAGTGAAGAAGGCAAAGAAGAGGTTGCCAACTGAGAAGAATTCTGACTTTTGATGTACATAGAGTTGCGGCGGATGATAAAAAATAATAAGCAGCGGAGCTGTAGGTTTTAAGTAGAGTTTATTATCATACCGCCGTCACGGGCTCCGCTCCCGGCGCCGTGCATGCGCGCCGGGAGCGAGCCCAAACGGCTCTCAGAGAAGAGGGACACAAAGTCTGTGTCCAGCAGCAGCAGTTGCAGAAGTGGGAATGAGAGTGAGAGGGTTTGCGTTACAGAGTTGCAGCATATATACTCGACTACAACAATACATCAAGGGGCATACCCCAATAGTTGGTATGATCAAAGAGATAACAGAACAGGCATAAGACATTTGCATTTGAGAGACATATTGATCTCAGTCCCTAGGTCACAGTGAGGACAGGACGAATGAGCACAATGCATGAAAGGCAACATTAACATCACAGAAGTGAGCCAGACGAAACGAGTCTGCCTGTAGACATTAATACACATTTCACTGTTCTGTTATTTGCTCTAGCCGAGCGCTGTGTTTGACCAGTCTGTTTGTGGGGGTTACACCAAAGCACATCTACATATTGATCTCAGCCTCTAGGTCA
This sequence comes from Pholidichthys leucotaenia, assembly GCA_020510985.1. Classification (NCBI taxonomy): domain Eukaryota; kingdom Metazoa; phylum Chordata; class Actinopteri; order Cichliformes; family Pholidichthyidae; genus Pholidichthys; species Pholidichthys leucotaenia. Next base: position 297,347,121 of record CM035839.1, on the reverse strand, counting down.
CAGTAAGGACAGAACGCATGAACACTATATAGTGGAGCAGATAACTAAAAAAATCCTTCAAATGGTGACACAAGCATGAAATTTTGCACAGATACCCTCCTGGATATACTCTTTCAGATTAGGGTCCTGGCCACGTGAAAATTCAAGATGGCGACCTTTTTTCAAGATGGCCGCCATCAGTATCTGGCAATCTCACACCGAGACCATATATCTGTTGAAATAAACATGCTTTTTTCATTTAAATGAACTTTAAATCATGGGATTGTGATCATGAACTGTTTCTCACAAGAGAGAGAGACTGTCAGGAGAATAACTGACAGTCTTCTTTCAATAGCCTTTGCTTTGACTGTACAGGACTAGCCGATTCTTGTTGGAAGAAGTCGGTCACATTCTTCTTGATGGGTTCATACATGGAGGCAGGGCGGCTTGCCAGAGCATCTGAGAACTCCTGGAACTTGGCATGGCCTCTGTTCATGTGTCTCTTGAGAAGCTCTGCTGTGTTGGGGTGGGCAATATCCTTGGTGTCAATGGAATACAAGTCAGAACTTTCTTCCTGAAAAGGACTGCCTAGGTTTTGCAAGGCTGCAGAAAGCTTGTTGACCTTGTCCAGAAAAGTCTTCTGTGCCTGTGGGTTTTGCTCATGGTGTGTTGCTTGCTCGGGAATTTCTTTGTGTTGGGCCTCTGTGTCATAAACAGATAACAAGCGACTGACCTCTGGGCCAGCTAACATCCATCGCCTGAGTGCAGATGGATCTTCTGTCAACCCAATGACTCCACCATCAGCCTTGATGATGGCATTGGTCTGCTCATGGGCTTGATCTAGAGCCATTGCTGAGAAAGGACGGCGGGTCTTGTGCACCACAAAGTTGCCAGCTTTAAACTCTTTGTCTAACTCTGGGTGTGAAATCTCTAGCATAAGCATGTCCCTGAGGTGGATGGGCAGCCAACGAGCATAGTTTGTATTGTTGTTGGCAAAGAAACAGGGTATCAGTTCATGTAGTGCCTGGCAGTAGAGAGCAAAATTTCCCTCGCGGAAAGATCTAATCAGCAGAAAGACAACAAGCTCCATGGATAGTACCATGTGCCAGAAGTGAAACTGTGGACTATCCTGTTTTCGGGAGTCACACCACTTCTCAAAGTCCAGTGCCTCTTCATCTTGATTTTCCTGCTCAGTACAGTACTCATCATATGCAGCTTTCAAGAGTTTGTACAAGCTGGAGGCTGTCACTTGGTGCATCTGTCGCGTCCTGGTAACACTTGCAGCTGACAGGAAGGACTCTGCAGTGCCAGATGAAGCCACACCAGCTTCAACTAGAGCTCCTGTCCATCCACTGGCTTGGAGGATAGTACCCAGCGACTTCAGTGCTGCCATCTCAATGTGCAGACCACCAAACATGACCAGGTACTTGTCCTCACCATACTGACCTGGCCACTGCCACTGCACCTGCTTTGCTATGGCGTAGATTGGCTGGTCAGCTGTGATGACAGGTACCTGGCCAGGGTTGAGGAAATCAACAACATCTTTTACTTTGTTCATTACATGTTTGACTGTAGCAACTGAATGAGCTGGATCCCGCAGGAGAGGAAGCAAAGAAGTAATGGTAACTTCAAATTCAGGGCTTCTCTTCATTGAAGCATGATGTGCTGACCATGTTAGGTTCAATGCATCATCAACTTCTTGTGTCACTGAGACCTTGTCCAGCCACTGGTACTCTAGTGCTAGTTGTGGCCCCAGAATATCTGTGGGTGGTTTTAGCATTGCAGTACCTGGTGGAACAGGATTTGTTGTCCGGAAGGAAGCTGGAGAGATATTTGTGAATGTATCAGGAAGTTCAGGAACTGACTTTACTTTCTCAGGCCCAAACCTGAGTTGCCCTCGTTCCTGTCCACTATTATCCTTTGTGGGATGTTGGAACAGAGAGATGCTTGTGCCATGAAAGGAGGTAGTTGCAGTTGTTGCAGAGGGATTGTGATCAATGTTATCCATCACTGCAGTAGTGAACAACCCTTTCCGCAGCACTGGAGGACAAACCACACCCTCCTCAACATACTTGCTGACTGTTGCATCTCCAAGTTGAGCAGAGATCTCCAGCACTCTGTCATAAGAGATACTGAGACCATGATCGAACAACATCTCAACCAGATTCCTCTTTCTGGTTTTGGCATAAACAGAGGGCCCCATGTACACGGGAAATGGGGTCTCTCTGTCTTTAGAATGCCTATGAGTTGCTGCTCCTTCCTTGTAGCGGGTGTAGCAGTTGAATTGCATGAGCTGAGCAATTGCCTGGTCTGACTTTGATGCCCCGAATCTCAGCTGTGATTTTATGTCAGCACCATGCTCAACCATCCCCACAAATTGAAGCAGAAGGGGAGGTATAGCATTTTGCACACAACCCTGAGAAAATGTACCTTCAAATCTAGACTTGTGGTCAAGTATACATCTTCTGAGGATCTTTGCTGCTTTAGCAATGATAAGTGCATCTGAAAGATCTGTGGATTGAGCAAGCGCTTTGCCTACATCTTCCTGAAATGTAAGTATCACTTCTCTATGATCTGCGCCAGATCTGTGAGCCTCAAGTCCTGGAATTTCAGCCAATAGCTTTTCTTTCAGTCTAGTGGAATTCACATTTGGTGAGTCCACCCCCAGCTGTTCCAGACGCTTTTGGTACATGTGGCAGATATCTGGCATGCGAAATGTAACTGGTCCTTCTGAACATAGGTTGCTTTCAACAAGGTATGCAACCAATTCTGAGATCACCATTGGATACACATCTGGTTGTGACTTAGTGTCACGTTTCTCAAGGTTCCTCAGGTGCGCCCTTTCCCTGTTGTAGAGAGCCCGAAGGCAAACATTATGGTACTTGAACTCCTGTGCAATGACATCACCACCAGTCAATCTTGCAAGAAGCTTACCATCACCAAGCATCTCTGCAATGTCGCGCAGCCTCTTGTCTAGGCCCGTTGTACTGGCCTCTCTGAGGTCTGATGCAGGTGCCACTTTTTCACAGAAAATGCATGTCTGACTCATGACTTTTTCGCCGCAGTTTTGACTGACAAGCTCCAGTCTCAGTTTCACTGGTTTGACTACTGGAATGGCGCTTTTGTGCCCGTTGCAATTTAGTGTTGTTGAACAACAAGCGACAGCTCACATGGTATTTTGCCATATTTTTCCTGAGTGTGGCTTCTATGCCATCACCTTCATCCAGCCTCGTTGGATCTATTCTCAATGGCATGTCATTGATTTCGCTGAACATGGGAATGTTCCTTGCCAGCATTTTGTATCCATCATGTTCTGGGGAATGATGACTTGGAGTGGATGTCAGGCCCTCACCTATTTTGTCCTTCTGGCAAAGGCAACACAAGCTCCAATTTGTTTTCCGATTGGCAGATATCACATTCGCTTCTGCCATGATGTGTCTTGATTAAGGCCGAGGGGCTATCCTTTTACCACCCTAATCAAATTGTGCACACATTACTGTATGGGATTCAACTAGGTTCGGTTGCCCTACACCTAGCCCGATCATTCATCCAGTGCCATTTAAGTCCCGTGTGATCTGTACACCATCCGGGTAAGTACATGAACATTTGGCGAGACATGCATAACCCCCTTACCCTTGGCTCGGCTCTCCCGCGCTGGCACATCCTGTCAATTCAGGTGCGACTCTCTAACTAGTATCTAATAACTAAAAAACTACAGTTTAGTAGCTACATGATATGGGGCTGTTAGAAAGCATTTGGGACACTAAACTATGCATATACTACTACAACTAGTCTAATACTGCAGTGTTAGTAAAGCTAGATCAGTTGACACTGAACCCCATGCCGAGTTACACAGCAGTGATTGACACCAGTGTGCCCTGGTTGTGTGCTGACAATCACTCTTGTTTTTTTTTAATTGCAATCACAGTCACAACTGTAGTTTATAAAAACGGTTGAATGGGATCTGCACCACACCAACCAAGATCCACATCCAGAAACGATTACATGTGTGTGTTAAATATGCTCAATTTACGATGGATAAATCATAATTTTCAAGGAGTAGCAGCCATTTTGGGCACCACATTGAAGGCTAACCTTCTTAAATTTATATCAGAGACAACAAAATCTGTAAAATTAGTATATAAGAGCATAAACATGGTTCACTTGGAAAATTAAATTAAGAAAAGAGGAAAAATAACAAAAAATTGTCACATTCTGGCAGCCATCTTGGAAAATGGCGGCCATCTTGAATTTTTGGCGTGGCCAGGACCCTTTTCTGAAAGAGAGGACATTAAAGCATATTTGTGGAGAATTTCATGCTTGTGTCACCATTTGAAGGATTCTTATGAAATATGCAATTAACCGCTGCACTAATACATGAATGGCACATTACATCACAATACATGCATGGCACATTGCATCACAATACATGCGTGGCACATTGCATCACAATACATGAATGGCACATTACATCTCAGTAGTGCAGCGGGAAAAACCAAGAGAAGAGAGCTGAGTGTCCTTAATCTGTTGTGGGGGTTAACCGAACCACCACACACGCTTCCCCCCAGAGGGCACGGCAGGGGGCCGAGACCTCGATAATCCCTCTATGGGAGCAAGCTGTGGGAGAAGCTCACTGCAGGCGGAGGGGGAGGGAGGAGGGGGGTAAGTGCCGGCAGAGGGACGGTGAACTCGTCCGAGCCGCGCAAAAATTGCTTGTGGGTCCGCGATGTCGAAGGGCTGTCCCGTTGAACGTGCAGAGGTCCACAAGAAGAAAAATTAGCCTCTGGTTCCTCTCGTGGCCATGAAGAAAACAGGAGCGGCAAGGCTGCGTAGCGGCTGTAAGAAAAAAAGAAGCAGAGGGACTCGGCTTGTTGGCTTTAGGTGCAGGAGCAACCCTAAAACCCCCCGGGAACAGCTGACGGCTGAAATCCCTTATGTGCCGTGGCTGAGACCATTAAAAAAATCCAGTGGCGAGCTGCGTGCTTGCTTTAGGTGAACGAGCAGCCCTGAGGGTTCTGTGAGCAGCGGCGGAGGACGATGGCGGTCTCTGGAGCCGTTATTTGTCCCGTGCGTGATGCGCCGTCCTCGTAACTCCCCGGTGCTTGCGCCGGGGCTCGTGCGTGGGTGGGCCAGCTGGAGAGGAGAACCAGGGTGCAGAATCTTGGTGGAGATTGGCGCAGACGGCGCCGATAAAATCCAGGTTTGAGCTGTGGCTGCAGCTTGGCCATGGTGCGTTGGAGCGGTGAGGGGAAATAGACGATCTTTTGTCCCTCTCGGCCGTGGTGCGTTCAGGTCCACGCGCTGCGTCCTCCGCCGGCCCTGGAGGTTGCTGTCGTGGAGAAGGGACGAGGTGCCTGTGCTCTCATGTGGAGGAGCTGCGAGCGCGGCTGGCCCAGCGTGGATGTGCCGATCTAGGCGTGCAGATCCCACCATGGAGTTTGCTGTGGCTTTCCCGGTCGTGGGTGATGTCCTGAGAGTTCACTGAAGCAGAAGGCAGCTGCTGCGTTCGCTTGTCGTCGGAGCATCACCGCCGGGTGCTGCGTTCGCCGGCAGCGTGTTTCTTTCAGCATCGGGTCACCAGTGCAGCGGATGATAAAAAATAATAAGCAGCGGAGCTGTAGGTTTTAAGTAGAGTTTATTATCATACCGCCGTCACGGGCTCCGCTCCCGGCGCCGTGCATGCGCGCCGGGAGCGAGCCCAAACGGCTCTCAAAGAAGAGGGACACGAAGTCTGTGTCCAGCAGCAGCAGTTGCAGAAGTGGGAATGAGAGTGAGAGGGTTTGCGTTACAGAGTTGCAGCATATATACTCGACTACAACAATACATCAAGGGGCATACCCCAGCAGTTGGTATGATCAAAGAGATAACAGAACAGGCATAAGACATTAGCATTTGAAAGACATATTGATCTCAGTCCCTAGGTCACAGTGAGGACAGGACGAATGAGCACAATGCATGAAAGGCAACATTAACATCACAGAAGTGAGCCAGACGAAACGAGTCTGCCTGTAGACATTAACACACATTTCACTGTTCTGTTATTTGCTCTAGCCGAGCGCTGTGTTTGACCAGTCTGTTTGTGGGGGTTACACCAAAGCACATCTACATATTGATCTCAGCCTCTAGGTCACAGTAAGGACAGAACGCATGAACACTATACATGAATGGCACATTACATCACAATACATGCATGGCACATTGCATCACAATACATGCGTGGCACATTGCATCACAATACATGAATGGCACATTACATCTCAGTAGTGCAGCGGGAAAAACCAAGAGAAGAGAGCTGAGTGTCCTTAATCTGTTGTGGGGGTTAACCGAACCACCACAGAGTGATGTTTACTGAGTGAAGTACATAGCAGTAAGGACTACAGCTCCTGACCAGATAGAGTGATGATATAGAGTGAAGTATGTGGTGGCAATGCACCTGTAGGCTGGTATCCAACCATCAATCAAATCTAAAAGAAGAAGAAGACAATAGGCGTCTTCATGCTGACTGAGATGTTTAACAACAGTTACTGGCTACATTTAGAAGGGACTATTTTTTTCTCAGCTGCACAAATTAACTAGTTAAACAAACAAATCATTATACAGTGGATATAAAAAGTCTACACACCTCTTTTCAAATACCAGGTTTTTGTGGTGTAAAAAATGAGACCAAGATAAATCATTTCAAAACTTTTTCCACCATTAATGTGACCTATATGTACAACCCACTTGAAAAACTGAAATCTTTTAAGGGGAAAAATAAAAAATTTACAGTAACCTGTTTGCATAAATATGCACACCCTTAAACTAATACTTTGTTGCAGCACCTTTGGCTTTTATTACAGCACTCAGTCTTTTTGGGTGGGAGTCTATCAGTGTTGCACATCTTGATGTGGCAATATTTGCCTACTTCTTTGCAAAAATGCTCCAAATCTGTCAGATTATGAGGGCATCTCCTGTGCACAGCCCTCTTCAGATCACCGCACAGATGTTTGATTGAACTCAGGTCTGGACTCTGGCTGGGCCATTCCAAAACCTTAATCTTCTTCTGGTGAAGCCATTCTTTTTTTGATGTGGATGTGTGCTTTGGGTCATTGTCGTGCTGAAAGATAAGGTTCCTCTTCATTTTTGGCTTTTGAGCAAAAGCCTGAAGGTTTTGTGCCAACACTGACTAGTATTTGGAACTGTTCATAATTCCCTCCACCTTGACTAAGGCCCCAGTTCCAGCTGAAGAAAAACAGCCCCAAAGCATGATGCAGCTACCACCATGCTTCACTGTAGGTTTAGTGTTCTTTTGGTGATGAGCAGTGTTGTGTATGCACCAAATATACCCTTTGGAATTATGGCCAAAAAGTTCAACCTTGGTTTCATCAGACCATAACACATTTCCCCACATGTGTTTGGGAGATTTCAAATGTGATTTTGCAAAATGTAGCACGGCTTGGATGTTTTTCTTTGAAAGATAAGGCTTCCGTCTTGCCACCCTAGATGGGAGATTGTTGTCGTCACATGTACTAAACAGCCAGTACTTGTCAGAAATTCCTGCAGCTCCTTCACTGTTGCTGTCGGCCTCTTGGCAGCCTGCCTGACCAGTTTTCTTTTCGTCTTTTCATCAATTTTGGAGGGACATCCAGTTCTTGGCAATGTCACTGGTGCCATATTTTCTCCACTTGATGATGACAGTCTTCACTGTGCTCTAAGGTATATTTCTTCTTCTTCTTCTTTTAGATTTGATTGGCGGTTGGTAACCAGTTTACAGGTGCATTACCGCCACGTACTTCACTCTATATCATCACTAGTTTTGTATAAGTTCTTATAAGGAATTCTGAACAATCTTCTTCTTCTTCTTCTTTTAGACCTGAGTGGTGGCTGGCAACCAGCCCACAGGTGCACCACCACCACGTACTTCACTCTATATCATCACTATCTGGTCAGGAGCTGTTGTCCGTATCTGCGTCTCATCTCATTATTATTATTATTCATTTAGATTTGATTGGCGGTTGATCCACCAGCCCATGATGTCTGTGAACTTAAAGATCCCCCACTTAACAAGTCCTCAACTGCTTCCCAATGTAGCCCCTTAATGCCAAGATATTTTTCTGCTGCTTTCACAATGATTTTGATTTTTTCTGTTTTCTTGGAAGTCTGTGCATCTCCTGACTGATACCTTTGAGCAATGAAATCCCTCTGATGCTTTGGAAGCTCTCTGTGGACCATGGCTTGTGCTGTAAGATGTGACTACAAAAATGTCAGGAAAAGCCTACTAGAACAGCTGAACATTATTTGGGGTTAATCAGAGGAACTTTAAATGGTGGCAGGTGTGTGCTGACTCCCATTTAACAGGAATTTGAATGTGATTGGTTAATTCTGAACACAGCCACATCCTCCAGTTATAACAGTGTGCATATTTATGCAAACAGGTCATTGTAAGTTTTTTTTTAATTTTATTTTTCCCCTTAAAAGATTTCAGTTTGTTTTTCAATTGGGTTGCACAGGTTATAGGTCACATTAATGGTGGAAAAAGTTTTGAAATGATTTATCTTGGTCTTATTTTTTTTTTTTTAGATTACAACAACCTGGCATTTGAACAGGGGTGTGTAGACTTTTTATATTCATTGTATTTTGCGCTTGCAGAAGTATTAATATTGTATAAAAGCAATGTTACAATTGAGGTTGTTCGGTATCATAATTATACTAACTATGGCTTGGAGGGCATCAGCCGTATCACATCTGCAGTTACTATTTTCATTGATACCGTAACTCCCTTTTGTGTAATATTGCTTAATTATGGTCTATGTCCCAATCCATACACACCTCCTTCAATCACAAATACACTTGATCTTTTTTAAAGAATCAAATAACTGATTTATAAAAAAACCTGATGTGCCAAAATAGCACTGAAACATAAAACAGCATTATAAGGAATAAGCCATTTTGGGGAAAAAAAAAACAAACAAACTGAAGGTTGCATTTTAGTTTTCATCTTGGCTGAGAACCATCCATTATTTTATTCAATGATTACAAATATAAAATTCTTTTTCAAGGACCACATTTTTCCAGCAACATGAAGGTTGGACTCTGGTTAATTCCCTTTTAATAATCTTAATTAAGTGGCTAAATGAAAGTCTATTTTTAGATGACAGCTTTCCTCTGGATTATTAAGGCTTGAAAATAACAAATATATTCCAAGCCAGAGCGACAATCAGATGCTCACCCTTTAACTGTGTAACCCAAACAACAGAGTACTTGTGAGGACATTACTATTTTTTAATGTTATTAAATGAATGTCACGCTTCTCTGATTCCATTAAGTATAGCCTACTTGCATTCAAAGAGCCACTTTCAGGTATCAGACAATGAAGTTTTGCCTTGAATAAAGCCAAAGATTTTTCTGTCAGTCCGCCACAGGAGGCATGTTGTCTGATCCAAAACAATACACTTTGATAAATTATGAGTCATAAAGGAATCCATAATACATGAAGTTGAGAACTTCAGGAGAAACCATGTTTTCCTGGAAGATGAACAAATGGGATTAAGAAAGGTGTTGTTTTAAGGTGTAATATTAGAATATTCCAAGGCTGAGCCAGAGGACACATGCATGAAATCCCCTTTGTTAGACGTCTCTTTTGTCTTTTGCAGACTTTTAAAACTCTAGTGTCATACCTTGAAGCTGTTTTTCTTTGATAATTTTTCATAGCCAGCAGTGGGAAGCAACAGACAAAACCTTCACAGCATATTTGTAGTAAACATGAATTATTGCATTTAATAACAAATTAGTGCATACCCATGCATGCCCGTAGAAACCAAGTATCAGCAAGTATTTCTGCATGCCCGTAGAAAGCAAGTGTAAGCAAGCATTTCTGCATTCCTGCATTTGATCTTTGACATGGTTACCATGGCAACAACAACCATGGTGATGCCTGTCTTTGATCTTTGACATGGTTACCATGGCAACAATAACCCTGGTGAAACCTGCCTTTGATCTTTGATGTCGTCATAGCGAGTCCTATGATCGTGAGTGATGCCTGGCTTTGATCTTTGATGTCCTATCATCGTGAGTGGTACCTGCCTTTCATCACACACAGACACACACCCAGATTTTCTTGAATCACTCTATACTATGGTGAAAGAGATAGGATGGGATAGGATCATAGGAACATCATAGGGGATCCTATGATCTTTTAGTGAGTCCCATGGTCGTGACAGACACACAGACAAACACACAGACGCAGAGATTTCTTGAATTATGCATACCCGTGCATGCCCATAGAAAGCAAGTGTAAGCAAACATTTCTTCATGCCCTTAGAAAGTTACTGCTACCATGGCAACAGTAACCATGGTGAAACCTACCTTTGATCTTTGATGTCACCACTCATTCAGTGATGCCTGCCTTTGATCTTTGATGATGTCATAGCGAGTGATATGATCATGAGTGATTCCTGCCTTTGATCTTTGATGATGTCATAGCGAGTCCTATGATTGTGACTGAAGCCTGCCTTTGATCTTTGATGTCATAGAGAGTCCTATGATCTTTTAGTGAGTCCTGTGATCGTGAGTGATGCCTGTCTTTGATCTCATAGCGAGTCCTATGATCTTTTTGTGAGTCCTATGATCGTGACACACAGACAGACACACAGAGACTTCTTGAATTATATACAGTATATAGTGATGATATGCAGCTGCACCTGTAGAACTCCTTATAAGAACTCTGGCAATAATGCACCTGTACGTTGGTTGCCAACCGCCAATCTAAGGCTGCGTGTCCACCAAATGCGTTTTTTCCGCTCTGGGCGGCTATTTTCCTTTCATTCTCTATGTAGTCCACGGTTTACAGCACTGAGCGCCCACGGCACTGAAACGCTCTCGGTGATGGCTGTTTCTTGTTGCGGCGCTCAGAGTTGAAAAAAGTTCAACTTTTCAGAGACTGCAGCTGAGCTCGTCAATGTCAGACCTTAAGCAGCCAATCAGAACTGCTGTGTGGGTGGGACATAGGACACCAGTACTAGTCTGTACTCAGATTCCTGCTTTCCTTGTCATCATATTTTACATCCGGAGCTGCTAGAAAATGTTTCCTGTCCATTGTTATTTAGAGACTGCTAAATCTGTAGAAAGCCTGACAATAGGAAAAGCGGGAGTGGTGAGCTGAGAGTGACTAGCTGTTGCTGGGATACAGGGCACAGACTTTTTTTTTTCCCCAAAGCGCTGCTCACTAATGCTGACAAAAAAAAAAAAAAAAAATGCTCAGGGCAGTCGGGCAACGAAAAACGCGTTTGGTGAAGTATGTGGCAGTAATGCACCTGTAAGCTGGTTGCCAACTGCCAATCAAATCTAAAAGAAGTAGAAGAAGTACAGTGGTGTGGAGTGGGGCGCACCTGTGGGCTGGTTGCTAACCGCCAGCCAAATCTAAAAGAAGAAGAAGAAGAACACAGTGCCAGAGTGATGATATAGAGTGAAGTACGTGGTGGTAATACACCTGTAAGCTGGCTGCCAACAGCCAATCAAATCTAAAAGAAGAAAAAGAAGTAACATGACCATAGGTGTCAAAATAAGCCTCTCAGTGTTGGATTGGGTGTCAGTGCATGATGGGATGGGCCTGAAGCTCCATGTGACCCTGAACAGGAATAAGTAGGTTTGGAAAATGAATGAATAAAACAACTAAAGCTGTGTTGAGCTCCTTTCAGGAACTCAAAGCAATAGAGCGACTGATTTATTTTTTCCCCAACCAAATGACCTGCCAAAAGATTCCAGGAGCAGATGTTGTGAATAAAAAGTGCATTGATCACTGGGCTGGCTCAACTTGGTTTGCAAAATAAATAAGAGCACGTGGAGGAAATTGGGACAGGAGATACTGGAATGGCTCAGGAGCAGCTGCAATGCAACAATGATTCATTTTATTTAGCTGCAAAATGTAAGCATCATACCAGGACTGGTAGCTGGAAAGGCCACACTGCCTGGGAAACCAGCTTTTTCATCATGTAACACTGGCAAATAATCTTCCAGAGAAGAATATGCTCATGCTCATGCTCACTCCCAGCCAAACTAACCTGCAGTTACACCTGGGAGTGACCCAGCACTGCCACATACTCACTGTTTACCCCCCCACCCCCCCAAGTTTAATTACAATGACAGGCATGGGCACTATTATAAGCTGCAATATGAAATTTCATCAGTTCATATCAGCTGAAGTCAACCATAACGGACACTGAAGGGAAATAACCACCATTTTCTATCAATATTCAGACAGTGAAGCAGCTGATGTATATCTCTTAAAAAATTCCTGCGTTAAATGTTCTGCCTTGAAATGTTCAACCATGAATATTCCTTTTTTCCCCATCATTTCTATTTATAAAAAATGTGAAATGCAAATAGGATGACTAAAACTGTGCATACATTAAAGACGGGTAATAAGCGAAGTCAAGACTTTATGCATCAGTAAAACATCCCTTGTGTGTGTGGTTGGATGTGACTTTCTATTTTTCATTATATCTGCATATGAGTGGTTCATCTATTTTAAGAAAAAAATCCATATATTAAAATAAACAGATCTATGATTTATTCAAACTTTTGGCTAACTCCAATAATTTATTACTCTTAATCAGTTTCAAAAATCCAGCTACACATTTATGTAGGGGAAATATATTTCAAATATGTGGAAATCATTGAAAGTCACTTAGCTGTTCTTCTTTTAGATTTGGATTGGTGGTTGGCAACCAGCTTACAGGTGCATTACCGCCACGTACTTCACTCTACCTGTACTTTCTCCTTTTTATGTTTTTTTAATCACTTATTCAAACTAGTGCATACCTGTGCATGCCCGTAGAAACCAAGTATAAACAAGTATTTTTACATGCCTGTTGAAAGCAGGTGTAAGCAAGTGCATTACGACTCGTGCAGTGATGCCTGCCTTTGATCTTTGATTGTGTCATAGCAAATCCTATGATCTTTGATGATGTCATAGCGAGTCCTATGACCATGAGTGGTGACTGCCTTTAATCTTTGATGATGTCATAGTGAGTCCTATGATCTCTGATGTTGTCAAAGTGACTCCTATGATGTCTGCATAAGATCTTTGGTGACACCATAGTGAGTCCTATGATCTTTGCTGATGTCATAGTCCTATGATCATGAGTGATGCCTGCATACTATGTAATAGCGAGTCCTATGACCATGAGCGATGACTGCCTTTGATCTTTGATGATGTCATAGCGACTCCTATGATGCCTGCATTTGATCTCTGATGGCATCATAGCGAATCCTCTGATCTTTGCTGGTGTCATAGGAGTCGCTATGACATCATCAAAGATCAAAGGCAGTCATCGCTCATGGTCATAGGACTCGCTATTACATAGTATGCAGGCATCACTCATGATCATAGGACTATGACATCAGCAAAGATCATAGGACTCACTATGGTGTCACCAAAGATCTTATGCAGACATCATAGGAGTCACTTTGACAACATCAGAGATCATAGGACTCACTATGACATCATCAAAGATTAAAGGCAGTCACCACTCATGGTCATAGGACCATGATCATGGTCATAGCGACTCCTATGATCATGAGTGATGCCTGCCTTTGATCTTTGATGTCCTATGATCGTGGGTGAGCATGAGTGACGCCTGCCTTTGATCTTTGATGATGTCATGGCGAGTCCTATGATCTTGAGTGATGCAGTCCAAGGACGGATAATTTTTTCACACATAAGGAGTTCTTATACATAGGAACATCACAGGACATCATGTAGACATCATAGGGACATCATAGGCGGTCCTATGATGGTGACACACAGACACACACTGACAGACACACACAGAGATTTCTTGAATTATACATAGAGTGATAAGGTTTTATTTTTAAAGCACCAAAAATTCATAATCACTACATATAATTCAAGAAATCTCTGTGTCTGTGTGTCATGATCATAGGACTCGCGAAAAGCTCATAGGATCGCCTATGATGTCCTATGATCTCTACATAATGTCTATATGATGTCATATAGATCATAGGACTCTCTGAAAGATCATAGTGTGGAAGATGTGTTCAATGACGAGACTTGAGTGTATTTCTCAGGTTCAGCTTTATTGAAGAACACAATCTTCAAACATTCTCAAAAAGCAAGAAGAGGCAGAATAATGTTACAGCTCACTCTTATACCTCCGGGGGATTAAGAACTCAAGTCACATGGTGCTTCTGCAAACATTCAATCACAATGCAAGTCTCTGAAGATTCACCATTGTCTCTTATTCTCTGGTGTACCGGGAAACCCCCCAGGTCCTCTTCTCCGAGACGAGGGCCCGACTTCACACCTCCTCGCCATCTCCTGTCTTGTTCCTCCAGACGTGAAGCCCCAATCCACATAAGCCATACAATCCACATAAGCCATACATTTGTGGGAGATATGAACCAGACATATGTGCCACACTCTTGTGGGAAATATGAACCAAACATATGTGCCACATGACCCCCCCCCAAACGTCTGCATGGGACAAACACTCATAAATGCATACATAAAAAACATTACCACATAACCAACAATCAATCCCCCAATCTCTTAGGTCTGAGCTTCCTGCCGAATCTGCTGTAGGCCGGCTTCGCTGCGTCTGCAGCGTCTCCTCGCACCTGGGGATTAGATTTGTTAGCACATCTCTGTGTGAGCTCTGGAGCATGCCTTCTCGGCGGCCTGCCCCGGCGGGGGGCTTTCGCCAACTGCACTCGTTCATCAGCCAGGACAAAAGCAGGCTTGAGTCTGTTTATGCAAATTAGCTCCCTTCTGCCCCCCCAAATCTAGCAAAAAATGCTTCTCATTTTTTTCCAGCACCCTGAACGGTCCATCATAAGGCGGTCTCAGCCCTGGGCGTTGTGCATCATGTCTAACAAAAACAAACTCTGCGTTTTTCAAAGCTTCTGGCACAAAAACGCGTGGAAAACTGTGATGCACTGGGCCAGGCAGCGTGTTTGATCCTGTGCCGCTCTGCAACAGCTGAGCGGGGGGGGCAATTGGGCGCAGGATTTTCCGGGAGAAATTCCCCGGGCAAACGGAGAGGTTGTGCGAACACCAACTCCGCTGGGGAGGCTTGTAAATCCTCCTTCGGTGCAGAACGCAACCCCAATAAAACCCATGGCAGTTTGTCCACCCAATTTGTATCCGTGAGCGATGCTCTGAGGGCTGCTTTCAATGACCTATGAAAACGTTCACATAAACCGTTGGCCTGCGGGTTATACGCGGTAGTGCGGTGTACCTTCACCCCTAAGCTGCGGGCCATAGACGACCACAGTTCGGAAACAAATTGAGGGCCTCTGTCTGACGTTATGTCCGACGGAATTCCAAAACGCGTGACCCAAGCTGTTAAAAACGCGTGCGCAACCTCTTCTGCCGTTGTTGACGCCAGAGGTACCGCTTCTGGCCAACGTGTGGTGCGGTCCACCATCGTCAAAAGGTGTGTGTGCCCTTGAGACGAGGGAAGCGGGCCCACCAGATCAACATGCACATGATCAAACCGCTTAGCCGGGATGTGAAAAGGCTCCAAAGGGGCCCTCGTGTGCTTGTGTATCTTAGCCCTCTGGCACGCTACACAAGCCGCTGCCCATTCCTTGACCTGTTTGCGCAACCCCGGCCAGACAAATTTCTCCCCCACCATCTTGACCAATGCGCGCACCCCCGGGTGCGCCAGCGAATGGACCGAGTCAAAAACGCGGCGGCGCCACGCGGCTGGCACCACTGGACGAGGCCAACCCGTGGAGACATCGCATATTAAGGGGGGCATACCTATTTGCTGCACCCTGTGCTCCAGCCTTAACCCTGTTGGTCCAGACTGGAGCGCGCGCACATCCGCGTCACCAACCTGCTCCGCAGCCATGTCTGCATAATCCAAACCTACGTGGACCGGGGCTGCACGCGCTCCCGCGTCGCTGCCCTGGCCCACAGCCACCGAGTCTGCCCCCACGTGGCCTGGCGTTGCCACAGCACGTGAGAGACAGTCCGCCACTACATTGTGTTTGCCTGCGACATGCTGGATATCGGTGGTGAACTCCGATATTGCGGCTAGCTGTCTTTGTTGTCGGCCTGACCAAGGTTCTGAGATTTTGGCCATCGCAAAAGTTAACGGTTTGTGGTCTACAAAAGCGGTGAAATGGCGCCCTTCCAGCCAGAACTGGAAATGGCGGATGGCCAAGTGTAGGGCTAAAAGCTCCCTGTCAAACGCGCTGTATTTACGCTCGTTATCGCGCAAGGATTTGCTAAAGAAAGCGAGAGGCTGCCAGGTCCCTGCCACACACTGTTCAATGACTGCCCCCACCGCTAGGTCCAAAGCGTCGGTGGTGAGCGCCAAACGGGCTGTTGGGACTGGGTGCGCTAACAAAACGGCGCTTGCAAGGGCTGATTTAACCTGAGAGAAAGCGCGCTCCCGCTCCGGAGACCATTCGACCTTATTCGTGGGTTTTTGTTTTTTCAGTGCCGCGTACAGTGGCTGCATAAGCCGCGCTGCGCTCGGAAGAAACCGGTTGTAAAAATTAACCATCCCTAGAAACTCCTGCAGCGCTTTTATCGTTTGACGTCGGGGGAAATCTGTTATCGCGCGCACCTTCTCCGGCAGAGGAACCGCACCTTCAGGCGAAACGCGGTGCCCCAAAAAATCAATCTGCGCCACCCCGAACTGGCACTTCGCTGGGTTAATTATCAACCCGTGCTCTGCCAGTCTCCGAAAAACCGCTGTGAGGTGGGTTTCGTGTTCGTCCTCGGACGTGCTGGCTGCCAAAATGTCGTCTAAATAGACGAACACGAAAGGCAGGTCGCATAAAACAGCATCCATCATGCGTTGGAAAGTTTGTGCGGCGCCCTTTAACCCAATCGGCATGCGCAAAAACTCAAAAAGCCCAAACGGAGTTATTACCGCGGTTTTGGGAATATCCTGCGTGTGCACGGGGACTTGATGGTAGCCGCGCACCAAGTCTATTTTAGAAAAAATGCGCGCCCCCGCCAAATGAACTGAGAAATCCTGGATGTGCGGAATCGGGTAGCGGTCGTGTGCCGAGACGTTGTTCAACCTGCGGAAATCGCCACAAGGTCACCACGAGCCATCAGCCTTTGGGACCATGTGTAACGGGGAAGCCCAGGGGCTGTTCGAGCGTCTAATTATGCCCAGTTTCTCCAGGTTGGCAAATTCCTCACGCGCTATGGCCAGTTTAGCTGAGTCCAAGCGCCGGGCTTTTGCAAAAACGGGGGGCCCAGTTGTGGTGATAAAATGCTCCACCCCGTGTTTGGCCACTGTCGCCGAAAACTTTGGAACTGTGAGTGCTGGAAAGTGAGTGAGCAGAGCATGAAACTTACCACCCGCAGCTGTGACGTTGGCGTGTGCAGTCGGCGGAGCCACCCGAGCTGTGCAGGGAATAGAATGAAAAGAAAGTGCATTAACCAGACGTCTATTAGCAAGGTCAACCAATAAACCATGTGAGCACAAAAAATCAGCCCCTAACATGTTAAAACTGACTGCTGCTACAATAAAGGTCCACTCGAATGAACGGCCCTGTAAGGACAGACGCATGGTCCTCTCACCGAAGGTCTTAATCGCTGAGCCATTCGCTGCTGATACTGACACCCAGGGAGCTTTGGACGGCATCAGCCGTTCCGCGTAGGTAGGCGTGACGAAACTCAGCTGAGAGCCCGTGTCCACGAGGAATTGTTTCCCCGAGTGTGCATCTGTCAGGTAAAGCAGCTTATTTTCTTCTCCGAGGGACACAGCTGCTACCGACCCCCGGTCTTGGCGTTTCCCTGACGCTTGAAGCGGCACGGTGGGAGACATCTGTGTGCCCTCTCCGCAAAACGGCGGTGGTAGAAACACAGGCCGTCTTCAGCTCCGCGTCACCTGACGCCTGTCGCCGCCGCCGTCGGGTCGTCTGGCGCCGCCACCACTGGCTCCAAGCCATCTCCGGGCGCCGTCTTCTGCTCAGCTGCCGCGGCTGAAACCGCGCTCCGCTTGTGGGCGTCAACGAGTCGCTGCGCCTCCTTGCCGAGGCCATGGTAGTCCCGCTTGGCCAATCGGGGTGAGTCTGCCAGGGTCACTCTCACTGCTGGCGGCAGAGTCCGGAGGAAAAGGTGGGCGAAAATAAATTCGCCATCCTCGGAGTCTTTCAGCCTCAGCATCTTCACCATCAGGTCTGCCGGTCTGTCGTTCTCTGACTCCGTCAACTCTAGGAGCCCCTCTGCTCGCTGTTGCACCGAGGGGGTGAAATGGCTGATCAGCGCCTCCTTCAATGCGCCGTACTTGTCGGTGTCCGGTGGGTGGTTAACCAGGTCTTCCACCCGCTGGACCGTGTGGCTGTCCAGCTTCGCCACCACATGGTAGAACCTCGTTTCATCCTTTGAGATTCTCCGGAGGTTGAACTGCGCCTCGACCGCGCTAAACCAGGAGCGTGGGCTGTGCTGCCAGAAATCGGGCAGCCGGAGCGTGGAGGCAGCCATCAGGCTGGCCTCTGATGAGCTCTGCTTGGGAGAATTCTCACCGGCCATTCTTTGTCGTGGGTCACCAGTGTGGAAGATGTGTTCAATGACGAGACTTGAGTGTATTTCTCAGGTTCAGCTTTATTGAAGAACACAATCTTCCAACATTCTCAAAAAGCAAGAAGAGGCAGAATAATGTTACAGCTCACTCTTATACCTCCGGGGGATTAAGAACTCAAGTCACATGGTGCTTCTGCAAACATTCAATCACAATGCAAGTCTCTGAAGATTCACCATTGTCTCTTATTCTCTGGTGTACCGGGAAACCCTCCAGGTCCTCTTCTCCGAGACGAGGGCCCGACTTCACACCTCCTCGCCATCTCCTGTCTTGTTCCTCCAGACGTGAAGCCCCAATCCACATAAGCCATACAATCCACATAAGCCATACATTTGTGGGAGATATGAACCAGACATATGTGCCACACTCTTGTGGGAAATATGAACCAAACATATGTTCCACAATAGGACTCGGTATGAGATCAAAGGCAGGCATCACTCGCTATCATAGGACTCGCTAAATGATCATAGGACTTGCTATGACATCATCTAAGATCAAAGGCAGCCATCACAGATCAAAGACAGTCATCACTGAACGAGTGGTGATATCAAAGATCAAAGGCAGGTTTCACCATTGTTACTGTTGCCATGGTAACAGTAACTTTCTACGGGCATGCAGAAATGCTTGCTGACACTTGCTTTCTATGGGCATGCACAAATATGCACGGGCATGCACTAGTTTTCTAAAATATTAACTTGAACCTGTAGCAGGAAGGAATCAACCCACACACAGCAGGATGTTTGACACTTTCAAAATAAAAGCCCCATAAACTTAAAACCTTAAAAAGTGCGTAATTTTGCACCAATTTGAATATGTGAGGTTCTATCACTACCATGTTACTTTATGACAGCCATTCAACAACCACACAATGCTGAAATACAGTGGTTTTTTAAAATAAAAGCACCTTAATATTGAATTTGTCAATATTTCCTTGGAAGATTTGGTGACTGTATCTCTCTTATTTTCTAAAATATTACATTGAACCTGTAGCAGGAAGGAATCTAACCCACACAGAACAAGATGTTCAACAGACTTTCAAAATAAAAGCCCCCAAAACCTTAAAAAGTGCGTAATTTTGCCCCTATTTGAATATGTGAGGTTCTATCACTACCATGATACTTTATGGCAGCCATTCGACAAACACACAATGCTGAAATACAGTGCTTTTTTTAAAAAAAAATTCCCTCAGTATTGAATTTGTCAGTATTTTCTTTCCGACCATAGGGCTCACGAAAAGATCATAGGACTCGCTACGAGATCAAAGGCAGGCATCACTTGCTATCATAGGACTCGCTTAAAGATTATATGACTTGCTATGACATCATCAAAGATCACAAGCAAGCATCACTCACAATCATAGGACTTGCTATGACATCTTCAAAGATCAATTGCAGGCATCACTCATGATCATAGGACTCGCTATGACATCATCAAAGATCAAAGGCAGCCATCATAGATCAAAGGCAGTCATCAAAGATCAAAGGCAGGTTTCACCATAGTCACAGTAACTTTCTATGGGCATGTGAAAATGCTTGCTTACACTTGCTTTCTATGGGCATGCACGGGTATGTACGGGCATGCACAGGTATGTACTAGTAAGAAAGATGGAAGGACACCTTTAGCTTCATATTGACACAATGAGTGACAAGACTGTCCTCCCACAGATGACATTTTTACCAGCAGGTATCGTTACTTTGCATTGGGATGAAGTTGTGAAACGTTGTGATTGGTCTGTCCATGTTTATGTTTGTGAACCTATTAAAACATAGGGTCCAACAGGGGATGAAGTCTGCTTTCTGTCACTGTCTTGTTTTCTGTTGCATAAAGCAACCTCTAATGGCAACATGCCAGAGATGTAACATTTTTAAAGTAGACGGTCATCCTATATATTTACCCGATGGGTTTGGATTTAAAATTATATAGTGGAAAAGCGGAAAGAATATTGGGACTCAATAGATACAGGAAGACATCTTTATAACATTCAAAAGCGGGTGGACTCTGGAATGGGAGTTGGCAGAAACAAGAAAGAGGAGATACTCATCACCCGAATAAGAATAGGACATACTACTTTAAACCAGACGCTACATAGAATAGGTAAACACCCAGCTGGCAGCTGTGCACATTGTGGTTCTCCGGAAACAGTTCAGCACGTTTTGCTGGAATGTCAGGGATACCCAGAACAAAGTAAATATCTGATTGCAGTAATAGAAAGGGCTAATTTAAGTTTTGTTTTGGAAAATTTTAGGAACTTCAGTCAAAGAAATATATATATATATATATACGTATATATTTAGGTCTATTTAGATATTTAAGTGCAACTGGATTAATTAAAAGAATTTAGGGTTTTTTTGCCCCCCTGCCATTCTCTTGTCCACACTCTAACCCAGTAGGTGGCGGCAATGCACCTCTTGGCTGGTTGCCAACCACCAATCAAATCTAAAAGAAGAAGAACAACAACAACAACAGGCGTGTCAGTTATCAGGCCTGGGTGTGGCTAGAGAAATTGAACTCAGCTTTCCAAAGATGTGATAAACCACAGTTAGTTTATTTATTTATTTTTATTTTTTTTTTTTTTTTTGGGGGGGGGGGGCATTTTTTACACAGGGCCATGCAGATTTGGATTTTTTTCCCATAATAATAAACACCTTCATTTTAAAAAAACTGCATTTTGTGTTTACTTGTGTTATCTTTGTCAAATATTTAAATTTGTTTGATGATCTGAAACATTCAAGTGTGACAAACATACAAAAAATTGAGAAATCAGAAAGGGAGCAAACACTTTTTCACATCACTGTAACAATATTCACATCTGAGCATTTGGTTGCTGAGACTCCGGTGGCTGATAACAGATATGTATACACTAGATATGGCTAACATTTTCATGGCCAATGGAGGCACCATATTCTGTAGGTACTTATAATGGTTGACAGCATCTGCAGCGTTGTGATAACAAGATATACAAACAATTGTTCAGTGTATCTAATGAATGAATGAATGAATCTTTATTTCATATAGGATAGATTAAAAGTAAAGATTTAAAGAAAGGAACAGAATAATATAACAAAGGGGAAAAAAAATCTAACAAGGTCAAATTAAACAATAACTCCTCCGATTATACGGTTCGACATAAGTTATCTGAAATGGGTGATGGCTGAAGCTGCAGCTTATATTGCCCACCCATATTCCATCCAAGAATTCAAAAGAGAAACAAGACAAGAGTGATTACAATTCAGAACAAAGCTAAGACAAAACGTGACCAAAAAAAAACAACAAAAAACTAAGCAACAGCACAACACAGACTGAATATGATAATTCTTATGTGATTTTACATGTCATCTTGTATATACACTACCATTCAAAAGTTTGGGGTCACACAGACAATTATTTTGTGTTTTCCATGAAAAGTCACACTTATTTACCACCATGAGTTGTAAAATGAATAGAAAATATAGTCAAGACATTGACAAGGTTAGAAATAATGATTTGTATTTGAAATAATAATTTTTTTCCTTCAAACTTTGCTTTCGTCAAAGAATCCTCCATTTGCAACAATTACAGCATTGCAGACCTAACATGATTGCACAAGGGTTTTCTAATCATCCATTAGCCTTCTGACGCAATGAGCAAACATTGTACCATTAGAACACCGGAGTGATAGTTGCTGGAAATGGGCCTCTATACACCTATCTAGATATTGCACCAAAAACCAGACATTTGCAGCTATAATAGTCATTCACCACATTAGCAATGTATAGAGTGTATTTCTGATTAGTTTAAAGTTATCTTCATTGAAAAAAAGTGCTTTTCTTTCAAAAATAAGGAAATTTCTAAGTGACCCCAAACTTTTGAACGGTAGTGTATGTTTGGAGTATTTCTTCCTTTAGTTTTTGTTTAAATTGTCCAAGCGTTGTACATGATTTTAATTCAGGTCCAAAAGCATTCCACAGTCTGACTCCTTGCACTGAGACACAGTGTTGCTTGGTGGTAGTTCTCACTGAAGGTTTTTGAAATATACACATTCCTCTGAAATGATATTGTTTCTCCCTTATTTGGAACAACTTTTGGATATTTGCGGGCAGTGATAGATTCTTCACTTTAAACATTATTACTGCAGTTTTAAAGTCAACCAGATTTTTCAACTTGAGAGCTTTTAATTTAAGAAAAAGTGGGTTTGTTGGTTCCCTGTAAGCAGCTTTGTTTATTATTCTAATAGCTCTCTTCTGAAGCATAAAGACTGGATGTACGTTTGTTTTATATGTATTTCCCCATACTTCAGTACCATATGTCATGTATGGGAGTATTAATGAATGATACAAAGTATATGGTGTGGGTTGATTCAGCAAATATTTCACTCTGTGTAGTATTGCGATTGATTTGGATATTTTACCTTTAATATAATATGTGACTTCCAACACAGTTTATTATCAATTATTACTCCAAAAAAATTAATTTTGGATACCCTTTCAATCTCTACACTATTTACACTGAGTTTAGATACTGAGTTGCTGTGATGGTTGTTCAAAATTATAAATTTTGTCTTACTTAAATTGAGTGTTAATTTGTTTGAATCAAACCACAGTTTAAGCTTTCCTAATTCCTTTCTGAGTGTATCCAAAAGTTGTTCCAAATTGCTTCCACTGCATAATAAATTAGTGTCATCTGTAAACAATATTAAATCCATTTTTTCTGAAACTTTACATACTGTATATCATTTATATACATATTGAATAACAATGGCCCCAAAACTGAACCCTGTGGGACTCCGCAAGTAACCTTCAGTAACTGCAAGTTTTTGCTACCAACACATACATACTGATATCTGTTCTTTAAGTAACTGCATAACTAGGACAGTGCTACCCCCCAATACCATTATTTTGTAGTTTCTTTAACAATAATTTATGATCCACTGTATCAAATGCTTTTTTTAAGATCCAGGAATACCCCAACTGGATACTCTTTATTTTCAACAGCAGTTGATATTTTTTCTATAAATTCCATTAGAGCAAATGCAGTTGTCCTCTTGTTTCTGAACCCATATTGCTGCTCACACAATAAATTATTCTTCATTATGAAGTTGTCAGTTCTCTCACAGAATATTTTTCAAGTATCTTGGAAAATTGCGGCAATAGTGAAATAGGTCTATAGTTTGAAAATTCCCCTCTGTCACCCGTCTTGTATATCGGAATTACTTTAGCTATTTTCATTGCACTGGGAAATATACCTGTTTGGAGAGACAGGTTACAGATATACGTCAGTGGTTTCACTAAGCATTCAATAATAGTTTTGACTAAAAGTATGTCAGTACCATCACAATCCGTAGATGTTTTACTTTTAAACGATTTAACAATTTCAATGACCTCTCTCTTGTCTGTGTTCTTTATGAAAATGGAGTCTTTTATTGCAATGTTTTTGCTTATTGTATCACCTGTAGATGCCATAATGGGTATTTCTTGAGCCAAATTAGGACCAATGTTAACAAAAAATTTATTAAATTCATCTGCAGGTGAGACTGCATTCACACACTGAGTCGTTTTTTGTTTTTTTTGTTAGTTTTTTTTTTTTTTTTTTGAAAGGTTGGTTGGGTAGCTTGTATTTCTGTTTTTATTTCCAAGAATATTGTTAAGTATTGTCCATGTATTTTAATGTTATCTTGTGGGGACACACATTCGTGACCTGCTTTTGGACTCACATTTTAGACCAGAGCAAGGGCAGAGCTTCTGTGGTTATTACAGGAAGCTGCAGGAGAAGTAGCTTTGGTATGCAAAGCTTGAGACTGTGGGATATAATGAGGGGATGCATTGTAGATAGTGGTGTGATATCATGCAGATAGGATGCATTGTTGCTGTCTTTATAATGCAATGGTTTTGTGAGACAGGATTAATGAGGGGATGCATTGTAGATAGTGGTGTGATATCATGCAGAGAAGATGCATTGTTGCTGTCTTTATAATGCAATGGTTTTGTGAGACATGTGACCTGTTAACTGTAAGAGTCCTGGTATTTAAGGACGAGAGTTCCCTTTGTCGTTCTCTTTTTATTCTGCTTCGTGATGTTGGAAGATGTGAATAAAACTGACTCAAGAGATGAACTCTGCCTCGTCATTTTCACATCTCCACACTGGTGACCCAAAGACATATCATGAAAGAGGAGAATTCCCCCGGGCCAGCCTCGACAGGAGCCCCCAGCCAAGAGAATGCCACTACAGTCCAGCTACCGGACTTCTGGCAGAACAATCCACGCTCCTGGTTCAACGCGGTTGAGGCGCAGTTCAACCTCCGGGGGATATCGGTAGATGCCACAAGATTCTACCACGTAGTCGCAAAGCTGGACAACAACACGGTGCAGCACGTGGAGAGCCTGATCGACCAGCCGCCGGACAACGACAAATACGGCACGCTGAAGGCTGCACTCATCCAGCAATTCACCCCCTCGGCGGAGGAGCGAGCAGAGAGGCTCCTGGGGCTGACGGAGTCGGAAAATGACATGCCCGCGAACCTGATGGAGAAGTTGTTGAGGTTGAAAGACTCTGATGACGAGCACTTCATTTTCACCCACCTCTTCCTCAGGACTATACCGTCAGCAGCGAAAGCGACCCTCGCCTGTTCGCCACTGTTGGCCCAGCGGGACTACCGCGCGCTGGGCCGAGAAGCGCAGCGGATTGTCAACGCCACCAAGCGGTGCACAGCCGCAGCCGCTGCAGCAGAACTCAGCGCGGCAACCGGAGATGACAGGAGGCCAGAGGCAGCGGTACCACACTCATCGACAGCGGCGGCAGGGGCCAGGGAACGCGGATCGGACATCCTCTGTTTCTACCATCGCCGCTTCGCAGAAAGGGCACGCAAATGTGTACCACCATACCAGTTTGGGCGTTCGGGAAAACGCCAAGACCGGGGGTCGGTAGCAGCCGCGGCCCTCGGGGAGGAGAACAAACTGCTATACTTGTCGGACGCACGCTCAGGGAGGCAGTTCCTCGTCGACACAGGCTCCCAGTTGAGTTTCATCACGCCTTCCTACGCGGACAGACTAGCTGGTTCCGGAGGTCCCCGGGTGTCAGCAGCGAACGGCTTGGAGATTAAGACCTTCGGTGAGAAGACTCTGCTTCTGTCTCTACACGGCCGTACATTTGAGTGGATTTTTGTTGTAGCAGCAGTAAATTTCAATATGTTGGGGGCTGATTTTCTGTGCTCGCATGGTTTGTTGGTTGATCTCACTAACAGGCGCTTGGTTAATGCACTTTCTTTTGATTCTATCCCCTGCACAGCGCGAGTGGCCCCGCCTACAGCACAAGCCAACGTCACAGCTGCAAGCGGTAAGTTCCACACACTGCTCATTCAGTTCCCAGCACTCACGGTCCCCACTTTTTCGGCAACAGTCGCTAAGCACGGGGTGGAGCATTTTATTACCACTACCGGACCGCCCGTTTTTGCAAAAGCTCTGCACTTGGACGCAGCTAAACTAGCCATAGCGCGCGAGGAATTCGCCAACCTAGAGAGGTTGGGCATTATCAGACGTTCAAACAGTCCGTGGGCTTCCCCGCTGCACATGGTCCCGAAAGCCGACGGATCATGGCGACCTTGCGGGGATTTCCGCAGGTTAAACAACGCTACAGCTCATGACCACTACCCAATCCCGCATATCCAAGATTTTTCCATTCATTTGGCAGGGGCGCGTGTTTTTTCTAAAATAGACTTGGTCCGCGGTTACCACCAAGTCCCAGTGCGCGCTGAGGACATACCCAAAACAGCGGTAATAACTCCGTTTGGCCTCTTCGAGTTTTTACGCATGCCATTCGGACTTAAAGGGGCAGCTCAGACGTTCCAACGCATGATGGACGTGGTGCTTCGCGATCTCCATTTCGTGTTCGTCTACTTGGACGATATTTTAGTAGCCAGCGCGTCCAAAGACGAACATGAAAAACACCTGGCCACAGTTTTCCGAAAGTTGGGAGATCACGGGTTAATAATCAACCCAGCGAAGTGTCAGTTCGGGGTGGCGCAGATCGATTTTTTAGGACACCCCGTCTCCCCCGAAGGAGCAGTTCCGCTTCCTGATAAAGTGCGCGCGGTGGCAGATTTTCCCTGGCCACAGACGGTCAGGGCATTGCAGGAGTTTTTGGGAATGGTGAATTTTTATAACCGTTTTCTCCCCCACGCGGCGCAACTCATGCAGCCGCTGTATGCCGCGCTCAAAAAAAAGAAACCCACGGATGAGGTCGAGTGGTCCCCGGAGCGGGACCAAGCGTTCTCGGAGGTGAAAGCAGCTTTGGCAAGGGCTGCGTTGTTGGCACACCCAGACCCAACTGCCCGCATAGCGCTCACCACTGACGCTTCAGAGGTGGCCATAGGGGCGGTCGTGGAGCAACATGTAGCCGGGGTTTGGCAGCCTCTCGCTTTTTTCAGCAGGACCTTGCGCGATAGCGAACGTAAATACAGCGCGTTCGACAGGGAGCTGCTCGCTCTCCATCTGGCCATTCGCCACTTTCAGTTCTGGCTGGAGGGACGCTCTTTCACCGCATTCGTTGACCACAAACCGCTCACGTTCGCGATGGCCAAGGTTTCCGAACCGTGGTCAGGCCGGCAGCAGAGACAGCTGGCCGCGATATCAGAGTTTACCACTGATGGTAAACACCCTGGACACGCACTGTTTGCCCCCCTCCCCTCAGGTAGAAGACTTCGGTCCATTCAGACTAAAACCTCCCGCTACATGAACAGCTTCTTCCCCTCTGCCATCAGACTGCTGAACACTAAGTGACTTATTAGATTCTCGTGCACTACGTACAGCAGCTCAACCGGACTCATGATAATTATCACTGTTTTCTTTTGCACTACCGACTGCACTATGTGGAACTCCACAATATCTGCTGCTTGTTAATATATTTTAAATTGCATAGATTAGTATTACTCATTCATATTCTACATTTTATTGCATGCATAGTTTTTTATTTTTATCTTTAGTGCTACTCCATGTTTAATGTTGCAGCATTGCACCGAGACAAATTCCTAGTTTGTGTACTACATGAACAATGGCAATAAATCTGATTCTGATTCTGATTCTGATATCCAGCATGTGGCGGGCAAACTCAATGTAGTTGCAGACTGCCTCTTGCGCGCCGTAGCAGCCCCAGTCAGCGTGGGAATAGATTACGCAGCCATGGCCGCGGAGCAGGGTAGTGACGCGGACGTGCGCGCGCTCCAGTCTGGACCAACAGGGTTAAGGCTGGAGAACAGGGTGCTGCAAGACGGTATGCCCCCCCTAATCTGTGATGTCTCCATGGGTCGGCCACGACCAGTAGTACCAGCTGCGTGGCGCCGCCGCGTTTTTGACTCGATTCATTCTTTGGCGCACCCGGGAGTGCGCGTCTCGGTCAAAATGATAGGAGAAAAATTTGTGTGGCCAAGCCTCCGCAAACAAGTTAAAGAGTGGGCAGCAGCCTGCACGGAGTGTCAACGAGCCAAAGTACACAGGCACACGAGAGCTCCTTTGGAGCCGTTTCACATTCCGGCCAAGAGGTTCGACCACGTTCATGTGGACCTCGTGGGCCCCCTCCTGCTGTCACAAGGGTGCACACACCTTCTCACAATGGTAGACCGCACCACGCGCTGGCCTGAAGTGGTCCCGCTGGCATCAACCACGGCCGAGGAGGTTGCGCGCGCATTTTTAACAGCTTGGTTGGCGCGCTTTGGCGTTCCATCGGATGTTACGTCCGACAGAGGCCCTCAATTTGTTTCCGAGCTTTGGTCGACAATGGCCCTCAGCCTGGGTGTCACAATTCACCGCACAACTGCGTACAATCCGCAGGCTAATGGGTTATGCGAACGTTTTCATAGGTCATTGAAAGCAGCTCTCAGGGCGTCACTGACGGATGCAAATTGGGTAGACAAGTTACCGTGGGTGTTGTTGGGGTTGCGTTCTGCGCCTAAAGAGGACTTAGAAGCCTCCCCAGCAGAGCTTGTGTTTGCGCAGCCACTCCGGCTCCCTGGGGAGTTTCTCCCAGATAACCCTGCGCCAGACACCTCCCCGTCTCAGCTGTTGCAGAGTGACATAGAATCAAGCACGCTGCCCGGCCCCGTGCACCACAGTTTTCCGCGCGCTTTTGTGCCTAAAACTTTGAAGAACGCAGAGTTTGTTTTTGTCAGACATGATGCGCACCGAACCCTGCTGTGACCGCCTTATGACGGACCATTCAGAGTGCTGGAAACAGGGGACAAGCAGTTTTTGCTAGATTTGGGGGGTAGGGAAGAGAAAGTTGGCATAAACAGACTCAAACCTGCTTTTGTGGTGGCAGATGAGCAAGTGCTGTTGGCGAGGGCCCCGCGGCGAGGCAGACCCCCGCGGAGGGCTTCACAGAGTAATGTTTCCCCAGAACCCCCACAGGTGCTGACAAAAGGTTTCCACCCCCAGACGGCAAACCCCCAGCGTGACAGCGCCGCAGAGACGTCCAACCCCAGCTACAGCAGATACGGCAGGAGACGGAAGCCCAGACAGCTGGTGGACTAATGTGTATTGATACTATCACGGCATGCATGTTGTTTTTCCCTTGTTTGTTCTAAAATGCTGGGGGGGGGCTTTGTGTGGGGACACACATTCGTGACCTGCTTTTGGACTCACATTTTAGACCAGAGCAAGGGCAGAGCTTCTGTGGTTATTACAGGAAGCTGCAGGAGAAGTAGCTTTGGTATGCAAAGCTTGAGACTGTGGGATATAATGAGGGGATGCATTGTAGATAGTGGTGTGATATCATGCAGAGAGGATCCATTGTTGCTGTCTTTATAATGCAATGGTTTTGTGAGACAGGATTAATGAGGGGATCATTGTAGATAGTGGTGTGATATCATGCAGAGAAGATGCATTGTTGCTGTCTTTATAATGCAATGGTTTTGTGAGACATGTGGCCTGTTAACTGTAAGAGTCCTGGTATTTAAGGACGAGAGTTCCCTTTGTCGTTCTCTTTTTATTCTGCTTCGTGATGTTGGAAGATGTGAATAAAACTGACTCAAGAGATGAACTCTGCCTCGTCATTTTCACATCTCCACAATCTCTGTTTTTCTCCAGTTCTTTACTGTAATAGTCTCTTGTTAGAATAATTTTGAGCTTAAATTATTCAAAGTCAAATAATCAGGCGGAAAGTTGAATTTATGTACATTTATTACAAAATCACCCCATTGGCCACCTTGGGGGAGAGGTTACAAGGCATGACATTCAGACACACCTAGAATCTCTAAAGGATCCATTCTTCTAAGTCTGATATACAGTATATATAGGTAGGAGAAAGGAGAGGGAGGATGAGGATAAGGGAAGGGACAGAACGGGACAGTCCTGATAACTGAGCTTATCCAGGCGGACGTCAGACACTCTGGAGACATGGGTCATGAAGACATGAGATCCATAAAACTAACAGAATGTCCATGAAACACTAATCTATAAGATGAGGAGTTCCTGTGTATTCCTGTGACCCAAAACAGGACATGTCAAAGAGATTATAATAAATGGCTTAGATCATTCCTTACGTATGTACTGATCCTCAGTCTGAACTCGCTGAAATTGCTCACAGAAACAGGCCAAGAATATATAAGCTTATCCTATATGGAATGCACATATAAACATTAAACATGGCATATGAAAGGTATGATACTTCTCAAATATAATAATACATTATTAATATCAATAGTATAGATAAGATGGAATTTTTCTATCATCTCTTTTACTACATCTCATTATATATATTAACTTATTTTTGTATGTTTTATATCGCTGCTCTGCTTCTTTTGTTCTTTTCTTTAGAAAAGCTTTATATAATGAATTTTTCTTTTTACACGCTTTTTGTAATCCTTTGGTTAACCATGGCTTGTCAACAAATTTCTGTTTAAGCTTTTTCTTTACTAATGGACAATTTTTTTTCATAAAGAGTGGTTACAATGTTCATGAAAGTGTCATAGGCTTCATTTACATCTGATACATAGACTTTTGTCCAGTCTTGCTTCAGCAGGTCTTCTTTAAAAGAACTGATTGCATTTTGTGATTTTTATCTGAAAGATTTTAAGGTTTTTTTTCTGTATTGAGCCCCGTGTGGCCATGGATAAGTGCAAAGACTGGCAAATGGTCACTTATGTCATTTATCAATAATCCACTTTCTATTTTCTTATCAATAATATTAACAAACAGGTTATCAATAAGTGTAACAGTGTGAACTGTGATTTTACTGGGATGTGTTATTGTGGGATATAGGTTCATACTGTGCATAGAATTCATGAACTCTGTAATTACATTTTGTTGAAATGGATTTAGTAAATCAATATTGAAGTCTCCACAGATTACAACCATTTTCTTATTAGTTATATTATTGTACAGCTCGACTAACTTATCTCTGAATGTCTCAGTGCAAGTTCCCAGCATTCTATATGTACAACTTATAATTAGATTTTTTGTTTTATCTTAGTCAATCTCAACAGTAACACATTCCAGAATCCCTGGTAGTGCAAAGGACATTCCATTTACAAGTTTACACCTATACAGGTCATCAATATACAGTGCAACACCACCACCTTTTTCTTGAGATCTATTAATATAAAACATCTGATATCCCTCTATTGCCATCAGAGAAGCCTGCTCTTCATTGAGCCAAGTTTCAGAGACTGCGATAGCTGTAAATTTTCTATCTAGCTGTTTTAAATAGTCCTGAATCTGTGGAAAAAATTTTGTTTAGACTTTTGCTGTTGAAGTGTATTATTGATAGTTTACCATCTAATTGCACTTGACTTTTGAATTGCTTTTCAGTATAATATTCACAGTGATTATGAATATTATTGAAGAAGTGGTTATCAGGATCAATATCATTCTCCATCTTTTGTAGTTTATGTTCAGCATAATGGCATATTTTCAGAATCTGAATTTCCTCACTCTGTGTCAAATGACTTCCTCCAACTGGGGATGATTGATGTCTACTAAAGTCAGTCATAAGTTTTTTGTTTTGTTTTGTTTTTTAAAGTACATTGACATGGTATGTCATAAAAGAACTGTTCTTGCCGTGTGTGTGTGGATATGGATTATCGTAGTCTCTTAATTTTCTTAATCAGTGTTCATCTATATTTATTTAAGTCAGTGAGATCTCTTATTATTACGGCCTTTGCTTCCTCAGGTGTTCCATTTAGTTTGATCCAAACTCTACAGTTTCTTGTCCATGTTGCTTGTATCTTGTTTTGTCTTTTCAGCATCCGTGCTTGCCGTGTTATTTCAGCATTAGCCTTTGCTAAATGTTCATTTAGGTAAACTTCTGTTCCCTGTAGCTTTCTGGCCTGCCTCAGTATGTCATTCTTTACCCTTCTGTTCACAAAGCGCATCACAATTGCTTTCTTTGTTTTATTATCCTTTCTGGGTAAAGTATGACAGGCTGAAATTGCATTTACTTCAACCTTTATGTTTCTGCTTTCAAGGAACTGAAGCACCTGGTTTTCCAGGAAGACTGATTCACTTGGGGGAGCCTCCCCACCTCTCATTCCTGCTGTAGCATGAGCATATGATTGGTATTTAATGTCTAGTCCACTAATGATTAAATCATCCATACGAGAATATTGTTCAAGGTTCTCGATGTGTCACTCCAAGTCTGCAATTTTTTTGTCTCTTTCCTTAATTGTTAATTTCAATTCTCGGACCTCCTCCATTAGCCCTAATAGTTTAGACTGTTGATTGGCCACTTTGGTCAGTTCTTCTGACATGAAGTTCAGAGATTTTTTTAATCTCTTCCATTTCCTCCTTCTTTGGTGGCATTTTTTACTGACCTGATGATAGTAGGACAATCTCTGCTGGTGTCGCCGGTATCCGATCCAGCCAACCTCGAATCCAGCTGGGGCCTCAGCTAGCCCCCTCAGCTGCTAGTCCCGCTGCTTACCGCCGCTGTAATTGAGCTCCGATCCGGCTCCTGTCCAGCTGGGTCTTCGGTAGCTTCGGTAGCTCCTCCGCCGAGCCCCACCACTGTAATTGAGCTCCGACCTGGCTCCTGTCCAGCTGTGGCCTCAGTTAGTTCCTCCGCCGAGCCCCAATCACAAGATTCTAAGAATCTGTGCGGGAGGCTCAGCCGCCATCTACCGGGCCGATGTCAGGTCAGTGAGACAAACCAGGGACAGAGTCACTCCTTTGTATCGGTGTTTATCCATTGTAAACAGAAGTAAGCTATTGATATTCGGTGGGGGGGGGGGCTGAAAAGTTCATAGAGGTCAAATTTGACCAAATGTGGTTTATTTTTCAACATAGTCTCCCCTTTGGTCCACACACTTCTTCCATCAGTGTTGCAGTGCTTGGATCGCTGCGGTTGAAAAATAAACCACATTTGGTCAAATATGACCACTGTGAACTTTTCAGCCAATGAACTTTTCAGCCCACCCCTTCGTAATTTTGTACTTGGAATGGATCCCGAAGCAGACTTGGAGACAAGACCAAGTAAAAGATGCAAGGATTTGTATTTAATGAATATTTTAAGTGACAACTCTGCAGGTTTGATGGCAGCGCTGTGTACCGCATACACCATATCCGGACTCCCCTCATTCAGTGTACCGTAACTCTTTCAGCTTTCATACTAGCGCACTCACTTCAACGGATTCTGAAAGCTGAGATGTTGCCCTTTTCATTGATATATGATACTTTATGGTAATCACGGCAGTAACGTTGTACAACGGGCTGGAATAATACAGTGAGATCCCCTGAAAATGCCAATTTGTCACAGCATGCCGCAGACGGACGCACCAGCAACACATGAGTGTATTGTCTATTTTTGATGTGAATTCAGCATTTTTACCATGTAAATAATAGTTTAGCATAGTAAATAGTAGTTTTAGTAGTGATTGGGAAAGTTTGGGAGTATTTTTTTATTGTGTTTTTAGTATTATTTTCAGTTTTTTTTCCCCAGAGCGCGTGTCTCCCATTGTGTTCTCTTACTCGTGTAATTATAATAGTTCGCCTGGTAATTACCTCCGTCAGGCCAAAAAGGCCAGGAGGAGGTTATGTTTTTGCCGGGGTTTGTTTGTCTGTCTGTTTGTCTGTTTGTCTGTTGGTTAGCAAGATAACTCAAAAACTTTTGGACGGATTTCCCTGAAACTTTCAGGCTTTGTTGGAAATGGTACAAGGAAGAACTGATTAAATTTTTGGGATGATCCGCATCACCGTCTGGATACAGGAATTTTTTAAAGCATTTTTTAACACTGTGACATACGGCCATTTTCAACATGTGCGCAGGCGCAATGGAGGGCGCTGGTCGTCGTGTCTGACCAACACAAACTCCGCGTTCTTCAACGTTTTAGGCACAAAAGCACGCGGAAAACACTGGTGGCCTGGGCCCGCCAGCGTGCCTGTGTTTGCGCGACGCTGCAAAACCTGACACGGGCAGCTGTCCGCCGCCGGATTATTTGCCAGAAATTCCCCGCCCAGCCATAGGCGCTGCGCATTTGGCAGAAATTCACCAGCCAGCCATACGCGCTGCGCAAAAACGAGCTCTCTGCCGGGGAAGCTTCTAAATTCTGTTTTGCCGCGGAGCGCAACCCCAATAATATAATATAAAACCCACGGCAACCTGTCTACCCAATCAGCATCCGTCAGTGGAGGAGATGGACACAACAGCAACACTTCAGTTTATTACCTCCGCCAAGGAGGCAGTGTTTTTACTACTGAACCACTAATGCTATCACTATCAGATTGATCGTCATTCATTAATTGTCTATGTTTATTGCACTGTCCCTGTCAAAGAAACAAATAATCATTGTGAATCCAATTGCTAGTCATATGTTTTCATGGTCAAGGAATCTGAAAACGTACACACAAACACTGTATGGGGGGAACAGTGGCGCTTGGCGGAGGTCTGCGCTCTCCGAGTGCTTTTCTAGTTTTTTTTTTTACCTTTTTGTCAATAAATATGTTATACGATGTTTTCTTTGTGAAATATGTTGCTCCTTTTATCAGGAGAAGTGTAAATTTCGAAATCTGCCAGGTATTTGTCATTATTATGTGTTATATATGCTTAGTGGGCTTTTCAGCTGTAATACATGTTTTTTATAAATTGTGTAATAGTTTAGCATAGAAAATAGTAGTTTTAATTTGTGAATATTTTTTATTGTGTTTTCATTGTTTACCGTTTTTTCTGGACCATTTGTCTGCTATTGTTACATTTTATTATTCCTTTGTTCATTGATTTTTACACTGTAGCACGTTTTTTTTTATAGATTTTTTGGATTTTTTTTTAAACAGGTAATAGATACAGTGATATTCAAGAAAATGTTCAGAAGATCAAGTAGAAAGCACAAAGCTCTTTGTAGACTCATGGAAAAAGGGAATTCTCATGAAGAGGCAGGAGTGCTTGTGATGTTATTCAATACTGTTAATATGATATATTATTGTGTTATGGGTGGTGGCTCCACCTTTCCGATTCTGCCACCACCCACAGTATAAAAGGCCGATGCGGAAGCGGGACGGTCTCTTTTGACCTCACCTCTGCCTAGACGGGAGCGCCTTGGCGGTATTGTGAGTTCTATAATAAAATCGTGGTCTACTGCACCTCTGGCCTCATTATTGGTTCACGGTTATGGACATAACATTTGGCGACAAGGATTAAAAACATGGCTAAAGGAATTTTTTTCAGACATTTTGGGAGCTTCCCGGTGAGCCGCCGGTTCCGTAGGTAAGGTGGTTTTCCGCATTTCAGAATTATTTGGTGGCACTGAACCTCGGTGAATTGGAGAAACTACGAGCAAGAACAATACTGGTCCATAATCTCGGCATGGAGGGACAACATATTCACGGCACATTGGGTAAGAGTGATAGTTTTGAGGACGTGGTTGAGCTAATGGTGCGCTATTTTCACGCTCCTGAGAACATCATCGTCTGGAGGATCCAGTTTCGACAGCGCCACCAGCGGACTGGAGAGTCGATGCAACGGCTGGAGAGTCGGTGCCAGCTGACGCAGCTGGCTGGAGACTGCCAGTTTGGGGCTTTAGAGGAAGAAATGGTCCGCGATCAGTTGGTGGAGCATACGCTATGTTCAGCGGCACGGTCAAAACTCCTCACACACTCCGGTGAACTGACGTTAGCCATGGCTATTCAGATAGCTCAGCAGTACAAAGCAGCGGATAAACTGTCATAGGACCTCAGTGAGAGAACTACGCTTAGGCCAGTGCTTCTCAATTATTTTTTGCAAAGCCCCCCCTAGGAAAGAGAAAATATTTCGCGCCCCCCCAACTCGCCGCAGTGACTATAAATAAGATCATTATCTATAAAAATTGTATAAGTATACCTAAGATTGTATCCTTTTTAACATTAACAAAAGAAAAAAGCAATATAAATCAACTTTCAACAAATATTAACTTTATTTTGCCACACAGAAACCCTGTTATAGTCTAAAACAGAAAAAAAAAACTTAAAGTGCATCAAAGTGCCTGAAATAAAAAATATGTCAATCCTTATTTAAACTAGAAACATTTTTGACCAACTGAACCATTTGATGCTGAGAAAAATAATTCAATCAATAAATAATATTAAATGTAAATTGATCTGGAACATTAACACAGGAGTACCAATATATTTAACATTTTATTTGTCCTTTTTTTTTTTTTTTTTTTTTTTTTCTTTTGAAAGACAAAAGTAAAATAGAAAGATGTCTTTACCTTCTTTACATGTTTCAACTGCACTGCAGCCTTCATCAGAAGAGTCAGCTGATTGCTGCCAGGTGACATTTATCAGCTGATTTTCGTAGGCGGGGCCAGCTCAGCAGATCTGTCAGATCCGCTGAGCCGGCCCCGCCTCCCGCCGTCAGATGGTCTCTGGAGAATGTGGTCCCAGGTGTGAGAAAGCATAAAGGCCCCCTCATCTCGGTTCATGGTGTCTTTTCCCCGCTTTCTGATCTCTATTGCCTCCTTGATCCAACGTTTGTGTCTGTTGTTCTCCGATCCAATAATTTTTGTGTTGTCCCAGTCCATGATGTGATTATTTCTTTTGCAGTGGTCTGATATAGCTGATTTTAATGTTTCTTGTTCTGCTTTTTCTTTTTGTGATCTTGTGAGTCGTCCTTGCGTTTCCTTCTCACATTCCTTTTGGTGTTCTTTTTTTTCTTGTGGTGAATAATCTTCCGGTTTCTCCAATGTAGGTTTTGTTACATGATCTGCATGATATTTCATATAATACATTGCATTTATTGTCTTGTTCTATTCTGTCCTTGGGGTGTACTAATAACTGTCTTAATTTTTTGTGTGGTTTGACTGCTGTGTTTATTTTGTATTTTTTCATGATCCTTTGAATTGGTTCCGTGATCCCTCGTATGTATGGTATAGTTATGGTTTCCTTGTTTTTGATTTCAGCTTTTGTTCTGTGTCTTGTGTCCTGTTTATTTTCTTTGTTTTTGACTTGCTGTTTCCCTTTGTTTATGGCCCATACTGGATATTGGCAGCGTATAAGTGCATGTTTTATGTGGTTTTCCTCTTCCTGTCTGTCTTCTTGTTCCGTGATGATGGTGGCTCGTTCATATAATGTCCTGACGACTGATAGCTTGTGTGCTGTGGGGTGTTCCGATGTCCAAAGTAGGTACTGATCTGTGTGGGTTGGTTTCCTGTAGACTGTGATTTTTATGCTGCCATCCTCGTTGTGGTGGATTTTCATGTCCAGAAAGGCTATGGTGCCATTTTCCTCCTCTTCGTGTGTGAATTTTATGTTCCCCGTACTGTCTGTACTGTTCAGATGGTCAGTGAGTTCTTGTGTATGTCCTTT
The DNA here is from genome assembly GCA_020510985.1 of Pholidichthys leucotaenia. Taxonomy (NCBI): domain Eukaryota; kingdom Metazoa; phylum Chordata; class Actinopteri; order Cichliformes; family Pholidichthyidae; genus Pholidichthys; species Pholidichthys leucotaenia. The sequence continues at coordinate 297,309,854 of CM035839.1, read as the reverse complement.
CCTTATTTTTTCCAGAATGTCATCTACGTATCTCTTCCAAAGGGTGGGTTTGCATATTGTGGGTGCTGTGTTGATGGCTTTATTTTCCAGATCCTCCATAAAAAAACTGCTCATGATGGCTGATAGTGGGTCTCCCATTGCAAATCCTTCTTTTTGTTTGTAGATTTTTCCTCTGAATTGAAAATAAGTGGATTTTGCAACAAACTGTAGTAATTTGGATATGTCATGGACTGTGAGGTTGGTGCGTCTTTTTAGGGTACTGTCCTTGTTGAGGCGTTCTTGCACTATATGTAGTGTGACGTCAATAGGAGTCTTTGTGAATAAAGAGATGACGTCATGTGAGATGAGGATCTCGTCTGATTCTATTTTTATGTCTTTGAGTTCTTGTGCCAGCTCTTTTGAATTTTTACAGTGAAAGTCTGATAGTCCAAGGAGGGGTTTGATGATTTCAGCTAGGGCTTTTGATAAGTTGTATGTGACTGATCCAATGCTGTCTATTATTGGCCGCAGTGGGATATCCTTTTTATGTATTTTCGGTGTTCCATAAATCCGAGGGGTGATGCTGGCTGTGGGGATCAGGTGATCATATGCGTCCTTTGTGATTTTATTGCTTTCTAATAGAGGTTTTAGAAGGGCTTTGAGCATTTTTTTCTTTTCTTCTGTCGGGTTTGTTTTAATGATTTCGTATGTGTTACTGTCTGCCAACATGGTTTCCATCTGTTTTTCGTATGTTTCCGTGTCCAAAATTACTGTTGTTCTGCCTTTATCTGCTGGGAGTATTGTGATCGTTTTATCTGTCTTGAGTGAGTTTAATGCTTTTTCTTCTTTTCTTGTAACGTTGCTTTGTGGTAATTTGGCCGTTTTGAGGATTCCTGCGACTGCGTTCCGGAGTGCTGCTTTTTCTCCTTGGTCCTGGATTTTTTCACATGCCAGTTCTGTTGCGAGGATGTATTCTTCATGGGGGATTCTGGCTGGTGTGATGGCGAAGTTCAGTCCTCTGTTCAGCACTGTTTTCTCCGTGTCCGTGAGTGTGCGTTGTGATGGTCAGAGACCATCTGACGGCGGGAGGCGGGGCCGGCTCAGCGGATCTGACAGATCTGCTGAGCTGGCCCCGCCTACGAAAATCAGCTGATAAATGTCACCTGGCAGCAATCAGCTGACTCTTCTGATGAAGGCTGCAGTGCAGTTGAAACATGTAAAGAAGGTAAAGACATCTTTCTATTTTACTTTTGTCTTTCAAAAGAAAAAAAAAAAAAAAAAAAAAAAAGGACAAATAATTGAAAGAAGACAAAATGAACCTGTTTGACGTATTTAACATTTTAGTCTGAAGAAAAAGGTAGAAAAAGGCAGTATCAACTCTTCTGCAATTGTGTGGGGTTTTTTGCACTGCGCAATTTGGTGCGCCACTTTAAATGACGCTGAAAGTGCTCGCTGGTTTACTGATGTAGCGTTCACAAAGCGGGATGATTGTTGGCCGTACTCCGCACGTTTTCGCTGAAAAAAATCAAGCGGCTTATCAACGTGTTGAGGATGTAATGTCTGTAGGTGACGTCTTAATTTATTTGGCTTCATGCTGTCCGCTGCCAACACTTTCAGACACAGTGAACACACCGGTCTTTCCTCGTCTCCCACCGTAGTCAGAGTGAAGCCAAGCGCTAGATAAGCTTCGTCATATTTCCTCGTCTTAGCTTTTGGGAGACTTTCATTTGTCTCTTTACCTGTGTCGCTCTCCGCCTTTCTTTTCGTTACTGTTAAATATTTCTCCATGGTGTCTCTCGAGGGGTTTGTTGACAGCAATTTAAAAAGTTTTAAACTCCCACACAGACTTTGACAATGAGAGCGCCACTGCACCACCTGCTGCCGTGGATGTGCAATTACACTTTACACGGCAAAAGCAAAGCCTGTTCCCCGGGGTCACACGCGCCCCCCCCCGGCAGCCCCACTATTTGAGAAGGACTGGCTTAGGCAAACTGAATCACAGTCAGCGGCGCAGGCTGTGGACCCGGGCAGCGATGATAGCGTAGAAGACAAGGAGGATTACGCTACAGCTGTAAGAATGAGGTCCACCCTGGGATCACCCAGATGTTTGGGTTGCGGGTCCACCAAGCACCGGTACAAGACTAGAGAGTGTCCGGCAAGGGGCAAACGCTACGGCAAGTGTGGACTCTTATATCATTTTGCCAGGGCCTGTAAGAAATTTGAGCGTGGGGAACAGCGACATGAAGTGGATTCCCCCACCACGGCTCCTATGGTTATTCACACCATTTCCCCGAGCACAGATGGCCGTACGTACTGTATGGTGGAATTGGATGGCATGGAAATGCCGTTGCTGGTTGACACGGGCACGGTGAGCTCTGTGTTGAATTGGCCTACTGTGAGGAGTTTTTTTCCCGCATTACTGTGTGAGAGGTCTGTTGACGCCTTTTTGTGGATATGGAAGAAATAGACTGTCCATCGTGGGTTCGCTGGAGTTGATGGCGAGGTACAAGTCAGGGGAGGTGTCCCCCCTACAGTTCGTGGTGACTGCCAGTGGTTCGAATGTGATGGGCTGCAACCTTTTTTAAGGACTGGGCTTCTCAATCACCAGCGGTCGGCGAGGAGTGGTCGGGTTTGTGGGACTGGCCGATTCCGCGAGTGGTGGACGATGCGGTATGGGACGAATATTGGCCTAGTTTTCTGGGAGATGGACAGGACCAACCCCATCCAGGGTCATCGTGGGAGAGTGCATGCGCCAGAGTCCAAGTTACCCTAGCTGAGGGAACTGGGCGGCGCGGTGAGATGCCCGTGATGGCGGATGGAGCCAAGTGAATAGCCTACTCTGCTTCCGGACTTCAGCTGGGAGGTACCATGAAGCAAGGGGCTACAACAGCTTTGCCAGCGTTGGTAATGAAAGCAAGCAGGGCAGGACTGGCTGGCACGGCAAAACGACATGCCAAACAGGAACACTGGAGGTCGAGTTGGGGTCCTTGGGGGGTCGCTGATGTGGTTCAACCCAGGGAGGAGGCCCGGTCAAGAAGTTGTGAACATTGGAAGTGAAGTTGGGCTCCGCTAGGAGTTGTTGACGTGGTTCGACCCAGAGTGGAGGCTCGGCTGAGAGGGGTTCGTGGCAAGCGGAAACGATGGGAGGACCAGGGGCGGCTGCAAGTGGTGGCCGTTTGGGAGGACGGATACCTTTAGCTGTCTGATGGCTCATGGAGACACCCCAACGAACTGTGGCACACCAATGAGGAGAAAGAGGTGTCGGGGCACCGACATGGGTCATCTCCAGGTGCGAAGAGAAGAAGTAGTTCTGGGTGGGACCCGCAAGACAGGTCTCCGGGGGGTGGTTTTTCCATCGGGTCTGTACGGTAGTGGGAGGGCAGTGTGCTTAAGCTGAAATGTTAATGTGTGCAAGTGCCCAGGCTATGTAGTTGTTATGTCAATATGTTTCATGCATGGAGTTGCTATGTGAATTGCCCATGTTTTTTAAAAAAAAATGAATGATTATATCAATGTGTTTAATAATAACTTTTTTGTTAACATTGGTTCTAATTTGGCTCGAGAAATACCCATTACGGCACCTACGGGTGATACAATAAGCAAAAACACTCCTATAAAAGATTCCATTTTCATAAAGAACACAGACGAGAGAGAGGTCATTGAAATTGTTAAATCGCTTAAAAGTAAGACATCTACGGACTGTGATGGTATTGACATGCTCTTAGTCAAAACTATTATTGAATGCTTAGTGAAACCACTGACGTATATTTGTAACCTGTCTCTCCAAACAGGTATATTTCCCAATGCAATGAAAATAGCTAAAGTAATTCCGATATACAAGACGGGTGACAGAGGGGAACTTTCCAACTATAGACCAATTTCACTATTGACGCAATTTTCCAAGATACTTGAAAAAATATTCTGTGAGAGAATTGACAACTTCATAATGAAGAATAATTTATTGTGTGAGCAGCAATATGGGTTCAGACACAAGAGGACAACTGCATTTGCTCTAATGGAATTTATAGAAAAAATATCAACTGCCGTTGAAAATAAAGAGTATTCAGTTGGGGTATTCCTGGATCTTAAAAAAAGCATTTGATACAGTGGATCACAATTTATTATTAAAGAAACTACAAAATTGTGGTATTAGGGGGTAGCACTGTCCTGGTTAAGTAGTTACTTAAAGAATAGATATCAGTATGTATGTGTTGGTAACAAAAACTCACAGTTACTGAAGGTTACTTGTGGAGTCCCACAGGGTTCAGTTTTGGGGCCATTGTTATTCAATATGTATATAAATGATATATGTAAAGTCTCGGAAAAAATGGATTTAATATTGTTTGCCGATGACACTAATCTATTATGCAGTGGAAGCAATTTGGAACAACTTTTGGATACACTCAGAAAGGAATTAGGAAAGCTTAAACTGTGGTTTGATTCAAACAAATTAACGCTCAATTTAAGTAAGACAAAATTTATAGTTTTTAACAACCATCACAACAACTTAGTATCTAAACTCAGTGTATGTCATGTAGAGATTGAAAGGGTATCTGAAACTAAATTTCTTGGAGTAATAATTGATAATAAACTGTGTTGGAAGTCACATATTAATTACATTAAAGGTAAAATATCTAAATCAATTGCAATACTACACAGAGTGAAATAATTGCTGAATCAACCCACACTATATATCTTGTATCATTCATTAATACTCCCATACATGACATATTGTACTGAAGTATGGGGAAATACATATAAAACAAACATATATCCAGTCTTTATGCTTCAGAAGAGAGCTATTAGAATAATAAACAAAGCTGCTTACAGGGAACCAACAAACCCACTTTTTCTTAAATTGAAAGATCTGGTTGACTTTAAAACTGCAGTAATAATGTTTAAAGTGAAATATCCAGAGGAACATGTATATTTCAAAAACCTTCAGTGAGAACTACCACCAAGCAACACTGTGTTTCAGTGCAAGGAGTAAGATAATGGAACGATTTTGGACCTGAATTAAAATCATGTACAACGCTTGGACAATTTAAACAAAAACTAAAGGAAGAAATACTCCAAACATATATACAAGATGACATGTAAAATCACATAAGGATTGTCATATCCAGTCTGTGTTGTGTTGTTGCTTAGTTTTTTTGTCACATTTTGTCTTAGTTTTGTTCCGAATTGTAATCGCTCTTGTTTTGTTTTTCTTTTGAATTCTTGGATGGAATATGGGTGGGCAATATAAGCTGCGGCTTCAGCCATCACCCATTTCGGATAACTTATGTTGAACTGTATAATCAGAGGAGTTATTGTTTAATTTGACCTTGTTGGATTTTTTCCTCTTTGTTATATTATTCTGTTTCTTTTTAATCTTTACTTTTAATCTGTCCGAAATAAAGATTCATTCATTCATTCATTCAATACATGTGGTTGATGTGTAAACTGCCCGGGTTATGGGGTGATTGTGTTGGGGTGCTCATAGCATAGTGTTGATATGAATATTGACTGCGTTGTTTATTGAATTAAGGATTTAACCTGTTTGTTTATACTATGTTCATGGGATTGTTTTATACATTATATTAGGAACACGGCAGTTTCTTTTAGTTCATGGACTATATGATAGCAGTTAGTTAGTTAGTTAATTCCCTTCCACAGCATGTGGAACACCATTTTTATGTATGGGGCGGCGCCTATCTCCGTTTCTCTGACCCTAGGCCACACAGCTACTGTAAGTAGTGAAAGCTACAGTGGGGGGTCAGTCCTCTGGTAGCTCTGTGCGTAACTTTCCTTTTGTGGCACATATGTTGGGTACATATTTTCCACAAATGTATTGCTGAATGTTTATTGTGTGCAGGAGGTATCGAGGAGGTGTGAGATTTGTCCTTTGTCTCAGAGAGAGGCCCTGGAGGGATTTCCGGACCATCAAAGGCTGAGAGGCAATGGTGGAGGATCAAAGGGGTTACAATGTGACTGTATGTTTGTTCAGACACCATGTGACTTGAGTTTCGATGTTCCTGAGTATAAGAGAGTGATGTGACTGTGATCTGTCTCTTTTCTTGCTTGGAGGTTGATAGAGAATGTGTTCTGATAATAAAACTGAACCTGAGAAATAAACCCAGCCTCATCATTGAACACAATCTCTACACTGGTGACCCTACGACGAATTATGGCCGGTGACAATTTTTCTGCACCGGACTCATCAGGAGCCAGCCAGGCTAATGCAGCTACCACAGTCCAGCTACCTGATTTCTGGCAGCATAGCCCGCGCTCCTGGTTTAACGCAGTCGAGGCACAGTTCCATCTTCGGGGAATTTCGGCAGACGCCACAAAATTCTACCATGTGGTTGCAAAGCTGGACAGCCACACAGCCCAGCGTGTAGAGAGCCTGATTAACCACCCGCCAGACGACGACAAGTACGGTGCATTGAAAGCAGCTCTCATCCGTTCTTTCACTCCCTCGCTGAGAGAGCGAGCAGAGAAGCTCCTGGCGTTGACTGAAGGCGAGGCCGAGAGACCTGCAGACCTGATGGCGAGGATGCTGAGTTTGAGAGACTCCGAAGATGATGGTTTTATTTTCGCCCACCTTTTACTCAGGACACTGCCGTCAGCGGTGAGAGTTACCCTGTCCAGTTCACAGCTGCTGGCCCAACGAGACTACCACAAGCTGGGCCAGGAGGCGCAGCGGCTCGTCGACGCTCATAGATGACACACGGCCACGGCCGCAGCAGCAGAGCTGAGCTCAGCACCCGGAGATGGCAGGGGGCCAGAGGCTGCAGCACCAGACTCACTGACGACAGCAGCGGCGGAGGCCAGGAGACGCGGAGGCCAGGAGACGCGGAGCGGGCGACGTCCTTTGCTTTACCATCGCCGTTTCGCTGAGAGAGCACGCAAGTGCATTCCACCGTGCCAGTTCAAGCGCTCGGGAAACGCCAAGACCGGGAGTCTGTAGCAGCTGCGGCTCTCGGCAAAAAGAACAAGCTGCTCTACCTGAGGGACGAGCGATCAGGGAGGCACTTCCTGGTGGACACAGGCTCCCAGCTGAGTTTCATCACACCCTCCTACGCTGACCGGCTGGCACCTTCCAGTGGTCCCCTGGTGTTGGCGGCGAACGGCTCGGCGATTAAGACCTTCGGGGAGAAGACTCTGCTCCTGTCTCTACACGGCCGAACATTCGAGTGGACTTTTGTCATAGCAGCAGTCAGTTTCAACATGTTAGGTGCTGATTTTTTATGCTCACATGGTTTATTGGTTGATCTTGCTAATAGATGTCTTTTCACTCTATTTCCTGCACAGCCCGGGTGGCTCCGCCGACTGCACAAGCCAACGTCATAGCCGCAGGTGGTAAGTTTCACGCACTGCTCACTCAGTTCCCAGCACTTACAGTCCCAACGTTTTCAGCGACAGTGGCTAAACATGGGGTGGAACATTTTATCACTACCACCGGGCCACCAGTTTTTGCAAAAGCTCGGCGCTTGGACTCAGCTAAACTGGCCAGAGCGCGCGAGGAGTTCGCCAACTTGGAAAAACTGGGCATCATTAGACGTTCTAAAAGCCCCTGGGCTTCACCGCTACACATGGTCCCAAAGGCTGATGGTTTGTGGCGACCTTGCGGTGATTTCCGCAGGTTGAATAACGCCTCAGCGCACGACCGCTACCCCATCCCGCACATCCAAGATTTTTCGGCTCATTTGGCGGGGGCGCACATTTTTTCTAAAATAGACTTGGTGCGTGGTTACCACCAGGTCCCAGTGCGCGCTCAAGATATACCCAAAACTGCGGTAATAACTCCTTTCGGGCTTTTTGAGTCTTTGCGTATGCCTTTTGGTTTAAAGGGCGCCACGCAGACGTTCCAGCGTATGATGGACGCGGTTCTACGCGATCTTCCTTTCGTGTTCGTCTACCTGGACGACATTTTGGTAGCCAGCACATCCGAAGACGAGCACGAAAGCCACCTCACAGAGGTTTTTCGGAGGCTGGCAGAGCACGGGTTAATAATTAACCCAGCGAAGTGCCAGTTTGGGGTGGCGCAAATTGATTTTTTGGGGCATCGCGTTTCACCAGAAGGAGCGGTCCCTCTGCCCGATAAAGTACGCGCAATAACGGATTTTCCCTGACCTCAAACGGTTAAAGCATTACAGGAGGTTTTGGGAATGGTTAATTTTTACAACCGTTTCCTCCCAAGTGCGGCGCAGCTCATGCAACCATTGTATGCTGCACTTAAGAAGCAAAAACTCACAAATAAAATCGAATGGTCTCCGGATTGGGAGCGCGCATTCTCCCAAGTCAAAACAGCCCTGGCAAATGCGGTTTTGTTGGCACACCCAGTCCCAATGGCCCACATGGCGCTCACCACTGACGCTTCCGATTTAGCGGTGGGGGCGGTCGTTGAACAGTTTGTAGCAGGGACCTGGCAGCCGCTCGCGTTTTTCAGCAAAACCTTGCGCAATAGCGAGCGAAAATACAGCGCGTTCGACAGGGAGCTTTTGGCCCTACACTTGGCCATTCGCCATTTCCAGTTCTGGTTGGAAGAGCGCTGTTTCACCGCGTTTGTGGACCACAAGCCGCTAACGTTTGCGATGGCCAAGATTTCAGAACCTTGGTCGGGCCGGCAGCAAAGACAGCTGGCCGCGATATCGGAGTTCACCACCAATATCCAGCATGTCGCAGGTAAACATAATGTAGTGGCAGACTGTCTCTTGCGTGCTGTGGCGGCGCCAGGCCCGATGGGGGCAGACTCTGCAGCCGTGGCCGCAGGCCAAAGTAGCGGCGCGGAAGCGCACGAAGCCCCAGGTTTAGATTATGCAGCCATGGCCGCGGAGCAGGTTAGCGATGCGGATGTGCGCGCGCTCCAGTCTGAACCAACAGGATTAAGGCTGGAGGACAGAGTGCTGCAAATGGGTATGCCTCCCCTAATCTGCGATGTCTCCACGGGACGGCCACGCCCCGTGGTACCAGCCGCGTGGCGTCGCCGCGTTTTTGACTCGGTCCATTCCCTGGCGCACCCCGGGGTGCGCGCATCGATCAAGATGGTGGGGGAGAAATTTGTTTGGCCGGGGTTGCGTAAACAGGTCAAGGAATGGGCGGCAACCTGCGTAGCGTGTCAGCGAGCCAAAATACACAAGCACACTAGAGCTCCTTTGGAGCCTTTTCACATCCCGGCTAAGCGCTTTGATCATGTGCATGTCGACTTGGTGGGCCCCCTTCCGTTGTCACAGGGGTGCACACACCTTTTGACGATGGTGGATCGCACCACGCGTTGGCCAGAAGCGGTTTCTCTGGCATCCACCACTGCGGAAGAAGTCGTACGCGCGTTTTTAACAGCTTGGGTTGCGCGTTTTGGAGGTCCGTCGGATATAACGTCCGATAGGGGTCCTCAATTTGTTTCCGAACTCTGGTCATCGATGGCCCGCAGCCTAGGGGTGAAGATTCATCGCACTACCGCGTATAACCCCCAGGCTAATGGTTTATGCGAACGTTTTCATAGGTCATTGAAAGCGGCCCTCAGAGCGTCGCTTACGGATACAAATTGGGTTGACAAACTTCCATGGGTTTTATTGGGGTTGCGTTCTGCACCTAAGGAGGATTTGCAGGCCTCCCCAGCTGAGTTAGTTTTTACACAGCCTCTCCGTTTACCTGGTGAATTTCTCCCCGACAACCCTGCACCAAATTGCTCCCCCCCGCTCAGCTGTTGCAGAGCGACACAGGATCAAACACACTCCCTGGCCCGGTTCATCACAGTTTCCCACACGTTTTTGTGCCGAAGGCTTTAAAAAATGCAGAGTTTGTTTTTGTTAGACATGATGCTCATCGCCCAAATTTGCGGCCACCTTATGATGGACCTTTCAGAGTGCTGGAAACAGGAGAGAAGCATTTTTTGCTAGATTTGGGAGACAGGAAGGAGTTGATTTGTATAAACAGACTTAAACCTGCTTTCGTTTTGGCTGATGAACAAGTGGAGTTGGCAAGGGCCCCCCGTCGCGGTAGACCACCAAGAAGGCTTTCTCCAGAACCCCCACAGAGTTTGGCTAACAGTTCTAATCCACAGGTGCAGGGAGACACTGCAGAAGCAGCAAGGCCGGCTTACAGCAGATACGGCAGGAGGTTTAGACCTAGGCAACTGGTGGATTGAATTTTTGTTATATGGTAATGGTTTTTTTTATGCCATGCATCTCTGATTATGTTGTCCCATATTAGACGTTTGGGGGGGTGGGGGGGTTATGTGGCACATATGTTGGGTACATATTTTCCACAAATGTATTGCTGAATGTTTATTGTGTGCTTCACGTCTCGAGGGACAAAAGGACTGAGCCTGCAGGAGGTATCGAGGAGGTGTGAGATTTGTCCTTTGTCTCAGAGAGAGGCCCTGGAGGGATTTCCGGACCATCGAAGGCTGAGAGGCAATGGTGGAGGATCAAAGGGGTTACAGTGTGACTGTATGTTTGCTCAGACACCATGTGACTTGAGTTTCGATGTTCCGGAGTATAAGAGAGTGATGTGACTGTGATCTGTCTCTTTTCTTGCTTGGAGGTTGATAGAGAATGTGTTCTGATAATAAAACAACCTGAGAAATAAACCCAGCCTCATCACTGAACACAATCTCTACACTTTCCCCGTTCTATTATGCTGAGCACCACGCTAGAAGGCAGAAAGTACCATTTTTATATGGTCTTTGGTATGACCCGGCCGGGATTTGAATCCCTGCCTCCCGGGTGTGGGGCGGATGCTCTACCAACTGAGCCACCACTCCGGTATATGAGCCACCACTCCGCTATATGATAGCAGAGACGGCAGAATAATCTGTCTGGCTGTGTGGGGGTGGGACAGTAGTCCACCTGTCCCCCTCTAGTTTTAGTTGTTTGTGTGCATGGATAGGTCTTAATCATTCCGTTTTGTTATGACCAGAGTGCCAGCCTTGTCCACGCTCGGGCTACGTATAGCTTGCTGCCGGCTTTGACAGCTGTGGGTTATATTCTGGTTTCACCGGGCTCTTATTGTGAAGGCGCTCGGTGGGGCTTCCATCTGTCAAAGTCGGTCAGCTGTCTGTCATTACTGCTTGTTAGCGTTCGGCTTTATTAGGCGGGCGCTGGCGGCAGTTAGATTGCAGGAGTATCATCAGACATCGTCTAAACCTCGTCAGACATTCATCGTCCTCGTCATGTCATGTGGTTTGTGTGTATATTCTCGTGCTTATGCTTGCTCATGTCATGTCATGTTTTAGATCGTAAGTGGCTGGGGTTAGCCTTACGGTCCCATGCTCTATGTTTAGTGTATCTGGATCGTCGAAGTCCTGGGTGGCAACAGAACCCGAGTGCAGGCAAGTGCTCCCTCTTGTGTCTCTGTCCCCTGTTTTGGAGCATTTGTGCCTGCCTCTCAGGGAGGCGAGGGAGGGGCAGCCGCCTGCTGCGCCCGAGCTCGTCTTGCTGGGTTCTGTTGCTACCGGTGATACTGATCCCGGTTTTTCTGTCTCCTGTGAGCTTCTTTCCAGTGTCGCCAGCATGGAGCCAGTCGGAGTCGCTGAATTGGAGGTTCCGGGTTCAGGGGCGGAGGTCGCCAGCGGAGCTGCACCGACCCAGTCGGGGTCCGTTGTGGAGGCTGCTGTGGCCTAATCGGGGTCCACCACAGGTGCGGTTCTGGCCCAATCGGGGCCCGACATGGGTGCGCCCGAGGCCCAATCAGGGTCCATCGCGGGAGCTGCTTTGGCCCAATTGGGGTCCGGCGTGGGTGCGGTTCTGGCCCAATCGGGGTCCACCGCAGGTGCGGTTCTGGCCCAATCAGGGTCCAACGTGGGTGCGCCATAGGCTCAATCGGGGTCCACCGTGGGTGCAGCTGGGACCCAATCGGGGTCCAGCGGAGGTGCAGCGCCGGTGTGGTCCGCGGACGGTGGAGGAGCTGCAGACCCTTTGCCGTCGGACGCAGTACGGGTCCATCCTTGCCTTCCAGTCCCTCTTGTGAGTCATCGCCCCTGCGCATCATTGCTGGGGGCTGTGGGGGTCCCTTTTCGCTCGCCCCGGCTCTCCCATATTTTGTCTTTGCCAGGGAGGCCGCTGTGGGCTGTTTTCCCCGGTACTGGTGGCTGAAGGACGCGGGTCGGCCGCCTGAGGAACTGCTTCGCCGGTTCGGCGCTTCGGGTCGGCCACTCGATGTGTTATGTGTTTTGCTGGGCGACCTGGTTCGGCCACCAGAGGAGCGGACGTGCTGGGCCTTGGACTGTGGTGAGCCACCCGGTCATGTCTCGCCTCCCATGACCACCCGTCGGCCATTGGATGTAGGGAGACCACCTGAACTGTTCCTGTAGCGCCTGGTCTCCGCCGGTCAGCATAAACTGTAGGGGGGGGTAGTGGTCATTTTCTGGTGATGATCTGTCCCAGTAATTGTTCTGCTTTTTTTTTTTTGCTATCCTGTGTGTTTTTGTAATGGTTATTTGGGTATCTGTGGGTATTTGTGGTTATGTCCTGCAGTTGCCTTATTTTGTTCTGTGTGTAGTTAGGGGTGAGCCAGTAATTGTTCTGTTTTCTGTACATAGTTATTTTGAAAATTCACTTGAGCATTCACACAGGTGAGAAGCCATTTTCTTGTGAAACGTGGGCAAAGATTTAATTTTCTCTTGCTGTCCTGTGCTGTTTGCTGTAATTGTTATTTGGGCATTTAATCTGATTTGAGTATTTGGTATATTTTTTTGTCATTGTGCTGTGTTATTTTTTTCCCCTTGCCTGGTCTTGATTGTGTTCTTATTGTACTGATTCTGGGTTTGGTCTCTCTCTCCCTCCGGACCTGCCCCCAGCCGCCCACCCTGGAGGGGGTGGGGGGGGGCAGGGTGGTCTATGAGCGTTCTGGAAGCCCGCCCTCAGAGGGAGGGTACTGTTATGACCAGAGCGCCGGCCTTGTCCACGCTCGGGCTACGTATAGCTCGCTGCCGGCTTTGACAGCTGTGGGTTATATTCTGGTTTCACCGGGCTCTTATTGTGAAGGCGCTCGGTGGGGCTTCCGTCTGTCAAAGTCGGTCAGCTGTCTGTCATTACTGCTCGTTAGCGTTCGGCTTTATTAGGCGGGCGCTGACAGCAGTTAGATTGTAGGAGTATCGTCAGACATCGTCTAAACCTCGTCAGACATTCATCGTCCTCGTCATGTCAGGTTCGTGTGTATATTCTCATGCTTATGCTTGCTCATGCCATGTCATGTTTTAGATCGTAAGTGGCTGAGGTTAGCTTTACGGTCCCATGCTCTATGTTTAGTGTATCTTCGCCACAGTCTCTCATAGTCTTGTGTTACGTCTTGTGTCTTGTAATAAATCACCATCATTGCAAAACTCACCGGTGGACTCTTGGCATCTTATGGTGATCCACAAGGATCACCTCATGACACGTTTGTTATTAGTGTGTGATTCGGGCTATAAATTTGGGAGGATCTAAATGGTGTGTGTGTGTTTTGGACCTTTTTGATGGGTGGTGGTGGTGGTGGGGGGGTATGATGTTGTTCAATACTGGCCGATAAAAGGCCGATGCGGAAGAGGGACGGTCTCTTTTGATCTCACCTCTGCATAGACAGGCGCGCCTTTGTGGTATTGTGAGTTCTATAATAAAGTCGTGTTCTATTGCACCTCCGGCCTCATTATTGGTTCATGGTTATGGACATAACAGTGCTGTTCCAGCCAGAGTAAGTTTTATTCCAAATTTTATTACAATAATTTTTTTTCAGTTTCTAGTGTATTTTTTCTCTCATTACCTTTGTCTCAAATTGCTTTATCATTGTATGTTATTTTTCCTGTGTTTCTTTTGGATAAATCTTATATAAAATCCTATGTTATATTTTTAGAGTCTTCAGATGACGAGCCAGCTCCCGGCTCCAGCAATGGGACAGGGCAGAGAAGAAGCCGGATCCGACGCAGACAGGGTGGGCGTCATGCTCCTGCAGATCTTCCCCATAGCAGGCCACCTATTCCCAGGTATTAGCTTTGTCTCACATTGCTTTATCATTGTATATTACTTTTCCTGTGTTATATTTATTACTAGGTAACAATAGGTAACTATTTCTGTACTGCTGAACATTTTTTGTGGAAACACACCTTTCTTTTGAATAAATCTTATATAAAATCTTGTTATATTTTACTCTATGCAAAAGGAACACCCCCTGGATGTGTAGGGAGTGCAATGTGGGGCTGTGTATTCAGGTGGATAGGAACTGCTTTTTTACCTTTCATAGCACCTAAAAACACCTGGACATGATAACAATAAAATGCCTGTAAATTGGACACAGAGACATCAAGACAAACACAAATTTTGGACGACCCGAAAAGGACTAAGTGGAAGAAGATGAATGAATGAATGAATGTATAATCTGAACCAATCTGGCTCATATATATATATATATATATATATATATATATATATATATATATATATATATATATATATATATGTGTGTGTGTGTGTGTGTGTGAATCTGAAACTAAATTTCTTGGAGTAATAATTGATAATAAACTGTGTTGGAAGTTGCATATTAATTACATTAAAGGTAAAATATCTAAATCAATCGCAATACTACACAGAGCGAAATATTTGCTGAATCAACCCCATTATATACTTTGTATCATTCATTAATACTCCCATACATGACATATTGTACTGAAGTATGGGGAAATATATATAAAACAAACATATATCCAGTCTTTATGCTTCAGAAGAGAGCTATTAGAATAATAAACAAAGCTGCTTACAGGGAACCAACAAACCCACTTTTTCTTAAATTAAAAGCTCTCAAGTTGAAAGATCTGGTAGACTTTACAACTGCAGTAATAATGTTTAAAGTGAAGAATCTATCACTGCCCGCAAATATCCAAAAGTTGTCCCAAATAAGGGAGAAACAATATCATTTCAGAGGAACATGTATATTTCAAAAACCTTCATTGAGAACTACCACCAAGCAACACTGTGTTTCAGTGCAAGGAGTAAGATTATGGAACGATTCTGGACCTGAATTAAAATCATGTACAACGCTTGGACAATTTAAACAAAAACTAAAGGAAGAAATACTCCAAACATATATACAAGATGACATGTAAAATCACATAAGGATTGTCATATCCAGTCTGTGTTGCGTTGTTGCTTAGTTTTTTTTTTTGTCACATTTTGTCTTAGCTTTGTTCCGAATTGTAATCGCTCTCGTTTTGGTTTTCTTTTGAATTCTTGGATGGAATATGGGTGGGCAATATAAGCTGCGGCTTCAGCCATCACCCATTTCGGATAACTTATGTTGAACTGTATAATCAGAGGAGTTATTGTTAAATTGACCTTGTTGGATTTTTTCCCCCTTTGTTATATTATTCTGTTTCTTTTTTAATCTTTACTTTTAATCTATCCGAAAGATTCATTCATTCATTCGTTCATTCATAATAGGTTTATTTTCATTTCTGATACCCTAAATATTTTGTTCATGTACATTTTGTCATGAGCTGAGCACTGGGGGTTTCTGCTAGGCCCAATCTCATGGCCTTTCTCTATATTTGTATATTTGTTGTATTTTGTGTTCTTTGGTTTCTGTATATCTCGTATTGTTTTCTATTTTTCTCATCCCTTTGTCCTCTTGGCATTTCCTCCCACTGCTGAGGGTCCAGTTGTCTCCTCCCCGGCTCCACCTGTCATTGTGTCTGCAGGGGCGGCTCCTCCATGTTCCGCTGAGGGGTCCATTGCCACTGCAGCCACGGAGAGGACAGACTCTAGGCCAGCTAGAGCAGAAACTATCATGCCCCAGGAATACAGGCAAGCGCTTTTTCAGTCTCTTTTCCCTAAAAACGAATTGCCTTGCCTGATTCCTGGTGGTGAGGTTCAGCCACTGCAGTCCACTGAGCCCTCACAGTCCACTGCTGCAAATATTAATTCTTTACCAGCTACCTCTGTGTCTCCTCCTATATCCCCTGGATGTCCGACGGTCCTGGGATTGAGCCGCCGGATGATGGAGGAGCCTGTGGGCCTGGAGGACCAGGTTCCAGTCCTGCAGCCATGGTCTGGACAGAGGAAAAGCACTGCCTCCAACCTGAAGCCTGCGCTGACGATAGAGCGTCCCCTGGCTTCAGCAACACGGGATCCAGCACCACCGGTGAGCCAATCTCCTGCCGCCATGCCGGGCAAGCCATCTGCATGGATCACTTTGCTGAGGGGTTCTGGGACTGCACCTACCACCATGCCTGCTGCAGGGGCCACCGCAGCAGAGCCAGAGTTGGACCACCATAGGGCTGGGCCCGAGACATCGTCGCCTGGATCAACAGAGTCTTGGACGGCGGTGGAGCTTGAGCTCAGGCAAGTGCTCTCCTTTGTTTTTGTTGTTTCCATGTTGGAGAGGTCTTGTCTGGCTCTTGGTGGGGAGAGCCAAATGCAGCCATCAGCTGCACCTGAGCTCACCTCGCCGGGCTCCACTGCCGCCGGTGACCCTGACTGTGTGTCTCTGTCCCTCTTATCTGAGCCTTTCCTCAGGGTCACTGAGATTCATCCAACTTCGCCTGAGGTCTCTATGGGTTTGGGCTCGCTGCCTGAGGTCTTCGTGGGTCCAGCTCCTCCTGCCGAGGTCATCGCAGATGCTCCGTCCCAGCCCAGGGCTTCCGTGGGTGCTGCTCCGCCTTCAGCCGAGGTCATCATGGGTGCTCCATCCCAGCAAGGGGCCTCCATGGGTGCTGTTCCTCCTCCGGACGAGGTCTTCGTGAGTGCCCTGTTCCAGCCCGGGACCTCCGTGAGTGCAGCTCCTCCTCAGTCTGGGTCTCCATGGGTGTTGTTCCCCAGTCGAGGGCCTTAATCCAATGTGGTGTGCTGTGCTCCAGCTTGGGTCCACCGTGGGTGTTACGCTCCAGCCCAGGGGCCACCAAGGGTGCAGCTCTGACCCAGTCCAGGTCCACCAAGGGTGCAGCTTTGGCCAAGGCTGGGTCCACCGTTGGTGCGGCTCTGGCCCAGTCCAGGTCCACTGTGGGTGCAGCTCTGCTCCAGTCTGGATCAACCGCGGGTGCAGCCTCGCTCCAGTCAGGAGCCACCGTGGGTGCAGTCTCGGTCCAGTCCAGAGCCACTGCGGGTGCTGCTGTGCTTCAAGCTAGAGCCACATGGTCCCCTCTTCTTTGCCAGACGCCGTCATGGTCCCCTGTCCTCTGCCAGATGCCATCGGGGCTCCCTCTCCTCTGTCAGATGCCATCGGGGTTCTTTCTCCTCTGTCAGATGCCATCAGGGTTCCCTCTCCCCTGCCCGCGGCTGTCATGGTTCCCTCTCCTCTGCCCAAGGCCATCGTGGTTCCCTCTTCTCCGCCTGAGGCCGTGGGGGTTCCCTCTCCTCCAGCCTGACATCGTTGTGGTTTCCCCAACTCCTCTGTCCCCTTCTTTGTTGGGCTTCCCCGTGGGGCAGCCACCTCCTGGGCCACCCCTTCTATTTAGGTGACTAAAGAACTTGGGTCAACCGCCTGACAGACTGTGCCGCTGGGTTGGGTGGCCCATGTTCTCCAGCAGGCCACTTGATTCGTTCCATCATGCCATCTGCAAAGGTCTGGGACTTTAGCCAACCTCCTGAACTGTCTAGCTCTTTGGTCCAGGTGGCCTAAGTGCCTTGGTTCCGCGTAAGTGTGGGTCCTGAGTGGGGTTTTGTTTTGGTTCCTTCCTAGCCTGTTCCCCCCACCACCCACCCGGGGTTGTTTATTATTATACTCCTTTTTTGGGGGGAGGGTCTTTTTCTTTTTTGATGTTACTCTGGGTGTCTGGTATCCACCCCTTGAGAGCGGGGCTCTGTCATGAGCTGAGCACTGGGGGTTTCCGCAGGGCTCAGTCTCTTGGCCTTTCTCTATATTTGTATATTTGTTGTATTTTGTGTTCTTTGGTTTCTGCATATCTTGTGTTGTTTTTTTTATTTTTGTCATCCCTTTGTTTATGTCATCATAGTGTTGTTCCAAACTAATACCAGATAAAAGAGTATGTATATCTCAGTCCTTATTTTTTTTTAACATTTTATTCTTCATATCGTACTGTTGTGCTCTCTCTCCTGGGTGACAGCTGTCAGTGGCACTGACAGTGGGTTTTTGCTCCATTGTGGGCAGTGTCCCTGTCAGCTGTCAGTCCCATCTTCTCCCCTCTCATTGTTCCCAACTGACCCGAGTTTACAATCATTGTTTTCTCTTGCCTGCTCTGATATCCACACCTGTTATCATTTGTATTATGCCTTAATAAGACCCGCTGCTCCGTGTTTTCCTCACTGCAGTCTTCAACTTCCAAACGTAAGTTTGATGTCCTCATTTTCTCCTTTTTGTTACCGTGTTAGTCTCCCTGTAGCCTTATTGTGTTGTTGTGCACTTTGTACTTTATGTTTGTCATAAACCTCCTCTGTTTATGTTATGTTTATGTTATGTTATGTTTGTAATAAACTTCGTCTCTGCCCCGGAGGGGCATTCATTTCAAATGTTTATAAAGGGTAAACTGATGAAAATTCAAATCCGTTTTTTTTTTTTTTTTTTTTTTGTTACACTCTGTTTTAAGCATTTGCAACACATAATAATAATGACAAATACTTGGCAGATTTTGAAATTTACACCTCTCCTGAAAAAAGGAGCATAATATTTCACAAAAAATCCATTATATAACATGCTTTTTGACAAAAAAGGTAAAAAATTACCAGGCAAACTATTATAATTACAGGAGGACGAGGGTATGGTGATCAGCAGAAATGGATAATGGTACTGTTTTAATTAAGCTTACTCTTTTAGATTGGGGGAAGGCAGACTTAGTCCATTTGGGGCTCAAGGCAAAGACAGAAAAGGGGCCCTACTTTTTTTCTTTGTTCTACACTTTCTTTTCAGGCTTTATGGAAATCCTACCTGAAACTTATTGTCCTCAGAAGTCTTCAAATGATGATATTGTGGTGGCACAACGGGATGTCTTACTCTCACCCAGTGACTTTGGGCATAGGAGGAAGGGGTGAGAAACGGAAATGCGTGAGATGAAAGGAAAAGATGCAAACATAAGAGCCTGAGTGCCAGAGGGGAGAAATGATGTTAAGATGTGCCTTGACACCTGTGATTTCAGGTGTGAATGTATTGTGATGTTATGTGCTCTATTGTGATGTATGTACTCTTGGTGCCAAGGAAGCAAAGTGTAAGCTGTATTAAAGGTTCACTTTGGCACCCGGAGCTCAGTCTTGTTTGGATGATGGAGGAGTAAAGTCTAAATCTGCAAAGCTCGTGTCTCATCTCATCATTCCTCCACAATATCATTCAGGCATCAGGAATTACATCTGTAGAAAAACAAAGAAGATTAACAAATTGAATGTAACTCTTGTCATTTATAAAAAAAAAAAAAATTCACATGGAAGATCTGTTGTTTGTTCACACTTACCAGTCCTTCCAGGATTCTGTGATATTGCAATCGCACTAATTCACATGAAATCAGGCCATCGCCCTATCTTTTGAGCGACCTTGGAACTTTGTCCAATCACCGCAACTTTCCCGCAATTTTGGGCAATCCTCATCAACTTCCACCAATTTCACTAATCAAATTTGTCCTGAGTAGCACCCAAACACTCCGTCTAACCAATTAAATGCGTCGCTGCACCGTGCTCACTTCTGTGTTTACAGTGAATATTAACGGAACACATCAGCAAAAAATACAGTGTGCGATTTAAAAAAAAATGCTCACCTGCCAGTTTTCCTACACCATCCTGTCCTCCGTCTCCCCCGGCCCACCAGTGGACGTCTCCCCACGTCTCTGTCTTGACTGCATGTACGAAGTTTGTGTTGAAAAAAGTCTGCCTGCCTGAAAAGCACCCTGTTGTGGAAGCACACCTGATGAGTGATGACGTAAAACCACAAAAAACAAGCAACTCTTAACACTACAACCAGCACTGGAACATTTTATACGCTTTTAGAGGTAAAAGCATTACTACATCTTGTCAATGAGCTTTAAAGCTGTGAATCTCTGGTCTGGACACAGACCAACGTGCACCCCGGCAAACCCCCAAGGAGAGCCCCTCCTCCTGGTAAAGGAAAGATGAGTATGTGATGAGACAGGTGTGTGTCAAGACACAGCAGATAAACAGACAGGTAGGAGTCAGACACGGAAAGAGAATATTCAGTAATTTTTTTCAGAAAAACACAGACTTCAATAGGCAATACAAGCAACAGAATAAATTATTTCTTTTTTCTCGGCGCTCGATACCAAGTGGATAGGCATTGCTGTGGTTAGGAAGTTTTAAAATGAAGATGCTGCCAATAATTTCCAAATCTATACTCTTTAACATGCATTCAATGCAATTTAGCTGTTGTAATGGATAATTATTTTTTTCATCCTTTTTATTCAAGTTTGTAACACTCCTCTATTAAATAGGGACTATTACCAAAATAAAAACGGGGTTGAAATGATTTCACACTAGACAAGCTAATATGGATTTGTGGGTTATTACTGAAACTCCAGGTGAACAAAATATAATTGCACAACAAATAATTTCCTTATAACTAATCCACACCCAAACTGTTTAAACCAAACACACGTTCCATTTACAAAATACAGTCCCTTTTTTTATAACCCAAATCTCGGCGTTAACCTGTCCATGAGAAAGTCCAAATCTTCTCTGGCACCAAAAATAAAGAAAAAATGAAAAGTTCAAATAACGTCACTCAAAAAATAACAGGACATCACTGTTTTTCAGTCACACCAAAAAACCCTGAGCTCAGTCAAAGTGCAGTTGGAAAAATGAGGAGAAGACATGTAGGAACGCTTTCACTGACCTAAGGTCCCGTCGCCTCTCACTCCAGGCGAGCTGTGGATTCCCGCAAGACCCACCATCCTGGGCCAAACCAACTCCCCGTTCACCGGAGTGGATGCGCTGACACCCTCAGGTCCCTGGTAGCCGTCCTGCGGTCAGACGCTCCTATGGTTGCTCCAGTCCTCTCAGAAAGGCCTTTCCTTCTCTTGGCTCTCCTCTCTCCTCACCTCTGTGTGTCTTGCAGCGTCTTACGCCATCCTCTTATCCTGCTGCCAGCTGCTGGAAATCAGATGATTACCCATCACGTGACCAGCTGACATTGTGACAGATTGATTATTTTTTCAACATAAATATCTGCAACTCGATAGTGGAACTTAGCTATGACAGAGGCACAAACAATGAATGGCGTATTTAAATATTGCATCTTTTGCATCATTTCTTTTATTTTTTTTTCTCCTTGTCCTGTCAGGCAGCTTTATTTTAACCTCTTGCACTCCGAGATACCACGGGCGGTCATGTCTCTGCGTACTAGTGCGCCCTTGTGCGCACTTGTGCGTCCTAGTGTGCACTGAAAAAAAAAAAGCTGCATTTCCGTTCTTCCACTACAGACACAGCCGCGAACAGAAAGCCAAAGGAGTGCTTTGATTGGTTTAGATTTGATTGACCTCTCATTCGACTAATAAGAGCCTTGAATTGGGTTTCTGAAACCTTGAAGAACCAATGACTGAAAACCTAGCAAGAAGGACCCGCCTACCAACGGCTGCGAATACAGCGAGCCAATTGAAGCAGAGAAGTTCGACGATTGAAAACGTGCGTCCCGTGCGTAAAATCTGTTTTGTGTAAGCCGCTGTGTGTGACGGTAGCATTCGCCAGTGTTTTTTTTCTTACTACTGTTCTTATTTGTTTTGAAAAATCGTTCGCCAAAACCGCAATCATGGAAGCGCAAAACCGCAATAATGGAATCATGGTTTGACCGGGTCGCGTGACCAGAACCACGAGTCGTAACAAGCGGACCAGCGTCATGTTCGTCTGACAATGAGGAAGAGATGTTCGCCAGCGACACTGCTGTTGTGGACAGGTAAGTGTTATAAGCTAAATTATTCTTTATCCCTGAAAATTGTAATCAAAATAACTTTTGACCGATCGGTAAATTACGACTGTGCGTCATCACCACATGACGGACCGTGGCGCACGGACCGGAGAACGGTTCCCCCTCCCCCCCCGCCCCCCGCTACTCCTCTGTAGCAGATTGCAGATATATTGCAGATATTTTAGTACAACTGTGCGTAGTAGACCGCGGCGCACGGTCCCCGCGGTCCGTCAAGTGGCGATGGATGATGTCCGTCCTCTGTAGCGGGGGGTGGGGGGGTGGGAGTTGTTATCCTCTACATTACAGATATTTTAGTATAATTTTTATTGCACTGTAGGTTATTTTTTCTTGTAAAAAAAAAGCCACACATTTTTTACGTGGCATGCTTCTTTGTGTGTGGGGGCTTGTTTGTTCATTCATTCATTCATGAATGAATAAACACCCCCCCACACACACACACAGACACACAGCCTTGAGTGTCACCTTTCATTAAAGCCCAAGATCAAGCTTCTATATTGAATCATTCAAAAATTACAGACATTTTTCCAAACTGTGCCATTTGGCACAATTTGGCACAGTTCAAAAACGCCTGGGAACAACCTGACAAAAAAGCTGTGTAATATATTCATTTTTTGTGGTATTGTTACAAAATTTTGACCTCAGCTGGATAACACTTGGTTCTACATTTCTGTTGCATTTTCCAGCCCGGATCTGACAGCTGTGTGTTATTTGCAAGCATTTGTATCCAAAAAACACCCAGGCAAACTTTATTTTCTTCAAGTTCAGTATGTTTAGATGACTGTTACTCAGTGGCAGGAGCACTTAGAGAGATTATGACTGTTTTGCCAAAAAATTCAAAGTGTTTTCTTTTAAATGAGACCAAACCCATGAAGATGCTGCAAAGGGTTGAAGAACAGCTTCTGATTTACTTTGGGTACGTTATTTTTAGGCGTTTTTAGGGAAATTGACCAGAGTGCAAGGGGTTAATTATTTTACCCATGGAAGACCCGACAGGATGGGAAAGAGGGAAAGGAAGTGTGTGGAGGGGGAAAGAAAAGGGAGGGGAACAGACAAAAAGACAAACAAATCAACAACTAAAACAAACAAAAGACAAACTGCTTCTTCCACCGAAGATGTCTCAACACGAGTCTGGTTTCCACACCTGTTAAAGGAGAGACACTTGTGCGTGTACGTCTGTGTGCGTATATATGAGAGCGCACGCAAAATAAGTGTGTGCATGTGAGTGGTTTGTCAGGAAACATACAAAGAGGGGGGCCGGTTGCAGCAGCTCTCCCCCCGGGAACCCCGAGCAGGCAAGGCAGTGCCACCAACCACCACAGGGCACAAACGTCCGAGGTCAGCAAGCCCCAAGAAAGCAAGGCATCCGCCCCCGGAGGGACGATCAAGGGAGGCCAGGTCGCTAGGCGGCCGGCGCAGCGAACCCACACCCCCGGACCCGCCAGCCCCCTACCCCCCCAGCAGAGCCAACGCCCACCTCTGGGCCCCAGGCACCAGGAGGCCAGTGGCCTCACCCCCCAGGTCGGAGACCAGCCAGTGCCCCCCCGGCGCAAGCCCTCCCCCCCCCCCCCAGCGCCACCGCCGCACACCCCGGGGACTCCCATGCCCAAAGAAGTCCCCCCGCCCAGGGGAGCCCAGATTACCGAGAGGCACTACCCCCCTTAATCCAGTGCCTCCCGACTCACAGACACACCCCTCCCCACACCTTCACACCCACATGCTCCCATGCACACCCATATGCACTAACTCATTCTCACTCACCCAGACCAACCCATTCTCTCTCACTCCTGTACCCGCCCAAACTCACCCCTCATTCACCCTTGTTTCATAAGGCGGCTGCGAAGCAGATGCAGCAAGCCTGAACACGCACCAGCGCCCAGCAGCGGCTGGGGAGACTACTGGTGCAGGCCACAGAAGCAGACCCCCACCCCCGGCGCCCATCCGAGCAACTGATCAGCAGACCACCGCAGGCACCCCAAGATGCCACCCGACATGCAAAGCGCTGCACAAAACCAACCCACCATCATTTGATTTTTTGATTTGATTTTGTATACTTTATTGATCCCCAGAGGAGAAATTGAGGGCATCCACCTGGATGGATGAAGCAGCCACGGTATGGCGCTATCCCTTAACCATTCACACACACATTCACACCTAGGGCCACTTTAAAGTCTCCAATTAACCTAACCTGCATGTTTTTGGCCTGTGGGAGGAAACCGGAGAAATCCCGGAGTAAACCCACGCAGATACGGGGAGAACATGCAAACTCCACACAGAACACTGTTGGCCAGGGTGCTGGGATCGAACCAGGGATCCCATGGCCAAGGGTGAGTTGCTGTGCTGTCCCAGGGTCCCAGGGTCCCAGGCTCCCCACCGGGCCCCTACACCCCCAGCAGGGGTGGGGGAAGTGGTGGGTGTATGTCGGTTATATGATGTAATTGTGTGTAAATGTGCGGACTACCAAAGTGCAATTAAATTTGGGGGAATGGTGATTGGAGCAATGCTAGCCACTGCGATGGGCAGCGGGGCCCCCATCCCCCCAAGCCCTCAATGTCAAAAATACAATTAAAATTGAGGTGTGGGCAGCCCCACCGCGCAGCAAAGGTATGCCCTTGGCCAACACAGTGCGGCACACCCCCACCCCAAAGCCCTAAATGTATCCAAGAAGATGTGTATTCCACCCAGAGTCAGAGGGAGGGGGAGGGCGGGAAATAAACTGGGAGGGAGGCAGTCTAAAAGCGAGGTCGTCTCCCCCAGAAGCCAGCTTGCAAACTGGTTCATGAGGCAATCCACCACCCCCAAATCCCAACCCAGGGTGAGGGCCACCAGTGCGAGCAACCCAGGACCCACCAGCATCGCGCCCTGGTGCTCCAGCACCACAAACATGATGGGGCAGCCATACCCATTCCCACTCATCTTACACACACAAACATGGACAACAACAATAGTCACAATAGTGAACAATGGGCCGGACCCACACAGCACCCCACATGCCAAGCAACACCCCCGAGCACCCATGCAAGCCCACCGACCACCCACCCCAGACGCACACCAACAGTGGCAGGCCGCCCTGCAGCCACAACCACCCTGGAGCAGCCTGATGGAAACACGGCCACCAACCCATGCCAATGGCCCCCCCAACACACACCCGCCACCATTGACACCAGGGGCAATGCGACAAAGCGCTCCACCCCGCGACACAACAGCAGGGCGGCCAGGACAAGCAGGTCCCGAAACACCAACCCCCATGCCACTAGAAGGACTGCCCCACCCCCGCCACCCAACAAAGTACTCCTACCCATACACACATCCTCCACCCCAGTCATCCACCCACAGAACTGCACCCATACACACACGTACCCCCATCCACCATCACACATGCCCACCTACACCCACACGCAGCCCCACCTGCCCACTCACAACACACACACCCACTTCTGCACCCGCTCATACACAAGCCCCCACTCACACCCACTCTCTGTCACACACACACACACACACACACACACCAGTGAGGGGAGGGCGACCCAGGATGCAGGCACCTGCCTCAGGG
The DNA here is from genome assembly GCA_020510985.1 of Pholidichthys leucotaenia. Lineage (NCBI taxonomy): Eukaryota > Metazoa > Chordata > Actinopteri > Cichliformes > Pholidichthyidae > Pholidichthys > Pholidichthys leucotaenia. The sequence continues at coordinate 297,284,497 of CM035839.1, read as the reverse complement.
TGCCGCCAGGGCCCCAGAGAGAACACAACCCTGCCATGCAAGGACACACCGGGGCCAACCCACACCACCGGCAAACACCCGACCCCGGCCCAGGGGGGGAACGCCCCCCCCCCCAAAACCAGGGGCCCAGGGCCAGACCCAGACCCTGCCAGGAGGCGAGGCCAGCCAGCCGGGGGCCACAGCCCACCCCGCAGCCCCCCCCCCCCCCCGGGCCAGACACACGGCCACCCCAGAACAGGCCCCCCGGACACCCACGGTCGGGGTGCAGCCCACCACCAGAGGCGCCAAGGAGAGCAAGCCACCGCACGCCACCCCTCAGGTTATAGAATTAATAAGCGGGGACCAGAGAGAACTGAATTCTGCCAATTGATTATATGAGGAAGCTGACATTCTCTCCAGGCTAATACGTATAATCTAATAGTAAGTTATTATAATAAGTCATGCATAAGTTATTTCTTGATTTCCATATCATGAGGATAGTTTTCTTTGTGATGCATAAGGCGGTGAGAACCATGTGTGATATCCTTGCATCAATATTTACTTCCCTTAAATCACCTAATATGCAAAGTGTGCGTGAGGATGGGACACTATACCCAAGCCATGCCGACAAGTCCTTACATGTCTTCTGCCAGAACCTTTGAACCGGTGCACAGGACCACATAGCATGCATATAGCTATCCGGGACATTGCTGGTGCAGTGAGAGCAGATATTTGTGTGACTTGGGCACCTTTTGAATTTTTTCAACTTTATTTATATAGCACCTTTTCTGCAACTGTAGGGGAAACCCCCACAGTTGCAGAAAAACCCCAGCAATCAGGTGATCCCCTGTGAGCATCCTTTGTCCTGTGTAATGAATTCTATGTAGAACTTTATACTATATAAGTTGTAAGTTAGAGTTTTTAGTCATCTTAAAAGTGTTTGAACATACAGTATTTGTGTCCAGAAACTTTCCTCCTTATTGACTGATAGGTCTGTCTCCCGTTTTGATATCGGAAGAGATACGGACTCATTCAGTTTTGATAATAGTCCATGTATTTTCGATATCAATTTAGGGGAACGAAGATTTAGAAACTCTGCCACCTCAACCCTTTAACTGCCAAATTCGCCATATGGCACCTGGGGAAACGCAAGGCAACTCAAGCCCCCCCCCCAGTGGTCAAGAGTGGTAAAAAATGTTATCAGTAAAATACTTCAGATTTCCAAGGCTATAACTTGAAAGTTACAAGAGATAATGGCTTACTGCCAATTAGAAAGATGTAGAATATGATCCAAAGTTTCAGATAGGAATAAATTTATGCATCTAATTTGCATAATGTCACGGCAGCTATATAAATTACATAACTCAGTCAAAAATGGACTTTGGACATGTTTACATCAAGAATGGTCCGGGGGGGGGGGGGTTACGCCGATTTGTCTACAGGGGTATGTTTTTATCTAATCTTCAAAGTATATGAACCAGAAAATCAATAAAATGTCAAAAAAAAACCCAAAACATTTCTCTCTTACCTGTTACCGGGAGGGGGGGGCTCACCCGCCCACGTGACCGGTCCGTTTTCGTCCATTGTAGCCAATGTTTGTGTGTTTGCTCAGCCATTTACACCGTGTACCACATCTACAAACTCTTATGATTACCCCACGTGAATTTTGTTTGTATTATGTGGCTATTTTTTCTGTTTGGTGCATTATTCCTGTGGGAATCCATGCCGCCTGTGGGTGCCGCCATCTTGGGAATGGGAGCTCAGTTTTTTGTTACATCAACCTCGATGTAACACGTTTACTTAGTAATTTACACCCATGTACCACATCTACAAACTCTTATGACTATCCCACATGAATTTCGTTTGTATTATGTGGCTATTTTTCCCGTTTCATGCAGTTTCCGTCATCATCGCTGTCGCGACGACCAAACACAGTGGTATCCACATTGGTGTGTGAGCTCAAAGTGGAAAAAGGAAGAAGAATAATGAGGATTTCTCCTTCTTTGCTATATTCCATGTCAGCCATGATTCCTTCGGCGCGTGTATGCCACCTTCAAAACTGTCAGATCAATAGAGATTAGTACAAATTCTCAGTATAGCTGGGGGACGTCAATAAGTTGACATGTGCAGTTGCTGCGCTGTGCCACTGGGGGCGCGCGACCCGTCCATTTAATCTGGGCAGTTAAAGGGTTAACTGGTACCTCTAAATCTGTTTGATTAAGATTGAATCTTGCTTTTATTATGGATTTAAGCTGTTGGTATTCAAAACACTTTTTATCACTGATGTCGTACTGTTACACTAGTTCCTGAAATTGCATAAAATTTCCACCTTGAATAAAGCGCTTTGAGTGCTCTTTGTGACTAGAAAAGTGCTATATAAGTGCAGGTTAGTTAGTTAGTAGTTAGTAAGATGCTTTAAGTTATTTATTTATAATTATTTATTTATTTATAATTATTTATTATTTTTTAGTTATTTATTATAATTATTATTTATATTTATTTATATTTATGGAATTGCAGTTTGCAGACGATAATGCCACACCAGCTCAGACTGTTGATGACCTCCAGAGGATAGCTACCATTTATAATGACTCTTATGAGCATTTTGGAATTAAAGTTTACACTGACAAAACCAAAATCCTCAACCAACCAGCACCTGGTCAAACTTCCTCAAGGACCAACCTTAAGATTAATGGAAATCCTGTCGATGAAGTGGAGCATTTCTCTTACCTTGGTAGCATCCTCTCAAAAATACCACTTGTGCAAAGGACATCGAAACCGCATAAAAGCTGCACACTCTGCATATGGACGCCTTTGTCATCGAGTCTTCAATAATCATGCGATAACCATCCGCACCAAAATCATAGTTTTTTTGGGCTGTTGTTCTTTCCACCCTTCTTTACACCTGTGAAGCCTGGACCTTGTATCGTTGCGATATCAAGCGCCTTGAGAACTTCCAACAGAGAAAGCTCAGACAAATACTTGGCACTCGTTGGGAGGATCGACTTTCAAACAATAAGATTCTCAAGCGTGCTCTGCTGCCTAGTGTGGAAGCTTCTTGCAGCACCGCCTTTGATGGACAGGACATGTTGTACGGATGGACCCCACCAGACTACCACGAATCATGCTCCAGGGGGAGCTTGAGACAGGAAAAAGACCACATGGCAGGCCAAAACTGTGCTACAAGGACCAGCTAAAATGTTACCTGAAGCAAGCCAACTTAGACAAAAGATCTTGGCAACAACTTGCCACCGACAGACCAGCATGGAGAAGAAGAACTTGGGAAGGCACAGACTCATTTGAGAGGCTAAGAAAACAACAGGATGATGATAAACACAAACGAAGACAAGAAAAACAAAACCAACCACGTCCCCCACCCACAATAAAATGTGACTTCTGCCCACGACAGTTCTATCATAGGCTGGGCCTTCAGAGCCACATCCGCCATCGACATTGATCACAGATGGCAACGTCCTGAAAACTAAGACGAAACCAATGCTCGGACACGAGCTGGAGCTGACAACAATGAAGTTATTTATTCCCTTCTCTTTCCATAGTGGAAAATTTAATGTCCTCTTTTGTTGCAAGATATCAGGATTATTCTAAATGGGCATGAGTTTACAGGGGACAAGTAAAGACCCCGTTATTTTTAAAAATTTCCACCAAGCCGTCAGAGAGGAGCTGATATTAATGCTTTTAAAACAGTCATGACGTTTAATACAGGGACTTATAAAGGTAAGTCAGAGATATTTAGCAACCCACAGAGAGCCTGTTCAGCATCTAACCATGGGTTTCCTAGTGGGGTTGATTTTGTCCATTTTGAAACAAACTGCAGTCTATTGGCTCAAAAGTAATAAAAAAAATTGGTAGATCTAAGCCTCTGCACTCTTTCGCTTTTTGAAGAGTTTTTAAACTAATCCGTGATGGTTTATCCTTCCATAAAAATTTACTTATACTTGAGTCTAGATACTTAAATCAGGCCATTGATGGTTGGGTAGGGATCATTGAGGACAAATAGTTGATTTTAGGAAGGACCATCATTTTAACAGTTGTGACTCTTCTCATTAGTGATATAGGTAGGGTCCTCCAGCACGTAAGGTCATCTGGTATTGTTTTTAAAAGGAGAATGTGATTTAGTCGCAATAAGCGGTGGTGGAATGGTTAGCACTGCGGCAGCACAGCAACTCACCCTTGGCCGGGGGATCCTGGGTTCGATCCCAGCCCCCGACCAACAGTGATCTGTGTGGAGTTTGCATGTTCTCCCAGTGTCTGCGTGGGTTTACTCCGGGATTTCTCCGGTTTCCTCCCACACGCCAAAAACATGCAAGTTAGGTTAATTGGCATCAAACTGGGGATTCTAAACTGTCCTTAGGTATGACTGTGAGAGTGAATGGTTGTCTGTCTCTGTGTTGGCCCTGCGATGGACTAGCGATCTGTCCAGGGTGTGCTTTGCCTCTTGCCCAAAGGTGCTTGGATAGGCTCCAGCCACCCCCCCCCCCCACCACCACGACCCGAAAAAGGATTAAGCGGAAGAAGATGGATGGATGGAACTCTGAAAGATTGGGGGAAATATCTATTCCTATATATTTAATATTACCTGATTGTATTGGAATAGTAGATGTATTTGAGAAATTACAATTTATAGGTAGGACTATTGATTTACCCCAGTTAATAGAGTATTCTGATAATAACGAAAATTTGTCAATGAGCGCCACTGTCTGAAGAAGAGATCTTTGTGAGTGCTCAAGGAAAATCAATACATCATCAGCATAAAGATTTATCTTGTGTTCTTTTTCTCCAGTTTGGATAACTCTGATATCAACATTTTGTTGTATGCTTGCTGCTAATGGTTCAATAAAGATGGTAAAAAGTGAGGGAGAGAGTGGACGACCCTGCCTAGTACCTCTCTTGAGATTAAAACTTTGGGAAGTCTGATCATTTGTTTGGACAGACCCAGCTGGACAGCTATATAGTGTTTTAATCCAGTTTATGAAAGATGAAGTAAACCCGAACTTGTTTAACACTATAAAAGGAAATTTCCAGTTAACATGGTCAAAGGCTTTCTCTGCATCCAGGGACAAGATTGTAGCTTCTAAGTTATTAATCTTGCAGTGGTCTATTAAATTAAATAGCCTGCGTGCACTATTAGCAGAGTGCCTGCTCTTGATGAAACCTGTTTGATCTGGGTGTATAATAAACAGAATTATCCTTTCCAGTCTTTTGGCCAGAGCTTTGCAAATTATTTTAAGATCGACATTCATAAGTGAGATGGAACGGTAGCTGGATGGAAGGAGCAGGATAATACTAGCCAAATTCAAATTTGGAGGGACTACATTATCTTCTTTAATATGGTTCACCATTTTAAAGAAAGTAGGTGCCATCACAGGCCAAAATTCTTTATAAAATTCTACTGGAAAAAGATCTGGTCCCGGAGCTTTGTTGTTTGGGATGTGATTCTACGACACGGTGGTGGCATCAGCCATCACTTTTGGAGTGGTCTGCTGGGGCAGTGGCATTACAGCAGCCGATAGGAAGAGACTGAACAAACTGATCAAGAAAGCTAGCTCTGTCCTGGGGCAACGCTTTGACCCAGTGGAGGAGATGGGAGAGAGAAGGATGGTGGCTAAACTGTCATCTCTGCTGGAGTCCGAGTTCCACCCTATGCAGGACATACTGAATGCACTGAGGAGCTCATTTAGCAGCAGACTACATCATCCTAGGTGCACAACCGAGAGGTTTCGTAGGTCCTTCCTACCTACGCCTGTCAGACTGTACAACCTAAGCAGGGCTGCTCGCAGAGATAGCAAAAAGACGTGACAGCCTAATAGTATTGAATGCAAAAGACGCAATAGACTTACACAATGGTCCCCTCCGGTATACAACTAGGAAAATACCGGTCGCTACGGAGGGCGACAATATGTATGGGTACATAATCATACCATGTAGGATAACCAAGTAGACGGTTATGCTGTTTCATTCCATCTAGCTACAATGCTCCGCACTGTGTGTTTATATATTTATATATTTATATGTACATATGTATACTCGCTGCTCTTGTTGTTTTTTTTTTGTTGTCTTCTGATTGTTGCTCTGAGTGTTGCTATCCCTGTGCTGTTGCAATCCTGGAATCTCCCCATTGTGGGACTAATAAAGGCTTATCTTATCTTAAGTGCCTCCTGGAGTTCAGACACCAGAAGAGGTGCATCCAGAGCTGCAATCTGTTCATTATTTAATCGTGGTAAGTTAATATCGTCCAAAAATTTATTTATCTCTGAGTCAGATGGGTTAATATGAGATGAGTAGGGGTTTTCATAAAACTTTCTGAATGAGTTATTTATTTATTCAGGCTCATGGGTAATATTTCCAGTCATATCCTTAATAGAGTGGATAGTTGTTTGTTCTTTATTCAATCTAAGCTGATTCGCAAGATATCGCCCCGATTTATTACTGTGTTCAAACTTCTCAAGACGCAGTCTTTGTATTAAAAACTGTGCTCTTTTGTTTGTAATTTCTTTTAATTCCAGCTTTAATTTTCTCAGATTGTTAAGTGTCTGTTCTTGTGGAGAAACGGCACAGGTCGTCTTCAGTGATTTAATTTTCTGTTCTAACTCCATTACCAGTGCTTTTTCTTTTTTATTCTTATTAGTATCCATAGGCGCTTAACCTGAGGACAATATACTCGGCTATGTATTACCATAAATATAGATGTATAAGATTATAACCTGAAAACAATGGTCTTAATTTATCTAACAGAAAAAATGGTCTTACACCAATTCAATGTAATGTTTAGTATTCATAAATCTGAATGTGATCATGCTGCTTAAATCTCATGACAGATCTGTTAGACTCCATGCAGTGCAGAATTATTTGATCATATCAGGTTATATCGAGCAGTGCATCCTTATATTGAGGTTATATTGAGCAACATATCCTCAGGTTATATTGAGCAGTGATCAGTTTGCCTTGTGTTAGATTTAGATGAGTGTTTAAACAATTTATTCTAAAGATTAAAGAGGCAGCTTTTAGTAGTTATAAATGAACCATATGCATTTATGTCACTGCAGCCAAAACAGCGGATTTAAGCAGAAAATCTAAAATCTAATTGATCAGATGCAGAAACTTGAATTACATGTTTAGTTTCTGAAATTTTAAGTATTTTTCACACAGTTGTGATTGGGCTCAGTGCTTTTAAAGAATGTTTTCATCTTTTTTTTTTGTGCAGCAGAATGCAGAGTCACCATATCCAGTGTCAGTAACTGTTTTAAATTAATTCTACAAAGATAAATTGTGGTAAATTTGCCTATTTAAAGATATTTTTTTTTGACTAAGTCTGGTGTTATTGCTGCATACTTAAAAAAAATTAAATTTACGAGAAAAAAACATGTTTGGTTGTACTTTTGAGTTACTTTTCATTTCACTGGTTTAAAAACCTGTCTGAAATGTTTATGCTGTAATGACTTGTGTAATCACTGTGAAACTGATGCTGACATTGTTTTTTTCTGCTCTGGCTTAGCAAATATTTAATTTGTTACCATTTAGTGCTTTTTCTTTATGTGATTGATATGATTATATTGGAGGTTTCATGTGGATAGTTTGTATTGTATTTTCCTCTGACTAACACATTTAACCCTTAGATGCATGACCAACCAATTCCAATTTCCATGAGTGTGGTCAAAATGACCCCAACTAGAATATGTGTGTTTTATGCTGTAAACTTAAGAAATTTCTTTCATTTTGGTTAAAGATGATTATTTTTTATTATATTTTGGGTTATTATTATTATTATTATTATTATTATTATTATTTTAAATTATATTTTGGTCAACAAAAGAAGGGGACAGCTTGGGGTCATTTTTGACCCCACATATGGAAAAGTGTGGTGCTGATACAAAAAATGCAATTAAAAAATATAACAATTAGATACAAATCCAAATGACCTCATGTCAAAGACAACCTATTTGAGGAATACATGGAAGATTAAATGATAAAAAATTAAAATTACAAAGATACTGCAAAAAAACAACAACCGCTGGGGTAATTGTTACCCCTCTTATGTATCTAAGGGTTAACAGAGAAACAAAAGTGAAGGGGGAAATTTGTAAGAAAAATGCTGCAAATTACAAATAAAAAAGTTACAAATTAATGAAGGAAATCTGCAAATCCATTGCCCAAACTTTGCAAGTTTGATCTTTGATGATGTCATAGCAAGTGCATGATGTCATAGAGAGTGCTATGATCATGAGTCATGCCTGCGTTTGATCTTTGAAGATGTCCTATGATCTTTGATGATGGCATAGCAATGAGGTACTGCTTCAAATGGGTGTAAGATTTCCAGATTTACACACAAACTGACAGAGATTTGTTGAATTTATTGAGTGATATTTTTTTAAGATTTCCAGATTTATTGCTTGGAATGGATGTGGTTTAAAGAGCTGTGTCCTATTGTGTATATGACGGCATGGTCCTTTTGTCTATATGACGGCATCGTGAGTCCTGATGTTCACTGTATATGCCATCATAAAGACATCAAGGACAGCATCATATTATACGCTGTCAGGCAGACATCACTGTATATGACATCATAAAGACATGAAGGCAGGCTTGATGTTCTATGATGCAGACATCATAGGGACATCACAGGCCATCCTATGATGTCCTATGATCGTGACACACAGACAGACAGACAGACAGACAGACAGACACACACACACACACACACACACACACACACACACACACACACAGATTTCATGAATTTATAGAGTGATGATTATAGAGTGATATGAATAGCAAGAGATTATTTTACCTCGCATGACCGCTTTTGCTGCTTTCCAAAGAACACATGGGGATATTTCTGGCACATCATTATATTCCAGATATGATTCCCACTCTTAATTAAAGTAGTTAATAAAGTCTATGTCTTTTAGTAATGATATATTAAATTTCCAGCTCTTAGTTTCCCTTGTAGCTTTCCTATTTACTAGTGTAAGAGATACTGGATGGTGATTGCTGACTGCTTGATTTGAACATATTTCAGTGTCTGTGATGTCCCTCACAATAGAGTTACTGGCTAAAAAGAAATCTAGACGTGAATGTGAACTATGAACTGATGAAAAAAAGTGTATTGCTGAAGAGTTGGGTGAAGAGAATGCCATTCATCACAAAGACCAAAATCATTCATGTATTGTTTGAGAGTGTCAGTAGCCTGCCATTTTTGGTAATTCTCCGATGCACTGAGTATGTCGATTGCAGGATTTATTACCAGGTTGAAGTCTCTTCCTATTGTGAGTGTAGTGTCCAAGTGCTCAGACAGAGAAGTGAAAAAAGTGTGAAAATAGGATGGGTCATCAACATTTGGGCCATAAACGCTTGTAATACATAGATCCAAATTTTGAACTGAGATTTTTAGTATTATAAATCTACCTTCCGGATCTGTTATGGTTATTATTCACAACAAAGCATATTCTTCTGTTTACCAGTATAGCTACCCCCTTTGTTTAGAATTAAAGCAGGATGAGTACATCTGGAGGAATTCTGGGGAGGTGAGCACATCTACAGACAACTTAGAAACATGTGTCTCCTGGAAAAAGACAAAGTCTGCCTGTAGATCCTTCAGTCAATTAAAAACCTTTAGCCTCTTCTCCCTGGTACCAATTCCACTTATATTCCACGTGAAAAACTTAAATGTGGACATGTTTTCACTAATTGGTTATGTGCTAAAGGCTAACTAAATGTGCCTATGTGATTATATGTCCGTAATGTATGCATATGTGTGTATATACTGTATATGTTGTGTGTAACATATACACCTACACATAAGGGCCTTTTCCACTAGCACGCTTTAGCGCGACACGGGACGGCTCAGCATGCTTTGTACGCTTTTCCACAAGCCCCAACACGGTTTAACAGCCGCAATTCTCAGCCCCGCTGAAGGGCAGGGTACAGCAGTGCTGAGCTGTGCCGTGTTGTGACGTTAACAGACTGGTCGCCGCTGATTGGTCAGGTCGTAACCGGCGCTGATTGGTCAGGTTGGAACCCCCCCTCTCCTCCTCCTCATCTACCAAATCTTCACGACCTTCTCAATAAAGTTTTTGAAAAAAAAAAAAAAAAAGAATCTTCACGACCGCCTTTACTCAGCACGCAACCACTGTTGGCGGTTCCTTTCAGTGTATTGCTGTGCTATTTTCATTTATTCTCTATCAAAAATGGCTTCGCGTAATAAGGGTGTTCCATGGACCAGTAAGGAGCTGCAGTGTCTGTTCACTGCATTGTCAGACGAACGTATGCAGCGCGAGTTAGACGGAGCTACCCGGAATGAAAAAATATACCGGGAGGTCTCGACATCGGAGTCCTTTAACGGTGAGTTTTAATTTTTTTTTATTGTGCGTTTTTTCGCAAATATATTTGGTAAGACGCTCAGTTTATTTATGCAATAAAAAAGCTGTTCATTTGTGGATGATGATCGCTGCTTAATTGCAGCACACTGCGGACTCAAGCTTTTATTTTAATTATTCATGTGAACAATACGCTGAAATAAGCTTATGTATTCTTGTTAAAAACTATTGTGCTGTATTTTATTGTGTGCATTTTCCTTGTAGAATCATCCCACGCGTCCGCCGCGACAGCCCGTCCGGATTATTCAACCGAGCCATCCTGACCCACAGCTGGCAGAGACGCTTCATTCAGCCGAGTCGTGACCCAGTTTGGGAAGCTGGTGTAGACACTCAGTGGTCGGCGTGTATAAAATGTCGATTAACCTTCATGTTGTGTTGCAAAGTTTTTTTTTTCTTTTAATATTTTGTATATAATAAAATGGAATTGTTTTGGAAAGTGTGGTTTGTCTGTTATAACACTGAATTATAAAACAGTATAATTTCATAGAAATTCCATTGCCTAATCTGATCAAAATGATACTGATCTTCCTGTCAGGGTCAACCATTGTAAAGGTAATGTAATTTTTAACTAGACCAAAAAACAAATGTTTTTGTAAGCTTGCTGTTCTTTTTATTGAAATATCATAAAAAATTAGCCCCACATGATCCAGTTCTAAACATTGGGTACATTTTTTATGTTAACTTATAAGAAGTTGCACAGTTGGACTTTAAAATGCAGCAGGAGAGACTGATCAAGCTTACAAGTCAATGTAAAAAAGTAAGTATATGTAAATTGAATGTTCTATCGGCATTCCAAATTCAGAGAATTACAATACTTTAGAAGGAGTGTAGCATCATCTAAACGGAAAATAATAATACTGTTGTTCCAAACGTTGACCTGAAGGTGAAAAACATGAATTTTTTTTAATTCAGTACATCCAAAATGCCCTAGGATGTAAAAAAAAATTATTTGGTGTAGGCCAGTGTGCCACAGTCTCATTATTTAATACGAATAAAAACAAGTTTCAGCTCTTTATTTCTAGGTCATTTGGCAGTTAATTCAAAACAAAAGTGACTTGTGTTGTTGCAGCTTAATTATGAGATAAAATTAATTGTGAGATAAATCCACAGAGCGAGCAAGGCAATAATCCTTGAATCCTTTTTTGTCTCGTGTAAATAAGGACTCAGTGGGTGCGTAAGTCACGGGAGTGTGGCCCCGCCTCGCTCAGAATCTGCTGCTGCCCCGCTTCTAAAACCTCCTAACAAACCATCACAGCACAAGCACAACACCAATGGAGACAGAAGCATTCCAAGCCGTACTGAAGTGAACCGAGCCGTACCGAGGTGTGCTGGGCTAGTGGAAAACAGGCAATATATGATTGGGTGTGCGCGCATGATGTCTCTGTTCCATTTGCCTGCAATTGCAAGCAAATGGGGTGCATGTACTTAAAGTTATTTTCTAGTAACCTGAAGTATGAGAGAAAACAGACATGAAGGTTATTAAGTGGTGAAAAAATGCAGATAATATTCAACAACAACCTAACAACTTCAACAAAATTAACTACAACAGACAAACAAACAACAACCTCAGGAACAAAGAAAAAAACATTTTGACAAATGTTAACAAATTAAATTGAGATGAGTAAGAGACCCATGAACAATCACACTCTTTTTCCACCTGTAGCTAAAAAAAACAAACAAAATAGGCTCTAGAATAACCAGGGGGTTATAGTTTCATCCATAAACAGCTTGCCATCTATATACAATCTATCCACAGAAACAATAGCTCGTTTACCTTCTTGGATGTTTTCTTTCCTAATGAGAAAAAGTTTCTTTCTTCTTTCCAAGCTCTTTTGTGGAAATTGATCATTTAGACCATAACTGGTGTTTATAAGCTGCCTGCCCTGCCTCTGTACCAAAATTTTTTTGCTTGAAATGCTCAAATTTGACAACAATAGGTCTAGGACGTTTATTCTGGGAATTTTTTTGCCCAATTCGGTGGACTCAGTGGAAGGTAATTGAATGTTTAATTTCGGGGGATAGTTTCAGTTGTGTTGACATAAATTCATGCACCAGCTGTTCTGGATTTTCATTATTTTTTTCAATGATTCCAGAAAAAAACAAGGTTATCTCTCATGCTGCAAGACTGCAAATTGAGAACTGTTTCCTTCATTTTTCGGTTTTCTCTCACAACGCCAAACCGAATGGTTAGTGTGTTTACTGACTTTTTTAGGCTATTATTCTCCTCAACAAGAGAGACAAGCTGTGTTTGACTGAACTCAAGACTCTCACACAAGCCCTGGAATTCTTTATGAAGCACCTCGACCAGCGCCAGTCTACCATCCATGCTGGTATGTTTATTCTTAATAGAGAAAAGGATGTCACAAACCTCAGTGCCCTCCCGTGATTTCTCGGGCGTTATTTTTGGCGAGTCTGTGGGTCTTGGTCGTTTAGACTGAGAAGCAGGAACGGGACACACACTCCCCTGCTCCATGACACAGCAATGGTAATAAAACTCGTTGATATACTGTAATTCTGTAGTTCCTCCAGCTCCGTACAAAAAAAAAAGAAAGATATACACAGTCAGTTAATGGATTAATTACAAAAAGAGAAAAAAAAAACTACCTGTGGAAAAGTTTGTTTAAGCTCAGTCGACAGGAGTCGCCATTTTGGATTATTGCGCAACAGTCTCGGAACGTCTCGAGATCACAGCATCGGCCTCCTCACAAGCCAAGCTTCTTTAGCATCAATAGATGTTTTCAGGCATCTTATCATTTCTGATAACTAGGCTCACCCTTTATGTATTTACCATTTTCTCCATAAAAGGGGCGATGCAATAAAATATGTGGCAGTGCTACAAGTTCTCAGCAAGAGTAGCCTACAGTGTTGGTCATTTTTATGACAAATTTATGAGTAGCTACTTCATTCTCAATTAACTGTGTCAAAGTCTGCATTTGCTGTTGCACAAAAGAGTTTCTTCTGTATAGCAGAAGGTTCTGCTTAATTTACAGATCACTGTTTAATAGGAATTTTTTGACAATCCTGTGCTTTTCTTGTGGTGTCATAGAATATCATTGCAGCAAACTATGGAAAAAGGCATCTGCTTTAAAATTAGGAATTCTTCCCACAACTTTTAGTGCAAAAAAACTCTCAAAACTATATTTAATCTCATGTAATGTCATCTGCTGAGGCTGCAGGTAACCTATGCATGCCTGGGGAGCACAGTTGTTCATATTTAAATTTAACAATGTGAGCCTTGGCCTTTGCAAATGTTGCATTTATAAAAAACAGTAAAAACATTTTGTTGTTTACCTGTACTATCATCAACTGGCGTCGCTGCTGCCTCTTCATTAACAATAAGTGCTCCTCATTAGCATCATGTGTGCTCTGCTTGTACAAGCAGCAATGCTGTCTAGCTGCTCTTGGGGAGGGTTATGTTATGTCCTGAAACCCGGAATGACCAATGGAGAATGATGCTGACTCAGAATATGAACTTTATTATACAAACTGTTTTTGTTACAGAACTGGCTTACTGTTGGGGCCGAACGCTATATAGTCAGGAGCTGAGAGGGAAATAAGATGGCCGACTCGCTCCTTATATCGGTTTGGCATAACGATGTCACCACACGGCTGGGTCATCACGCCAGTGCCAGTTAACCCTGTGGTTTTCTATACCACATTCACCCACCTCCCTTGGAAAAATCAGAACAGCTTGCAAAACCGAATCTACCCTGCCCAATTTGATATCACAAAACTAGCTTGTGCTATCAGGTAGACCACCGCATAGCCTAGCACGGCTGAGTGGGTTATTCTGCCACTATCCATAGGCAGCTGTAGCTAAACAGTCTTCTTTCTTTCTTCTTTTCTTCCATGAGGAAGGCAATCCTGTTGGATGGGCTTTGTAGTGAGCCCGTGGCGGACGCGCCCCTGGGGATGCGGGGGCCCAGGGACCGGGATTGTCTCTTACAAAACTCCAGTCCAGGCCCCACACTGTGCAAGCCAACTCCCGCAAAGCCTCGTTATCCAGAGTTGTCACTCTAACTCGACGGAGATGGTTGGCATGCCGCACCAAACCATTTGCCAGCTGGAATGTCGCTGGGCCCAGCTGCGCAATGATCTTGATGGGTGCCAGTGGTGATGGGGGCTGTGCTGGAGCTGACTGTGGGTCCGGTCATTCGGTTCTACGGACCCGAAGCCAGTCCATCACTGCAAGCAGCATCTTGTTTGGCTGCACATGTCATTGTAGTCATGGTGATGTAGTTTTCACGTCTGTTGTGGGGCGTCCGTCAGGTTGTAGTGGTTCCGCTGTCTCCTGGTGGGTCACAAACTCTTCATCCTGCGTCACTGCGGCGGTGCCTGGAGGTTGATGCTGATCGTGGATCCGGAAAATGTCCAGTGACTCTACCGTATTTTGTATGATTTGTGGACTCTTCATCCAGCGGTTCAGCAGCGGCTCCTGTAGGCTGGTGCTGTGCGTGGATTCGAAAGTAGTCGAGCCCCTTCTCCCCTTCACCTGGGGAGTCTGGTCGTGGCGGTGTGTTGCTATCATCATTGTTAGAAACTTTGCCGGGTTGTTGTGTCCCGGGATTCTTGGTAGACGTGGGCTCCTTCTCTTGCAACTCCACAGCAGCTCTTGTCGGCTCATGCTGGGTGAGGATCTGAGGCGAGTCCGGTTGCTGCCCCTTCTCTGGGCAGTCCTCCTCCTGTGCACATGGGATGGCTGTACCCTCATCATCATCATCCGGGTGTGTTGCGTCCCACTCATCAATATCGGTCAAACTGTGTGTGCTACTGTCACAGATGGAGAAGCCCAGTTGATAAAACAAGTCACATCCTAATATGTTGTCTCCATGCATGGCCACTTGAAAAACAAAGTCAGCAACGACTCTTGACGCGTAGCGGACCATTAGCATGATGGTCCCTCTGTTGCTAACTCGGTAGCCACCCTACCCATACAGCACCGCTGGGTTCTTACCTTCTTCTAGGTTGTGAATTAACATAGCTTGCTTCCGTACCTTGTCCAACTTGCTCAGGTCCAATGCCGACGCATAAGTCTCGAAAGCATTGAGCCAGTGTGGCCACAGTACGGGCAACTCACCGGGGTATTCCAGAAACGGTCGTAGTGGCCTCAAACATGCTTCCATGATTTAACTCTCATCACCAAATGTTATGTCCGGAAACCTGCAATGACGAATGGAGAGTGGTGCTGATTCAGAACACGAACTTTATGATACAAACTGATATTGTTACAGTACTGGCTTACTGTTGGGGCAGAACGCTCCACACGGCTGCGTCATCACACCGGTGCCAGTTAACCCTGTAGTTTCCTATACCTCATGTTAGTCTCCTCCCAGGTTGAAGTGAAAAAGGTTGTGTTGATAAAAATTTTCTGTGCTCTTCTGTTTTTCTCCAGCTCTCTGCACCGCTCGGATAACTTCGTTTCTATTTTGCTGCTATTCTACACGCTGTATAGTTTGTTTACAATGCGCATGTGCATGTCTCAGAGACACCATGGAAGAGTCCAACAGTCTGAGGAGAAGGGGGAGGACGTTACGTTCATGATTTGATTTGCCGTTTATGTAAATACTGCTGTTTCTTTATTTTGTCGGATGTCATGTTAAATATGCTAAACATTTAAAAAAAATATGGGGCTCCTAATAGATTGGGTCCCTTAGCAGATCGGGGCATAGGCAGTCGCCTACCTTTGATTAATAGTAAGCCCACCTCTGGGGGGAGGACACAGAGAACCAGAAACCAGAGAGGTGGTGAGTTGATCTTCTGCTTTAGGTTGATGGTGAATGGATGAAGCGAGGGCCTGAATATTGGAGGATGGGGGGGGGCATATCCATATGTCCCCTGGCCTGGGATTTGCTGTACTGAGGGCTAGTGACATTGTTCCAACGATAATAGAGAGCCTAAGTCACGCGCCCTCTACTTCCTCATATGGGACCTTAAAGGCCAAATGTCACGTAATTTTTTTTTCTAAATGACAACGAATTTAGATAAAATAAACATAGCTTAAACCAAATATTCATACCGGAGACCATATCACCCACCTGTATTTACATAATTGCACAAAATACACCAGGTGAAGGCCCCACCTTGCTTGCTGGCTTGTGACAGCCAGTCCAGACCACGCCCATGTTTTTGACATCACCAGTTGTACCCTGGCTGCCCTGCCTATCCACATTCACACTTATCAACATTGGACAATCATGACGGAAAGTGACAGCGATTGTGAACAAATTAGTTTAGTTTTGTCTTTTTTTTTTGTCTTTTTTTTTGTCAGTGGTTCAGACAGTGACAGAGGCATAGAACCTTACAGGTTCGAGCCGTCCGAGACGGAATCAGATGCTTTGTCTGATGACAACAGTTCCAACGATGACCAGAGAGCAGAACCAGTGGAAAATGTCATTGAACTGGACATTAATCGCCTCCAGAATTGCGAAGCCGAAGGGGGTCTGTCCAGGGCGCCCCATAAATATTGATTTTTCGGAAGCCATTATTATTACAGTGGAGGAGAGCCGCTGCTGTCAAGAAATTGACCAGATCAATATGAAAATGGAGGCGCATACCTGTCAAGTGAGACGTTTTCGCCGTATTTTGGTGCCAAGCGCGGCTTGGGACACTTTTCTGGGAAATGTTTTAAATGTAGTTCGTGTTGTTATTGTCAAATATTTTAAGGAAAATACGGGGAAAATGCAATTTTAGCAAAAACGGGCGTATTGCCATTTCTGTACACCCAAAAGAAAAAATATACTGGAAAAAAAACTGAGTGTGTTGAGGAGCACTCCTGTGTGTGATCACTCACAGCTGGTGCTGTCAGATCGCTCAGCGGGAGCTATTCGCACTACCATGAGAAGTGTGGAGTCACTCATTAGTTTAATTGTCTGGGCAGGCTGATCGCTCAGCTTGAGCTATTCTCACTACAGTGAAAAGTCATTAGGACAATGGTTTAACACGTTCAGCTGTGCAGCGGTTGCGGAACAGACAGAGATCGCCTGACAAATACAGAATTCTGCTTTTTTTTTAATTTAGCGCCGGACGCTGAGTTGTGTTGTTATTGTCAAATATCCATGAATCCTTAAAATATTTGACAATAACAACACGAGTTGCATTTGGGGAATTTCCCAGAGAGGTGTCCCTTGTTGCTCCGCCGTTCCTTATAGCCGCTTTTTACGGTGTTGAAGTACGGCGAAAACGTCTCACTTGACAGGTATGAAAACATTTCCCAGAGAAGTGTCCCTTATTACCCAGCTGTCCCTGATAGTCCCGTTTTAAGGTATGGGTGAAATATCCAATTTTTTCTTTCTTGTTGCTCACTTCAACCTTCCAGTCTCCATATAAACAATCAATTGAAATACCCCAAGCATCAAACTAGGGTACAATCGATTTCGTCACTTCCGCCTTCTTCCCCAGGCGATTCCAGGGGCCGTGTCAGGCCAAGCGCGGCAGTTTTAAATTAACGAATACTCCGTTGTTACTGAAGCATATGCACCAAGACCCGAACGGATCGGTTCCCTTTTATATCTAGTTTCAAGATATTTAAAGTACCCTGTTACGTGACATTTGGCCTTTAAATTGAAAAAATTCTCCATTGAAATGAATGGCAAGAGCGAAATTATCTTTTGATCCCTATCAAATTTTCCCATGAGTTACACACATGATGTTTGTTAATTTAAAAGATAATTTTCCATGTAATTAAAGTTGTTGGCTGTCATATAATAACAGAGTAATATCTAGTTTTTATTTCAACAATCAGCGGACAATAACTCCCATCATCCCACATCACTAAACACGAGCATGGCGGGAGATTATTAAACCCAACATCTGCTGGCCAGGGGGTCAAAATATTATCTGAATCACCTTTAAAGTGGTCAGTTTTACAAGGTACCTATTTAATGTATTGTAACTGCCTATCAATTATGCATTACTATAGGTTGAAAACTGTAGTAATTTGCCTTTAGCCTAATAAAAAATTATTTTATTTGCAGAATCAAAATGAATAAAAGATTTGTCAGAGTAAAAGATTTGTTTTCTTAGAAAACCTCAACATAAATCTTGCCAGTCAGAATGAAAAAGTAATCACACATCAACTATTTTGCAAATGTGTTTTTCTGCCTTCAAAACAGGGCTAGGTTTAAGAGCTTTCACTTGTATCAAATCATCTACAAAGTGTTCCCACCGATTTAACTGTTTTAACAGTCCTGCTGTTTTTATTTAGACAATTTGTACCTTAATTACAGGATTTTTATATTATTACATCCTAACACAGCTGGATTGATGCTTGCTAAGGAAAAGACATGAAAGAAATTCCGTGTTTTTTTCGTGTGTGTGTGACAGCCTAAATATGTGAGCTTGCATCTGTTTACATTTTAATGGGTGAAAAGATTTCAATATCAAAGTGAGGTGGATGTCTGGATAAACGAGGCGATTATTTCCACAGATTCCACTGAGACTCATTTGCATTATATGCTAACTAGGGCTAACAGCAGGTATGAGGGGAATGGACACCGTGAGTAGATGCAATCTGATGTGGCAACTTAATTCAGTCCTCAAGAGTGGAGTACTATATTCAAATAATGTCCAGAAACACAAGATATATGATGTAATAAGTTAGAGATAAACAAGTTTTAGGAGCAGGTTTAAGATGGTGACCTATAAATATTTATAGATAAAATCTCCAGCATTTGGAGCTTTATATAGAACAATGGTCACACTGACTCTTAAAAAAATGATAAAAAGGGCACACTTGTCACCAGACTTTGCAGGTCTTTTAGGTTTTAAAATGAAGCTTCTTTTAGTTTGTTGTTTTGGTTTGATAGCCCATGCCTTCCACTCTTTTCTCTTTTTTTTTTTGCACTTTTAACTCATAATTTATTTTTTTTTGTCAAACGCGTTTTATTGAAAATCTGATATTGTATATACATTTCATAATAAAGCACATCTTATTTTTTCCACTATTTTTCAAACATAAAAAAAGAAAAAAACACACACAAAAAGGCTATTAACTCCCTTCACCCCACTCTTTCTGCTAATAAAACATAATGTATGGCAGCTGTTGTGATGAACATTACTAAGGCAAACAAGAAAAACAGTATGCTAGTTACATTGCATAGACAATACAGAGGATTAATGAATTAAAAGTTGTTTTTTAGATAACAGGCGAGGGGTAACCAAATCATATCAAAACTGGGACTCTTTATTTTTTAAGAAGAATCTAATTTTTTTCCAAATGGAGTGTATCAGCTAATACCTTAAGCCAGAGCTTAAAGGTAGGAGCTTCCTTCTTTGTCCAGAAAATCAGAATCAGTTTTTTAGCTGCAATCAAACTATAAGAAAGGAGTTGATTTTGTGTTTTCTGTAACGTAGATATATTATCAGATGGGGTCTGGTTCAATTTTAATCTGGAGAATTTTTGATAAGGCATCAAAAATTTTTGTCCAATATCTTGTTAATTTGGGGCACAAAACAAAGGCGTGAATGAGGTTCGCCTCTGCTGCTGAGCATTTATTACATTGTGAAGAAACGTCTGGAAAGATTTTGTGAAGCTTGGATTTAGAATAGTGTAGTCTGTGAAGGACATGAAACTGAATCAAACAATGCCTAGCATTTAAAGAGCAAGAACCAGTGTCTTCAAGACTCTTATCCTAGAGTTCATCAACGATTTGTGTCCCCAGCTCATTTTCCCAATCATTTTTTAATTTTGGACATTGAGGGAGGATTCCCACTCATTTCTTAATGATACTTTCTAAGGGTAGTCATAATAGGTTGATGATAGGCTGTCTAGAATGAAACACAATTTTTAGCTCATGCCATTGAAGGTGAAATGAGCTAATGCCATGGAGCTATTGGTGGTGTTTCTCAAAGTCAAGGATCCTTCCTTGGTAGTACACGTTCTTCCAAGTTGAGTCCTTGGTAGAGTGCAAAGAGTCCTTCCTTGATGTCGGAGAATGACAAGGAATGGAACAGCTCTTACAAGTGCACGAGCTGCGTCACCTCCGCTTTCAGACTACCCGCTGTTTTTGGTCTTTTTCAACTTTATTCCACTCAACTTCATGAAAATAAAAAACAGATTATTACAAACAGGCAGCAAGATATTCGGAGGAGGCAGCTGTACTGCTGTACCTCTGCAGCTGATGTGGTCAGGTAAGTAAAATATATCGTGTAAATAGCTAACTGCCTCATTAGTTATTAATTAGCATACTGGAGGGCTGTTAAATATTACTACACCAGCTAGATGTTGCTCTAAACAACTATGAAACACCGTAGGTTTTTGTGAAAATCTTATAGCCTCCAGTGTCATGTGTGCTTTTTAAAATTTCTAACAATGGCCATTGTTGTGAGAAAAAAATATTCTGATAGTAGCAGATCTGTAAGCTAGATTTAATATACGGCGATATTACCACATCAGATATTACACAACTGGAAAGGTACAGTGCATCCGGAAAGTATTCACAGCGCTTCACTTTTTTTCACATTTTGTTATGTTACAGCCTTATTCCAAAAGGGATTAAATTCATTTCTTTTCCTCAAAATTCTACACACAATACCCCATAATGACAATGTGAAAAAAAGTTTTTTGAGATTTTTGCAAATTTATTAAAAATAAAAAAATCTAAGCAATCACATGTACATAAGTATTCACAGCCTTTGCTCAATACTTTGTTGATGCACCTTTGGCAGCAATTACAGCCTCAAGTCTTTTTTGAATATGATGCCACAAGCTTGGCACACCTATCTTTGGGTAGTTTCGCCCGTTCCTCTTTGCAGCACCTCTCAAGCGCCATCAGGTTAGATGGAAGCATTGGTGCACAGCCATTTTCAGATCTCTCCAGAGATGTTCAATTGGATTCAAGTCTGGGCTCTGGCTGGGCCACTCAAGTACATTCACAGAGTTGTCCTCAAGCCACTCCTTTGATATCTTGGCTGTGTGGCTGGGGTCGTTGTTCTGCTGAAAGATGAACCATCGTCTCAGTCTGAGGTCAAGAGTGCTCTGGAGCAGGTTTTCATCCAGGATGTCTCTGTACATTGCTGCATTCATCTTTCCTTCTATCCTGACTAGTCTTCCAGTTCCTGCAGCTGAAAAACATCCCCACAGCATGATGCTGCCACCACCATTGGCATGGTTATCTGTGCCTCAAAACATGACACCTGGCATTCACGCCAAAGAGTTAAATCTTTGTCTCATCAGACCAGAGAATTTTGTTTCTCATTGTCTGAGAGTCCTTCAGGTGCCTTTTGACAAACTCCAACCTGGCTGTCATGTGCCTTTTACTAAGGAGTGGCTTCCGTCTGGCCACTCTACCATACAGGCCTGATTGGTGGATTGTTGCAGAGATGGTTGTCCTTCTGGAAGGTTCTCCTCTCTCCACAGAGGAACACTGGAGCTCTGACAGAGTGACTGTCCGGTTCTTGGTCACCTCCCTGACTAATGCCCTTCTCCCCGATTGCTCAGTTTAGATGGCTGGCCAGCTCTAGGAAGAGTCCCGGTGGTTCCGAACGTCTTCCATTTACGGATGATGGAGGCCACTGTGCTCATTGGGACCTTCAAAGCAGCAGAAATTTTTCTGTACCCTTCCCCAGATTTGTTCCTCGAGACAATCCTGTCTCAGAGGTCTACAAACAATTCCTTTGACTTCATGCTTGGTTTGTGCTCTGACATGCACTGTCAACTGTGGGACCTTATATAGACAGGTGTGTGCCTTTGCAAATCATGTCCAATCAACTGAATTTACCACAGGTGGACTCCAATTAAGCTGTAGAAACATCTCAGGGATGATCAGTGGAAACATGGTGCACCTGAGCTCAATTCTGAGCTTCATGGCAAAGGCTGTGAATACTTATGTGCATGTGATTTTTTTTAAAAAAAATTTATTTTTTATAAATTTACAAAAATCTCCAAAAAAAAATCATGTTGTCATTATGGGGTATTGTGTGTAAAATTTTGAGGGAAAAATGAATTTAATCCCTTTTGGAATAAGGCTGTAGCATAACAACATGTGGAAAAAGTGAAGTGCTGTGACTACTTTCCGGATGCACTGTATAAATTATAGTTGATGAGATGATAAAAGCACAAAAAATAAATTGTTACAGCATAAACTGTTTAAAAAGTGTGGAAAAAACTGTTAGCCATCTCCCCATGTTGTTGAATTATTGCTTCATTTCACTTAACAGGATTTCATATTCACATTTTTCCCAGCATAATTTCCCAGAGAATATATTTAAAATGGAGTAAACAATAGCATAAGAAGGGTTACATTGGGTAGTTAAATCTTTTTTTTTTTAAAATTAGCACATTTTCACATTTAAATCTGAATAAAACCAAACTGCACACATTACTTATACTAATTGTTTTGGCTTACTTATGAGATTTATAACTGTAGTGTAAGCAGTCTTTTCTCCCCCATTTACTTGAGGCAGAACCAAAAAAAAGGAAAATAGACTTTAGGAAAACATTTTAAATAGTGTTTCATTTATAATAACTAGTGCATACCTGTGCATGCCCATAGAAAGCAAGTGTAAGCCAGCATTTCTGCATGCCTGTAGAAAGTTACTGTTACCATGGCAACAGTAACCATGGCGAAACCTGCCGTTGATCTGCATACCTGCGCATGCCTGTGCATACTGGTGCATGCCCATAGAAAGCAAGTGTAAGCAAGCATTTCTGCATGCCCGTAGTTACTGTTACCATGGCAACAGTAACCATGGCGAAACTTGCCTATGATCTTTGATGATGTCATAGCGAGTCCTATGATCATGAGTAATGTCTGCCTTTGATCTTTGATGTCCTATGATTGTGAGTGACTGTGAGTGATGCCTGCCTTTGATCTTTGATGATGTCATGATGTCATAGTGAATCCTATGCTTGTGAGTGATGCCTGCCTTTGATCTTTGATGTCCTATGATCATGAGTGATGCCTGCCTTTGATAACACACAGACACACACACAGATTTTGTTGAATCACTCTATACTATTGACCATTTGCCAGTGACGTCCCGCGTCACGTGATTTTTGTTGATTCCGCCATATCGGACGGCAAGTCGGGAGCTATGTGAGTGCGTTTCAGCATGGCGTCCGCTCAGTCAGATGTGCTGGCTTTGTCCGATGTAGCGCAACTACTAGATAAAAAACATCGTGACCGGTACATGGAAAATATCAGTGTTATCGGCGTGGACCCTTACAACTTGTCGCTTGAAAAATTCACCAGTTTCATAGATTTTTGCCCCAAACCTGACGTACGCTATATGGACATCTACAACTACCTGGTCAACACACCGTCTAGGTACACTGGAGAGTCTCTGAAAGCCTACAAAAGTTTGGACGCTTATAGTTATTTTGTTGCTGGGCTTGTGAGAAATGTGCTGATATCCCCAGTCATCACTTCAACGGTCCACTATGTCGTGACGGCTCAGGTATTTTTCCTTTATTTTTTCCAAAATTCAGACTCTATTCTCTCCCCTACTGTATAGATTTGTCATGTTATATAGAATCTATTAAGTGATAAATTATTAAAATTTTATAAAATATTCAATTATTATTAGTATTATTATTAGCTGTATATATAGTATCTCAATTAAATTAAAAAATAATTAAATATTTTTATAGATCTATATATTCTGTAAAAAGATTTTTAAATACTTGTCTTATCAATAGAATACTCGATAAACAACTCCCAACACTATTAGATATATTACAAATTTTATTGTTCAGTCTATACAAGAAAGACTTATATCCAGATAAAAAGTCATCATACCCACATATTAATTATAAGAATATTTATCCACTACAGGTACATCACTCCCAGAAGATGTCGGACCCCCCACTGAAACCCTGGGTGATCATGAATCAAGATGGTGTCATATTGTCTTCACACTGTACTTGTATGGCAGGGTTAGGAGAGACTTGTTCGCATGTTGCAGCTGTGTTGTTTGCTGTTCAGTGTGCTGTCCGCCTGTCCCAAGGCCAGACTTGCACTGATGTTCCCTGCGCCTAGAATACACCAACAGTAAACTTGAAGCTTCCTTTTGCTGCATTGCGTGATATCGATTTTTCAAAACCCAAAACAAAACAACGGATGTTAATGCAGAAAAAAAAACATATTCCCCGTAAAAGGGAAAGCAAGCCCATTGCCCCTCCATCAGATGATGATCACCGAGCATTGTATCAAAGGCTGCATCAAACTTCTAGAATGACAGGCAAACGGTGTGCTATACTATCTCTGGTTGAGCCTTATAATCAGGAGTACATTCCACAGGTTAATAGCTTTGGTACAATTTTTTTCCTTGATTTTTTAGATGAATGAAAATGGCATCATGTCTAATGTATAATTGAAAATGAATGAAGACTGATGAACAGAACTAAATATGCAGTGTTCCACAACTGTATAACTACACATGTCAGTTGAAAAGAACATCTAATTATATTTGCAGGTGGCCCACAATGATTGTCCTGCTTCTCTGGATACCCTTTTTAGTCCTGATTGTCTTCAGCTTACCTTTGAGCAGCTGTTGAATAGATGTGAACAGGTACAACAACTTCTGAAAGTCACTCCTGAGCAGGTAATTTTTCTGCAAATGTTTTAAAATTTATTTCTAAAAATAACAACTTTTAAAGTGCTTTACAGTCTATTAAATGCTACATAATCATTATGTGGGACATCATAATATCTATGCAGGAAAATTTAGGTTAGTTATATCAGACATTGTTTCTTCTGCAGGTAAAATTTGTTGAAGAAACTACCAGATCGCAGAACAAGTGTGTGTTGTGGCATCAGTAGCGAGATGGCAGAATAACGGCATCCATCTTCAAAGAAGCTGCACAGACTCATCTTGACGCTCCTTCGAGAAGCCTGCTAAACAAGATATGCTACCCAGTTAGTTTTACCAGTAAAGCAACAAAGTAAGAGACTAGAAAAGCACTCGGAGAGCGCAAACCTCCGCCAAGGCTGCATGCAATTCCTGAATTGTTTTTTTTACCGGTAATCATCTCTTTTTATCCTGCTATGCTTAGCTACTTACTGTAAACTACTTTTGGTGCTGTATTGAATCATTGAGTCCTAAGTTGGTTGATCATGGAAACTGACTACATTTAAATTGTAAAGAAGACACAATTCTAAAAAAAATGTCATTTCATTGTGCTATGTAAAATATTCAGATTTCTTTCACAAAATAGTTCTATATTGGTTTTAAGGAATACTGGTACATTTTTTTTGGTACTCTGTCAATAATTTTGCCGATTTGTTTACAGATGGGGATGCGACCGTGAGAAAGTGGCCCGTGACCAGTATGAAGAAATCAGGTCTTCTCAGCACCAGGATCTACTAGTGTGTGATGCTGGACTAGTCCTCAGTCAGCACTTCCCCTTCATGGGTGCCTCTCCGGATGGATTTGTCTCCTGTAGCTGCTGTGGGGAGGGTCTGGTGGAGGTGAAATGTCCTTTCTGTAAGAGGAATCAGGCTTTAGAGGAAGCGGTGGAAGACCCTCAGTTTTGTGCAAGCAACAGTGATGGCGACATCAAGCTGAAACCATCTCATAAATATTTCTACCAAATCCAAGCTCAACTGGGTGTCACAGAACTTTCTTACTGTGACTTTGTTCTCTGGACTGAAAAAGGTTGTAATGTTCAAAGAATTGAGTTTGATGACCTCTTTTTTAATGAGAAAGTTCAACTTGTTGGTAAATATCACAGGTCTGTCATTTTACCAGAACTACTCGCCAAATGGTATACAAAAAATCCAAATTTGTTTCATATATCTTGTAAGACAAAAGAAACCCCAAAAGGTGATAATACTAGTGTCATTTGCTACTGCAGAAAAACCTGTGGTGATGCATCTATTGTAACCTGTGAGTCTGGCTTTTGTCAAATTGGTCAGTTCCATGTACAGTGTATCAGGTTGAGAAATGTTCCAAAGAAAAAGTGGTGCTGTCCAGATTGTAGAACAATTTCAAGGAGTCAGAAAAATCTGAAGAACTAAGTGTGTGTGGCATGTAGATTGTGGTTGTATCATCACCTGAGGTTTACTAAAAATAATAAAATGTATTGGCCAAATAGAATATAATATTTCTTTGTTGTACAACTAGCTTAGCTATTGCATGTAAAATATATCATGACTTAAGTAATAAATTTAATTGTTACCGGTATATATAATTTTCAGGTTATTTCATTGCGTGCATCACATAAAATGTTGATTGCGTAGCCGCGAGTAAGGCGGCTATGCAATCTTTCCTCTTTAGCGCTGCCACCCACCTCCTGCGCCTGTCTTCCTCAGCTGGGAGCCGGTAAAACTTCAAGTTGGATCCCTTTTTCTGGCGATTTGTACACCCAAAGGCACAGCAGTGAAACAACATAGTCTAATTCAATGCCAACATAAAATAAAACAAAGACGTAGGTTGAAATCAGGTAAATATATCGCGATCTGGTACAACGCTGAACAGCTGCTGAATGCGCCGTCCACTCGCTTCCGCCGTTCAATATGGCGGCGTAAAAAAAAGGTGTGACGTCACAGCAAATTGTCTATAGAGTGATTCAACAAAATCACTCTATAGTATAGACTATAAAAATCACTCTATACTATAGGCTCTATACTATAGAGTCTATAGTATAGAGTATAGAGTCTATACTATGGTGGACATCATGTGGAGATCACAGGAACATAGACATCATGTAGATATCATAGGAACATCATAGGCGATCCTACGATCTTTTAGCAAGTCCTATGGTCGTGACACACAGACACACAAAGAGATTTCTTGAATTATATATACTAGTGCATACTCTTGCATGCCCATAGAAACCAGTGCATGCCTGTAGAGGGGATGCATTGGAACAGAATTCTTGCCAGTTACAGGACAGTTGCTATAGCAACACAGCACTAAGTGGCAATCACATGTGACGGCTTTTGTATGCAGCAAAACATAAAAATCACACAAAATATGCCCTGCCATCTGGGGCTGTTTGCCCCTCCGTGTTACTTCTTCTCCTGCCTGTCACTGTTCTGTGTTATGTTGCTTACCTGTGTCTATATATATGTCTTGTAGGGAGTCATGCCTTGGTCTCAGCTTCTCTGTGCCTTGCATGGAATTCACTGTCCCTGGCCAGCCGACTGTTCCGCATCTCCTTGGTCTTAGCTTCTCTGTTCATCGCCTGGCATGCAGCATTGGCAGCCAGCTGACTATTCCGCATCTCCTCGGTCTCAGCTTGTCTGTGCATCGCCTGACGTGCAGCGTTGGCGGCCAGCCGACTATTCCGTATCTCCTCGGTCTCAGTTTCTCTGTGCCTTGCATGGAATTCACTGTCCCTGGCCAGCCGGCTATTCCGCATCTCCTCGGTCTCAGCTTGTCTGTGTGTCGCCTGGTGTGCAGCGTTGGCGGCCAGCTGACTATTCTGTATCTCCTTGGTCTCAGCTTCTCTGTGCCTTGCATGGAATTCACTGTCCCTGGCCAGCCGACTATTCCGCATCTCCTCGGTCTCAGCTTGTCTGTGCCTTGCCTGGCGTGCAGCATTGCTCGCTTTGCGGGCATTTTGGGCTTCAAGTGACTCACCATGTGCGTGGCACACTGCCACATGTTTCCTGTCTGTTTGTGCATCCTTTGTCTGTCTTACCACATGCTGGTGAAGGGTCTCCTCCTGTCTCAGATGGGTGTGTTGTTCAGAGTCATAAGATAAGATAAGATAAGATAAGCCTTTATTAGTCCCACAACGGGGAAATTCCAGGATTGCAACAGCACAGGGATAGCAACACTCAGAGCAACAATCAGAAGGCAAGAAAAAAAAAAAAAAAAAAAAAAAAAAAACAAGCAAGCAAGAGCAGCTAATATACATATGTACATATTACTATAAAATATATATATATACACACACACACACACAGACACACAGTGCAGAGCATTGTAGCTGGATGGAATAAATATATGAATATATGAACACACAGTGCGGAGCATTGTAGCTAGATGGAATAAATATGTAAATATATAAACACCCACAGTACGGAGCATTGCAGCTAGGTGGAATAAATATGCAAGTATATAAACACACACAGTGCGGAGCAATGTAGCTAGATGGAATAATATGTAGATATATAAAAACACAGTGCGGAGCATTGTAGCTAGATGGAATAAATATATAGATATATAAATATAAACACACCCAGTGCAGAGCATTGTAGCTAGATGGAATAAATATGTAAATATATAAACACACACAGTGCAGAGCATTGTTGCTAGGTGGGATGAAACAGCATAACCGTCTATTTAGTTATCCTACATGGTATGATTATGTGCCCATACATATTCTCACCCTCCATAGCGACCGGTATGTTCCTAGTTGTATGCCGGAGAGGACCATTGTGTAAGTCTATTGCATCTTTTGCATTAAAAAAAAACCTATTAGTTTGTTACGTCTTTTTGCTATCTCTGCGAGCAGCCCTGCTTAGGTTGTACAGTCTGACAGCCGTTGGTAGGAAGGACCTACGAAACCTCTCGGTTGTGCACCTGGGATGATGTAGTCTGCTGCTAAATGAGCTCCTCAGTGCATCCAGTATGTCCTGCATAGGGTGGAACTCGGACTCCAGCAGAGATGACAGTTTAGCCACCTTCCTTCTCTCTCCTATCTCCTCCATCGGATCAAGGCGTTGCCCCAGGACAGAGCTAGCTTTCTTAATCAGTTTGTTCAGTCATGCGTGCGATGTACTGCTGGAACCTCAGTTGTTTCATCTTCATGGCATCTTTTCTGACATGCAGCAGTTCTACTCATTCTATTGCTCTCCATCTGGTGGGTCTTCTTCTTCTTCTTCTTCTTCTTCTTCGTTGAGACCACTGGTTGAGGGATAGGTGCGTCGTAATTCCAGTTCATGGACAGGATCATGAAAATAGGTCTGAGCAAAAAGAGGCTTTCCAGCATGGACTCACTGTATATGACATCATAAAGACATGAAGGCAGCCTTGATGTATATGACATCATAAATACACATTTGTCTATGTGTCGTCATATAGGCATTGCGAGTTGTCCTAAGATGCCCGAGTTCATGGTCTATATGACATCATAAAGACATTTGTCTATGTGTCCTATGATGCCTGAGTTCAAAGACACATGGTCTATATGACATCATAAAGACACATTTGTCTATGTGTCTTATGATGCCTGAGTTCATAGGATGTCCTATGATGTTCAGGCAGAGAGCATAGGGCCTATGAACTCTGCCTGAACATCATAGGACATCATAGGATGGCCTATGACATACAGTAGGCCATCCTATGATGTCCTATAAACGTGGAACAGACACACACACACACACACACACACACACACACACACACACACACACACACACACACACACACACACAGATTTCTTGCCTTTATAGAGTGAAGAGTGATTATTTGGAGGTAATATATGATGTGATGGAAATCTCACTCAGTAAGGCAGAAGGCAAATCAATAATTAAAAATGAGTGATGATTTAACATAGCGGTGGCACACGAATGGACACACAGACAGACACACAGACGGGCGGACAGAGATTTCTTGAATTATATATAGAGTGATGATATAGATGACCCCCAACTGATAGAGTGATGATATAGCGTTAAGTACGTGGCGGTAATGTACCTGTAAGCTGGTTTCCAACTGCCAATCCAATCTAAAAGAAGAAGAAAAAGTAATATATGATGTAATTCTGTCCAAGATGATGGTCCATCTCAACTTGCTCTGTACTTTGTTGTGCAGGTCTGTGATTACTGCTGACTGAGCCCTGTGGTACCAGTTCTGCCGAGGACCTTCAGAGGAGACGACACACATCCTGCCGTGCTGATATTAACCAGCTCCTGGTGTCTGTGGTGATGAACCGGCACCAAAAACTTTCTTCTACAGCCTCACCACCATCATCGGACATTTTACACAAGCACTACTAGTTCACACATACTGCTTCAAAGACATGCACATTTGTTCTTTAATTGAATACATTTTAAATATACATTTTCATTTTTCTTAGTAACCTTTTATGCACATTTGTAACTCAGAATCAGAATCAGCTTTATTGGCCAAGTATGCACAACACATACAAGGAATTTGACTTTGGCTAAAAACTTGCTCTCGTTGTTCAGGTGGAGGATTTAAATAAGGATTCAATGACAACAGAGTATGTACAGTAAATTACAGTCTGTCCACATTTCTATAAAAGGATGCAAATATATACAGGAATGAATGCAGTTATTTACTCAGACTAACCACACTTTGCAGAAATATATGAAAAAAATATACAGTCACACAGTATTTCAATGTGAACTCAGATTCAGTGATATAATGTGAATGAAGTAAAAAGCAGTGTGAGAGTTATGTGCAATGTAATAATGGATGAAAAGTCATGAGTACAGCAACAGGTAGGACTAGGTGAATGTTAGGAGTTCATCAGAGTGATGGCTTGAGGAAAGAAACTGTTCCTGTGACGGGTGGTTTTGACCTTCAGTGATCTGTAACGATGACCAGAAGATAGAAGTTCAAACAGTTTGTGGCCGGGGTGTGACGGGTCAGCACAGATGTTTCCCGCCCGTTTCCTGGTTATGGACCGATATAAGTTCTCAATGGAGGGTAGGTCGGTACTAATGATCCTCTCCGCAGATTTAATGATCCGCTGCAGTCTGGTCTTGTCCTGTTTAGTGGCAGATCCAAACCAGACAGTGATGGAAAAGCAGAGGACAGATTGGATGATGGCGGTGTAGAAGACAACCAGCAGCTCCTGAGGCAAATCAAACTTCTTGAGCTGACGCAGAAAAAACAACCTCTGCTGGGCCTTTTTCCAGACAGTGTCTATATGGGAGGACCACTTCAGGTTCCGGGAGATTGTGGTACCCAGAAACTTGAAGGAGTCCACAGCGGACACTGTGCTGTTGAGGATGGTGAGCGGGGGGAATGAAGGGGGGTGTCGCCTGGAATCCACAGTCATCTCCACCATTTTGGCTGGGTTAAGTTCAAGATGGTTCTGGCTGCACCAGAGGATCAGCTGCTCCACCTCCCGCCTGTATGCAGACTCATCATCATCCCGGATCAAACCGATGACTGTGGTGTCGTCCGCAAACTTCAGGAGCTTCACTGAAGTGTTTAACAAATTTACCAGATGTTTTCTCATTTGTTATATATTTATAACTCCACTTTCAAACCATTTCATTGTTAATGTTTTAAATTTGTAAATATCTCTTAATCACCTGTATGTTTCTATGATTTTTATGTAAAGTTTGAATCCTCATCATTTATCGTCTGTCTTGCTTCTTTTCCATGTCAGTCCACATTGTCGCATACATTACAAAAATCAGGTAACACAGTTGGACTCAGAACATTTTATTCAACAGTAGAAGCAAAAGACATTTCAAACAACAATACCAGAACAAAAAGATGGACGATGTTTCTCAATTACCTTTTCCAGTAAACAAAAATATTTGTCAACTCTCTGCCTGGCCTCTTCCTGTTTGTTCCTTTGTACCTGTGAAAAACACATAAAATATAAAGTTTATCTAAGAGAGTGTAATGTACTATGTAGTGTAATTCATATAATATGCACAATTTTAGTCATTTTGCTGTTTAAGGACAGAAGTCGGTCAGTAGAAGGATTTGGATGATATTAAAAGGAACATGCTTATATTTTATTCCCCTGAGACTAACACATTGAAGAAAAAAATCAAAAAGTAAAAAAATGTGTGGAAAAAGTTGTAAATTTGCTCCTCAATAGTTACAGATGTAAAAGAGAAAAGTTGCAATATTTACAAATTTAAGGGCAAAAACTTTAAATTTTCCATAAAATAAGCCACAAATGTATGTCAGAAATGAGCAGAAAAACTGCTGAACTAAGGGAGAAAAGAAAACTAATTTAAAAGGAAAATCCCAAGTTTAAAAGACAAACGTATTGATTTTAAAAGAAGGAAAGTCACACATTTATGAGGAAAATACAGCTCCTTGGGTTGAGAAGAGAAAGCCATAGCCTCGTACGTATTTTTTTCAGTAAGTAGTACTTTGTTTTGCTATTTAAATGACTGTTTCTGCGTACATCAGGTAACTGATCTTGAGTACAATTTCTGATAACTTTTGGTTGTGTGAGGCGGGAGGAAAGATTACTTTTAAACATATATTTAACTGAATTACTTTGCCGTCAGACAGTTCTTTTCACTGGGGCATTTAAATGTCTCAGAACGTTTTAATTTCAGTCAGAAAAACCACAGTTTAATCAGTAAAATGGTCAAGTATTTTGTATAGTAACTCATTGTGCAGTAAATATGTAAAAAAATACTTACATTTAAACATATGCTGTGGTTCCTCTCCTGCTCTGCAAAACCATTTAATATTCGCAAAGCACTGTGGGGATTTTAAGAGCGCGAAGGATCCACTTGTGCATCCTCAAAAATTGAAAGACTGTCCTCGCGAGGATCCTCAACTTTGGAACAGTCCTTTGACGAGATGTGATGATGTCACGTCCTTGATTTGCGGCCTTGGAAGGACGTATCCTTGACTTTGAGAAACACCTTGTCTGTCTACAGAATTGCTTTTACTTTTTTAGGCACCTGCCCTGATGCTCGCCATACTCATGCAGGTTGGCACCTCAGGTGGGTCTTCATCCAGGCTGTGCTCAAAGTCAAGGTCGGGAGAGCTGGACACTTAATGATTTCACAAAAATACCTACTCCTCCAAAGCAATTGCATGGATGCTTAAAAGAACTGGGATCAAAGTGAGGCCATAAGTCACAAGATAAGAGGACCAGTTCCTCTGAAGGATGGATAATTTTTTCCACACATAAGGAGTTGTTCAGAACTTCTTATAAGAACTCCTTATACAAAGATATAGAGTGATGATAATCAAGTCAGTGGCGGTAATGCACCTGTAAGCTGGTTGCCAACCACCAATCAAATCTAAAAGAAGAAGAAGAAGATATGATAAGGTGTCATGTCAATTCAATCTCATCAAAAGTAGTACATGTAACACACTTTCCACCCATTAAAAGTGTACAAAAAAGCCTACCATTTATACTACAAAATCCTTCACTCCAAAAACCACTGTCACTGCACATGTGCAAAACAGTACCTGTTTAAACAGGGCTCTACACTCATTGTGGTAGTGGGAAGGGTATGCAGGGTGGTACAAAATGAGCATGTTTACTCAGCAACCCCGTGTTCACATCCAATGCTGTGCATTTATCACATTTCACTTTATAGGTTAGGTTAGTCACTTGCTCCACAAATTGTTAAGGTTAAGGAAAAGGTTAGGTTTAGGTATACACTCCACTATTGGCTTGGTTTGAGAAAGCAGCAGGTATAAGATCAGATAAGATAAGCTTTTATTAATGCCACAATGGGGAAGTTACAGGTATAGGTATAGGTACTTCTCCCACTTATACCTCATATGCACATGCTCTATGTTTCTCAAAGTAGCAAAAACAAATTATTGGCACTACTTTTTGGTGAAACTGAGTTCATCATTGCAACTTTCAGTAGGGCGAAACTGAGTTCATCATTGTAACTTTCAGTAGGGCCAGGTTATATGTACAGTGGTGTGAAAAAGTGTTTGCCCCTTCCTGATTTCTCATTTTTTTGTATTTTTGTCCCACTTAAATGTTTCAGATCATCAAACAAATTTAAATATTAGACAATGATAAGTAGTTTTTAAATGAAGGTGTCTACTGTTAAGGGGGAAAAAATCCAAACCTCCATGGCCCTGTGTGAAAAAGCCCCCCCCCCCATTAAAACATAAATTAACTGTAGATTATCACATCTTTAGAAACCTGAATTTAATTTCTGTAGCCACACCCAGGCCTGATTACTGCCACACCTGTTCTCAATCAAGAAATCGCATAAACAGGACCTGCCTGACAAAGTTAAGCAGACCAAAAGATCCTCAAAATCTGCCATCATCGATTTTTTTTCTTTTAGATGGTAGAACCTCCTCCATGGTTAAGGGGTGCCAATATAATGCTATTGTTATCGCCGATCATAGCCCCGTACAATTGGATATGAGCTATGACCCCAACATACCTGGCGGTTTGACCCTCTCCTGCTTTCTGAGGACTCCTTCAAAAATTTCCTTTTACAACAAATCGTAGATTTTATGGAGATCATCTCCTGATGTCCAATTATCTGTGATTTGGGAAGCACTCAAAGATTATCTCAGAGGCCAAATAATTTCATATACCGCATATGAGAGAAAGAAAAAACCCCCCAAACAAACAGCATATGATAGAACTCTCTCAGAATATAGCAGAAACAGATCTCCTATATGCTGTTTCTCCTACCCCTGAATTATATATAAAAAAAGTTACTTTTAAAAACAGAATTCAATAATATGTCTATTAAACATACAGAGTGATTGTTTTTCAAATCTAAACAGACTTTTTACAAACATGGAGAGAAAGCGAGGAAGTTATTGACGCGCCAAATTAGACGATCTGCGGCTGCCACCACTATTCTTAAAATCCGCACATCATTAGGAACAGAAACCATCAACCCAGATGATATAAATGACCAATTTATACAATTTTATATTAGTCTCTATTCTCCTGAAACCTCCAGAGATTTTTCACATGTATCCAAATTTCTAGATGATCTGATTATTCCAAAAATTACACCAGAGGACCGTGTACAAATGGACAAAGAAATATCGACAGCAGAAATATTACAAGCAATAAGATCTGTGCAGAGTAATAAAGCCCAGGCCCCAATGGCGTCTCTATTGAATTTTATAAAGAATTTGCACTCAAGTTGGCTCCAATTCTTAAACAAGTATACACAGATATTTTCCTTCAACAGAAATTACCCCAGACTATGACGCAGGCAGTTATATTGATTTTGCTTATAAACGATAAAGACCCCTTGGTATGTGGCTCATATCACCCGATAAGTTTGTTAAATTGTGACTATAAAATACTTACAAAAATTCTGGCCACTTGTATTGAGACAGTTATAGCATCAATTGTGAACAATGACCAAACTGGTTTTATACCAGGCCGGCAATCTTTTTATAACATACGTCGTCTTCTGAATATACTGTATATACCACATACATCTGAAGAAACAGAAATAGTGATTTCGTTAGATGCCGAAAAGGCGTTCGATCGTGTCAAGTGGCAATACTTATTCACTGTTTTAGAAAGATTTGGTTTTGGCCCATCATTTCAAGCTTGGATCAGAATATTATGTGACTGTCCTATGGCAGCAGTACGAACGAATACCACACTCTCTGATTATTTCGGGCTTTACAGGGGCTGCAGACAGGGCTGCAGCCTCTCTCCTTATCTATTTAACTTAGCGATTGAACCGCTGGCTATAGCTATTAGAAAAGAAGACGGGGTGAGAGGCATTTCACGGGGCAGTAAACTTCACAAGGTATCACTGTATGCAGACGATCTGCTAGTGTATGTATCTAACCCAGAAGGAACCATACCAAAATTATTATGAATCTTAGATAATTTTGGTTATCTCTCAGGCTATAAAATTAATTACTCTAAGAGTTGTTATTTCCTGTTAACAATGTAGATGGTGATTACTCTGGATTTCCGTTTAAATTAGAAAAGAATATATTCACGTATCTAGGCATTAAGATTACTAGTTCAATAGGTGGATTGTATAATCATAATTTTAGAAAATTAATTGAATGGACAGCTCAAGATGTTAAAAAAATGGTTGAACTTACCCATTTCATTAGCAGGCCAGATAAATACAGTAAAAATGACAATTCTGCCTAGATTTTTGCATGTATTTGAAATGATCCCCATATTTATATCTAAAACAGCTTTCCAACAACTTGACCGGCTGATTTCATCATTTATTTGGAACAGTTCCAATCCTAGGATGAAAAGGAGATACTTTGAGGTACCAAAGGAGGCAGGAGGTTTGGGCCTAACTAACTTTATTTTTTATTATTGGGCAGCAAATATGGTAAAATTTTTTACATTGGATTGATACATATAAGAATAAGGAGGGCCTGAGTTGGGCTGAGATGGAGCTTCTGTCCAACCCATTACCCATCTTATCTTCACCGTTGCCATATACTCGTCGCATACAGGTATTGAATCCGGTGGTTAGATCCCCTCTAAAAATATGGCTCCAGTTCAGAAGGCACTTTGAGTTAGTTCAGGCTAGCACGCTCTGCCCGATAGTAAACAATCAGTTTTTCACATCCTCTAACTAACTAACTAACTAACCTGAACTTATATAGCGCTTTTTCTAGTCACAAAGACCACTCAAAGCGCTTTCACTAGTACTAACCCTCTATTCTAAGGGCCTATAGGAAACAGATATCTAAGGACAATTTAGAACAACCAATTAACCTAACATGCATGTCTTTTGGATTGTGGGAGGAAACCGGAGCCCCCGGAGTAAACCCACGCAGCACAGGGAGAACATGCAAACTCCATACAGAAAGGTTCCAACCCCTGCCAGCCTGGGGATTCGAACCAGGAACCTTCTAGCTGTAAGGTAACAGTGCTAACCACTGCACCACCGTGCTGCCCACTGTGCTTGATGTTGCTTTCCGCCTTTGCCGTAGACAGGGATTAGGGTTTTTTTAAAGGATTTATTCCTGGGAAACACTTTTTCTTCTTTTAATATGCTTACAAAAGATTACAACATACCTAGATCCCATTTTTTTTTAGATATCTTCAAATTTGTAGTTTTGCAAAAAAAAAAGTGATTCCCTCTTTTCCTTTGCTGATACCGACAAATCAAC
Source organism: Pholidichthys leucotaenia (assembly GCA_020510985.1). Taxonomy (NCBI): domain Eukaryota; kingdom Metazoa; phylum Chordata; class Actinopteri; order Cichliformes; family Pholidichthyidae; genus Pholidichthys; species Pholidichthys leucotaenia. Next base: position 297,247,445 of record CM035839.1, on the reverse strand, counting down.
TAGATGAAAGCCTAGACTTGGATCACTGGGCTAAGAAACGTATCTCTACGATTTATGGGATTATACAAAATTTAGTGGCGATACCATGGGATAAAACAAAAGCAGAGTGGGAAAAAGATTTAGGTGTGGAGATGTGTGGAAAGGATGAGGCTGAGTTATTTCTCAAGTTCCATTTTATTCTCGACACACTCTCCAACATACAAATCAGAAAGAGGCAGAACCCCCAACCTCTGCCAGACTTATACCCCTGACATCAAAGCACAAAATCCCATTGTCTTTAAATCCCAAACACAATGCATCCCCCCTGCAGTTCCTATCTCTTTCACCCAAACCTCGGTGGTCAGGAAATCCTTCATGTCCATCTCTTTGCATATCCAAAGGTCAACACTCACATCCTCCTCATCTCCCTAGGAGGTCCAGACCTTTTGTTCCTCTTCAGACGTGAAGCCAAAGTAAGCACACAGGAATATACATGAGAGCATATGAACAGTCATATACATGTGAGCCCGTGAAACTACATATGTGCACCACATATAACCCCCCCCCCCCCCCAAACGTCTAAGAGGGAACAACCAAACACAGATTGCATGTCATAATAAAATCACCACACATCAGTCCACATGCTGTCTTGGTCTCAACCGTCTGCCGTAACTGCTGCAGGCGGGCTTAACCTCCCTCCGTGGCGCCCTCCTGCTGTGGAGCTGCTGTCTGGGGGTTAAAACTGTTAGTCAATCTCTGTGGTAGCTGCATTAGCCTGGCTGACTCCTGATGAGTCCGGTGAGGAGAATCGTCACTGGCCATAATACGTCTTAAGGTCACCAGTGTGGAGATGTGTGAAAAGGATGAGACTGAGTTATTTCTCAAGTTCCATTTTATTCTCGACACACTCTCTAACATACAAATCAGAAAGAGGCAGAACCCCCAACCTCTGCCAGACTTATACCCCTGATATCAAAGCACAAAATCCCATTGTCTTTAAATCCCAAACACAATGCGTCCCCCCTGCAGTTCCTATCTCTTTCACCCAAACCTCGGTGGTCAGGAAATCCTTCATGTCCATCTCTTTGCATATCCAAAGGTCAACACTCACATCCTCCTCATCTCCCTAGGAGGTCCAGACCTTTAGTTCCTCTTCAGACGTGAAGCCAAGGTAAGCACACAGGAATATACATGAGAGCATATGAACAGTCATATACATGTGAGCCCGTGAAACTACATATGTGCACCACATAGGGATAAAATTCTCTGAAGGGCAGTGGCGTGAAAGTCTGACATGCATACATACTTCTTTGTGTGTCCGCCACAGGCTTATTCTTTTCAAGGTGCTCCATCATCTCCACTACTCAAAGGATAAGCTTGCTAAGATTTTTCCCTCTATTGACCTTAGCTGCCTAAGATGTAGTCATGCCCCAGCCTCGGTAGGACACATGTTTTGGCTGTGCCCCGCTCTCACAAACTTTTGGGGATCTATATTTGAGGTCTTTTCATATATCTGCAAACAAGAAATAATTCCCATTTTCCATATAGCTATTTTTGGCATAATACCCCCAGACTGCAAACTCACAACTTACCAAGGTAACGCTCTGGCATTCGCTTCCTTACTTGCCCGCAGGCTTATTCTTTTCCAGTGGAAGTCAAATAATGCCCCAATCTTTCTCGCATTGGCTAAAAGAGGTGCTTTCCTTTCTACCTCTAGAAAAACTCAGATATAATGTTTGTAGAACCCGTAGGAACTTTGCCTTGACCTGGAGTCCCTTTATAGATTATTATGAGGGCTTTTCTTTTTGTTGAAAACTATGTAAAAAAAAATAAAATAAAAAAAATAAAATAAAAAAAATAATAATAATAATAATAATATTATTATTATTATTATTATTATTAACAAATGTTTGGTTGGAAAATCATAAAGCGATTATAAATGTGTGTCATCTGGGACAAACTAAAACATAGCAGGGCAACCCTGTCTCTTCCCCCTTTTTTTTTTTTTTTTTTTTTTTTTAGCCTTTAGGATTTGGGAGGGAGGGGTTTTCTGTATATATGTATGTTTTCTTTTTTGTATATGTTTTAAAAAAAATAGAAAATAAAGTTTATTAAAAAAAAGAGAGCGGCAGCTCCAAGGACGAAGTTACCTGAAAAAAAAAAAAAAAAAAATTCTGCCATCATGCTACGATCCAAAGAAATTCAGAAACAAATGAGAAACAAAGTAACTGAGATCTATTAGTCTGGAAAAGGTTATAAAGCCATTTCTAAAGCTTTAGTACTCCAGTGAACCACAATGAGAGCCATTATCCACAAATGGCGAAAAACATGGAACAGTGGTGAACCTTCCTAGGAGTGGCAGGCCCACCAAAATTACCCCAAGAGCGCAGCGCGGTCACAGAAGACCCCACAACAACATCCAAAGAACTGCAGGCCTCACTTGACTCAGTTAAGGTCAGTGTTCATGACTCCAGCATAAGAAAAAGAGACTGGGCAAAAATGGCCTGAATGGCAGCGTTCTGACAAAAACAACTGCTGAGCAAAAAGAACATACACACGTGGACAAAATTGTTGGTACCCCTCTGTTAATGAAAGAAAAACTCACAATGGTCGCAGAAATAACTTGAATCTGACAAAAGTGGTAATAAATAAAAATTCTATGAAAATTAACCAATGAAAATCAGACAATGCTTTTGGATTGTGGTTCAACAGAATTATTTTAAAAAACAAACTCATGAAACAGGCCTGGACAAAAATGATGGTACCCTTAACTTAATATTTTGTTGCCCAACCTTTTGAGGCAATCACTGCAATCAAACGATTTCTGTAACTGTCAATGAGACTTCTGCACCTCTCAGCAGCTATTTTGGCCCACTCCTCATGAGCAAACTGCTCCAGTTGTCTCAGGTTTGAAGGGTGCCTTCTCCAGACGGCATGTTTCAGCTACCTCCACAGATGTTCAATAGGATTTAGGTCAGGGCTCATAGAAGGCCACTTTAGAATAGTCCAATGTTTCGCTCTTAGCCATTCTTGGGTGTTTTTAGCTGTGTGTTTTGGGTCATTATCCTGTTGCAAGACCCATGACCTGCGACTGAGACCAAGCTGTCTGACACGGGGCAGCATATTTCTCTCTAGAATACCTTGATAGTCTTGAGATTTCATTGTACCCTGCACAGATTCAAGACACCCTGTGCCAGATGCAGCAAAGCAGCCCCAGAACATAACAGAAACTCCTCCATCTTTCACAGTAGGGACAGCGTTCTTTTCTTGGTATGCTTCAGTTTTGCATCTGTGAATATAGCGCTGATGTGCCTTGCCAAAAAGTTCCAGTTTTGTCTCGTCTGTCCATAGGACATTCTCCCAGAAACTTTGTGGGTGTCCTCCTTAGTTGTCTCCCATGAAGTCCACTTTGGCTCAAACAACGACGGATGGTGCGATCTGACACTGATATACCTTGACCTTGGAGTTCACCATGAATGTGTTTAGAGGTTGTTCTGGGCTCTTTTGTTACCATTCGTATTATCCGTCTCCTCCTGTGGCCACGTCCAGGGAGGTTGGCTACAGTCCTGTGGATCTTAAATTTCTGAATAATATGTGCAGCTGTAGTCACAGAAGCTGCTTGGAGATGGTCTTATAGCCTTTACCTTTAAAAGGAAATCCGATTATATTGGCATGTTAGCTCTATATGCTTTATTTTTATGTTAGTAACATAACTATAATATAATTTTTTTGAAAATAATTCCTAGTTTTATATATTTTTAAAAAACTTTATTATGATGTAAATCGCCATTTTTGTTTATGTCGCAATGCATTCTGGGTAGTGACGTAGAATGGTTGCAGCCGTTTTTTCTGTCTTATACAAGCCAAGAAGCGAAGCTACGAACTACTGCCATTTGTCAGTGAAAATGCCACATTGCGCGGCTTTTGGATGTAATTTCCAATCAAAGGGAAATAAAGAGAGCAAGGTAAGCCTCCATAGCTTTCCTAAAGAGGGAAAGTTGAGGAAAAAGTGGGGCGGCAGCGGCTCAGGAGGTAGAGCAGGTCGTCTAATAACCCGATGGTTGGCGGTTCGAGTCACGCTCTCCCCAGATATCCTGTCGTTGTGTCCCTGGGCAAGACACTTCACCCGCATTGCCTCCAGTGCCCATAACACTGGGTATGAATGTGTAAAAATGTTTAAATGCTCAGTGGTGGCCGGAGAGGCCGTTGGCGTGGATTGGCAGCCACATTTCCGTCACTCTATGAGTGTCTATGATCAAGCGTTATAGCGCACGCTTGATAAAGCTGATATATATATTAATCACGCTATGATAAAGCGCTATATCGCTCAAAGCGCACGCTTGAGCGTGATAAAGCTATGATAAAGCGCTATAGCGCACGCTTGATAAAGCTGATATATATATTTAACACGCTATGATAAAGCGCTATATCGCTCAAAGCGCACGCTTGCCTTGACATGTTGAAGATCTGGCTGGCAGTCATTTGGAACGACTTTGAAGCACTGCTTATGGACGTTCAACCTGCAGTCTGAGAAAGCAACAGAGAAATTGCTTTATGTTGCTGAAAGTCCATGTTTATCAGTTCAGTGCCCATCATGCTTGTAGACAATTTTTTGTGTTTGAGCATTCTATTGTAAGTAAATCAACAATATATAAGTTTCACCTTAAAATAATGCTTCCTCAAGCGCACGCTTGAGACACTCAAAGTGGAGAGACACTCGCGGAGCAGAGAGACACTCAAGCGCACGCTATATCACTCAAGCGCACGCTATATCGCTCAAGCGCACTTTGAGCGATATAGCAATTATCATAGCGTGATTAATATATATATCAGCTTTATCAAGCGTGCGCTATAGCGCTTTATCATAGACACTCAAAGCGCACGTCTCAAGCGCATGCTAAAGCGTGCGCTTTGAGCGATATAGCGCTTTATCATAGTGTGATTAATATACAGTATATATCAGCTTTATCAAGCGTGCGCTATTTTCAAAAAAATTATATTATAGTTATGTTACTAACATAAAAATAAAGCATATAGAGCTAACATGCCAATATAATCGGAGTTCCTTTTAACATGCTTGTCTACAATTTTCTTTCTAATCTCCTGAGACAACTTTCTCCTTTGTTTCCTTTGGTCCATGTTTAGTGTGGTACACACCATGTCACCAAACAGCACAGTGACTACTTGTCACCCTTTAAATAGGCCGACTGACTGATTACAAGTTTCTAGACACCTGTGATGTTAATTAGAGGACACATCTTGGTTGAATATGTATCTTTTCTAGGGGTACCAACATTTTGACCAGGCCTGTCTCATGAGTTTGTTTTTTAAAGTGATTCTGTTGAACCACAATTCAAAAGCATTGTCTGATTTTCATTGGTTAATTTTCATAGAATTTTTATTTATTACCACTTTTGTCAGATTCAAGTTATTTCTGTGACCATTGTGGGTTTTTCTTTCATTAACAGAGGGGTACTAACAATTTTGTCCACGGCTGTAAAGGAAACCTTTCAATATATCACATCAACAACATATACAACAGGCATAAATAAATAAACAGCCCCACCCCAAATATGTGGAAGTGCAGCTTTCAGTAAATACTGTACGTCCAAGCAACATATTTCCACTACCAGTGCTACAAATTATAAAAGCAGTCACACATTATAGAAAAAGTTATAAAACTGTCCAAACTTTGCAAAGTCATTAGTTGAAACAAGCTTAAAAAAAATCAAAGTACAATCTTTAATAAACATGAAAAATGTATAAAAGACTAGTGCATCGAAGTAAATCATGAAAAAAAGTTATTTTACAAGTTAAAGAAACTTTCATATATTCATTGTTAATTACATACACAGTGAAGTATTTCATGCTTTTTAAATTTCACTTTGATGAATTTATATATGCATTTTTGTAATTCAAAACCATGACATTCAAATTTACTGAGATGCACTAGTACAAAGTTCCTGTGTTCTGTATGTCATCTGAGCCCGAACTGCTGTAGATGGTTCTGGGTCAGGCTTCTGGTTCTGTTCCAGAGTGCTGAGATCTGCTGGAGATGAATGTGGGTCTGGATCCTCTGGGTGATCCTGGGTGCCTGTTTACAAATTTCAGCAATCACCTTAAATCAATTCAGAAATACAAGCAAGATTAATTAGCAATTTTTAACATTTTTTTTTTCAAGCTTCTCAAACTTCAAGAATGAACTGAAAGAAGATTCAAAGGTTTAAATTAAGTAGAAAGAATACAATTAATCAACAAACAATAACTTTATATTTTACTGTACTTTCACAAAAGAAAAAACAGTTACTAGACTACCACTTAAACAAGACCTTGTATTTGATGATATAAGTAAAACATCTAAAAAACACTTCAGACATGAAGTTTATTCCAAAAATATTTATTGAATTTTCCTTATAAAAGGTTAAATTTAAATGGTAGCATTCTCTAAAATCTGTACACACAATTTCTGATCTGCTTTCTGCACTATTTTTATTTCAGGATAAATGTTTTTGATTTATTTTATTGAAAATGATAGAGGTTGTAAATAGGGCTGTCGCAGTAGAGGAATTTCGCCTGTGGTGATGGTTGATAGCTTAACACCGCGATATGCGGTATTATTGCAAATGTTTTTATGAGCCTGTGGTCTCGTAATTGAAACAGGGTTCATAACTTATGTGGCAAATGATGGAAGCTGTGAGAAACTCGATGCAGCTCCGCCGTCAACTTTATGTGCGTGTGTGACAATTGTGCGGCGCTCCGATCTTTCTAGGCATGAACTCTTGATTCTGTTAAAATAAAAAGATCATTTTCATAAAGCAGTGGCGGTAACTACGACGTGTGTGGACTTGAGACTGCAGCAACATTCAGCTTATTTAAACAGGACAGCATCCATACAGGACCCTGCGTGGCTGTTGTCTCTGTGATTTTTGGATTTTTGCCGCTGTCCAAAAAATCATGTTCAAACAAGCAATGCACTATGCAGTAGTTGTTTTGCTCTCGGAGCTCAATTGTCAGGGTCATAAACACTCTGCTCAGAAGGAAATAACACACTTCGTGCCCTTTCAGTGCTCACTGTCACGGCTGTATTTAGCAAGGAGTCCAAACGCTTCTGCCACCTGCCTGCTGGAGTCTGTCTGGAGAGAGAGTCCCCCACACGGTGCTGCCGCCACCGGGTGCTGACAGTGGCAGCACCGTGTGCTGTGGAAGCTTCCACAGTACCGGGTGCAAACATGCTGTTGGCAATAAAAATGCACTTAACATTTAATGATTTATTTAATAATCAATAGGGGCACATAAGTGAACAACAAGATATAGCCACACACACGAAAAAAGTGAACACCGCAGTTGTTGCAGTTGCTCATTATCCTACGCAATAGACTTGTCCATAGCGTGGTACTACATAATTGCAGTTATTGCAACAGCCCTAGTTGTATAGCTGAAATACACACATGCTATTTTTGAACATCACGTCATACCATCCAGTCACAGATGGGATGTGTTTCACTTTTCATTTATATCAGATATCGGTTTTGTATTGGTATTGGCCAATGCCCAAATTTTAAAATATTGGATTGGATTGGGTATTTGAAAAAGCTTTACCATTACATCTCTTCTTAAAACTCAACTGTATTATTTTTCCTTCTAACTACCTTGTTCTTTTAAGACCAGTGGTTTGGGGCATCCTATTTGGTTTTGGTTCTAATCAAAGCAATTTCTAATGAAAAATAATATTGAAGATATTCTTTCTTTGTTTCTCTTTTTTATTCTTTTACAATGCTCAAAGCTTAAAAAAAAGGATTATGAAGGAAAAAACTGTTTGTATTCAGAGTACAATAGAGGGTATTCTCACAGTAATATCCAGAAGACAGAGCTAGCACAGATGAGGACACATTTTCACAATGTGCAAGAAATTACTTTTCTCACACCCTCAGTGCAGCATGAATTCACATTCTATGTGACTGTAAGGCAATTTTTCAGCTCTCTTAGATATGGCAGCAAATAATCACAACAAGAAATACTATCAATCCAGTTTTCAGTGTTGTTTTTCACAGAAGGAGAGGATGGCGATGGCCACATTATCTTCCCATCTACAACACAGTGTCCTATGGAGGAAGGGAGTTCCCCCTTTACGCCTCTTTGCTCCCCACAAATGCTTCATTAGGAGAGGATGATCAGAATACAGGAAAGGATAAATAAGTAAAGACAAGAAGATATCACTGACTCCTATTTTGAATTTCTTTTCTGTGATAAGGTTTATTAAAAATACAGACACATTACCTTAGATGTACAAATTTGTCATTTGGTCATTACCTTCTTCAAAAGTGATTCTACATTTAAGATGATTTATATACTTCAGCGGTTGACTTTATTTATGTTTTACTTACAGTATCTCACAAAAGTGAGTATGCCCCTCACATTTTTGTAACTATTTTATTATATCTTTTCTTGGGACAACACTGAAGATATGACACTTTGATACAATGTAAAGTAGTCAGTGTACAGCTTGTATAACAGTGTAAATTTGATGTCCTTTCAAAATAACTCAACACACAGTCATTAATGTCTAAACCACTGGCAACAAAAGTGAGTACACCCCTAGTGGAAATGTCCAAATTGTGCCCAAAGTGTCAATACTTTGTGTGGCCACCATTATTTTCCAGCACTGCCTTAACTCTCTTGGGCATGGAGTTCACTGGAGCTTCACAGGTTGCCACTGGAATCCTCTTCCACTCTTTCATGAAAACATCATGGTGTTAGAAACCTTGCGCTCCTCCACCTTCTGTTTGAGGTTGCCCCACAGATGCTCAATAGGGTTTAGGTCTGGAGACATGCTTGGCCAGTCCATCACCTTTACCCTCAGTTTCTTTAGCAAGGCAGCGGTCCTCTTGGAGGTGTGTGTGGGGTCATTATCATGTTGAAATACTGCCCTGCGGCCCAGTTTCTGAAGGGAAGGGTTCATGCTCTGCTTCACTATGTCACAGCACATGTTGGCATTCATGGTTCCCTCAATGAACTGTAGCTCCCCAGTGCTGGCAGCACTCATGCAGGCCCAAACTATGACACTCCCACCACCATACTTGACTGTAGGCAAGACACACTTGTCTTTGTACTCCTCACCTGGTTGCCGCCACACATGTTTGACACCATCTGAACCAAATAAGTTTATCTTGGTCTCATCAGACCACAGGACATGGTTCCAGTAATCCATGTCCTTAGTCTGCTTGTCTTCAGCAAACTGTTTGCGGGCTTTCTTGTGCATCATTTTTAAAAGGGGCTTGCTTCCTTCTGGGATGACTGAGCACTGACAGACTGACCCCCCCACCCCTTCAACCTCTGCAGCAATGCTGGCAGCACTTATGTGTCTATTTTCAAAAGACAACCTCTGGATATGATGCTGAGCATGTGCACTTAACTTCTTTGGTTGAGCATGGTGAGGCCTGTTCTGAGTGGCACCTGTCCTGTTAAACCGCTGTATGGTCTTGGCCACCATGCTGCAAGTCAGTTTCAGGGTGCTGGCAATCTTCTTACAGCCTAGGCCATCTTTATGTAAAGCAGCAATTCTTTTTTTTTTTTTTTCAGATCCTCAGAGAGTTCTTTGCCATGAGGTGCCATGTTGAACTTCCAGTGACCAGTATGAGAGAGTGTGAGAGTGATAACACCAAATTTAACACAGCTGCCCCCCATTCACACCTGAGACCTTGTAACACTAACAAGTCACATGATACTGGGGAGGGAAAATGGCTAACTGGGCACAATTTGGACATTTTCTCTAGGGGTGTACTCACTTTTGTTGCCAGCAGTTTAGACATTAATGGCTGTGTGTTGAGTTATTTTGAGGGGACAGCAAATTTACACTGTTATACAATTTGTACACTGACTACTTTACATTGTATCAAAGTATCATATCTTCAGTGTTGTCCCAAGAAAAGATATAATAAAATATTTCCAAAAATGTGAGGGGTGTACTCACTTTTGTGAGATACTGTATCTTCCGCATCCTCCACCCCAATGCCATGCTGGTAGGCGATGGATCCACTCCAGTTCGCCTACCAGCATGGCATTGGGGTGGAGGATGCGGTGATCTTCCTCCTTCACCGTTCTCTGTCCCACCTGGAGAAGCCCGGGAATATGGTGAGGATCATGTTCTTTGACTTCTCCAGTGCTTTCAACACCATCCAACCGATGATCCTGAAGGACAAGCTGCTGCGCGCAGGGGTGGACCAGCACCTGTCATCATGGATCCTGGACTACCTCACGAACCGGCCTCAGTTTGTGAGAACCCGGGACTGTGTGTCCGACACGATCATCAGTAGCACGGGGGCCCCCCAGGGAACGGTGCTGGCTCCCTTCCTGTTCACTCTTTATACTGCGGACTTCTCACACAACACAACACACTGCCATCTACAGAAGTTCTCTGATGACTCTGCGATCGTTGGCCTCATCTCCAATGGAGATGAAGCTGAGTACAGAGGGCTTATCCAGGACTTCGTGGACTGGTGCCATCGGAACTGCCTCCAGATCAACGCGAGGAAAACTAAGGAGCTGGTGGTGGACTGCCGCAGGCATGGGCAGCCCCTCACAGTACCAGTAAATATACAGGGAACAGACATCGAGATGGTGACATCCTATAAGTACCTGGGTATTCATCTGAACAATAAACTAGACTGGTCACACAATACTGATGCACTCTACAAGAAGGGACAGCGCAGGCTGTTCCTGCTGAGGAGACTCAGGTCTTTTGGTGTACAAGGGGCGCTGCTGAAGTCATTCTATGACACGGTGGTGGCATCAGCCATCACTTTTGGAGTGGTCTGCTGGGGCAGTGGCATTACTGCAGCCGATAGGAAGAGACTGAACAAACTGATTAAGAAAGCTAGCTCTGTCCTGGGGCAGCGCCTTGATCCGATGGAGGAGAGAGGAGAGAGAAGGACGGTGGCTAAACTGTCATCTCTGCTGGAGTCCGAGTTCCACCCTATGCAGGACATACTGAATGCACTGAGGAGCTCATTTAGCAGCAGACTACATCATCCCAGGTGCACAACCGAGAGGTTTCGTAGGTCCTTCCTACCAACGGCTGTCAGACTGTACAACCTAAGCAGGGCTGCTCGCAGAGATAGCAAAAAGACGTAACAAACTAATAGTTTTTTTGAATGTAAAAGATGCAATAGACTTACACAATGGTCCTCTCCGGCATACAACTAGGAACATACCGGTCGCTATGGAGGGTGAGAATATGTATGGGCACATAATCATACCATGTAGGATAACTAAGTAGACGGTTATGCTGTTTCATTCCATCTAGCAACAATGCTCTGCACTGTGTGTGTTTATATATTTGCATACTTATTCCATCTAGCTACAATGCTCCGTACTGTGGGTGTTTATATATTTATATATCTACATATTATTCCATCTAGCTACATTGCTCCGCACTGTGTGTGTTTATATACTTGCATATTTATTCCACCTAGCTGCAATGCTCCGTACTGTGGGTGTTTATATATTTACATATTTATTCCATCTAGCTACAATGCTCTGCACTGTGTGTTCATATATTCATATATTTATTCCATCCAGCTACAATGCTCTGCACTGTGTGTCTGTGTGTGTGTGTATATATATATATTTTATAGTAATACGTACATATGTTTATTAGCTGCTCTTGCTTGCTTGTTTTTTTTTTTTTTTTTTTTTTTTCTTGCCTTCTGATTGTTGCTCTGAGTGTTGCTATCCCTGTGCTGTTGCAATCCTGGAATTTCCCCGTTGTGGGACTAATAAAGGCTTATCTTATCTTATCTTTTATACCTTGCTGATAAGAGAATATACTGGTAAGTTGGTAGCTACTTCCTTATGTTTTTAATAGCATCTGGTCAGGTTTTTTTCAGTTGTTCACTTCATTCAGCTTGCTGATATTAATAGAAGGGTGCCTGGGATTTTTGAAATACACTTGTACACTTTTATGCTCCTAAAATGTCTCTCTATAGTCATGTTTTCTATTAGATCTTTTATAAAAAGAAACAAAAAACAGTCTTTGGAGTGCAGGATTTTGAAGAACATTTGACCAGTTGCCAAAGATGGACTGTTCTGTGCAGTTGGTTGACTGTCTTGTCAGTCAACAGATGCCCCGCTTATAGTATACTCCAGCGTCTCCTTCTCCCCACCTCTCAGTTCCTCCATCTCTGAGCCTGTGGTGGGACCAGCCCGCAGTGTAGTCCTCGGTTTCTCTTGGTCTTCTGCATTATAATTGATGATCCTCGGTGTTATCTGTCAAAATCATAGACACCTTCTGAGTTTTCTGTCACTAATTTTAAAAAAAAGTTGCAGTCACAGCAGATGAATACCCCTCCCTGATCCTGGGTCTGCTGAAGGTTTCTTCCTGCTAAAAGGGAGTTTTTCCTCTCCACCGTCACCAAGTGCTGCTCACAGGGGATCGCCTGATTGCTGGGGCCTTTCTGCAATTGTGGGGTTTTCCCCCACAGTTTGACAGTGCTATGAGATTACTGTTGTTGTGAAATGGTGCTATATCAATAAAGTTGAATTGAATTGAAGAGTATGATCATGTGTTCTCAAGGAGTAGCTCAGGAATTAAAGGGATTACTCATGGAAAGTAAAACAGCTAAAAACTTATATACATCATAGATGAATAGATGGTGATCCATATAGGTACATGAATCATACCCGCTGTACAATGCAGGACTATCAGGTGCAGAGTGAAATGTGAAGCACCAATTAGACTGTAAGGTGCAGTATGTTAGCATAGTTATGACCAGAGTACAACATCAGAGTGAGTTATTGTACAGTGAAATGGCATGTGGCAGGAAAGATTTCCTGTACCTAACCATTCGGCAGCAAAGCTGTAGCAGTCTGCTGGAGAAAGTGCTCCGCTGTCTGCCCATTGTGTGGTGGAGGGGGTGATCAGGATTGTCCATGATGGATTGCAGTTTATTTAGTGTCCTCTTCTCCACCACAGTCTCAAAGGTCTCCGGCCTGATACCAATTACAGAGCCAGCCCTCTTGATAATCTTGTCAGGTCTGTTGGTGTCACGGGCTCTGACACTGCTACCCCAACAGACAGCAGCAAAGAAGATGGCGCTGGCGACAATGGCCTGGTAAAAATCTCCAGCATCCTGTTGCACACGTTGAAGGATCCCAGCTTCCTCAGGAAGTAGAGTCTGCTCATCCCCTTCTTGTACGCAGCATCAGTGTTGGATTTCCATTCCAGTCCGTTGCTGATCATGACACCCAGGTATTTGTAGTCCTCAACTAACTCCACATCCACATCTTTTCACCCACATCTGACTTAATTATTGATATGAAAAATTCATTAATTTTTAAAGATTTTAACCCTTCAAATGCTAGGTTTTGTCATGATGCCACCATAATTAATTTACTGTTTCTTTTTCATCAGACAAAAAGGCAGAAGATGTTTGGGTTTTTTTTCTTTGACATGTTTCGACTGACACCTACAGTCATCTTTAGAAGTGTCAGCTGATCACTGTGACGTGTCCTTTATCAGCTGTTTTCCTTAGGCGTGGCCACCCTGATGGACCTGACAGATCCACCAGGCTGGCCACACTTCCTTTCGTCAGGTGGTCTCTGGAGGATGGAATCCCAGGTGTGGGAGAGCATGAATGCTCCCTCATCCCGGTTCATGGTGTCCTTTGTACGTTTTCTGATTTCTATGGCTTCCTTGATCCAGTGTTTGTCTTTATTACCTTCTGATCCAATGATTCTTGTGTTATCCCAGTCCATGATGTGATTGTTTCTTTTGCAATGATTCAATATTCCTGATTTCAGGGTTTCTTGTTCTGCCTTTTCTTTTTGTGATCTTGTGAGTTGTCCTCGTGTTTCCTTTTCACATTCCTTCTGGTGTGCTTTCTTTCTTGTGTTGAGTGATCTTCCCATTTCCCTGATGTATGTCTTGTCAGATGATCTGCATGGAATTTCGTATATTACGTTGCATTTTTTGTCCTGTTCTATTTTATCCTTGGGGTGTACTAGTAGCAGCTAGTAGCTGTCTTATTTTTATGTGTGGTTTTACTGCTGTGCTGATTTTGTGTTTTCTCATGATCCTTTGTATTGGTTCTGTTATCTCTTGGATGTATGGTATGGTTATCATGTCCATGTTTTTCGTTTCAGCTTTGGTGTTTGTTTTGTTTTCTGTTTACTTTCTTTGTTTTTGACTTGCTTTTTTCCTTTGTTTGTGGCCCATATTGGATATTGGCAGTGTGTGAGTGCATGTTGTATGTGTTCCTTTTCCTATCTCTTCCTATATAGGAAAGGAACAATCACATAATGGACTCGGCCAACACAAAAATCATTGGATTGGAGGGTAATAAACATAAACGCTGGATCAAGAAAGCCATAGAAATCCATGCTCTCCCACACCTGGGATTCTATCCTTCAGAGACCACATGATGATGGGGGGGGCAGCATGGAGGATCTGTCAGGTCTATCAGGCTGGCCACACCTAAGAATAACAGCTGATAAAACAACACATCTCACAGCGAGCAGCCAACACTTCTGAAGAAGACTGCAGGTGTCAGTCAAAACATATCAAGGTAAAAAAACAAACATCTACCTTTTTGTCTGATTAAAAAAGAAACAGTAAATTAATTATTGGAAAAGAAGACAAAATGAACGTACTTGAGTATGATGCATGCATGGTAAAAACAGAGAAACTGAATTTTTTTCAAGATACTACACACAAAGTCTGTTTTTTTTTGTTTGTTTTTTGTACTGAAAAGCATGAAAAGCAAGGGGGGTTGTGACAGTGCAGTGGAAAAAGCATCTTTTTTCCCCATGTGCCAAATATGGACAAAAAATGACGCCATCTAGTGGAGAGTAGCAAAAATAATCAGTTCCAAGGCAAAATCCCAGACCGACACCCAGATACAATAATATGCATGTATTGTGGTTTAATAGCAGCTAGATCAAAAATACCAGTTTGAATGGGTTTCAGTGGCACATTTTTGCTGTAGGAGCTGAGCGGGAAATAACAAGATCAAATAAAAATAAACAATCTTGCCAAAATTCAGGCCATATGCATGAACACAGCCAAAATTATATAAAAACAAACAAACAAACAAAAAACAAAGAATGAAAAGCATGTAAAATGCACTCATACATAGGTCCCTGATGGTTAAGTGCTTTAAAGGTAATAGAGACAGTATTCTGACCTCCAGGCTAGTAGGTGTCACACTTGCTCCGACTGTTTGGTAGAGACACGTGGCATCAGCCCAGTTATGCTATTGGTTGTGACTGGCTGTGACATCATTACTGGCCACCAGAGTCTCATCATCCAACAGTTCAGATGTAAATATTATGACTGTTTTGGACCCGCAAAAAAGTATTTTTAATCAATATATTTGATTATACAACAGTTAGTTCCGACCGAGTGACTTGATTGGACAATAGAGATCCCAAGGGTTATTATAATCCCCGATAATTGCACTCCAGTTTCACTGGATGTGTATCACTCTGCTTCAACGGTGTTCTAGTAACCTTTAATTAGTAACCGTTATTTACTGTCAACTCCTGGTTGGCACTTTAAAGCAACATTAATGGAATACAGCAAAACAATGAACATTTTTCCGACTATAACATTTGAGTTAAATTATGAGTGGTCATCAAGAGGAAGAAGAGAAGGAGGAGAAAGGAAGAAGCCAGGCTATTTCCATGGAAACCTCTCAGTGTGCAAGAATTTCATCAGCTGACCTGGACAGTCTGGAGAAAAG
This sequence comes from Pholidichthys leucotaenia, assembly GCA_020510985.1. Classification (NCBI taxonomy): domain Eukaryota; kingdom Metazoa; phylum Chordata; class Actinopteri; order Cichliformes; family Pholidichthyidae; genus Pholidichthys; species Pholidichthys leucotaenia. The sequence goes on along the minus strand of CM035839.1, from coordinate 297,231,729 downwards.
CAAAAACGAGGATAACGCAGTAAAACCCCAATACTTTTGTAGTGAAGGACTCTTTTTTTCATCTGAAAATGCCAAGAAAAGCAAAGGAAGTGTGCCAAAGAAATCGCTACCATGAGCCATCGGCTAACTACTGGTGTAATGGCCACATTTTGATCTCTGGTCTAGCACAGTACCGACTCAACAGGTATGTTTTATAAACACTTACTGCTTTTGTACTTGACAATATTTAATTTGTTTACATATGTGTGAAATGACAATAGACGTCTTCATGCTGATTGAGATGTTTAGCAACAGTTACTGGCTAAATTTAGGAACTATTTTTTCTCAGCTGCGAAAAATAACTGGTTAACCAAACAAATGATAATATTTTATCCAGTATTGCTGTCATTTAATAAATTTTAATAAATTTATGAAAGCAATACTACACTCTGCATAGCAGAGGACATTAGACGTATCAAAGCCGCAGTTGCTATAATCACAATAATACGACTTTGTCTCATGTAATATTGCTTAAATATAAAGGCTTTAATTCTACACCTTTCTAAACACTTCCGTGATATATCATTTTTTTCAAGAAAATGTTTGTTTTCATGAAAATACTATCTAGTACACATTTACTGTAAGTGTCAGTTCCTGATGTCCGTTTCTGTTTTTTTTTTTTTTTTTTTTTTTATAGTTCTCTCTCCACGGCAGCCCCCCATTCTTCAAAAATGTTCTCTAAGCAGATTGAGAGAAAAGTAAGCTTTCACAGTGTTGCTCCCCTGGGTAGCGGCTCAGGAGGAGGCAACGTGCATGTGGAAGTCAACTCTCCAACCTGTGATAGGAGAATAGACAGAACACGTTTCGTGCCGTTATTTCACATAGAGGAGTTTTTTCTTCGTCCAAATCATTCACGTGACCAGCATCAACTGACTAGTATTTACTATCAAAGTCCATAGTTTCTCTCTTATTATCTGATCACATCACCATTAAACAAAACACAATCATGTCCATTTATCACAATTTTCGATGTGACATTAACTGTATACTTAGCATTTTTAACAAATTGTCTTAACATGAAATGAATTATTGTTTTTATCTCCTTCCCATGTATATAGCTTTTAACTTGTTCAAATATTTATACCTTAAACAATAACCCTTGAATTTACATTTAAATTAATCATTTTAAGCACTCTCATAAATGTACAGTATGTGGTGTTATTCTTAACAATGCACTGACCTGGCCACTGTGTATCTAATACACTTTTACAATAGTATTCCTGGTATTCAGTAATACACCCAAAATATGCACGCTTGGTGACAAATAAAACCAGTAAATGTCATACTGTATGAAAACCGTTTCATAAATGTCTTTAAATAAAGTAATCAAATGGTTCCTAACATGTGAGCAGATTTCACTCTTGTGGCACGTCCCATACACTCAATCATTAACATTAGCAGGTTAGCTTATACAACAACACATCAACTTGAACAGAAATACCTTTACAAACCCGCTTTTCGCCTCACACTTATCACAATATAATCTCGGACATCTTAGAACTCTTACAGTTTATATTGCACTCTTGAATTATTACTGTTTACCAACCTGTGATAGGAGAATAGACAGAACACGTTTCGTGCCGTTATTTCACACAGAGGGGTTTATTCTTCGTCCTCCGGTGCGCGAGTCTACTCTCTATCATTGTGCGACATGCGCCATCTATTGGTCGGCGTACGGAACTGCACTCAACTCACATGAGTTATAATGGAACCAGATGGATTACAAATGCATTGTAGAAAAATAAAACAATTAAAGAATAGAATAAAAATTGTAGGGGTGCCTGTTTTTTTTAAATTTTTTTTATCCAAATGTCTTTTTAGCACCTTTTACATAACTATTAACTATTTCCAAGCCTCTACAACAGCAGGGCTGTGTAATTTCAGCAGAGTGATTTAACTTGAGCCAAACTGCTGTACATGTGCCCCAAGCTTTAACTTCCTGCTTTTCTGGCAGGCTCATGATACCATCTATTTTGTGATGTTCAAAGGCAGCTCTTGCAGCCAAACAGCCCCATAACATGATGCTGCTGCCCCCATACTTAACAGTTGGGATAGCGCTCTCAAGCTTGCAAGCTTCCCCCTTTCTCGTCCAGATGTAACAGTGGTCATTATGGCCAAACAGTTCAATTTTAGTTTTATTAGAACACAGGACATGTCCTTGTCTGCATTGCAAACTGTTATCTGGCTTTTTTTATGTTGCTTCTGGAGTAATGACTTATTCCTCGCTGAGTGGTCTTTCAACCCATATCAGTACAGGACTCATTTCTCTGTGGATAATGACTCTCTTTTACTAGCTTCAGTCAGCATCTTCACAAGGTCTTTTGCTTTTGTTCTGGTGTTGTTATGCACATTTTGCAACAAAATACATTCATCTCTGGGACACAGAACCTGTCTCCTTCCTGAGCGGTATGATGGCTGGACAGTCCCATGGTGTTTATACTTGCTTATAATTGTTTAAACAGAAGAATGTGGCACCTTCAGGCTTTTGGAAATTGTACCCAAGGATGAACCAGACTTGTGAAGATCCACAGTTCTGATATCTGGGCTGATTTCTTTTGGTTTTCCCATGGTGTCACACAAGGAAGCAGTGTGTTTGAGGTGTGCCTTATAATACATCCGTTGGTGTGTCTCCAATTAACTCAAATGTTGTCAATTAACCTATCAGAAGCTTCTAAAGCCATGACATCATCATCTGGGCTTTCCCAAACTGCTTATTAAATGCATAGTAATGTTTGTGTTTGTAAACTTCTGACTTTGAAGACAGTAATTAAACAAAATCTTTAAAAAATTATTTAGCAAATAGAAATTATTTTGGTACTCCTAACTGACCTAAAACAGGAAAAGTTTAGTCTGATTTAATGTCAGATAATGAGGGGGGGGGAAGCTTATGTGTCTTTTTATACAGTGTATGTAAATATCTGGATTTAGCTGTAAAAATAAACATGATGTTTCTAATGACACCAATACGGTTCTGACACAGTATCTGAATTAATGTGACACAGGCTTATTCCAAAACTGCTGTGGTGAACTTGTTCTTTTAGTTAAGGTAGTCATTTATTTCCAAAACTTTGAAGAATGAATGCATCATTCATTGAAATCTTTCATTTGTTCTATCCCCTAAAATTTAAAAATAGACTAGAGCATAGCTTACCTAGGCGACTGCCTACAGTATATGGCCTATGCCAAGAGCTGGCCCTGTTCAAGAATATTTCACACCCCTCATTACTTCCGAGCAAAACTGGTTACTGGTTTGGTGGCAAACCTGTTTTTTTGTTTGTTTTGTTTTTGCTTTCAAGGATCATAATACTGTGATGAAAATCAAACAAGCAATGTTGTTCTAAATGAAGCAAGTCAAGTTAAACAATACATTTTTCTCACACCCAGCCTATTTCCTGCTGCGTGATCATTAACCTTACTGATATTTGACATTTTATGGTAATCAATAGCAGGCCTTCTAAAAGAGCTGTGAAGGAGAGAAGGGTCCTGAAATGAGCATTTATTCCTATAGACCTGAAGACTCACACGTGTATACAGTAGTTGCCAAATAAATAAATTAATTAGTTGATTAAAATTAAAATCACATCATGGTGCTCATTCCGCAGTCCACATCTGTCCAGGAGACTTTTCATGTCAGTACATTTTATTTCCAACCAAGTACCTAAATTATGGCACATTTTGAAACACTGGGGGCATGAAATTAAAATCCTGACTTTGCCAAATAACAATTAAAAAACACCAAAAGGGAGTTTTCTACATGATAAATAAGTGTTATTTACAAAATCAATATTCTTTTTTTGTGAAGGTTAAGGTTATAATTACAGCTGCTTGTTTGGCATGGGTATGCTGTTGCTGACCGCAAATCATCACTGTAGTCAACCGGAGCCTTTTTAATGATTTTCAAAGTTTTTGTGGGTGAAGTGCATTAAGGCCAGTCTCAGGTAACAACCAACTGCCAACTTACAGCAAACTGCTAACATCAACTACTAAGTTATACTTTAAAGTTCCGTCTCACCACAGCTGCTGTTTGTGCCACAATCGTGACAGCAGCCATTCCAACATTTAAAAAAAAACACCACCAATTAAAGCAAAGATAGCAAAACATACACCTTTATTTCAACAATATATCAATGCTAGGCTAACAGCATCAACAATCTCCAGTTATTTACTCTTGATGATAAAATATTTAAATAATTTCCTTACAGGTTGTGGGTCTCAAGCACAACTCAACAGTGCTGAGATAGCTGCATCCCAAAGAAGCAGCTCGTCAGAAAAACAGAACTTTGTTTTAGTCAAGCCGCTGGAGCTACCATCGTCTCTGCTGCCAGCAGGTCTTGTAGATCCCCAGCTGTGAGTGGAGGTTCTTCATCTGATAGGATTCATGTTTCAGAGGGTAGGGGCACTTATAATGGTCACAACGGTGGAGTGAATCAGTGGCACAGAAGAATCTTTGGTATTGTCTACCAAAAACTGTTAACAGGATGTGATCTTTGGCTCCTAAGAGAACTTTTTTTTTTTTTTTTTTGTCATTGCATTTAATCAAGTTGTGTATGATGGTTCTTCTCTTGTTGGAGCTGCTGGATGCTTGAATTTCTCCAGTGGGATGAATAAAGTATCTGTCTATCTAATGGTGGCATTTTTTGTTTGTGTGAGTTGCTGAGGAAAAAAAGAAAAAAATAGAATGCACTCAACCGAGATGCACACCCGTGCCTTTTGCATCCATGTAAATTTTTGATATCAGTGTGAAACATTTATGCCGTTTCCTGTCTGAGTTATCATGCTGACAATGTTTTTGAAAAACCTGACCTGTGACCTTGACTTCAAGGTCACTCAAATTCAAACTTTTCCAAGATTTGTTAAATACAACTAGAAACTAGAAATTTTGAGTGTGCTAATGTGATTGCCTGTTGGTCATGGCGTTAACCTGTGAGAAATTAATGAAAAATCATAAATCAACTGAATTTGAACGAAATCAAAAATCTTGACCTTTGACCTTTTGACCCTAGACCCATAGTTTGAGGTCAGGATCCCAAAGTGAACCTGTGTTTTGATGATTCTAGCTTTACATATTCTACAGTAATGCATAGAGAGTGTTAACCTTGACCTTTGGATCCCAAACCCATAGAGGTCAGGGTGAACCTGTGTAGCAGGGTGAACCTTTTGTTCCAACCCTAGCGCTCGTTGTTCTTAAAATATAGTTTATATGACATTTTGCCATGGATCTTTGACATTTTGATCCCAAACCATCCTCAGAGGTCAGGATCCCAGGGTGAACCCATTTGGTGACCCTAGCGTTGTTCATTGTTGAGATAAAAATTCATATGGCATTCTGACCTTGACTTTTTGACCCCAAAAGTATAGACATGGATGCTAGCACCAAGTCTGGTGGTCGTAGCCTCATTCCCTGTTGAGTTAGAGCATGGACATGGCTGGATAGCCGGCTGGCTAAGTGCAGACGGTACCGACCGCTCTCCTCATGCAGCTCGTTGGCATGGGTCAAAAAACAAAACAAAAAAACCCAGAAGATCTATACCAGCTCCTCATCTGCCAGTGTGCAAACATTTCCAAGTAGAGAGGGATTTCTGTATTTTTATCATAATCAAGTGACCCATGAATGGATTTTCAATTACACTGAATGAAACCTTTAACAAAGTGACTCAGAACTAATCAAAACTGAATGAAAATTGATGAGTAAAAATTGCAGCACAAATGAAACAGTCAGCACAAATAGGGCTGCTGTCCTGTTTTTTGGTGCTTTGCTGTGGGCAATCAGCCCAGCTGCTGTGATCGTAACGGGGCCGATAGGTAATTAAAAACCCTACTTGCAAGTTCTTTAAAAACCAGGTGAAGAGTTACAGGTAGAATCAATGGGAACACTTAAAATGTATTCAAACAAGGGAATTTATTACATAAAATATACACAACTGCCCACTTAAATAAATAGTTAAATCTAATACCTAAGAATTAAAATTAAGTTAAAATTAGAATAAAAATACTAACTAAAAATTAAGCTAAAAAAAAAATAAAAGTGGGCTAAAAAACAAACAAACGAACAAAAAAAATTAATAGTCCCTAAAAGCAGAGGAGGAGGATCCACTCCTCAGGCGTACTCCATCTGCCACCACAACACCGGACGTCCGCAGCTAACCTGTATGGGGAAAGACACTAGCCAGCAGTATGCTCATATTTATCATCGTCATCATCATCAGCGTCATCATCATCAACGTCATCATCATCAACGTCGTCATCATGGCCGTGGGATGCTGCTATCTGGGAACCAGATACTTACAGCAAAGACAGAGCTCCTCACTCTGCCTCCTCACTCTGCCTCTTGTCTTCATCCACTTGCAGCACCCCAGTAGTGATGTTACGCTTAACACCACCTATTCGACCCTGATTTGAGCAATGTGAAATGGAAGTGTTGTGAGCTGTGTCTCGAGTGCTGTTTCAGCACGCCCACAGTCATGTGACCGTAGCGAGTGAGGCCTCGTTATGACGGTCACGTCACGTGACTCAAGGGCTTGCGGGAAGTTTGAGAGGGCTGGGCATTTGGGAGAGAGTATTACACAAGTTAGAATTAGGTTTAGGTTCAGTTACATTAAACAAAAGCGTATTACATTTACTAAATATTACACAGAGATACAGTACATGCATACACACTCATTCACACGACGAAAGGTGTGTTTTTGTGAGTGAGTGAGTGTGTTTAAGTGTAGTAAAGAAGAAGCAACCTCATTTGTGGAGCCACGATTTAAAACATTAGTGTCATGACCCGAGCGACGATCTCGTCCGTGCTAGGGCTATGTATCATCTCTGCCGGCCTTGACACCTGTGGATTACATTCTGGCTCCACCAGGCTCTTATTGTGACAGCGCTCGGTGGGGTTTCCGGCTGTCAAGACCGACCAGCTGTTCGGCATCACAGCTCGTTAGCTGCCGGCTTTATTAGCGGGCGCTGACAGCTGATTGATGCTGGAATATCGTCAATCTTTCCTGGTCCTCATCATGTCAGGTTCGTGCTTATTCTTGTCTTGTTCATAGTTAAGGTCGTAGTGGCTGGGGTTAGCCCTACGATCCCTTGTATTCGATAGTGTGTGTTTTGCCCTCAGTGGCTCATAGCTTTATGTCTCGTCTTGTCTTGTCTTGCTCACCGGTGACTTTTGGCGTCTTATGGTGGCCCGCGAGGGTCACCGCATGACAATTAGGTTCTGGCAATGAAATACGTGCCCAAGATGCCACCTTAAAATTGACTGCTGAATGCACTGCAACCATGAGGATGGAGAGGGCAATGCCATCAACAAAACAGGTAACCATTTATTATTCTATATTATGGTGTTTTCCAAACCTCTCGAGTCACATGTATTAAAATGTTCTCAACTCCATCAGTCAGCAGCAGAGGAAGAACCTGGGCCTTCAGCAGAAGACAACTTGTGGGGTCTTTTGGATGGCAGAGTTGGTTTGTATTAAGTTATTACTTTAAGCATCATTTTCTTATTATAAAAATGTGCTAATTATATTTGTTTTTCTTTTTGTTTAGTATATATCAGAGGTTTCATTCACTGAAAATTGTTCTTCAGAATTTTTTCAACAATGACTAAAAATTCTGAAAGCTATCATTTGACAGATTACACTGAGGACGATCTAATTAAAGTTAATTACTGTGATAGATAACAGGTTGACAGAATTTTTACAAGCCTGTCTGAGAAAATGACAGATAAAAAAGGTGTAGTGCAGCCTCTGATATACAGTGGTGTGAAAAAGTGTTTCCCCCTTCCTGATTTCTCATTTTTTTGTGTTTGTCACATTAAATGTTTCAGATCAAACAAATTTAAATATTAGACAAAGATAACACAAAATGCAGTTTTTAAATGAAGGTGTTTATTGTTAAGGGTAAAAAAAAAATTCCAAACCTACATGGCCCTGTGTGAAAAAAGTGATTGTGCCCCCCCCCCGATAAAACAAATTAACTGTAGTTTATCACATCTTTGGAAAGCTGAGTTCAATTTCTCTAGCCACACCCAGGCCTGATTACTGTCACACCTGTTCTCAATCAAGAAATCACTTAAATAGGACCTGCCTGACAAAGTAAGTAGACCAAAAGATCCTCAAAAGCTAGACATCAATCAATCAATCAATCAATCAATCAATCATCTTTATTTATAAAGCACTTTAAAAACAACACTCGCTACACAAAGTGCTGTACAGGAAGAGAACATAAAAGCAGGGCACTAACACAAAGGGTGCTAACACAAGAACCACAGTAAAAAAAATAAATAAATTCATAAATAAAATAAAAAGTAAAACTAGAAAAGCACTCGAAGAGCGCAGACCTCCGCCAAGCGCCACAGTTCCCCCCCATACAGTGTTTGTGTGTACATTTTCAGATTCCTTGACCATGAAAACATATGACTAGCAATTGGATTGACAATGATAGGATTAGTGGTTCAGTAGTAAAAGCATTACCTCCTTGACGGAGGTAATAAACTGAAGTGTTGCTGTTGTGTCCATCTCCTCCATCTGCAAAGTCCCAGGCTGCAGGTTTTGCAATTCATCGCACAACCGCATACAACCCACAGGCCAATGGGTTATGCGAGCGTTTTCATAGATCACTCAAAGCAGCACTCAGGGCTTCACTGACGGATGCAAATTGGGTAGACAGGCTGCCGTGGGTTTTATATTGGGGTTGTGCTCCGCGGCAAAAGAGGATTTGGAAGCTTCCCCGGCAGAGAGCTTGTTTTTGCGCAGCCCCTATGGCTGCCCGGGGAATTTCTGCCAAATAATCCGGCGCTGGACAGCTGCCTGTCTCTGCTTTTGCAGCGTAGCGCAAACACAGGCACGTTGCCGAGCCCTGCCCACCACTGTTTTTGGCGTGCTTTTGTGTCTAAAACTTTGAAGAACGCGGAGTTTGTGTTCGTCAGACACGACGACCAGCGCCCTCCATTGCGCCTGCACACATGTTGAAAATGGCCGTATCTCACAATGTTAAAGAATCCTTTAAAAAATTCCTGTATCCAGACGGTGATCCGGATCATCCCCAAAATTTAATCAGTTCTTCCTTGTACCATTTCCAACAACGCCTGAAAGTTTCATCGAAATCCGTCCAAAACTTTTTGATTTATCTTGCTAACCAACAGACAAACAGACAGACAGACAAACAGACAAATGCTGGCAAAAACATAACCTCCTGCGGCCTACAGCCTGGCGGAGGTAATAAATAAAAATCCATTTCATTAAATAAAATCAATGTCTCATACTGGGTCGAAGGCCAGGGAGTAAAAATGTGTTTTAAGACGTGTTTTAAAAATGGACAGTGAAGGTGCTTGTCTAATGTCCAGGGGTAAATCATTCCATAACCTGGGGGCCATGATCGAAAAGGCTCTGTCCCCTCTGAGCTTGTGCCTCGCCTTTGGTACCTCCAAAAGCAGCTGTTCAGCTGACCTAAGGGCAGCTGACATCATCCAAAGAAATTCAAGAGCCAATGAAAAACAAAGTAATTGAGATCTATCAGTCTGGAAAAGGTTATAAAGCCATTTCTAAAGCTTTGGGACTCCAGCAAACCACAGTGAGAGCCATTATCCACAAATGGCGAAAACATGGAACAGTGGCAAACAGGATAAGGCTGGCCAGGAGTGGCCGGCCAACCAAAATTACCCCAAGAGCGCAGTGACGACTCATCCAAAAGGCTCTTTCAGGTCTTCCACTCAGATGCAGTTCTGACACTCAGTCGGCAGATGGCACTCTTTATTAAATGTTTCATAACACTGTGTCGATCATGAAACAATTGTCTCAAAGTTGTTCACTGTTTCATGAGGCTTCAGTCTCACCATCACTATACCCCAGTCACTCAGAAGTGTCTTCCCCCAAATGCTGGTGATCACGGTGCTGTTCCTCCTGTCTTCAGTCATGCCCTCCATCTAAAACGTTTTGTCTGGGACCAACAGCATGCTCTCAGCTGGACTGCCAGAGCACCTTTTATGCCACTCACAGGTACTGCAGGTGCATCAACACTGGTGTTGATGATTACCAATTAAGCAAGGCACAGAGTGGAAGTAAACACCATTTCAAGTTAAAAGCACACTGAAATATAAAAACTACACAAACATGCAAAGTTACAGATATGCAAGACAACTTAAAATCATGTAAACCCCCCAAAACAATAACATACTTCCACCCCATGACATGATAACCATATCAGTAACTGTAGAATAAAAAAAAAAAATCATAGGCTTACCTGATATGCTCAAATTTAATGTCACCACAGCTCATTAGTTCTCAAAACAAGCTACAAAACAGCAACCATTAGGCCAGCTGTACACACTTTTGGGTCTGCAGTGGATAGGTTTTTACCATCACAATGCACAAAAACATGATCAACAGGTTATTAACCTCTTGCACTCCGCTGTACCGCGGACGGGCAAGTCTCTGCGTCCCAGAGCACACGAGGGCGCTCTTGTGCGCCCTCATGCGCTCTAGGACGCATGATGGAGATGGTGATGTAGGACGCATGATGGAGATGGTGATGGCGTCCAAGCGCGCACTGAAAATAAAAGCTGCAGACACAGCCGTGAACAGATTAGTTCATCTGATTGACCTCTCATTCGACTAATAAGAGCCTTGAATTGGGTTTCTGAAACCTCGAAGAACCAATGACTGAAAACCTAGCAAGAAGGACCCGCCTACCAACGCTGTGAATGCAGTGAGCCAATTGAAGCAGAGAAGTTCGCGAGCTGTTTTTTTTAAGGCTGGGTGAAGACTGATTGCTGCAGCGGATCAAAAAAGGACCCGCAGGAAGAACTGTCACAGACCCAGCAGCACGGAGACCACCCACAAATGCAACCTGTGTGACAGTGACTGCCATTCGCGCATTGGCATGTTCGGCCACAGGCGGTGCTTATTTTGTTTTTGTTCCAGCAGAGTAGACGTTATGATTTCTTCCATGGTCATAGACCTACGGAGGCCGACGACGAAGGCTGAGTGACACACATGCCTTCGCCAGTCTTTTTTTAATTACTACTGTTATTTGTTTTGAAAAATCGTTCGCCAAAAACCGCAATCATGGAAGCACAAAACCGCAATAATGGAATTATGTTTTGATCGGGTCGCGAGACCAGAACCACAAGCGGACCAGCGTCGCGTACGTCTGACAATGGGGAAGAGAAGTTCGCCAGGACACTGCTGTCAAGAGGTAAGGTGTTATAAGCTAAATTATTCTTTATCCCTGAAAATTGTAATCCAAAATGACTTTTGACCGATCGGTAAATTACAACTGTGCGGCGCACGAAGTCTGAAGTTCGTGCGCCACGTTACACGGTTTGTTCGTCGCGTCCAGATCGTGAACGCCGCCCCCCCCGCTATTCTTCTGTAGCGAGGGGGGGGAAGCCGTGGTGACTGCGCTGCTGTCGCCACATCGCCATATGAGGCTAATCCGTCATGTAGCGATGGGCGATGTTCGTCCTCTGTAGCGAGGTGGGGGGGACAACCCCCCCCACACACACACACAGACACAGCCCCGAGTGTGACCTTTCATTAGAGCCCAAAATGAAGCTTCTACATTGAATCATTCAAAAGTTACAGACGTTTTTCCAAACTGTGCCATTTGGCACAGTTCCAAAACGCCTGGGAACTACCTGAGGAAAAAGCTGTGTAATATATTCATTTTTTGTGGTATTGTTCCAAATTTGGACCTCAGCTGGATAACCCTTGGTTCTACATTTCTGTTGCATTTTCCAGCCCGGATCTGAAGCTGTGTGTTATTTGCAAGCATTTGTATCCAAAAAAACACCCAGGCCAAATTTATTTTCTTCAAGTTCACTATGTTTAGATGACTGTAACTCAGTGGCCGGAGCACTTAGAGAGATTATGACTGTTTTGCCAAAAAATTCAAAGTGTTTTCTTTTAAATGAGACCAACTCCATGAAGATGCTGCAAAGGGTTGAAGAACAGCTTTTTATTTAATTTGGGCACATTATTTTTTGGCGTTTTTAGGGAAATTGACCGGAGTGCAAGGGGTTAAAGATATACTGGAAAAGCACAATAGCGTATCAGCTAATACTTTGGTTAGCAACTGTTTCAAGTTGCTTTATAGTTTGGTTTTATGAGCCCAAAACAGTCTCCTTATGTCCTTTCAGTGCCAAGTGAGGTTGGATGATGTGGCAGCATCGCTGCAGACTTTTGTAGTGCATACCACTGTTATCCTCATAAATGCCACAGACAATCATATCCTTTACTTGAAATGTTGTTTTCCTTAGCACCAACATCCTTATGCATTTGCAAGTTTACTGTGAAGTGTGCCTCACTTTTCTTGTTGCCTTAGTTGACCCAACAATCTAGTCTGTGTAACAATAAGATGAAGATTTTTTTGGGGGAAAGGCCCGTTCATGTGTTTTATTTGCACATTTTCCCTCTGTTTGGAGGCAGCAAACATTGGTATTACACAGCCCGCTGATTCCTCTGTCTGTTCCCAGTTGGTGGGGTACTTATAAGATAGCATTTGTGTGTGTGTGCGTGCACGAGCCTCACAGCCTTTATTCCCTCTGGATTGATATTACCTGCTGTTTCTCGCCGCGCCTCTTCTTCCCGCACATCACTTCAGCATCATTGTTGTACACCGTCCCTCCGTTACTGCATCAGAACAGGTGTCTCCTCTCATTTCTGCTGCCAGCTATCATTTCTTACCCAGCATGCTTTGTTGAATATGATCATGCAGCAGCTTCATCAGTGTTGGCAGTGCACTGAATCAGCGGGGAAATGAACTGGGTGCTGTGCAGCTCATTCTGGCTCAGCACTGAGGTCTTGTTAGTGTTCATTTGAGAGGTACAGTAGAGCAGGCAAATGGAGCCACGCACATGGATTCCAGCCAAAAGAAGCCCCTTTGCACCTGTACATTAATGCATATGCAAATCATATGCAAATCTCTTCACTTTGCCTGCATTATACTTATTAGAAGTGAAACTTTGATGAATTCCTTAATGCTTCGAAAACTAAATTTCTCCATGTTACTGCATTGTTTAGTTTCTGTCATGATTGGCAATAATGAACAGCTCACGTGCAGGGAATGACACCAGAGAAAACACATGATAACACAGAGAAGCTGAGTAATCAGATTTTATTGATTCAAAAGGGAAGTTTAGTTAATGAAAGATGCCACTCGCCAGAGGAAGACCCAGCCTGTAAGGGGAGATGAGAGTGGATTAGACAAGGAGGGAGACTGATAAGGGAAAAATAGGACTGCACTTACGTGGGATAAGCAGGGAGCCCGGCAGTGGAACCCAGCACAAAAACGGCGAACCAAGAGAGGATGCTGGTAGGCAGGAATAGAGCTGGGTGAGGTGTCTGACCGGGTGGAATAGGCAGCTGAAGTGGTGATGATGATGATGGGGCAGGTGAGCACAAAACGAACCCTGGAGACACACCATGAAGATGATAAGTGTTCCTTATGTGGAAACAGGCATTATCACTCAGTATCTACAGCATCTTCTCTGTAGTCCAGGACTGTTCAGTATACTGCCTCTAAACCTCCACAGGTGAAGACTGGGGAGTCTTGTCTCAGAGCTGATTTCCAGGATGCATTTTTAAAATCTTTGTTGATCAGATATGGGGATGTGTGGGGTATATGAGCTCACTCACTAAAGTGCTTTAATTATTTTTTATTTTAATGTATTTTTTTCAATTTTCTGTATCTTTTTAAATTTTTGTTTTACACATTCCCTACAATCCAAGACTCATGAATGTTTTCGCAATTATGTTTGCTTTTTCAACTCGTTTTTTTTTTTTTGACATGTATCTGAGCTCAGGTTTTCTCTGAGCTCAGATCCTCACTTTATTTCTTAGTTTGATTGTCATTTGTCATTATTTTGTGGTCAGTTTTTGTATATTTGTTTGGGGTGTGACAGAGTCCTTTCCCTCTCTCTCTCTCACTAGACTCTCCCCACCAGCTGCCACTGCCCGCTTCTCTGCCAGCTCGGCTGTGGCAGCTTGGTAATTAGGTCACTGCTTGCCTGTGATTCACACCTGCAGCTCATTTACTGTTGTATATTTAAGCACTGGCTTTCCTCTGTGTCAGTGTGGCTAAATTGGATGTCAAGACTTTTTTTCGCCTGCTGATCATTACACTGATCTCTCCTTATTCTCTCCTGGGCCAGGCTGGCTCAGGAGAGCTCCAGTCTGTAAGTTTCTCCTCTCTGGTTATCTTGTTTGACATTTTTGTATGTTCTGCCCTATTTTTTAACACATTATGTTCTTTTGTTATTAAACTGCACAAAACACCATTCAGCGCCTGGGTTCATCCTTCTGCTCCGAAGGAGCATTCACGACAGAGTTTAGCTGCCAGAAATAGAACCCAGCTGTGGTGGTTTTAACTCCGCCGTGGCCGGTCCCAAGCCCGGATGAGAAAGGAGGAGGGTTGGGCGTGGGGCTAGCAACCCCATCCCGTAAAAACCCTGCATGCTACAGAAACGCCAACAACAGACCAAGACACTACTGCCCTGGGAGAGGAAGGGTCCTCATCAAGAGGACATATGACGCCATGTGTTGAAAGCCATGAGTCTACGGAAGCTACAAAGCCGACCCCCCTTCTATCGACTAGGACCATCAACGTTGGAACACGGAATGTGAGGACCATGTATGAGACGGGAAAAACAGCACAAGTAGCCGCAGAGATGAAGAGCTACAACCTCACACTGCTTGGAATCAGCGAGACCCGATGGACACAGTCAGGACAAAGAAGACTGCTCACTGGAGAGATGTTGCTGTATTCCGGCCATGAAGAAGATGATGCTCCACACACAGAAGGCGTCGCACTCATGTTGTCAGGACCTGCACAGCGAGCTCTGATAGGATGGGAAGCACATGGATCAAGAATAATCGCAGCATCCTTCAGAACGAAGACGAAGAAGATCAAGATGAATGTTATCCAGTGCTACACCCCAACCAACGACAGTTATGAAGAAGCCAAGGACCGATTTTACGACAGGCTGCAAAATGTCATGGCCAAGTACCCAGAGAAAAACATCAACATCCTCATGGGCGACCTCAACGCCAAGATCGGACAAGACAACACTAGATATGAGGAAGTGATGGGAAGACACGGACTGGGAGTGACAAATGAGAACGGCGAGAGATTTGCAGACGTCTGTGCAATGAACAACCTGGTCATCGGCGGCAGCACTTTCAACCACAGAAGAGTACATAAGGCCACCTGGGTATCACCGGACTTAGTGACTGAGAACCAGATCAACCACATCTGCATAGCCAAGAAATTCAGGAGGTCCCTACAAGATGTAAGGGTGAGAAGAGGAGCAGACATCGCATCTGACCACCACCTGCTGGTAGCCAGGCTGAAGCTGAAGCTGAAGAAGAACTGGATGGGGGCAACAACGAAGAGGCTGAAGTACAATGTCAGCATGCTGAAAGATACCAAGACCAGAGAAGAATTCAGACTGTCTCTCACCAACAAGTACCAAGTGCTACAAGAACTGCTTGAAGAAGAGGTCACCACCGAGAACCAGTGGCAGAAAGTGAAGGAGACACTTGCGTCAACCTGTCAGGAAGTAGTAGGCCCCAAGAGACACCAACAGAAGGAGTGGATATCGGCAGACACTCTATGCAAGATCCAGGAGAGAAAGCAGAAGAAGGCAGCAGTAAACAACAGCCGAACAAGAGCAGCAAAGGCCAAGGCACAAGAAGACTTCACAAAAGCCAACAGAGAAGTGAAGAGGAGCGCAAGAGCAGACAAGCGCAAGTACATCGATAGCCTGGCAGAGGAGGCCGAGGAAGCAGCAGCCAGTAACAACGTAAAACAGCTGTACAACACCACCAAGCAACTGTCAGGGAAGTACAGCAGGCCCGAGCGACCAGTCAAGGACAAGGAAGGAAACACCGTCCTGGGAACAGAGCGACAACTGCATAGATGGGCAGAGCACTTCGAAGAGCTCCTGAAAAGACCTGTCCCTCTGAATCCCCCGGACATCGACCCTGCTGACATTGATCTGGACATCAACTGTGAGAAGCCGACCAGGGAGGAGATTAGGAAAGCCATCAAGCTACTGAGGAGCGGCAAGGCAGCAGGACCAGACAACATCCCTGCAGAAGCACTCAAGGCAGACCTGGAGACCACTGTAGAGATGCTGTACCCTCTCTTCGAGAAGATATGGGAAGAAAAAGAAGTACCAGCAGACTGGAAGGAGGGCTACCTCATCAAGCTACTCAAGAAAGGAGACCTCAGCAACTGTGCCAACTACAGAGGAATAACACTTCTGTCAGTACCAGGGAAGGTCTTCAACAGGATCCTACTTGAGAGAATGAAAGGTGCCGTTGACCCCCTCCTCCGAGACCAGCAGGCCGGCTTCCGCCAGGACAGATCATGCATTAACCAGATTACTACCTTGTGCATCATTGTCGAGCAGTCTTTAGAGTGGAACTCCTCGCTGTACATCAGCTTCGTTGACTACGAGAAAGCTTTTGACAGCGTGGACCGCGAAACCCTCTGGAAGCTGCTTCACTACTACAGAGTGCCAACCAAACTGGTCAACTTGATCAAGAACTCCTATGAAGGAATGACCTGTCGAGTAGTCCATGAAGGACAGCTAACAGACAGCTTCAGGGTGAAGACCGGAGTCAGACAAGGCTGCCTCCTGTCACCTTTCCTCTTCCTTCTGGTGATCGACTGGACCATGAAGACGTCAAGAGCAGACAGAAGAAACGGAATCCAGTGGACACTGTTTGACCAGCTAGATGATCTGGACTTTGCAGATGACGTGGCCCTGCTCTCCCATAGCCACCAGCAGATGCAGGACAAGACAACAGAGTTGGCATCCACCTCAGCACAAGTTGGCCTCAAGATCCATGAGGGCAAGACCAAGATCCTCAAGATCAACACAGCAAATGAGGACCCAGTCACACTGCACATGAGTGAGCTGGAAGAGGTAGAGGCCTTCACATACCTGGGCAGCGTCATTGACAAGCAGGGTGGCACAGATGCAGACGTCAGAGCAAGAATCGGCAAGGTGAGGGCAGCATACTTGCAGCTGAGGAACATCTGGAGCTCCAAGGTGGTGTCAACACACACAAAGATCCGGTTGTTCAACTCTTAATGTCAAGTCAGTCCTACTGTATGAAGCAGAGACATGGAGGTCAATGAAGACCACCATCAGGAAAGTGCAGACGTTCATCAACAGCTGCCTGAGAAGGGTCCTCCAGATACGCTGGCCCGACGCCATCAGCAATGCAGACCTGTGGTAGCGTACCAACCAGCTGCCAGCTGAGGACGAGCTCCGGCGCAGAAGATGGGGATGGATTGGGCACACCCTGAGGAAGCCAGCCAGTAACATCACAAGGCAAGCACTCAAGTGGAACCCCCAAGGGAAGCGGAAGAGAGGAAGGCCAAGAAACACTTGGCGACGAGACCTCGATGCTGACAAGAAGATGGGAAAGACCTGGAGACAGCTGGAGAGAGCAGCCCAGGACAGAGCACTCTGGCAGACTGTTGTCGGTGGCCTATGCTCCAGGAGAAGCGATGGGCCTAACTAACTAACTAACTGTGGTGGTTTTGTGCATTTTTTTTTCACCTTCTTGTGTTTTTCATCTACCTGATCTGGAGTTCGCTATGGACGAAGTGGCGCGGTGGGCGGTGTGCCTCCTGGACAACATATGGTTGCAGACACAAGCCTCCCGTTCTCCCAAGACGGTCCAGGAGAGCAGGGACAGCACAGCGCAAGTGATAGAGGTGTTTCCCAACCTGTGGGGTCATCCGAGGACAATAAACATCCTCTCCTCCATTTATTCCGTTCCAAGTACGGGCGAGGGGCTGGGGGAGGTAGCTTCAATGCCTGCGCCGATCCCAGCATGCTCGTTGCCAGCTCCAGCACCAAGGAAACCACGTCATCTCACTTAGGCTTGCCGAAGGAAGCCCATCTCTTCTGTGGCAGCCATCTTCCCAACGTCTAGTCCAACAACTCCTGCAGCAGAGCCCCTCTCTTCTCTTTTCTTGCAGACTATTCCGCCAGCCCAAACTCTCTCTGCTCCTGCCGCAACCCCCGTCGCCATGACGTGTCTTCCCGCTGTCGAGAGGTCCTTCAGGCTTCCCCTGTCAACGCCCACCTCCGTGTCAACTGAGGCGGTCCTTCTACAATCCTCTGAGGGGCCCAAGCTCTCCATAGACACGGAGAGGGATGACAGTTCACCGGCTGCAGCAGGATACATCGAACACCAGGGTGACAGGCAAGTGGCATATACTTCCTCTTTAATTCTTGATAATGTGCCTTGCCTGATTCCTGGTAGGGAGGCTCAGGAATTGCAGTCCCCTAGGCTCGCCCCACCTGCTGTAGCCAATAATTCTTCTCCTATCCTTTCCATGTCTCCCCCGCCTATCTCTGAGTGTCCGTCAGTTCCAGAACTGAGCCGTTGGACGGTGGAGGAGCTGGTGGCTCTGGAGGACCCGACTCCAGAGCCGACACGGAGCCTACCCCCAGCTTCCACGCCGGAGGAGTCACCAGCGTGGGTCACAACAGCTGGGGCAACAAGGCCTGCTACCATCACCATGCCTGCTGCGGGGGCCGCCGTAGAAGAGTTAACACCTGAACTGAACCTCCAGAAGGCCGAGGTCCAAGCAACATCATGGCCCGGCTTGATGGAATCCTGGACGGCGGTGGAGCTCGAGCTCAGACAAGTGCTGTCCTTTGTTTTTTCTTGTCTCAGTTTTGGTGAGATCTTGTCTGGCTCTTGGTGAGGAGAGCCAGGCGCAGCCACCTGCTGTGCCTGAGCTTGTCTCGCCGGGCTCTGCCGCTGCCACTGACCCTGACCCTGTTTCTCCATGTGTTTTGTCTGAGCCTTCTCCCAGGGTCACCGGAGATCATCAAGAACAACCAGAGGTCTCCGTGGGTCCAGTCGCACTGCCTGAGGCCGTAGTCTGGGTTCCTCCTCAGCCTGATTCTCCGTAGGTGCTGTGTCCCGGCTGGGGACCCTCGTGGATGCTGCACCACAGTATGAGCCTGACGTGGTTGCTGCGCTTCAGCATGGGCTCACCATGGGTGCTACCCCTCTGCCAGGGGTCCACTGAGGGTGCAACGTTGGCCTGGCCCGGGCCCACCGAGGGTGCAGCGTTGACTCAGCCCAGGTCCACTGAGGGTGCTGCAGTGCTCCAGCCTTGGTCCACCGAGGGTGCTGCAGTTCTCCAGCCTGGAGCCACTGTGGGTGCAACATTACTTCAGTCTGAGACCACTGTGGCCGTCGTGGTCCACCTTCGTCCACTGCCAGACGCTGTCGTGGTTCCCCCTCCTCAGCTCTCCTCCTTCCCAGTGGGGGAGCCGCCCCCCGGGCCGCCTCTTCTGTTTAGGTGGCTTAAACACTCGGGCCGGCTGCCAGAAAGACTGAGCCACCAGGTTGGGCGGTCCTTGTTCTCCAGTAGGCCACCTGACTCATTCTTCCTGGCCATCTGGCTGGCCTGGGACTTCAGTCGGCCATGTGAACTGTTTGGATTTTTTGGTTTGGGGAGCCCAGGGCCCTGGTGTAGCGCAGGTGCAGATCATGAGCAGGTGTGTTTTTTCCTTCCCTTGCCTGTTCCCCCACCTCTCTCCCGGGGTGGTTTTTTGATGTACCTCTTTCTCTCGGGGGGAAGGGGGGGTTCTTTTGGGTGTTACCTGGGCGTGTCTGGTATCCACCCCTTAAAGGGGGGGGGGCTCTGTCATGTAACTGAGCTCAGGTTTTCTCTGAGCTCACATCCTCACTTTATTTCTTAGTTTGATTGTCTGTTGTCATTATTTTGTGGTCAGTTTTTGTATATTTGTTTGGGTTGTGACAGAGTCCTCCCTCTCTCTCACCAGACTCTCCCCACCAACTGCCACTGCCTGCTTCTCTGTCAGCTCAGTTGTGGCAGCTTGGTAATTAGGTCACTTCTTGCCTGTGATTCACACCTGCAGCTCATTTAGGCAGCATGCCCACCAAACACTTTTTTTTTTTTCAGCTCTGGGTGGCTATTTTCCATTCATTCTCTATGTAGTCCAGCATTTACAGCGCTGAGTGCCCACGGTGCTGAAACGCTCTCGGCAGTGGCCGTTTTTTTGTTGCGGCGCTCAGAGTTGAAAAAAGTTCAACTTTTCAGAGACTGCAGCTGAGCTCATCAATGTCAGGCCTTAAGCAGCCAATCAGAACTGCTGCGTGGGCGGGACATAGAACGCCAGTACTAGTCTGTACTCAGACTCCTGCTTTCTATGTCATCATATTTTACATCCAGAGCTGCTAGAAAACGTTTCCTGTCCATTGTTATTTAGAGACTGCTATTAAAAAATCTGTAGAAAGTCTGACAATTGGAAAGGCGGCAGTGATAAGCTGAGAGTGACAAGCTGTTGCTGGGATACAGGGCGCAGACTTTTTTTTCCAGAGTGCTGTGCACAAACGCTGAAAAAAAATACTCAGGGCGGTCGGGTGACAAAAAAACACATTTGGTGGACACACAGCCTTACTGTTGTATATTTAAGCACTGGCTTTCCTCTGTGTCAGTGCAGCTAAATTGGATGTCAAGACTGTTTTTCTTCTCCTGCTGATCATCACACTGATCTCTCCTTATTCTCTCCTGGGCCAGGCTGGCTCAGGAGAGCCCCAGTCTGTAAGTTTCTCCTCTCTGGTTATATTGTTTGACATTTTTGTATGTTCTGCCCTGTTTTTGAACACTTTTTGTTCTTTTGTTATTAAACTGCACAAAACACCAGTCAGCGCCTGGGTTCGTCCTTCTGCTCCAAAGGAGCATTTATGACATTTTTTAAACTTTTTTTTTTTTCCATTTTCCACAATTCTGTCATCACCCGCGGCTCACGGGCTTCCACCTCAGCTGCGCGCACACCTGCTCCTCGTTAGGCTCAGCTATTTATTCCATCCTGCCCTGAACTGCAGCCTGGAGCCATCTGTCTCCCTGCGTAATCAACTCAGCAACTCCCTTCTCATCAGGCCTGCTGACTACTCGTCTGACACTTAAGCTGTCATTATTGCCTACCTTTTCCCGTTCAGTCTTCCCCTGTGCACAGGTGGATTCCTTGGCGGCGGACTCACTCTCCCTCGTCACGCTGCTCCTCCACTTCGCTGCATCATCCCGGACGCACAGCAGGACGCTGTCTCCCAGGCTTGGGACTTGCCATGCCAGCCACTGCGCCGCTACAAGTAAGCACAGTACATCTTCACTCTCCCGTGTGGTTGCCCAGCTAATCCCTGCTCTCCTCTCTTATAGGGTTGCCTGGCCGTACGGCGTACTGCTCTGTCCTGATTGCATCCTCCACCCACATCACACTCATATCCTACATACACGCATCCACACACAAACATTGCTGCAAAATAAAGCTTTCAAATCTGTCTGAGCCTGCGTGCGTGTTTCCTGGGCCAAATAATATGTCAGTACGGCTCCAGCAAAGAGGCCCAGCGGACAGCAGGCTCGCATGCCGTTTTACCACCCTCGACGCTCAGGTAGATTTGATAGCTCATCAGCAGCAGGTGATTTTGAACCAACTAACCTCAATTACTAATTGGTTGGACCGCCTGGACCCTCCGCGGCCTTTCCCTCCGGGTCCTCTTGGCGGTGCGGCTCCGGGTGCTTCCACGGCCGGTCAGCCTAGCTCGGGAGCGCCTACCCGCCTCACACCTATCCCAACTCCTGCTCGCTTCAGCGGAAAACTCGGTGGAGCGAAGGGGTTTATCCTGCAGTATGAGTCGGTGTTTCTGCGCGTCCCCGGGGATTTTCCCTCAGACCATAGCCGAATCGGGTACATGGCTAACCTTCTCGAGGGGCAAGCGTTAGCTTGGGCTTACGCTGTAATGACGAAGCCCAGCTATGCAAACCTCTCGTATGACTGGTTCGTGTGGGACTTCCTAGAAGTCTTTGATCATTCCCGACTCGACAGCGTCCTCGCGGACCGGCTCCTCAGTCTCCAACAGGGAGCCCGGTCCGCGGCGGAATATGCGGTCGACCTCCGGGTGGCTGCGGAGGAGGTGGGCTGGGGAGAGGCTTCTCTCTGCAGCATTTTCCTCCGTAGCCTTAATTCAGGTCTGAGGGATGAAGTAGATGGTCGGGATCTCCCAGGGTGACTCTCTGAGCTGGTCTCGCTCACGATTAGCCTGGACAACAGGCTGCGTGAGCGGGCTGCGAAGCGGAAGTCTGTCAGCCGCTAGCGCGGAGCTTCCCTCCGTCCAGCTCAGTCGTGCCCCCTGGCGTTACCAGCCCCGGAGTCCGCCGATGAACCAGAGGACATGGCCATCGGGCGCACTAGGCTCCCTCTAGCGGAGAGACAACGCCGGCAGGAACGGGGTCTCTGCATGTACTGCGGAGATGACCGGCATCCTGTGGAGCTGTGCCCGGTGAAGCCAAACGGGGAGGTCCGCGAGTCACAATAGGGGGCCTCGTGGACTCTAACCGATCCAATCCCCTATCTTCTTGTACATTGCCCATACGTTTCTGCCACAACTCCACCGGGCATTCCACTCACGCACTGGTGGATTCTGGGGCAGAGCAGAATTTTATTTCTAAGAGCCTGGCAAACCGTTTGGGCATACCCAGCCAACTGCTGCCTAACCCCCTGAACTTGGTGATGCTCTCTCGCTCTTCTCTGGGCACAGTTACACACCGCACAAAGCCAGTTCCCATCATCGTCTCCGGCAACCACTGGGAGGATCTGACCCTCTACATCCTGCCCTCCTTGTCGGACCGTGTCATTCTGGGTTACCCCTGGTTGTGGCTGCATAACCCTGTCCTGGATTGGAGAACCGGCAGCGTCCTGTCCTGGAGCACCTTCTGCATGGGCACCTGCCTCCAGTCGGCAGCCTGTGCTCCATCTGCCCCTCTGCCGGCTCCGGTCTCTGAGCCCCCGGACCTGACTCTGGTGCCGCAGGAGTTCCATGACTTGGGGGCAGCCTTCAGTAAGTCCAGAGCCTTGTCCCTTCCGCCGCATCGACCCTACGACTGTGCAATTAACATCCGCCCGGGGGTGCCCCTGCCATCTGGCCGCCTATACAGTCTCTCTGCACCGGAACGTGAGGCGATGGATACCTACATAAAGGAGTCACTCAGCACTGGGATCATCCGCCCCTCCTTGTCCCCGCTTGGTGCGGGTTTCTTCTTCGTGGGTAAGAAGGATGGGTCCCTACGTCCATGTATTGACTTCAGAGCTTTAAACGACATCACGATTAAGGACCGCTACACCCTGCCGCTCATGGACACCGCTTTCCACTCCCTCCAGGGGGCGATCTGGTTCACCAAGCTTGACCTCCGCAGCGCCTACCATCTCGTTAGGATCCGGGAGGGAGACGAGTGGAAGATGGCCTTTAGGACACCCAGCGGCCACTTTGAGTATCCCGTGATGCCGTTCGGGCTCACCAACGCACCTACCGTCTTCCAACGCCTTATAAACGATGTTCTGCGGGACTTCCTGGGAGTTTTCGTCTTCGTCTATCTCGACGACATTCTCATCTTCTCCAGATCACGCGAGGAGCACCAGGCCCATGTGAGGCGGGTCCTGCAACATCTGCTGGAGAATCGTTTGTTCATTAAGGCAGAGAAGTGTGAATTCTACGCCCAGACCACCTCCTTCCTGGGGTTCGTGATCTCCCACAATCAGATCCTCCCCGACCCCGCTAAGATTAAAGCTGTGGTCGAGTGGCCCACGCTGACCTCAAGGAAGCAGGTGCAGCAATTCATCGGGTTCGCTAATTTCTACCGGCGCTTTGTCCCCAACTACAGCGCCATCGACTTCCCCCTGACCCACCTCACGTCATCTAAGGTGCCTTTTCAGTGGTCTGAGGAAGCGGCTACCGCCTTTAAGACTCTCCAGGCGGAGTTCTCGTCCTCCCGGGTCCTGACCCAGGTTGATCCTGCTCTTCAGTGTCTGGTGGAGGTCGACGCGTCCGATACGGGGGTGGGAGCGGTGTTGTCCCAGCGATCACTGGTGGATGGAGTTAAGCGGCCCTGCGCCTTCTTCTCCAGGAAGCTATCGGCGGCAGAGCGAAATTATGACGTCGGCGACAGGGAGCTCCTCACGGTCAAACTCGCCCTACAGGAGTGGCGCCACTGGTTAGAGGGGGCAGCCACTGGTTAGAGGGGGCAGCCCAGCCTTTTGTGGTCTGGCTGGACCATAAGAACCTCGAGTACCTGAGGTCAGCGAGGCGCCTGAATGCCCGCCAGGCGCGCTGGTCACTATTCTTTACACGCTTTAACTTTACCATCACATACCGTCCAGGCTCGAAGAATGGGTTGCCCAACGCCCTGTCCAGACAATTCGCCCCAGAGGGTCCAGAGAAGTCCGAGCACACCATCCTGCCTGATTCGTGCGTCGTGGGGGCGATTGCATGGGACATCAAGGACAAGATTCTGAAGGCTCAGGAGGCGGAGCTGGATCCCGGCGGGGGTCCAGAGAGGAGGCTGTGTATTCCTTCGGCGGTTCGGGGTGAAGTGATCCACTGGGCCCACACCTCCAAACTCTCCTGTCACCCAGGCATCACCCGCTTGGCAAGTTGGCTGCAATGCTCGTTTTGGTGGCCGGGTCTTAAGAGGGACGTTACCAACTATGTCCGGGCCTGTCCCCAGTGCGCCACCGGCAAGTCTCCGAACTCTCCACCTGCGGGCCTACTCCAGCCCCTGCCGGTTCCGGGCAGGCCCTGGTCACACATCGCCCTTGACTTTGTCACCGGACTTCCTGTCTCTAACACCTATGACACGGTTCTGACCATTGTGGACAGGTTCTCCAAGGCCGCTCATTTTGTGCCTCTTCAGGGTCTTCCTTCGGCGCGTGAGACAGCCGATCTCCTGGTCCAGCATGTCGTCAGGCTGCATGGGATTTCGCTGGACGTGGTCTCGGACCGAGGTCCACAGTTTGTCTCCCAGGTTTGGAGGAGCTTCTGCAGTGCCTTGGGGGCCACAGTCAGTCTCTCTTCTGGTTATCACCCCCAGTCCAACGGGCAGTGCAAGCGCACGAACCAGGAGTTGGAGGCCGCCCTGCGCTGCGTGACATCGTCCAACCCTTCGTCTTGGAGCTCCTACCTGACCTGGGTGGAATACGCCCATAACTCGGTCCGGTCCACTGCTACTGGGGTGTTACCTTTTCGAGCGTCCTAGGGGTACGACCCCCCTGTTTTCCCTGAGCAGGAGGGTGAGCTGGCCATTCCTTCGATCCAGGCGCACATCAGGCGCTGCCGGAGCGTGTGGACCAAGACCAGAGACGCGCTTTTATGCACAGCGGCGCGCAACAGCTCGACCGCCAATCGCCACAGAAGGCCGGCTCCTGCCTACCAGGTGGGTCAGCGGGTTTGGATCTCCTCCCAGGACATCAGCCTAAAAAGTGAGAAGAAGAAGCTGGCACTGAGGTTCCTCGGCCCCTTCACCATATCCAAGATCATCAACCCGGTGGCTGTGCGTTTGGCCCTCCCCCCTCCCTCCGTGTGTGTTCCACTTTCCACGTCTCTAAGATCAAACCTGTCCTTTCCAATTCACTCTGCCCTCCCCCTAGGTCTCCTCCTGCGCCTAGGATGATCGACGGTGACCCGGCATGGGGTGTTACCGCCATCCTGGACTCCCGGCGTCGGGGTCGTGGGCTGCAATATCTGGTGGATTGGGAAGGTGGTCCGGAGTGGAGATCCTGGCTGCGCTCTTTGTGGGTGTTGGATCCTAACCTCATCGCGGAGTTCCACCGGACACACCCAGGTAAGCCAGCGCCAGGAGGCGCTGGTGGGGGGGGGGAGTACTGTCATCACCCGTGGCTCACGGGCTTCCACCTCAGCTGTGCGCACACCTGCTCCTCGTTAGGCTCAGCTATTTATTCCATCCTGCCCTGAGCTGCGGCCTGGAGCCGTCTGTCTCCCTGCGTAATCAACTCAGCAACTCCCTTCTCATCAGGCCTGCTGACTACTGGTCTGACACGTAAGCTGTCATTATTGCCTACCTTTTCCCATTCAGTCTTCCCCTGTGCACAGGTGGATTCCTTGGCGGCGGCCTCACTCTCCCTCGTCACGCTGCTCCTCCACTTCGCTGCATCATCCCGGACGCACAGCAGGACGCTGTCTCCCAGGCTTGGGACTTGCCACGCCAGCCACCGCGCCGCTACAAGTAAGCACAGTACATTTTCACTCTCCCGTGTGGTTGCCCAGCTAATCCCTGCTCTCCTCTCTTATAGGGTTGCCTGGCCGTACGGCATACTGCTCTGTCCTGACTGCATCCTCCACCCACATCACACTCATATCCTACATACGCGCATCCACACACAAACATTGCTGCAAAATAAAGCTTTCAAATCTGTCTGAGCCTGCGTGCGTGTTTCCTGGGCCGAATAATATGTCAAATTCAAGATGTGAATGATTCATGTTTCCACATTTTATTTATTTTGTTTCAAACTTTCATGTATATTTTTCAGCTTTCTGTATCTATTTTATTTTAGTTTTATGCATTTCCTACAATTCCAGGCTCATTGATTTGTATTTCCATAGTTTTAGATTTTTTATTTTTCTAGTTTATTTTCTACAATTCAAGACTTTTGAATTGTTTCTCAACATTTTTTATATCTGTATTTCTATTGTATACATTTTCAACTTTCTGTATCAAGAACACAACAAAGATAGAATTACATTTTTTATGTCAACTTAAGTCATTTCAGTGTAGAATTAAGTAACGTGACAGAGTAAATAAAAGCATTCCCACTTGGCTTGCCAAATGGGTTGACCTCTTGGTGACACAGGTGGCGTGCCAGACTCTGGAGTGGGTGGTGGTGAGTTCAAACCACCAGTCGGGTTTAACCGCCTGTCCCCTTGGTCACAAACACACTACACTTTAGTCTGTTTCTGAAGGCGGTGGGGGGCTGAAAAGCCCTGCTATCAACTTTTAATATAATCAGTATTCCTTTTTGATTTAATTTGTATAATTATGGCTATAGTTTTTGAAATTAAATTACAAATCCTGATATTCTAATTGACTGAAATGCACTAGTAAAGAAACAGGAGACGGTTCTAACTCAGATATTTCCTGAGTTAGAACAAATGAAAGATGATTTAAAACTGATGGGAAGAAAATCTAATGAAAGAAAAACGTGACCTGCATCAGTTCAATTAATTAAAATCAAAAGCAACTCGGAGGACAAACAAATATACTTGTAAAAGTACTTTTCTTCAAAAAGGTACTTGAAAAAGAGTAAGAACAATATCCAGTAATTACTCACAAAAGGTACAATTTTATGAAAAACTGACTACATGTAATTGAGTAAATGTAACTGCTTCCTACTTACAGCCATATACAATAATAAGAATTTCCTTCAGTGGAGTCTGGACACTGCAGTGATGTTCGAAGCATGAATAATTATGAATTATGATGAAAGCTGGAGGTGAGAAATAATATGGAGGTTTGCAGTAATATGGCACTGAAATAGCAGCTGGTAGTGTCATTAAAAAATACTGGCTCAGAGTGGCTACAAAAAGTTCTGGCAAATTTGTCTAGGAAAAGAATGAGGAAAGAATTATCAGTGGATAAAGGGTTAATCCTGAACTTTTGAATTTTTATACATGAGCACCAAATGTGCATAGACAAAAATCCTAAAATGGATGCTGAATCTTCTGGTAGATGTCAGCTATGTGTATAAATCGAAAAAAAATCCCCAAACAGACTGAAAAAGGACTAGAAAGTGATATAATCGTATAGTACAGTGTATATAAAACGGGTTCGATCCCACCCCCTGATCATCAGTGACCCTTCTGTGTGGAGTTTGCATGTTCTCCCGTGTCTGTGGGGGTTTATTCCAGGTACTCCGGTTTCCTCCCACAGGCCAAAAACATCCAGGTTAGGTTAATAGGAGACTCTAAAGTGGCCCTAGGTGTTAATGTGTGTGTTAATGGTGAAGAGATTGGTGCCGCACTGTGGCTGCCTCATCCGTCCAGGTGAATGCCCTGAATTTCCCTCTGGGGTTAATAAAGTATACAAAAAAAAAATATGTGCACATGGACAAGTGAATGTTACATAGGCTTAGCAGAAAAAGATAATAAAAATAGCAATGTACAGTAAACTTTAATATCTTTATAGGGAAGAAATGGAGGATCTGAACTTTCAAGAAATGGTCCACAATGGGTTCAGCTAAATAGGTTTAGCAAGTTTTCTTTCTTTGTACTCCCAAAATATGAATCTTAATTATGTACTAATGTAAGACAACAAAATGTTTTGTTGCAATTATATTTGCCACCAACCAAACACATGCACAGTGTTGTGAAAACTGTCAGCATCTCCTTCACTGGCAAAAAAAATATTAATTATAGAGATGTCTGATTAAACATTTTTTAAGTAAATGGTCTCCAAATCAAGTAAGCTGTGAGTCACTCAGCAACATTTGTCGAGTTCTGAACTTTTATGCAGCATCAAAAGTGTGAAATACTGAGATAAAAATTAACTACAGGGAAATTACCTGAGCCTCAGTTTACCCTGAGTGTTGTTTCATCTACAGTAGGTGTTGTTTTCCACGTGTGAAACAGCAGTGTATGCCGTTAATATATTTCTAGGCATCCAATCACATTCAAAACCATGCCACTGCTGCTCCCAGTGATGACCTTCACCAGGAACAACAGAAGCTCCTCTGCTGTTTCCATTTTGTTTGGAGGTCATTGGCATAATGATCCTTTGTTTTCTCACAGCACATTTACAGTGTGTTTGCTGCCCGCCTGTGCGGCCTGGGTAAATAAATGTAGATTTGATTGATAAGCATCTTTTTTTTAAGGAATTAATGCACTCACTCACGGCATCCTGAAAGGAGATATGATAATACAAAGATTTAGGAACAGTGTGCCAGACTACCAAACTGTATTTGCACCTCTCTCCAGCATATCAACATGACTGACAAGGTGTGTCATGCTAGAATATTAATGACTCAGATCTCACTAAATATTCACACTCATTGAGTTTGAGAAGAGCTAAGAACTCAGATTTTTGGCTGGCTCAAGTACACTGCAGCTGTCAGGTCTCTGGGTTAAATCAGACTCCCCCTTGGGTGTCCTTCACTCATCTTTCTCCTCTTGGTTCACTCAGATTTTCATAGTAAGTCTGAACATTACTGTGTGTTTCAGCACACCACTTCCCCAGGAAATCCAAGGACAATGACACAGACTCTAAATTACATTTTTTTAGGTGACCATATCCTTTCAAGGGTAAAGCGTACGTGTTCTACTAACTTCTTACTGAGAGCTGAATGTATTAAATCTGGTTTCAGTGCAGATTGTGTGCTTAGAATGATAGATTTTATAGTATACAATAATCTATTTCAGAATTTTAACATATGTCTGATTGTTCCTATTGACCCACAAAAAACTCTGAAAATGTTTATATTCATCTATAATACTGTAAATACTTGAGGTACATGTATACTTCGTAGCATTTAACATAATTTCCTCAAATGATTGTGAAACATCACCAGGTCTATAACATAACTGACACATGGCATGTTTTTCAATCAACTTTCATTCACAAGTTATCACATTTACAAGGTTTTTTGAGAGCTGATTTTTCAAAGATAGAGCTATGGTATCAATGTGAAACATTTATATGTCATTTCCTTTCCAAGTCATCATGTTTCCAATGTTTTTGGACAAACTGACCTGTGACCTTGACCTTGAGTTCAATTTGAATGAAAATCAAAAAAACTTGACCTTTGACCTTTTGACCCTAGACCCATATTTTAAGGACAGGATCCCAAGGTGAACCTGTGTACAAAGTTTGGTGACCCTAGCCTTATGTGTTCTACAATTATAATGCACAGGGAATGTTAACCTTGACCTTTGACCTTTTGACTCCAAATCGATAGTTCCAGATCAGAACCCCAAGGTAAAGCTTTGTACCAATTTTGGTACAAGGTCAAAGGTCAAGGTTTTTAATTTTCATTCACATTCAGTTGATTTTCATGGTTTTTCATTAGGTTCTCACAAGTTAAAGCCAGGACCAAAGGGCAATTGCATTGGCACATTTTGTAGTTGTATCTAATAAATCTCAGACAAGTTTGAATTTGGGTGACTTTGAACTCAAGGCCAAGGTCACAGGTCAATTTTTCCAAAAAAACATGGTAAACATAACTCTGACCTCAAGGTCAAGATCACCAGAAGAGAAACTCATCCAAGGTTTTTCTTAGATACAACTATGGTGTCGATTTGAAAATCCTTGCATACTAATTTGAAGATTCCTGCTTTAATCTCAAGTCGACATGGTCATGCACAGAAATATCTTGTCCAATGTTAAAATGCAAAACATTAAATTGTTTTTAAAGTGTTCATTGAGAGGTACATGGAGTAGTTAGAATAACTTGTGTGAATGTTGCCATTGATTAAAAGTACTTTGAGTTGTGATCAATCCAAGGAGAGTGCTGTAAGTCAATGTAGATATTTTTTCTATCAATAATTGTAAAACAAAAAACAAAACAAAACATTGACATGCTGCAATAGGGCAGAAGGAAACAAAAAAGTGCACAGGATCTCAACAACCTTGTGTGGTGACCTTTTTTGATATAACAGCTCAAACAGTGATAAAATTCAAAGCCATCCCCCCTCAAAAATATAGTTTTTTCAGTGGAACTTCACTTGCTGATTTGACCTCCACTGTACAGGATGATGTAGGTGCAGACTTTGACACTAGAAGGCAGTCAGAGAGCACATTCATCTACTGAACAGGGGAAAAGTTCCCTATGTGGTCTCTCGAAATCTCAGTGTCAGGTGTGTATGAGTTGCATTTTGTAACATCCCAACCATAGACTGTATAAAAGATGATGTCTCGACATCAAAATGCATGCTGAGCACCTCCTCCACTTCATCTTACCATTTTGACACCATATGAATAGTTTGAATTGCACAATTACATGTAAACGACATTAGTTGAGTAACGAGCTCAACAAAAATATGCTGCTTCATCATTGTAAAGTGTGATTCTCAAAATATTATTTTTTAAATCTGACCTTTATTTAACCAGGAAAACCTCACTGAGATTTAAAATCTCTTTTCCAAGAGTGTCCTGACCAAGAGGCAGCAGCACATTTAAAAAAAAATTACAACCAACAGCCATATACTATAAAATTATAAAAACATAGTCAAATTACTGTCTGATCCCCATCATAAAAAGACCAAAGATTGTACAGATGTTTCTGCCTCCAAATTGTCCAACATTCCTTTAAAAGCAACCAAAGAGACAAACTCATTAAGTTTTAAGCCTTTTTGTAGTTCATTTCAGGCAAAGGGAGCAGCAAATATAAATGCCTTTTTTCCCAATTCAGTTCTGACCCTTGGGACAGACAAAGAAAGAACGTTCTGTGAGTGCTGATAATAGGTTCCAGAGCTCCTCTGACTGATGAGGGTCAGAAGGTACGAAGGTAGAAGACCGAGGATAGCCTTGTACACAAGGATATGCCAGTGTCTTTATCTACGTGGGCTAAAGAAGACCATCCAACACGATCATACAGCAGGCACTGATGGGTGAGAGGTCTGAAGTTGGTGATGAACCACAGAGCCCCATGATACACAGTGTCCAAAGCACATAGACTCTGAGATGAGGCATGCATATACACTACCGTTCAAAAGTTTGGGGTCACCCAGACAATTATTTTGTGTTTTCCATGAAAAGTCACACTTATTTACCACCATGAGTTGTAAAATGAATAGAAAATATAGTCAAGACATTGACAAGGTTAGAAATAATGATTTGTATTTGAAATAATTTTTTCCTTCAAACTTTGCTTTCGTCAATTGCTCAATTTGCAGCAATTACAGCATTGTAGACCTAACATGATTGCACAAGGGTTTTCTAATCATCCATTAGCCTTCTGATGCAATGAGCAAACACAGTGTACCATTAGAAGGCTGGAGTGATAGTTGCTGGAAATGGGCCTCTATACACCTATGTAGATATTGCACCAAAAAACAGACATTTGCAGCTAGAATAGTCATTTACCACATTAGCAATGTATAGAGTGTATTTCTGATTAGTTTAAAGTTATCTTCATTGAAAAAAAGTGCTTTTCTTTCAAAAATAAGGAAATTTCTAAGTGACCCCAAACTTTTGAACGGTAGTGTATAAAACATAACCATAGTCCAAGACCAACAAAAAAGTAGCAGCAACAAGTCTCTTTTTGGATTCAAAAGAAAGACAGGATTTAATCCTGAAATAAAAACCCAGTTTCACTCTCATCTTTTTTAAAAGCTGATTGATATGTGGAGTAAAAGAGAGAGATTCGTCAATTAAAATGACAAAATATCTGTAACATGATACTTTCTCAACCTGTGACCTGTCATGAATGCCCCTCGGGGCAGAGAGGAGAGACCTATGCGCTGAACTGCTAGTTTGTGAAATTTATTAAGGAAACAAAATACAAAGTCCAAAACAGTGCGCCAACACAAAAATCCAAACTGTCAAGCACACAAACTTACAGGTTTAACACACCAGAACAAAGGCTGGATTCTGGTGGAGACGAAGGAAGAGAAACTCAAGACTCCAGCAAAGAGGAATGAACATAACGGCTCTTAAATAAGGCTAGACACAAATGTAACAAATGATAATAGGTGTGGGTCACATGAGCAGGCAGGAGATAACAAAGATTACAATTTGGACCAGCTGGGAGCAATGAGAGGGGAGAGAACGGGCTGACAGCTGACAGGGACACCGCCCATATGGAACAAAAACCCAGAAGCACCACTGACAGCTGTAAACGCAGAGGGAGAACACAACAGAATAAAAATATAATGAGATGGCAAATAAAGACAAGCAACCTCAAAAATTTAAATAAAACTATAATGAATGTAAACAGGAAAATAAGTCATACTAAGAAACAATACAGAATGTGACAAATCAACCAAGGATAAAATAACAGGAATTGCAACTCAAAACTACAACACTATACAAATATGAAAAAAGGCAAAAAGACTGAGCCCGGTGGATTCCCTCCGTGCTCAGATCGTGACATGAACCCTGAGTGGTGACAGTTGGAGGCAGGTCCTGTGGCTTGGCCTTACCATTTGACATCAGTATGACTTAAGTTTTATCTGCATTTAATAAAAGTTTTAATTCATACAAGTTCTGATGAACAATATTAAAATCATGCTGTAATTGGGCAAGTGCCTGGGTCATAGTGGGGGCTATGCAGTACTTCACTGTCATCAGCATAAAAATGAAACTTTGCACTGGTCATGTTTTGGTCAAATGTTATTAATATAAATGATAAAAAGGAGTGGCCCTAACACTGACCCCTGAGGCACACCTTTTGTTACTTTAAGAGGCTGTGAGGTATGACCTTCTGCTTACACACACTGTGATCTCTCTGATAGGTAGTTTTCAAACCAGCAAACAGTTTCTGTAGACAGACCTGCTCTAGCTAGGCTATACATAAACAGTGTGTAGTCCGCTGTATCAAATGCCTTGGAGAGGTCAATAAAAAGGGCTGCAGAGTGTTATTTGTTATCAGTAGAAATAATAAAATATTAAAGACTTAAGAGCTGCTGTTGTTGTACTGTGTTCTTTTCTAAAACCAGATTGAACTACCTTCAGAAACTCATTTAGCTGATCACTAACAAGGGATTCAAGGATTTTGGCCAGTGCACACTTGTAGATGGGTCCATAGTTATTTAAAACAGTGGGGTCACCCCCTTTTAAAAGGGGAAGGACATAGGCTGACTTCCATAAAAGAGGGATGATGTTTGAGACCAGAGATTAAAAATATGAGTTAAGGGCTGTTACGACCCGAGCGTTGATCTTGTCCGTGCTCGGGCCATGTATCATCTCTGCCGGCCTTGACAGCTGTGGATTACATTCTGGCTCCACCGGGCTCTTATTGTGACAGCGCTCGGTGGGGTTTCCGGCTGTCAAGGTCGATCAGCTGTTTGGCATCATTGCTCGTTAGCGACCAGCTTTATTAGCGGGCGCTGGCAGCAGTTGATTGCTGGAGTATCGTCTAATTTTCCTGGTCCTCGTTCATGTCAGGTTCGTGTTTATATTCTTGTTCATGTTAATGGTTAAGGTCATAGTGGTTGGGGTTAGCCCTACGATCCCTTGTATTCTGTAGTGTGTGTTTTTGCCCACAGCGGCTCACAGCTTTGTGTTCTCGTCTTGCCTTTGTTAAAATAAAACATCAAATGCAAAACTCACTGGAGACTTTTGGCGTCTTATGGTGGCCCGCAAGGGCCACCGCATGACAGTATACCCCAGCCACGGACGTCTAAATGGAGACGCTTTTCACTGTGAGTTTTTGCCGTAGGGTGGAGTTTTCCCCGTTAGTTGGACTTGGTAGAGAGATGCCCGCCCGCGAGTGTGGTTACCTCCCAGAGGGATAGAAGGAGAAGTCCGCCCGCTGCAGCAGGCACCATCTTCTCCCTAGGAGGCAGGCAAGTGCAAGTTCATTCATTCCACCATAATTATGATCTGCCTTGTCTGACTTCTGGGGGCGGAGTTCGGGGTTCGCAGCCCCCCGAGCTCCCGCCACCTGCTGTAACTGTAATTCCTAAACCCGCTGCCTCTGTGCCTCCCTCTGCTGAGTGGTCTGCAATGCCAGGTCTACGTCGCGGGGTGAGGAGGGGGCCTGCGGTACTGGAAAGCCTGGATCTGGCCCTGCAGCCACGTCATGGACAGAGGAGAAGAGCAGACTGCGGCCCGGAACCTGTGCCGACGATGAAGCGTCCCCGGGTCTCCTCGCCGGAGCGGTCCGAGCCAGTGGGTCAAGGGTCCCCTGCCTCCACGCCATACGGGTCATCGGCGTGGACATCAGCGCGAGAGGAACCTCAGGCTGTGGAAACCATCTTGCCAGCTGCGGAGTCCGACGCAGCTGAGTTGCAGCCTGCGCATGAACTTCTTCGCCCTGAGCCTGGATCAATGGAGTCCTGGACGGCAACAGAACCCGAGTGCAGGCAAGTGCTCCCTCTTGTGTCTCTGTCCCCTGTTTTGGAGCATTTTTTCCTGCCTCTCGGGGAGGCGAGTGAGGGGCAGCCGCCTGCTGCGCCCAAGCTCGTCTCGCTGGGTTCTGTTGCTGCCGGTGATACTGATCCCGGTTCTTCTGTGTGTTCTGAGCTTCCTTGCAGTGTCACCGGCGCGGAGCCAGTCGGTGTCGCTGAGTTGGAGGTTCCAGGTTCGGGGATGGAGGTTGTCAGCGGTGCTGCGCCGACCCAGTCGGGGTCCTTCGTGGAGGCTGCTGTGGCCCAATCGGGGTCCGACGTTGGTGCGCCCGAGACCCAATCGGGGTCCACCGCAGGTGCTGTTCTGGCCCAATCGGGGTTCGACGTGGGTGCAGCCGGGACCCAATCGGGGTCCAGCGGAGGTGCAGCGCCGGTGTGGTCCAAGGACGGTGGAGGAGCTGCATACCCTTCTCCGCCGGATGGAGTTTGGGCTCATCCTTGTCTTAACTCCCCTCTTCTGAGTCATCGCCCCTGCTCATCTTTGCCGGGGGCCGTGGGGGTCCTGCTACGCTCGCCCCGGCTCTCCCAAGTTTTGTCCTCACCAGGGAAGCCACTGCGGGTCGTTTTCCCCTGGTACTGGTGGCTGAGGGACGCGGGTTGGCCGCCCGAGGAACTGTTTCACCGGTTTGGCGCCTTGGGTCGGCTGCCCAATTTATCATGTGTATTACTGGGCGACCTGGTTCGGCCACCTGAGGAACTGTTTCGCCGGTTCAGCGCCTCGGGTCGGCCATCCGACATGTTGTGTGTTTTTCTGGGCGACCTGGTTCGGCCACCAGAGGAGTGGACTTTCTGGGCCTGGGACTATGATAAGCCGCCCGGTCATGTTCCGCCTCCCATGACCACCCGCTGGCTGTTGGACGCGGGGAGACCGCCTGAACTGTTCCCGTGGTGCTTAGAGGTCATTTCTTTGTGGTAGGCTGATCCAGTATTTGTTCTGTTTTTCTTGCTATCATGTGTTTTGTTTCTCGTATGGTTATTTGTGTATTTTGGGGAATTTGTGATTTATGTTCTGCAGCTGCCGCATGTGTCCTATGGGTATTTGATTTGTGCATATGGGAATGCGGTATTTTTGTCATTGTGCCTGGTATAGTTGTTTTTTTTTCTCCCCTTTTTCTGCCTTGTTTTGATCGTGTTTTTGCTCTAGTGGGTGTATTTTTTTTTTGTTATCATGTCTGTGCTACGGCGTTTCATGTACTTTTGTTTTTTTTTTTCTGGTTGTCTGTGCCCTGTTGTGTCTTGCAGTTGCCTCATTTGTCCTGTGCATTTGATATGGGTATATGGTTTTTTTTATCATCGTGTTTTGTATAGTTGTTTTTTTTTTTGTTTGTTTTTTGCCTTACTGAGTGTTGTATCTTCTGTTGTCCTGTCTGTGCTGTTTCTCGGCTTTTGTCTCTCTCCCGCCGGGCCTGCCCCCATCCACCCACCCTGGAGGGGGTGGGAGGGGTGGCATGGATGACTATGAGCGTTCTGGAGCCCGCCCTCGGAGGGAGGGTACTGTTACGACCCGAGCGTCGATCTTTTCCGCGCTCGGGCCAGGTATCATCTCTGCCGGCCTTGACAGCTGTGGATTACATTCTGGCTCCACCGGGCTCTTATTGTGACAGCGCTCGGTCAAGGTCGATCAGCTGTTTGGCATCACTGCTTGTTAGCGACCGGCCTTATTAGCGGGCGCTGGCAGCAGTTGATTGCTGGTGTATCGTCTAACTTTCCTGGTCCTCGTTCATGTCAGGTTTGTGTTTATATTCTTGTTCATGTTCATGGTTAAGGTCATAGTGGCTGGGGTTAGCCCTACGATCCCTTGTATTCTGTAGTGTGTGTTTTTGCCCACAGCGGCTCACAGCTTTGCGTTCTCGTCTTGCCTTTGTTAAAATAAAACATCAAATGCAAAACTCACTGGAGACTTTTGGCGTCTTATGGTGGCCCGCGAGGGTCACCGCATGACAAGGGCTGGGCGATAAAATCTGCTGCCAGTTTTAAAAAGTATCGCTCCAGTTTGTCAGGGCCTGCAGATTTTATGGTTTCTAAAAGCTGGAGGTATTTGTGAACCTCAAAGGTTCAAATTGGATTAAAATTAAAAGATGGACTTGAAAGATTCTGACCAGCCAATTGAGCTGAAGACACACAGTGATTGTTAGGATAAATATAAATAATATAAATTGTTTTATTAAATATGGTTAAAACCTTGAGGAGACACTCACTAAAATGTGTTTTAGTTTATGAAAACTAACTCTTGGTTTCCCATTAAAACCCTAGCCACACTAGAGGCAAAATGAGGTGGAATGCCATCAGAATGAAAATTCTTATGGTATTCTGGCGGCTGTGGTGCAGGTGTAGTGTAGCCGACTACTAATTGGGGGGTCAGTGGTTTGATTCCTGCTCTGTCTGCAGTCTGCATGTCAAAGTGTCCTTGAGCAAGAGACTGAACCATCTAGTTGCTCCTGGTGGGTCAGGCCAGTGCTGGTACATGGCAGCTTGGCTGCCATCAGTGTGTGAATGGGTGGATAGCAGGATCTGTAAAGTGCTTTGGTCATCTAGAGATGTGGAAAAAAGCACTATATACTGTAAGTGAATCCCATTTACCATTTAGATATTCAAAGTGCATCTGAAAAATTCTGAGTGCATTCCAAATATTCGGGCCCATTCTTGAGGACAGACTGAATGTTTTGCTCATGCTCAAAACTTTCCAGGTGTCATGTCTGTCATGTGTTTTCTGCCTGTTAAAGGAAGAAGGAATGAAACCCACTCGCAGAAATATGTTGTGCGTGCTTTATTGTGCAGAACAAAATATAACAGTCCAAACACAGTGAGCCAAGGGAGTACAAGGAAGTCTCTAGGACGCTCAAAAGGACAAGTGAGTCAAACATGGGGAAAAAATGTTCCAAGGCAGGTGGGACTGCATTCGGAGGAATGGAGGAGGAGCCCGGAAAAGAACCATCTGGAAAGATAGACAGCAGGGGCTAAACAGTTTGTACTCACGAAGCGGGAGCTGTCTGAGTAAATCCGTGAAGTCCACAGGCTGGAGAAAACGAGAGAGGAATAGACAGATAAAGGCTACTAGGGAATTCACCTCAATCACCTGACAATACACAATGGCGAACTGAGATCTTAAATACAACAACACTAACGAGCAGAGTGTATGCCAGTGTGGAGAGAGGAGAGAGAGTGTGGAAGAGCGTGAGTGGAAACACCTGTGTGAATGGACGTCTGCACCAGTGAGTGTGTGTGTGGGGATGTGTGAGTGAATGAGAGTGAGAATGCAGGTGAAGATATAAGTGTGTGTGTGTGTGTACAGCGGAGAATATAACCAAAGGAAGACAGCTGGAAAGGACTGGCAGGACAGAGGGAGCAGAGCTCAGAGCCTCCTAGGAGGAGCCTAGAGACAGGTAAGGGGAAAAATACCCTCTTGAGGGCATAACAGCCACCGTGCCAAGGAGCTGGGCTGGCAGGTCCTGCCCAGTCCATGACAGATCCCCCTCCTCAAGGGGTGGAGACCAGACACCCCAGTGTACCATCAGAAAAGGAAACAACAACACAAGGAGACCCCCCCCCCCCAGGAGACTATAACAACTAACCAGGGTGGGAGGTGGGGGAACCAGGTCAGGTGGGAACACAACAAGGTAGAACAGGAAAACCCAGAGTACATAGGGCTGCACGGTGGCGCAGAGGTTTAGCACTGTGGCAGCACAGTTTTACCCTCGGCCGGGGGACCGCGGGGATCATGAGATTGTGGGTTCGATCCCAGCCCCCGACCAACAGTGAGCTGTGTGGAGTTTGCATGTTCTCCCCGTGTTGCGCGGGTTTACTCCGAGATTTCTCCGGTTTCCTCCCGCACACCAAAAACATGTAGGTTTAGGGCGCTCGCACACGCAGCGACCAGCAGCCAGTGGCTTGTCACCAGACTGCAAACCAAGTCTACCTACGGGTACAAATAAGTAACAAAAAAAAAAAAAAAAATAGGTCCCAACACCCAGAACAACACTCCCCCAAAACCCCCAGAGTCCATTAGTTCAGGAGGCTGACCAAAGTCCCAGGCCCCAGGGGAGATGAAAGAAGGTGGGTCAAGTGACCCGACCACGTCCAGAACCAGGCAGGCCGCCCGGGCGGGCAGTTCAGGTGGCCGGTAAGGGAAACTGGGCCACCAACATCCATGGCACAGTTCACCGGGTGGACGGCCTGAGTCTGAGGGCCACCAGCTCAGGAGAGGAGGTCCAGGAGGCGGTCTGCCCACAGGAAGGCCTAAAGTAGGAAGGGGAGGGCAGAGAAGGGGAGCCCTGACGTCAATGGATAGCGACAAGGGTGAAGCCCCTCCGCCCCCTGTGGCCCTGAGCTGGGGGAAAGCTGCACCCACGGCAGACCCGGTCTGTGACATAGCTGCACCCGCGGCGGTCCCAGTCTGGGACATAGCTGCACCTGCGGTGGTCCCGATCTAGGACATACCTGCACCTGCGGCGGAATCCAACAGCAGCAGATCCTTTCCGGTGACCCTAGATGCAGGCTCAGAGACAGGAAAGAGAGGTAGAGGGTCAGGGTCGCCAGCAGCAGCAGAGCCTGGCGAGGCGAGCTCAGGTGCAGCTAGTGGCTGCACCCGGCTGTCCTCACCAAGAGCCAGGCAAGAACGCTCAAGTACAGACAAGAGGAATACAAAATAGAGCACTTGCCAGAGCTCAAGCTCTACCGCTGTCCAGGACTCCAACGAACTTGATACCGCTGTCTCGGGCCCGGCCTCTGGGTGGTCATGCTCAGGTGCAGACCCTACTGCGGCGGCCTCCGCAGCAGGCATAATGGTGGTGGTGGCAGTCCTGAAGCCTCCATTGGAATCCCCCCATGCAGGCTGCTTCTACAGTGTGATGGCTGGGGTGCCACTCTGTGTTGACCCTTGTTCTTGATCACCCAGGGCCACAAGCTCGTCCATGATCCAGGGGCTTGACTCTGGCGAGCACACAGAAAAATGTGGAGGAGACGCGGAGGGGATCAGTAAGTCTTGGACAGTGGCAGCAGGGAGAGAGAGCTCAGGTGACTGCCCAACCTGAGGCTCTTCCCCGAGAGACAGACAAGATTCATCATTGTTCATGGAGACTGAATGTAAACACACTTGCCTGATCTCCCGAGTCTTGGTGGGAACTGCTTCCGGCGGCGAGCTACCATCCTCCCCTGCGTCAATGACAGTAACAGGCCCCTCAGAGAACGGAGGAGGACCCGGTTCTGGCAGCGCAGGTGTAGGACAGTCTGGGGAACCCCCGGCTGATCTCACGGTGGCGAGGGAAGACGTTCTGGCGGCGTAGGTTGCGGTCATGACTGAGAGGGCACAGGCTGGCGGAACAGCTGGCACGGAGA
The DNA here is from genome assembly GCA_020510985.1 of Pholidichthys leucotaenia. Lineage (NCBI taxonomy): Eukaryota > Metazoa > Chordata > Actinopteri > Cichliformes > Pholidichthyidae > Pholidichthys > Pholidichthys leucotaenia. The sequence continues at coordinate 297,191,455 of CM035839.1, read as the reverse complement.
TTGGCTCTGCTGCAGGAACAGCCGGGGGTGACATCAAATCCATGGCTGTTGATACAGAGGAGGGTTTCTTCCGACGTCCCGAGGAGGGGCGGTTCTTATGCCGTGGCTTAGGCTCCTCTCTCTCCCCTGGCTCTTCCGGTGTCTGGCTACATCCTCTCTGGACCAGCGAGAATTCGGGGGAAACAGAGACAAGGGACAGAGGATAGGTGACAGCAGCTGACGGGGGAGCCCCAGTGGAAAGCAAAACCTGGAGCTCCTCCACAGGAATCTGGCATACTACATCAGGTGAAAGAGCGAGTGATTGTAGTAACACTTGCCTGAGTTCCTGGCTGATGATGACGTCAGCCGCTGTCTCGGTGTCCTGCTCCGTCTCCCCGGGAGTAGGACGATGAGTCAGACGAGGAGAAGAGGACACCGGTCTGGTAAGCGTGCGCTGGGCATTCAGCCTCTGGGAGCGCTTCTTTGGCCTGGCGGGTGCTGCGAAGGACCCTCGTAGCGCTTCCTCACAGCGCTGTCGAGTCTGGCAGATCTGGGTGAGCAGCGGCACAAACTTTGGGTATTTCCAAAGGCTGGGGCACGTCTGCATCACCCCGACAGCTATGTCCAGCAAATAAAGATTTTCCTCCGGGGAGTGGTCAGCATGAGCCCAAGAAGCGAAAATCACTGCACGCTTGGCTGCTGCACACTCCTCCAGGTTAAGTCCAAAAACAGCGAAATTCATGCTGGGAGAGCAGCTGGTTGAAAAACCCAAGTGGAAAAGAAAAACACACTCACAACGCTTCCACTGGGTTTCTACTGGTCGGGTGATTCTGTCATGTGTTTTCTGCCTGTTAAAGGCAGAAGGAATGAAACCCGCTCGCAGAAATACGTTGTGCGTGCTTTATTGTGCAGAACAAAATATAACAGTCCCAACACAGTGAGCCAAGGGAGTACAAGGAAGTCTCCAGGAAGCTCAAAAGGACAAGTGAGTCAAACATAGGGAAAAAATGTTCCAAGGCAGGTGGGACTGCATTCGGAGGAACGGAGGAGGAGCCCGGAAAAGAGCCATCTAGAAAGATAGACAGCAGGGGCTAAACAGTTTGTACTCACGAAGCGGGAGCTGTCTGAGTAAATCTGTGAAGTCCACAGGCTGGAGAAAACGAGGGAGGAATAGACAGATGAAGGCTACTAGGGAAATCACCTCAATCACCCGACAATACACAATGGTGAACTGAGATCTTAAATACAACAACACTAACGAGCAGACTGTATGCCGGTGTGGAGAGAGGAGAGAGACTGTGGAAGAGCATGAGTGGAAACACCTGTGTGAATGGACGTCTACACCAGTGAGTGAGTGTGTGTGGATGTGTGAGTGAATGAGAGTGAGAATGCAGGTGAAGATATAAGTGCGTGCGTGTGTGTGTGTGTGTACAGTGCAGAATATAACCAAAGAAAGACAGCTGGTAAGGACTGGCAGGACAGAGGGGCGTGGCAGATCCGTCACAGCTGAGCAGAACTCAGAGCCTCCCAGAAGGAGCCTAGAGACAGGTAAGGAGAAAAACACCCTCCTGAGGGGCATAACAGCCACTGTGCCAAGAAGCTGGGCTGGCAGGTCCAGCCCAGTCCATGACACCAGGTGCATTTGAAGTGGGGAAATATCGAACGGCATTCAAAGTCTATTCGCATGGCACTATGACTGCATTCTAAATATTCTTATGGCATTCCAGGTTGAGCTGAATCGCATAAAAACGCAGCCAGATGCTGCTGGAAAGTCAGTCAGCTGAGTCCACAGCCTCTTCCCCTGTAAGAATTTAGGTCATTTTGAAATTCCCTCCTGAATGTGGCGTGAATTTTGAAAATTCTTCATTCCAGCTGGTTCTGCTTGATTCCTGCTGATTCTGAATAAGAGTGATAGGGGCATAAAGTTCTAATGGACAGAACATTTTCTGTAGCTTTAAGTGCTGCCATCTGCTGGATATTAGATAGAATGCAGGTTTAAGGTACTTCGATCTCATATCCAAGACATGTACACTACATCCATCTTTTGTGTACAGTCTATGGTCATAGCTAACGTTGAAGTCAGTCATGATACTGAGGTGAGAAATAGTTAAGTGTCCTTTCAGTTTTGGAGAGTGTCAGTTGCTTTAATCAAACGAGCATTTCTCTGTATGTTTCAGCCAGACATGATAAAGTTTCTTTAATGAATAGATACATCTTGTTGACTAAGCTAGCCAGTTTTAGCTAGCTGGTAGCTTTGCAATCATCACTAAATGTGACCTGTGTTATGTATGTACTGTAGTATGCCTCCATGTATGTACAGTTATATAATTGTGAGTCCACACCCTCTTTGATGAAAAACTCATGCTAGGGTGGTCTCACGCTGTAGTGTTTGTTCCGTACTGATGGAGGTTTGACCCCCAAAGTTTGGAACTCTTGATAAGTGTGATTGCTCCCTACTGTTCTGCAGATCATTTCCCCAGTTCTGGAGCAGTTGGTGGAGATAAGGTGTGTTTCAAATGTTCACTCACTCCCCACCTCCCTACTCACTATATAGTGATTTCAAATGTAGTGGACTATATGGTTTATTCAATATAACGATAAAATTTCCAGCTTTTAGACACAATAGAAAGCTTAAATCATGCCCCCTCTACTTTCTGCACATGGGACCTTAAATCAGAAAAAAATCTCCACTTAAGTGAATGGCAAGAGAGAAATGTGCTTTTGATCCCGATCAAATTTTGCCACGAGTTACACATATGATGTTTGGCAATTTAAAAGACATTGGTGGCGGGGTTACCACCCTCAATGTAGAAAAATAAAGCCCCCCCCCCCCGCCCTAAGATGATGTGTGGGATGCTAGGTGTGGTTTATCATAACTTACTCATTGTTTAAATAAAGTATTAATATAGTAGTTCTTTGACAATGTTTATAACTTTCAAGTTTGAAAGTCAAAATGTTCCTCTCTACTACAAATGAAAGAACCCCCTCAAAATATCTAGGTGTGCAAATAACAGTTTATCTAACATTAGAACTGTACAACTTATTTACCAACATTTTTTTCTATTTGTGTAGAGTACAACTTTGCAGTTTGCCTTGTACTCGTTATCTTTGACACTGTCAAGCCAATCGTTGCATTGAGTTCTTCCCACTCACATCAGTACTTTTGCAAACTTTTATGTTTGACTGATGCATGGGGCGGCCTATCAGGACACAGTGCAGCCCAAGCCGGCAAGCTGCTGCGGCTACTGCTGAGCCCACCTGGCTATCTCTCACCCAATTACTGTTGAGCGATGACTTCACATGCGGTGCGTAAAAGTAAACAACACAACCAACAACTACTGAGTAGGAGGGCAACATGCAGAATGTGGATGAGATGATGCTGTGTTATAAATACAGGACAAACCACATCCTTTACTGATTCAATACAGAATGCCTTATTTTAGTGTAAAAAACAGGATGATACTGTATTTTACGAGACGGGTGGCAACCCTAGTCGGAGTGCAATTATCATGGAACATAGTAACTCCCAGAATCCCTGTTGTCCAATCAAATTGCTCAGTCAGAACTAACTATTGTATAATGAGCTTTTAAGAACGGCCATTGTTTTATGGACATTCTTTCAGAAGACCACAGACGTCTCCAGGAAAGCCAGTATCATTTAACTTGCTACAGTGGGGAAAAAAAGTATTTAGTCAGCCACCAATTGTGCAAGTTCTCCCACTTAAAAGATGAGAGAGGTCTCCAATTTTCATCATAGGTATACCTCAACTATGAGAGACAAAATGAGAAAAAAAAATCCAGAAAATCGCATTGAAGGATTTTTAATGAATTAATTGGTAAATTCCTCGGTAAAATAAGTATTTGGTCAATAACAAAAGTTCATCTCAATACTTTGTTATATACCCTTTGTTGGCAATGACAGAGGTCAAACGTTTTCTGTAAGACTTCACAAGGTTTTCACACACTGTTGCTGATATTTTGGCCCATTCCTCCATGCAGATCTCCTCTAGAGCAATGATGTTTTGAGGCTGTCGCTGGGCAACACAGACTTTCAACTCCCTCCAAAGATTTTCTATGGGGTTGAGATCTGGAGACTGGCTAGGCCACTCCAGGACCTTGAAATGCTTCTTACGAAGCCACTCCTTCGTTGCCCGGGCGGTGTGTTTGGGATCATTGTCATGCTGAAAGACCCAGCCACGTTTCATCTTCAATGCCCTTGCTGATGGAAGGAGGTTTTCACTCAAAATCTCACGATACATGGCCCCATTCATTCTTTCCTTTACATGGATCAGTCGTCCTGGTCCCTTTACAGAAAAACAGCCCCAAAGTATAATGTTTCCACCCCCATGCTTCACAGCAGGTATGGTGTTCTTTCTCCTCCAAACACGACAAGTTGAGTTTTTACCGAAAAGTTCTATTTTGGTTTCATCAGACCATATGACATTCTCCCAATCCTCTTCTGGATCATCCAAATGCTCTCTAGCAAACTTCAGACGGGCCTGGGCATGTACTGGCTTAAGCAGGGGGACACGTCTGGCACTGCAGGATTTGAGTCCCTGGCGGCGTAGTGTGCTACTAATGGTAGCCTTTAGCCTGTTTTCCACTAGCCCAGCACACCTCGGTACGGCTCGATTCACTTCAGTACGGCTCGGAATGCTTCTGTCTCCATTAGCACGGTGTTGTGCTTGTGCTGTGATGGTTTGTGTTAGGAGGTTTTAGAAGCGGGGCGGCGCCAGATTCCCAGCGAGGCGGGGCCACACTCCCGTGACGTTACGCACCCGACTGAGTCCTTATTTACACGAGACAAAAAATGGAGGATCCAAGGATTATTGCCTTGCTCACTCTGTGGTTTTATCTCACAATTAATTTTATCTCATAATTAAGCTGCAACAACACAAGTCACTTTTGTTTTGAATTAACTGCCAAATGACCTAGAAATAATGAGCTGAAACTTGTTTTTATTCGTATTAAATAATGAGACGGTGGCACACTGGCCAACACCAAATTGTATTATTTTTTACATCCTAGGGCATTTTGGATGTACTGAATTAAAAAAATTCATGTTTTTCACCTTCAGCTGAAAAACATGAATTGGTACTACGACCACTCCAACAGTAATAATACTGTTGGAACAACAGTATTATTATTTTCCGTTTAGATGATGCTACACTCCTTCTAAAGTATTGTAATTCTCTGAATTTGGAATGCCGATAGAACATTCAATTTACATATACTTGTACCTACTTTGACTTGGTGCTAATTTTGTATGATATTTCAATAAAAAGAACAGAAAGCTTACAAAAAGATTTCTTTTTTGGTCTAGTTAAAAATTACATTACCTTTACAATGGCTGACCCCTGACAGGATGATCAGCATCATTTTGATCAGACTAGGCAATGGAATTTCTATGTAGTTATACTGTTTTATAATTCAGTGTTATAACAGACAAACCACACTTTACAAAACAATTCCATTTTATTATATACAAAATATTAAAAGAAAAAAAAAACTTTGCAACACAACATGAAGGTTAATCAACATTTTATACACGCCGACCACTGAGTGCCTCTACACCAGCTTCCCAAACTGGGTCAGCAAGACTCGGTTGAATGAAGCCGTCTCTGCCAGCTGTGGGTCATGAAGGCTCGGTTGAATTAATCCGTGCGGGCTGTCGCGGCGGACGCGTGGGATGATTCTACAAGGAAAATGCACACAATAAAATACAGCACGAAAGTGCAAGACATACAGAAAAGACAATAGTTTTTAACAAGAATACATAAGCTTATTTCAGCGTATTGTTCACATGAATAATTAAAATAAAAGCTTTAGTCCGCAGTGTGCTGCAATTAAGCAGCGATCATCATCCACAAATGAACAGCTTTTTTATTGCATAAATAAACTGAGCGTCTTACCGAATATATTTGCGAAAAAACGCACAATAAAAAAAAATTAAAACTCACCGTTAAAGGACTCCGATGTCGAGACCTCCCGGTATATTTTTTCATTCCGGGCGGCTCCGTCTAACTCGCGCTGGATACGTTCGTCTGACAATGCAGTGAGCAGACACTGCACCTCCTTATTGGTCCATGGAACACCCTTATTACGCGAAGCCATTTTTGATAGAGAATAAATGAAAATAGCACAGCAATACACTGAAAAGAAACCGCCAACAGTGGTTGCGTGCTGAGTAAAGGCGGTTGTGAAGATTCTTTTTTTTTTTTTTTTCAAAAACTTTATTGAGAAGGTCGTGAAGATTTGGTAGATGAGGAGGAGGAGAGGGGCGGTTACAACCTGACCAATCAGCGCCGGTTACGACCTGACCAATCAGCGGCGACCAGTCTGTTAACGTCACAACACGGCACAGCTCAGCACTGCTGTACCCTGCCCTGGAGCGGGGCTGAGAATCGCGGCTGTTAAACCATGTTGGGGCTTGTGGAAAAGCGTACAAAGCGTGCTGAGCCGTCCCGTGTCGCGCTAAAGCGTGCTAGTGGAAAAGGCCCTTTTGTTACTTTGGTCCCAGCTCTCTGCAGGTCATTCACTAGGTCCCCCCATGTGGTTCTGGGATTTTTGCTCACCGTTCTCGTGATCATTTTGACCTCACTGTGTGAGATCTTGTGTGGAGCCCCAGATCGAGGGAGATTATCAGTGGTCTTGTATGTCTTCCATTTTCTAATAATTGCTCCCACAGTTGATTTCTTCACACCAAGCTGCTTACCTATTGCAGATTCAGTCTTCCCAGCCTGGTGCAGGTCTCCAATTTTGTTTCTGGTGTCCTTTGACAGCTCTTTGGTCTTGGCCATAGTGGAGTTTGGAGTCTGATTGTTTGAGGTTGTGGACAGGTGTCTTTTATACTGAAAATGAGTTCAAACAGGTGCCATTAATACAGGTAACGAGTGGAGGACAGAGGAGCCTCTTAATAAAGAAGTTACAGGTCTGTGAGAGCCAGAAATCTTGCTTGTTTGTAGGTGACCAAATATTTATTTTACCAAGGAATTTACCAATTAATTCATTAAAAATCCTTCAATGTGATATTCTGGATTTTTTTTTCTCATTTTGTCTCTCATAGTTGAGGTATACCTATGATGAACATTGGAGACCTCTCTCATCTTTTAAGTGGGAGAACTTGCACAATTGGTGGCTGACTAAATACTTTTTTGCCCCACTGTATATATCTATATAGCAAGCATCTATATTTATATTATCTATCTATAAATTCCTGTGATGTTCCTATGATCGCTATCATAGGAACATCACAGGATGGCCTATGATGTTCCTATGATGTCTCCTTCACAGGACGTCATGCCTGCCTTCATGTCTTTACGATGTCATATACAGCGATGGCTGCTTTGATGTCTACATGAGGTCCTATGCCTGCCTTGATGTCTTTATGATGACCACCAGGACTCCCGATGCTGTCATATACACGATAGCACTGGCTACCTATGATGTACGCATGAAGTCCTACGATGCCTGCCTTGAAAATGGTGATCATGCTACTGCCAAACTTTGATGTAGACCATCAGGACTCGTGATGCCGTCATATAGACAACAGGACGATGCCGTCATATACACAATAGGACTGGCTACCAGTCATGGAGGCATGATGTCCTATGATGTCGAAGTATGCCTGCCTTGCAAATGGTCATCATGCTACTGCGAAACTTTGACCAACAAAACGGACATTGCAATGGCTCAAGATACATCATTGAACAAATACAGCCTCACCTGTTGGTTGCAACACCTGTGACTGGTGTCAATGCTGGACACACTCTCCTCATTCCACGAATCACACTCACAGGCAGTCTACCCTACAGATCTGTAAAATGCCGAGCAAAACACTGATTTTATCCGGTTGCTCCAGTTTTTTGGTTTCTATGGGCATGCATGGGTCTGGCAGAACACGGTCCAAAGCCACTTTTTGCTCAGATCAATTTTCAGGATCCTCTTCATGAACTGGAAATATGACGCACCTATCCCTCAACCAGTGGTCTGAACGAATAATAATAATAATAATAATAATAATAATAATAATAAGACCCACCAGATGGAAAGCAATACAGTGAGGAGAACTGCTCCACGTCAGAAAAGATGCCGTGAAGATGAAACACCTCAGGTTCGAGCAGTACACTGCAGGCATGACTGTGAACAACACAGCCGTCTGAGACAGGAGGACACCCTTCAGCACCAGGCATGCAGAAATACTTGCTTATACTTGGTTTCGACAGGCATGAACGGCTATGCACGGGTATGTACTAGTTTTATTAAGTTCATGTTTTTGCTGCTTTTAGTTCTGTGTTAATTTTTAAACAAAACAAAACAAAACAAAAATCAAATTAATTTGTTGCTCAACTTCAAACAAAACAATAGAAAATTGTATAATGCAGGAGAACACTAAATGTGTTTGACTCCAGATAAATAGCTATACAATTTTTAAAATTTACAGCTAAAATAATAAAAATTTAATTTTACAGGAGAACATAAACTAAACAGCATTGCATTTAAAAAGATTTATATCTAAAAAGCAAAATTTCACAAAAATCCACCTCTATACTATATTTTCAGTACAGAAAAATTGTTCTAAATTTTAAGCCTAAAACAAAACGGACAAAAATATAATTCTCCATAATTACGCTGACATTTTGGCTGGATGGATGCATGGATAGAGCTCTCACTCCACGGTTACAGGGAAAGGGGAGATGGAATTTTTTATCTTCAGTAACACACAGTGCTTTTATGGAGTTTTTACATGATATCGGAGGCTACCAAAACGACCTCCTTATGACCAGCGTCATTTGGGCCCAACGTGATCACGATCCCGGAAGAAGCGACCTCACCCCTGCACCTCAGCACTGACAAATCTTGGCAGAATCGGAGGCAAAAGTGCCGCGGTGCACTCAAGTTTCACAACAGTGTTTCATTTTGTGGGTACAGACCCGGAACAAAGTGTATTTGTCTGGGTGGATATCCTGACTAGGTGTGTGTGTGTGTGCGCCAGACGCCCGCAGCAAACCGTGTTTTTGCGACCCGCTGCATACCCACTGGAGCAGTTGGACCCAGAGTGTCTGCAGTCGTAGACGGTGGGACAGCGAGGAGTGGAATCTGAGCGCCAAAGGGCCATAAACTGTCTACGTGGTCCCCGATACAGCATTTCAGTTCTGCTTTTTTCATTTAGCCAAAACAAAGCAGTATTCTTTTTTCCCCAAATTCCATCAAAAGGCTTCGGAGTTCGAATGGAGGAGTCTCGGGGTCTGGATCCGAACCGGAGTCCGCCATTTGGTGATTCCTATTTTAGATCAACCATCTGAATTTCAGCTAAACCCACTTAAATGTCCAAATGAAGACAAATTTATACAGTGTCATTTAAATAAAAATATGTAATGTAAAATAAGTCACTCCCACAGTACGATTCTGCTTCACTCTTGTGTGTTTATGGTGATGTGCAGTGCTGGTGCTCAGCCAAACATGGCATCTACACTGAAGGCCAAAAACCTTAATTCTGGTCCCCTCAGACCAAAGAACCATTTTCCAGTTCACCTTCTCCCACATGCCAGTTGAGATTTCATGAGTGTTCTTCAGCAGTGGCCTTCTCTTTGCCACTCTCCAATAAAGGAGTGACTGGTGAAGGAACCAGGTAACACTTATAGTATCTCTCACCTCACCTGCTGAAACTTTTAAGTCCTCCAGGTGTCTTGGTAGCCTCCTCATCTCCTCCTTCCACAGGCACTCAGTCTGTGTTTGGACTTCTACACATTTCTTCCATTTCTTAAGGCTGGACTGAACTGAACTCCAGGGGATGTTTAGAGACTTGGAACTTTTTTGCTCTCATCTCCTGACTTAGGCTTTCCAGTAACATTTTCTTTGAGTTTCTTTGAGTTGCAGGAGTATTCGTTCCTCCTCATGGTGTAGAGGTAGGCAGGAATACCGATGAACCAGTGACCGAACCTTCCGGATGCAGGCGTCTTTATACTACAAGCGCTTGAGCCACATTCGGTCCACTTGTACAGTGACATTACAATCAATATTAAAGGAGTCCCGGTACCCGGTGATGTCAGTGAGGGACCTGATGCGCAGGACTCGCACCTACAGACGCTCTTCAGGAAGTTTCCTCCTCCCCCCCCCCCCCCCCTCCATTCTTCTCACTCCACCACTTGAGCGCGGGCAGGCGACGCGAGAGCATCCCGTTCCTCCGCACCGGGGTGCCGGGGCTGAGTCTGCCAGACTTGTGCGGCGCGGCGCACCGGAGCGCGGCGGCAGCAGCGGGAGGACGAGAGAGGCGAACAGGAGCGGAGAGACGGGCGAGGGGCGGACGGACGGACTGCCTACGACCCCGGACAGGCGGGAGCGCACCCTGCCCTGCGGCACCCCGTCACCTCGGCATGCCTCGGCGGGACGAAGCGCGCCGCGGGATCACCGCGCTGGCCGTGGCGCTGCTGCTCGGCGCGTGCGGGACAGGCGGAGACGGTGAGTGACGCCGCGCGCGCCCGGGAGACGGGGGTCCCCGTGCTGTTTGTCCTCAGTAGTTTCGTCATTTTTCTTTATGTACTGTGAAAATAGTTTTCAGAAAGGCTAGAATAAACTAAATAATTGGATCAATGAAACAGCAAAATTAGTAATAAATGAACAGGTCAGGGATATAAAATTACTCTCCGACTGGTTTTCCTTTTTTCTTTTTATAAAACCGAATTTGCCTTCATTACATCTACTCTAACAGGACTCACTTTTTTTTTTTTTTATAAACCCACTACATCTGGGAGTTGATTCTGATCTACGACCCATTTCTTCAGCTTTTGGCGGCTGTAGCTCACCCACGGTTGAACAGCTGTCCGGGTGATGTGGCCCCCCGCCGGGGACTTGTTGGAAAGAGGCGCACATGCTTTGGGGGTCTGCGGCTGTCAAGTTTTAAGAAACACCGAGTCCGTGGTATTTTAGCGTTTTCGGCATTTGATGTGTTTCTGCTGAGGCAAAGGAGCAGGAGGAGCAGGAGGAGGAGCAGGAGCAGGAGAGGGTGTTGGGTCCCTCGGTGGAGATGTGGCAAAGCTGCGCGGGATGCTGCGGCTTCTTAAGCAGCAGAAAAACGGGCTTCCTCGGAGAGGGCATGACTGAGAATCACAAAGCCCAGTGAGAGAAGAGATTTTTTTCCTCCAACAGGTGTCAGGGATCAGTTTCCCTGTTATTGAGTCCAGGAGTGCATATGAGCTGCTGGCTTCCCCTGGGGAGGCTTCTCTGAATAGTTCCAGGTCTCATGGCCCCACTCCTTTTGAGAGCAGTTACTGTACTATCACTGTAAATAAAGGCTTTTCTGCATGACAGATTGAAAAAAAAAATGAATCAATAGCAAGCATGGAGGTGGAGAAGCCATGCACTCCCTCCCTGTCAGCCAGCAGCAGAGATGATGGACAGACCTGCTTAGTGGACATCTCTGCTGCTTTGATTGGTCATAGAGTCCATAAACTATTGGCTGAAATTGATCCGTAAGTGTCCCGGAGTATGCCCAGCAATTTGTTCAGTGCCTCAGCAAACATGAGAGGGAGACACTCAAACCTACTATTTTACTGTAAAGTTTGCCAGTGCCTCCTCTATTTTCCTCTGTTGCATAATGCATATCAGTCAGAGCCTTTATCATCCACATAACTACCTGTCTTTTGTCCAGAATTTGCTTCATAAGCAACAAAAAGTTGTGAACGCAGTAAAAGGAGTGTGGTACCATTTATCCTGTTTTGCAGAGCTAGGATGAGAGTCATCTTTCATTGTTACATCTACTCTGTGGCTGTTATAAGCTCTTTCCACACACACATTTGGGCTTCATCATAAATGCATTAGTTGGGTTGCTTCAGAATGTGATGTTACGGGAGCTGTAAATAATTACGGTTGTAACTTTTTAAAACTGGCCATTTAACTTTAATGCTCACTTTTGAAATATTTCCAGTCCTCCTTTAAGCTTTTAGGAGTTGTTTTCAGTTCCTTCCACATCACCAATAGGTGGCCTCCCCTGCCTACAAGTAAGGATTTTTTTTACCTCATTCAGTGGTGGCCCTGCTTCTATGCTGACCAACAAGCGTTTGAAGCTTATCTATTAAATGTGCTTGTTTTTAAACTTTTGCTTTCATGAGATTTCCACATTTGTTTCTTCCATTTGCTGAAGTTGAAGATACTGTATGAAACTTTTGGAAATTCTGGTTTTAGTGTCACATTTGAGCTCTAGTCTCCGGTCATTTCTGAAGAGGACTGACATGCCGTCAGAATTTCAGTCAGCAGTTGCTTATCTATCTGGTGCTAAAACAACTTAACAGTACTCTTTTTAACATAAGGCAAAGATTACAAAGGTGCATCCAAAGATTTTATACAAATGCTGGAGATGGTGTAAGTGAATGTACCCCATGTGGTTGTGCATATAGTCTAGATTGTTGTTGGTTTATCCCTGATTACAGTGGATATGTGGAGGAGGGCACATGCTGATGAAATGTATGAGACTTATATCACCTGATAACATCTTATCAATAGACAGAAGAGAACTTGGCTGCGTGGTAATGCATCACACTTTTGTAAAGGTCCATTAAGTTCTCATCAGTGTGCAGATTAGACTGTCATTTAGTCAGGGCCCTTGTGCATCACTTATGTCGAGGGTGTCTGTCTACATCCAACCTGTGACATTTTAGATTATAGTACACACCAATGTAAAGCTGGGTTTTCAAAGAGCCACAAAGGTCATATCACAGGAAGGTTAGCGGATAACTAAAACAATGACCTTTCATGTGAGTGACATTGCTGTTTTTCCCCCCATTTTTCTGCTTGCATGTAACATTTTGCATAATTTTACTTTCATTTAGTGGTGTTGGTGTTATCTATTGCCCATTAATGCTTTGCCCCTGTTAATGCAGACAAATTTTGTGATCACTGTTAATGGCAGTTAATGGCAGAAAGCGCAAAAAGTACTTTTTGGCCTCCGTACCAAGGCCATTCTGGCCACAGACACTGTGCGCGCCATGCAGACATTGTGAAGTCAAACAAGCTGGATTACAGCCATGAAAATCCCCAAAGTGCTGTCATGCTTAAGTTTACAATGTTATCTATCGGAGCTCTCACCTGGATAATTGTTATAGCCTCCTCCAAAACGTCGCCTGGATGTTGGGTTGTTCTTTGTCTGTGCAAGCTGGCTAGCTGGCTAGTAGCTACATGCTAGGTTGTAGTTGACCTCCAGCAGCTGACACGGACAGAAATTCACCTGTTTTCATCCTCATAGCTTTGGGTCCAACTGTTGGTGAGTACCAGTCTAAAAAAATTCCCAAGCTGTGTCCGTAATGTCCATTCTCTCTCCCATCGTTTTTGTAGCATGGTGGGGTGTCATACGGGTGAGATAGTTGTTTGTTTATGTTTGCAATTTTTCTGCTAAAAGGGAAATTGTGTCTGTTGTGATACATGAGGTCCATGGTTTTGTGTTGATCTGCTGAAAAGTTGTGGATGTTTGCTATGGAAGAAAGAGCAAGCTCCATTTGTGGCTGCTGGCTGGTTGCTGTTCAGTGATGTTATTGAGCCCTGGCATTCCATTGTTACCTCCGCCAAAGGGGGAGGTTATTTTGCACATGCAGTCTACTTTTTGAGAATTTTCTGGAGAATATTCTGGATAGTTTTTGTCATTTTGGATATGTTGAGAGCTTTAGTAAACCTGCAGGTGAAGACAGCAGGCATATTTGTCCACTCCCATGTTCATAACAGTATGGCAAACGTGAAAAATTACCGACTTAAGGCACACTGGATCTGTATGGAAAAACACGTGATTAATGCCTTATTAATCGTGATTAACTCAACATTCCAAAAGATTAATCGTAATTAAAAATTTTAATTGTCCAACACCACTACTTTCAGTAGCTTGTTATGTTTAGGCATTAAACGTATATTTTCTTAGGTTTAGGCCCTCAAAATGGTATCTTTAGGTTTAGGATCATGGTTAGGATTTAAAACTACTTGATTAAGGTTTCCCCCCTTTACAGCTGTAATGCTCCACATCAACACGCGACTCCTTTTTACTGCATTAATAATGCAGTCAGTTGGTGGCCATTATGTGAAGCCAAAGGGCACCCTTTGTATCGGACCTGCCAACCAGATGGCTTTGTCTGAAAGGCAATATATTACGCTCCCAAAACAAGTCTGGCCTGACAGGTAATTACACACTATTTATGTTGCTTGTTTTCACAGCTACAAACACATCAACCTTTATCTATAGAAGTGCAACTTGGTTTGTTGTGTTAAGTATCATATGCCCCCCCCCCCCCCACACACACACACAAAAGGCTATTTCCAGTAATGCAGCACATCTAAAGTAGAATGTGTCTTGCTGTGAAAGTACACAACAGGAATTCATACGAGAAAATGACTGGTGACACAATACGCTGTTAGTCCTTGCCAACACTAATTAGACATGATTTGTTTCACAAGGTTGAAAATCAGCATTTCACTTTCATCCTCCATCAAGCCGACACAATCCAGTTCAGCCTGGTCTCCTCTCTTCTTATCTTGGCACATCATCACTTGTGTTTGTGTCCCAACCTTTCATACAACATCTGTTATTTCTAGTCTAAGTCATTTTTGATTGCATTTTTAAGCTTTTGAGCAAATGTACACCACTTTTTTTCTTTTTGGTGGGGACTCACCATCCTCACCACCAGCACCACTACGTGCACCATCATCATTTACACTATTATCATTAACATCTATAATAAAGCATCTGGCAGACCTACATACACATTTGCATTTTGTTCTGCTTCATCTGTATCACTTCACAGCGACTAGGGTGCAGGTAGATGCATTCTTCTGCATGTTGCAAAAGCGTTAAAGAAAACGATCTCATCTTCATTTTGATTACCGTCCAGACAGAGGCAGTGAGCTGACTTTGGTCACCCTCATCTCTCAGATGTCTGAGACTGCTGGGCTGAGTTGAAGTTTGATGATTTAAATAGCTGTGGCTAAGGGACAGACTTGAAGGTGTTGTTATTTGCTGAAATTCATTTCCTCCAGTCCACATCCAGAAAAAGAATAAGTCTGTAAAAAATGCTGGTGTAGTAGCTGATTTTAATTTGGGCCTGGCTGCCTGCATGCTTCATAAGGAAACAGCCCTGTTTCATTAGAATGTATTACTTCTCGACTTCCGGTTATGGCTGCCACGTAGGACGGACGTGTCTCGCTCTGCTCTGCTCCTGGAAAAAAAAAAAATCGGCAAATAACTCTCTCATTTGGGACAGAACGTATCCCAGCATTTGGGCGAGGATATGTCGGCGAAGCCTAAGGCTGGAAAACCAGGAAAAGGAAAAAGCGAGCCGCCGAAACAGTCCAAATTAACGGACTTTCAGGTCTGTGACGCAGCAAACAAAACTCCATATATGGCGGAGGAGGCTGGCAACAGTGCGATATTTGCGGGGAATGGCGCAGATGCGCTGATGGCTGCCATGAGTTCAATGAGAGCGGACTTTTCCTCTAGATTTGATGGGATTATGACAGCGTTGGAAGGAATAAGAAAGGAATTGGGTGACTGTGTAGAACGAACGGCGCAGATGGAGCTCCGTCTCGCTAGTGCTGAAGATGACGTCACCCGTCTTCAATTAAAGGTGCGCACTTTGGAAAAAAAAAATAAATCTCTGGAAGATAATATTTTGGATTTGGAATCTCGGTCGAGACAGAATAATTTGAGGCTGGTGGGTCTTCCAGAGGAATCAGAAGGTCGGGACGTATGTTCCTTTCTGGAAAAGTGGATTCCGGAGGTGCTGGGCAGCGAGGAGTTGCAATCAGCAGTGATTCTGGAAAAAGCACATCGTATTGGCCCACGGAGAGATAAGGGACCGCCGAGGACCTTAATTATGAAGTTTCTTAGCAACAGAGACAGGATGAAGATCTTCAACGCTGCACGAGCTAAAAAAGGAGAGATTAAACACCAGGACCAGCAGGTGCGGTTCTACCCAGATTTGGCCACAGGAATCCAGCAATTGAGGAAGCAGTTTGATCCCGTACGTAAGGAGCTGCGCAACCTTGGGATTCGTCATGGTGTAATCTATCCTGCGAGACTGCTGACCACGTATGAGGGCAGAACCCACATCTTCAAGACCCCAGAGGAGGCGCAGGAGTTCATCAAGAAGATCAAAGAAGAAGAAGAGACTGGTGGGAGCTAAGCATGAACAAAATATAAGGTAGAATAATTAAGCATTTGCACAGGCATCTGACTGACTTGAAGTA
The DNA here is from genome assembly GCA_020510985.1 of Pholidichthys leucotaenia. Classification (NCBI taxonomy): domain Eukaryota; kingdom Metazoa; phylum Chordata; class Actinopteri; order Cichliformes; family Pholidichthyidae; genus Pholidichthys; species Pholidichthys leucotaenia. The sequence continues at coordinate 297,175,255 of CM035839.1, read as the reverse complement.
AATAGTAAGTTTACAAAATATAGATTGTATTATATATTAAAAAAACAAAACAAAAACAAAACAAACAAAAAAAAAACTATGATGTACAAAGTTGTTAAAAATTTTGGAGTTAAGTTGGAAAACTACAGAGGAGAGTTAATGTTACGTCATTAAAAGCAGTAGAGTTAGGGTGATTGGGAGGATGAAGAAGGAGTGGCTTAGGCTGTTCCCCGTGGGTGTGGAACGGTCGATGGCTATATCGGGAGACAGAATTTTTCTTTTGATTTTGGGGGGTTTGCCACAAGTGTGGGAAGGGGAAATTTGTTTGTGTGTAGTTTGTAGGATGAATGTTCAACCACTCATGTTTTTGCTTCTCTGTATGAGCATGTTTACACTGCAAGGTAATCCCAAACTCTCTATTGATCATGGACCAAAGTGTTAATCTTAATTTAACTTCATGGAATTGCAGAGGTCTACAAAATTTAAAAAAACTTAAACAAGTTATGAATAAAATAAAGGACATGGGTTCAAGAATTGTGTTTTTACAAGAAACTCATCTGATAGAGGAGGATGTTAAAAGAATTAGGAGTAGATGGCAGGGAAGTGTATTCACCTCTTCATTTTCATCCCGAGCCAGGGGAGTTATGACTCTCATACATAAATCAGTTCCTTTTGAAGTGAAAAATGTAATTGGAGACAAATTTGGAAGATATGTAATCATTCAAGGTTCTTTGCTATTAGAAAATATAAATCTTGTGAACTTATATGGTCCCAATATAGATGATCAGAAGTTCTTTGCTAATTTATTTCTCATCTTATCATCACTTACAGGGCAACATATAATAGCAGGGGATTTTAATTGTACATTGAATCCAGGTGTGGATAGATCAACAGGACTGGATTGTACGCACATTGGATGTAGGATGACTATTAATCATTTTATGAAAGAATTGAGATTGTTAGATATATGGAGAGAAATGAAACCACAAGTTAAAGCCTATTCTTGTTATTCCAGTACCTACAAGACATTCTCACGTATTGATTATTTTTTGATTTCCACAGAATTAAGGTCCAAGATTCAAAACTGCTTTTATGATAACATCATGATCTCTGATCATGCACCCTGTTGTCTAATATATGTAGATAAAAAATTGACAAAGGAATCAGGTAGATGGCAATTTCAGCATAAATGGCTTCAGGATGAGGAATTTGTCAAGTATATAGAAAAACAGATAGACGAGTTCTTTGACATCAATACTACACAAACATCAGCATGTGTAAAGTGGGAGGCTTTCAAAGCTTTTATTAGGGGACATATTATTAGTTATACAGGATCAAAATCTAAGAAGACTCGAGAGGAGAGAGCTAAATTGGAACATAAAATAAAAAGTCTTCAGGAAAAAGTGTATGCAGGAAGTGACCCAAGGTTGGAGAATGAATTACTGATTTTGAGAGCTGAATACGACAAAAAATCAGCGAATAGAGCTGCCTCGAGTCTTCTAAGATTGAAACAATCTTTTTATGAACAAGGTGAAAAATCAGGAAAATTATTAGCATGGCAGATTAAACAATTGGAAATTAAAACACCAATTACCAGTATTATAAGTAACGGACAGGTAGTTATAGATCCTTTAGAAATTAATAGAGCCTTTAGAGATTACTATGAAAAATTATATGATACCAAAAATGAACCTGATTTAACAAAACTAAATGGGTTTTTGAACGAACTATCTATACCGTGTATTCCAAATGAAAACAGGGAGATATTGGAGTCTAAAATTAGTCAAGAAGAAGTTGGGCTAGCCATTGATAATATGAAATCAGGAAAAAGTGCAGGACCAGATGGTCTTCCAGTTGACCTTTATAAAAAATTTAAGAATAAATTAATAAAACCTTTTTTGGAAATGGTTTTAGAAGCATTTCAAAATAATAATTTACCATCATACATAAATAATGCCTTAATTATACTGCTGCCAAAACCAGGTAAGCCCTCTAATAAATGTGAAAATATGAGACCAATAAGCCTATTAAACGCCGACCTTAAGATAATCTGTAAAATTTTAGCAAGACGAATACAAGAAATTTTACCAAATATTATTAATCGAGATCAGAATGGCTTTATAAAGGGTAGACAAGGCTTCCATAATGTAAGAAGACTATTTAATATTATTTATTTTAATAAAGAAGCACCGGATACAGCTCTCCTATCATTGGACGCCGAAAAGGCCTTTGATAGAGTTGAATGGCCCTTTCTTTTTGAAGTCCTACAAAGGTTTGGACTTGGAAATAATTTCATAAAATGGGTTCAAATAATATACAATAATGCTACAGCAGAAATCCTAACAAATAACAATATTTCAAAACCAATAAAAATCAATAGAGGATGTCGACAAGGCTGTCCACTTTCACCTTTACTGTTTACTATGGCAATTGAACCTTTAGCGATAGCGATACGTTTACATTCACAAATATATGGAATTAAAGTTGGACCAACAGAACATAAAATCTCCCTGTACGCCGATGATATAATTTTGTTTATGTCGAATCTAAAAAAATCAATTCCAACCTTGTTGAATTTAATAAAGAATTTTGGGGAAATATCAGGATATAAAATAAATAAAACTAAATCTTCAATATTAATGCTAAATGAGACCCAGAGAAATTACCCAGCCCCTGAGGTAAATCAATTCAATGTTGTAAATCAGTTTAAATATTTAGGAATCCAAATTATGCCTAAGCTAGAATCAGTCGCCAGCGTCAACTATGAAGCCTTAATGTCAGATATCAATGAGTTAACTCAGAGATGGATGTCACTACCAATGTCGATGATCGGGAGAATCAATATACTTAAAAGTAATATTTTACCTAAAATACTTTATTTATTTCAATACATTCCCTTATCACCACCTTTAGATCTATTCTCAAGAATAAAAAAAAAGTTAGTGGAATTTATATGGAACAACAGGAGGGCTAGATTACGTTTGTCTTTATTATATTTACCATTTGATCGTGGAGGTCTGAAATGTCCAAATTTTATGTTGTATTTTTGGTCGGCACAACTGAGGTCTATGACATATTATTTTTCATCAAATGATCTCCCTCACTGGACTGAAATGGAATCATACAATTTACCTTTACCTCTTCCCATATTCATATACTCAGATTCGGCAAAAAAATTACAAAAACAAGTTAAAAATCCATTTGTAAAGCATATGATCAAAATATGGTGTGAAGCTAAAAACTATTTAAAAGAACCACAGTTATTGTCACAATTTAGTCCAATATGGGGTAATCAATATTTTAAACCAGGGAGAGCGGACGCTGTATTTAAAGTATGGAATTTAAAAGGGATACAAAAGATTCAGGATTTATATTTGCCATGTGCAGACAACATAATGTCTTTTGAAGAGCTGAGGATCAAATTTAATCTCAATAGAACACATTTTTTTAAATATCTTCAACTTAGAAACTTTATTCGATCAAATCAAAATAAAGCTCTCACTCGACCTATTTATTCATCCTTGGAAAAAATGATGATGAAAGATAGTAAAAGAAAGGGTATTATTTCAGAGTTTTATAACTCATTGACACTATCTTCAAGTGAAAATTCACTGAAAAGATTAAACTACTGGAAAGAAGATCTGCAAATTGAAATTTCAATGCGCACGTGGGCAACGACAGTGAAACCTGGAGGGGGGTGATTGGGAGGAACGGCCTGCCCGATCTGAACCCGAGTGGTGTTCAGTTATTGGACTTCTGTGCTAACCACAGTCTGTCTATAACGAACACCATGTTCAAGCATAAGGGTGTCCATATGTGCACCTGGCACCAGGACACCCTAGGCCGCAGGTCGATGATCGATTTTGTTATCGTATCATCAGACCTGCGACCGTATGTCTTGGACACCCGAGTAAAGAGAGGTGCAGAGCTGTCAACTGATCACCACCTGGTGGTGAGTTGGATCCGATGGCAGGGGAGGAAGCCATTCAGACCTGGTAGACCCAAACGTATAGTGAGGGTGTGCTGGGAGCGTCTGGCTGAGGCCCCTGTCCGGGAGGTCTTCAACTCCCACCTCCGGAAGAACTTCAACCACATTCCGAGGGAGTCTGGAGACATGGAGTCTGAATGGGCCATGTTCTCCACCTCTGTTGTTGAAGCGGCAGCCCAGAGCTGCGGCCGCAAGGTGGTCGGTGCATCTCGTGGTGGCAACCCCCGAACCAAGTGGTGGACACCAGTGGTGAGGGGGGCCATTAAGCTGAAGAAGGAGTCCTATCAAGCTTGGTTGGCTTGTGGGACTCCCGAAGCAGCTGAGGTGTACCGGCAGGCCAAGCGGAGTGCAGCTCGGGTGGTTGCTGAAGCAAAAACCCGGGTATGGGAGGAGTTCGGTGAGGCCATGGAACAAGACTTTCGGTCGGCTTCAAAGAGATTCTGGCAAACTGTTCGGCGGCTCAGGAGGGGGAAGCAGCTCCCCGTCCACACTGTGTATGGTGCGGATGGGACACTGTTGACTTCAACTGGGGATATCGTCGGGCGGTGGAAGGAATACTTCGAGGATCTCCTCAATCCCACTGATACGCCTTCCACAGAGGAAGCAGGGTTTGGGGACGAGGGGGATGACTCGCCTATCACAGGGGCTGAGGTCGCCAAGGTGGTTAAAAATCTCCTTGGTGGCCGGGCCCCGGGGGTGGACGAGATTCGCCCAGAGTACCTCAAGGCCCTGGATGTTGTTGGGTTGTCATGGTTGACACGCCTCTGCAACATTGCGTGGAGGTCGGGGGCAGTGCCTTTGGCATGGCAAACCGGGGTGGTGGTTCCTCTCTTCAAAAAAGGGGACCGGAGGGTGTGCTCCAACTTTAGAGGGATCACACTCCTCAGCCTCCCTGGGAAGGTCTATGCCAAGGTACTGGAGAGGAGAGCCCGGCCGTTGGTCGAACCTCGGATTCAGGAGGAGCAATGTGGTTTTCGTCCTGGCCGTGGCACATCGGACCAGCTCTTTACCCTCTCGAGAATTCTTGAGGGTTCGTGGGAGTTTGCCCAACCAGTTTACATGTGTTTTGTGGACTTGGAGAAGGCATTTGACCGCGTCCCTCGTGGATTTTTGTGGGGGGTGCTTCGGGAGTATGGGGTATCGGGCTTGTTGTTACGAGCTATTCGGTCTCTGTACGACCGTTGTGAGAGTTTAGTTCGCATTGCCAACACTCGGTCGGAGTCATTCCCAGTGAGAGTTGGACTCCGCCAGGGCTGCCCTTTGTCACCGGTCCTGTTCATAATTTTTATGGACAGGATTTCTAGGCGCAGCCAGGGAATGGAGGGTGTCATGCTTGGTGACCACAGGATCTCATCTCTGTTGTTTGCAGATGATGTTGTCCTGTTGGCTTCATCCAGCAATGACCTACAGCTCTTGCTGGGACGGTTTGCCGCTGAGTGTGAAGCGGCTGGGATGAGAATCAGCACCTCCAAGTCCGAGTCCATGGTCCTCAGCCGGAAAAAGGTGGATTGTCCTCTCCGGGTTGGGGACAGGCTCCTGCCCCAAGTGGAGGAGTTTAAGTATCTTGGGGTCTTGTTCACGAGTGAGGGGAAAATGGAGCGAGAGATCGACAGACGGATTGGAGCAGCATCTGCAGTGATGCGGACGTTGTACCGGTCTGTTGTGGTGAAGAGGGAGCTTAGTTCTAAGGCAAAGCTGTCGATTTACCAGTCAATCTACGTTCCTACTCTCACCTATGGTCACGAGCTTTGGGTAATGACCGAAAGAACGAGATCGCGGATACAAGCGGCTGAAATGAGCTTTCTCCGTAGGATTGCTGGACTCACCCTCAGAGATAGGGTGAGGAGCTCAGTCATCCGGGAGAGGCTCAGAGTAGAACCGCTGCTCCTCCACATTGAAAGGAGTCAGTTGAGGTGGTATGGGCATCTGATTAGGATGCCTCCTGGACGCCTCCCACTTGAGGTGTTTCAGGCACGTCCCACTGGGAGGAGACCCCGGGGCAGACCCAGGACTCGGTGGAGAGACTATGTCTCCCAGCTAGTCTGGGAACGCCTTGGTATCCCCTCTGAAGAGCTGGAGCAGGTGGCTGGGGAGAGGGAAGTCTGGGCTTCTCTGCTTGAACTGCTGCCTCCGCGACCCGGACCTCCGGAAAAGCGGTAGAAGATGGATGGATGGATGGATGGAAATTTCAGAGGAACAATGGGAATTGGCTTGTACAGAAGCTCAAACCAAATCAATAAATGCACGCCTTAAATTGATACATTTCAAATGGTTAATGCGGATGTATGTTACACCGGAGGAGTTAAATAGATATAACAAAAATATACCAGATACATGCACAAAATGCATGGAAAGTAAAGGAACCCTATTTCATTGTTTATGGGAATGTAGATTAATAAGAATGTTTTGGGAAGAGGTGAGGGTAACAATTGAAAAAATAATCTCAAAACAAATCATACTGAATCCTAAACTGTTTTTGTTGGGTCTGTACCCAGAAAAGCATAATTTTAATAAAAGTGAAAGAACATTCATAGACCTCAGTTTGCTTAATGCCAAAAAATGTATTGCACTATTATGGAAAAAGACTCATAGACCAGATGTGACTCAGTGGTTAAGACAGATGTTAACAAACCTTCCATTAGAAAGAATAACATATATACTGAAATCAAAGGAAATTGTGTTTGAGAATATATGGAGACCTTTTATTGATTATGTAAAAAATTTAAACATAACTCTTGAAGAAGAAGGTGAATGATGTGTGTGGACCTTGTAAATTCCAAACTGGTGAACATAATATGTATACTTATGTATTGGATTGTCTAGACTAAACAGAGGAGCATTGTTGAAGACTTGATTTTGTTGGTGGTTGTTGGTGTTTTTAGTGCATTTTTTTTTTTGTTGTAGTACTTTAGTGTTAGTGTTTGATTGTTTGTATCATGTTTGTTAAAAAAAAAAAAAAGGTTCAATAAAGATATTGTGGAAAAAAAAAAAGAATGTATTACTTCTCAGTGAGGTGCTGGTTTGCACTGCAAGAACTAAACCCTGTGAATAAAATCAGTTTGATGTGAGAATGTGCGGAGCTTTCTCTGCTAATTTTTCCTGTCCTTTATGCTTTATGAGACGGCAGAGTTTTAGAGAACCATGAGAAGGGAGCAAAGTAGAGAATGATATATTACCCTTATTTTTTTTGTGTTGCGCGCTGGTTAGATGTGAAGTTCTGACGAGGTTCTAATTCAGTCAAGGTTGCACTGAGGTGGCAGCGGCTGGTGGTGTGAGCCTGCAGCTGCCAGTCATGAATCTAGATTTATTAATCCTGGGACAAGTAGTTAAGCCATAAAAGTGACAGAGAACTGCAGTCCATCCATCTGCCTTTGTGACCTGCGGGATTTTGTGTTTGCCCAAGGCCAGCTCCCCAGTGGACGTCTGCTTCCTCAAAAACAGACCCATTCATCAAATGGCGCTGTCATTATATCAGATGACTTGTTATCGGTCCAAGAATCTGCCACATTCTGCTGAGGTCACTATTCACTGTCAGTCAGTGAAGCAGCAGGAAAATCAAAACTGCCTCCAATATTAGCAAAAACACTGTGTGCTACAGTGGAGTGACAAGTTAAACTAAATTATTCACCTGTGGGAGCTTCAGTGTTCTTCTGTTTTCAGTTAGAATTAATTCAAGAATTTATGTTTAGATTAACTTTTTTTTCTCTAGTAACTCTACCACACTCTTGAGTCACATGCCTGTCTCTGGCTCATAACCTGTCGTCCCTTTGTTATCAGAAAAAATTGAAAAATTTACAAGAAAGCTACAGATTTAAGAGAATTTCACAAGAAACACATGTAAATTCAGTTTAAAGAGGACAAAAAGAAAAAAGAGTCAAATTTATTTGAAATGGCTGAGCATTCAATGCAAAATTTACAGTGAAAAAAGCAACAATACAAGAAAAATTGACTAAATTCATAAGAAAAATGCCACAAATTTATCAGAAAAATATTTGAAATTCACAAGAAAAAGTGTCTAATTTATGATAAAAGCTGCATATCTGAAAAATTAAAAACTAACAAATTAATAATTAAAAAGTCATGTCTATTCTAGACAGGGATTCAGATGCAGAGCAGAATGACAAGCAGGCAGCAATTGAGGCAAAGGAGTAGTTTTCATTTAAACAGTTAAACAGGATTTTAGCCTGCAGGGGAAAGGAGAAGAAGAATGTGAAAAAAAGAAGCACAATGACTGTAAGTATGATTTTTTTTGTGAGTTTAGGGAGCTGACTTGCAGTTGGCAAGCATGATGGCTGGTGAGGGTTCATACTAAATGTGCAGATGACCAGGGAGGTATAAGGACCAAGAAGAGCCAGCAAGGAGATCCAGGTAGGTCTTGAGAGCACAGAGAGTTTCCCGTTCAAAGCATGGAGTTTATCTTGATACAGTAAAACAGCAGGGAAAGTTGATCCTGTGTCCAAGAGTTGGTTATCGAATGCTGGGAATTTAGGGCACATTCACACGGCCACTGTTTGGTCCGGACTAAAGGACCAAAGTATGTATTCTGTGGATAGTTCGGTTCGTTTGGCACCGTCTGAATGCGCCTGGAACTCTGGTGCAGTACCAAACAAGCGAAGTCTGGTCCCCCTGAAAACAGAATTCACCGTCTGGATGAGATGCAGACAGACGAAGTTGCCACTCACCTGAAAAAGTTGAAAACTTGATGTGTGCTTCACGTCCGTGGTCGGAATCCGTGGGTTAATAAATCCAACATCCTGATTCAGCTGAAGAGCTCCCAGTCCTTCTGCCCCATTTTGGGTAGAAAATAACAATAAAGACAACCGCACGGATCCAAGAAATACTTTTACCAGAGAAAGCCGAGGAGAAAAAAAAAAAAAAAAGTCTCTTGGACTTGGAGTAGTGAGGAGATGCAGGATCTGTGTCATGAGTCTGAGCTCTGGGCTCAGACTCTCTATGTATTTTTGAGTATTTTCTGTCTGTTATTATTTTCTTGTCAGTTTGTTATTTTGGTTTTTTTGGCACGAGCCTCCTTCCTCCTCTCCCAGACAAACCTAACATCCACTCACAGTCTGTTCCCCAGTTCCCAGCTGTGAATGGTTGTCCAGTTAGGTCACCTGCTCGCTCAGTCAGCCCACACCTGCGACTCACACCTGCGACTCATCTATTCCCCTGCTATTTAAACACTGTCTTTCCCTTACGCTAGTGTGGCACTATTGTATTGCATTGTCGCAGTTGTATGGACTTTATTCCCTCCATGCATTCTCCTCATCTGCTCCAGAGCATTAACGGCTCTGGAGTGAGCCTTCTCAGTAAGTCATTCTTGTTTGCATTTTCTGTTGTCTGCACAGTTTTGGTATTTTTGTTAATAAATGTCACAATCATGGTTCAGCGCCTGGGTCTGTCTTTTGCCCCAGAGGGGCCGTACATGACAGAATAGGGCTGCCAGAAATAAGGATCCAGCTGTTGTGTTTGTACATTTTTTTTCCCTTTTTGCTTTCCCCCTTCACACGGAAAGCACCATGTCTGACCTGGACAATGTGGAGCGGCGGGCGGTGTGTGTCCTAGAGGGCATTTGGTCGCTGACACAGGCTTCCCATACTCCCGAGACGGTCCGAGAGAGTCAGGACGGCGCGGCACAGGTGATGGAGACATGCCCCAGCCTATGGAATCACCCGGAGGCAACAGATATACTCTTCTCCATATATTCCTTCCCGTGTACTGGTGATGAGCAGGGGGAAGCAGCTCTGACGCCTGCACCAACCCCAACAAAGAGTAAGCGCTCTCGCAGAAGGAAGCCTCCAGCCTCTCACGGCACTTCTGCAGCAGCTCCGCCTCCTCCTCCTGAGCCTGGCGCGCTCCACCAGCCGAGTAGCCGGAGGAGTGTTGGCAGGTATTGTTGGCTGAGACTGACCTCCTCCTAGAGGTTAAGCCGTGGCTTCTCTCGGATTTGGCCCATGAATTGGAGGAGTTTTCTCCGAGGGAACCTGAGCTGGAGCCGATGATCGAGTGTTCCGTGACCTCGGAGCCTCCTCTTCTTCATGATGAGCCTACGCCTCCTTCTCCCATTCATCGCCGCCGATCCTGAAGATCTTGGCAGAAGAACACCATCACCTCTTAGTTAGCAGCCCCTCCTTTGCAGAGGGAGAAGATCTCCGCAGCAGAGCCTCTTCAACTATTTCCCCTTTCAGCTGCCTCACCAGCACCTACTCCTTCCACAGCTGCAGCCTCCTCTTTCTCCTCTGCGTTTTTTTCCCACTGTTGAGGGTTTGGCCGTTCCTTCCCCGGCTTTGCTTGCCTCCATGCCTGCTGAGGCGGCTCTTCCACAATCCACAGAGGGGCCCAGGCTCACCATAGACACGGAGGGGGATGACTGTGCACCTGCTGCAGCAGTAAACATTGTACACCAGGATGACAGGCAAGAGTCATTTATTTCTTCTTTAACTCATGATAATGTGCCTTGCCTGATCCCTGGCAGGGAGGCTCAGGGAGCGCAGTCCTCTGAGCTCTCCCCGCCTGCTGCAGCAAACAGTTCCTCACCTGTCCTCTCCGTGTCTTCCCCATCTGTCCCTGAGTGCCCGCCGGTCCCAGAACTGAGTCGCCGGACAGTGGAGGAGCCTGTGGCCCTGGAGGAATCTACTCCATCAGCTCCATGACGACACCGTCATCCCGTGTCGGACCACCGGGAAAATAATTCTGCCTCTCCGACAGCCACATCTCCTACACCAAAGCAGAAGCTCTCCTCAGTGGGACAGAAATCCCTCCTCTCTTCTCCAGCTTAATCTTCAGCTTTCCCTAGGCCTCTAGCTGCAATCTCCAGCTTCACTTCGGTGCCCTCTTCCACTGCCAAGAGGTCCTTTTTGGTTTTCCTGGTGACATCTGTCTCTGTGAAGGCAAGGGTGGCTCCTCCACAATCCTTAGGGGGGCCCACTTTCACCATAGCCGCGGAGAGGGATGACAGTACACCTGCTGCAGTAGACAACATCGAACGCCAGGAGAACAGGCAAGTCACACTTCGTTCTACTTCAATTAATGATGATGCATCTTGCCTGATTCCCGGTGATGGGGCTCAGGGTCTGCAGTCCCCCAAGCTCCCACCATCTGCTGCAGTAACTAATTGTTCACCAGCCCTCTCCGTGTCTCCTCTCCTGGTTCCTGAGTGTCCACTGGCCCCGGAACAGAACCGCTGGATGTTGGAGGAGCCCGTAGCCCTGGAAAACCTAGTTCCTGTGCCAGCGGTGAGCCGACCCCCAGCTGCCACGCCGGATGAGCCACCAGCATGGGGAATATTGCTTGGGGGCCCTAGGACTGCAACCATCATCATGTCTTCTGCGGAGGCCGCCACAGCAGAGGTCAAGGCCGAACTGGACTTCCAGGGAGCCGAGCCCGAGTTAACATCATCGCCTGGATTGTCGGAGTCCTGGACGGCGGTGGAGCTCGAGCTTAGGCAAGTGCTCTCCGTTGTTTTTTCTTTTCTGCCTTGGAGCAATCTTGCTTTGCTGTTGGTGAGGCGAGCTGGTTACAGCTGTCCGTTGCACCGGAGCTCGCCTCGCCGGGCTCCACTGCTGCCGGTGACCCTGATCCCCCTTCTCTCTGTGTTGTGTGTGAGCTGTCTCCCAGGGTCACTGCGGAGGATCCATCACTGCCAAATATCTCTGAAGGTCTAGGTCTGCTACCGGAGGTTGCCCAGGGTTCAGCTTCTCCTGTTGAGGTCATAGCGGGTGTCTTGTCCCAGCCCGGGACCTCTGTGCGTGCAACTTCGGCTAAGGCCTGGTCCTCTGTGGGTGCTGCTTCCCCTCCGGCTGAGGTCACTGTGGGTGCGGCGTTGCTCTCGTCTGGAGCCACCGGGGGTGCGGCTGTGCTCCAGCCCGAGCCACCACAGGTGGTGCAATGCTCCAGCCCGGGGGCACCGCAGGTGCAGCTCTGCTTCAGCCTGAAGCCACCGTGGGTGCAGCTCCGCTTCAGCCCGAAGCCACCGTGGGTGCAACCTTCCCTAAGACCACTGAGGGCGTCATCGTGGTCCCCCTTCCTCCTCAGCCAGACACTGTCGGGGTCTCCCATTCTCCGTCACCTAACATCGCCGTGGGTCCTCCCATGGGGAGGCCGTCTCCTGGGTCACCCCTGCAGTCCAGGTGGCTAAAGAACTCAGGCCGGCCTCCCAATAGACTGAGCCGCTGGGTTGGGTGGCCCATATTCTCTGGCAGGCCACCCAACTCATACCACCTTGCCATCTGGCTAACCTGGGACTTCGGCTGGCCACCTGAACTGCCTAGTTCTTTGGTCTAGGGGGGCCCAGAGGCCTGGCATGGCGTGGGTGTGGGTCCTGAGTGGGTTCCATATTTTTTCCCTTCTAGCCTTTTCCCCCCTCCTCCCTCCCGGGGTGTTTTTTTGCTGTACTTCTTCTCTGGTGGGTGGGGGGGTGGGGGGGTCCTTTTTTGGTGTTGCCTTGGGGTGTCTGGGTTTCTACCCCTTGGGAGGGGAGCTCTGTCATGAGTCTGAGCCCAGAGCTCAGACTCTCTATGTATTTTTGAGTATTTTCTCTCTGTTATTATTTTCTTGTCAGTTTATTTTGGGTTTTGTGACACAAGCCTCCTTCCTCCTCTCCCAGACACACCCACCATCCACTCACAGTCTTTTCTCCAGTTCCCAGCTGTGAATGGTTGTCCAATTAGGTCACCTGCTCGCTCAGTCAGCCCACACCTGTGACTCATCTATTCCCCTGATATTTAAACACTGCCTTTCCCTTCTGCTAGTGCGGCACTATTGTATTGCATTGTTGCAGTTGTATGGACTGTATTCCCTTCGTGCATTCTCCTCATCTGCTCCAGAGCATTATCGGCTCTGGAGTGAGCAGTCATGAATGCCTGGTGCGCTTTTATGCAGCGCACAGATGAAAAGGGAAAACCCACACGTAGGAGTATGTTGTGCATTTTATTAACAGTGATGGATAAACAGAACAAAACAACAGATGTGGAGCTCAGGACATATGAGGCAACTACAAGGACGCTCTACAGAAACACAGGTGAGCAACTGGGAAAAACTGTTTCCAAGCACAGGCAGGCTGAACTGCAGCGGGGGGAACGGAAGAGACAATACTCCCAAGGCTGGAACAATCCGAGTCAGTCCAAGTTATAATCCAGACAACGACAACCAGTTATAGATGGGCTCACCACCCAGTGCGAAGCGGTACCTTGGAAAACAGGCAGGGCTTCTAGACATGAGTGATGGCTACAAACACTGAGGGGAATGGCAACAGTGTGGATCCACAGTAGACAGTTAGACAATGCTCAGACAATCTCTTCTCGCAGTGGCAGGGCTAAATAATGGCAACCCTAATGAGGAAAGAGATTGCCGGTCTGAGTGATGAATAGGTGTGTGTGTGTGTGTGCGAGTGAAACCCATTAATTAGGCACAGCTGGTACCACTGACAGGAGAGGGAGGTGTGGCAGAGCTGTCAGGGAGTCGAATGGACCCCAGAGGCTCCCTGAGAGCATCTGATGGAAAATTGACAGCAAAATGCACAAAGAGACCAAATAGCCACAGCGTCATAGAACTGGGTTTGAAGCATCAAACCCAAGTTCATGACATGAGCCTTCTCAGTAAGTTATTCTTGTTTGCATTTTTTATTGTCTGCACAGTTTTGGTATTTTTGTTAATAAATGTCATAATCATGGTTCAGCACCTGGGTCTGTCTCTTGCCCCAGAGGGACCATACATGACACTTTGATAGATATTTGGTCTGAGAACCAGATTTCTCAGTTGCTTGTGGTTACACACAAGAATACCAATGTTTCTAAAACGTTTCACGACATGATGGCGGCATGGGGGTTTATACAGACAGCGGAGCTCTTTATTTTTATTAGTTTGTGGCTGGCAAACAACTCGGCTGAAGGGAATGGTGTTATGCTGAGAATTGCTCGCTTGCCGAGAATTGCATCCCATTGTTGAATAAACATAATTTAAAGATGATCTACAAGAGGTAATAACAATTTTTACTTCTAAAAATGTACATATAATGGGTACTTCTAAAAATGCACAAATGGTTACAAGCCTGGCTGTAGTGTTATATTTTATAGTTTTGGTGGGTGGGATGCAATTCTTGGCAAGCGAGCAATTCTCGGCATAACACCGGATTTTCCTTTTTGGTCCTGGACAATCAATGAGCCGGATTTCTCTTCTTTGCCGAGATTTTTTCTTCCTGGTCAGTGGTGGTTTTGGCTACAGCACCACAAATGAGCAGCTGTTGTAACTGCATGACGTTGTCCAAGCAGTTTGGTCCACTTGAGTGAAGTGCTGTGTGAATACAAACCAAACGAAGGTGTGAAAATTCTCGCCATTCCTCTCCGAGTCGAACCGAGACCCCCAGACTATCCTGGTGTGAATGCAGCTTTAGAGCTGAGCTTACTAGGTTTTCAGTTCACAGAAGACAGGGAGTTGATTTATAGGTGCTAAGTTGGAGTAAGGTGTGATAATGGAGCCAGTTGAATGCAGAGCAGTCATAAGGTACCTGCAATTAAGAGGTCGCGCACCATGGGAGACATTCAATGAGATGAAAGAGACTTATGGGGAAGGTGCCCTATGGTATGACTTAGTCAAGCACTGGCATCGACAGTTTGTGTGGCTGGTCATTGGTGGAAATGGCACCCATTCCATTCAATCACAGTGCTCCACTGATGAAGACACCGGCAAGTGGACGCTACCATTTTGGAGGATTGCTGCATAACCCTTTGCCAACTAGTCCAAGATGTCTAGATCAGTGGGGTCTGCGGGGAAAAAAAAAATCATCCATGACATTTACACATGAGGAAGTTGCCAGCATGATGGATTTCCCAATTGCTCACACCTTTTCAGAAGTAGGAACAAGTCACACGCTCCAAGGCAGGGATGGGCAACTGGCAGCCCACCCTCTCATGCGCTGTGGCCCGCCAGTCCATTTCCAAAAGTCAATTATTTATTTATATCACGCTTGACAGTTTTTGGAACTGCATTCTTAAATGCAACAGAATCTACCAGCAGAGGAAGCTCTAATCGAAACCTAGGTGCCGCTCTGTGTGAGTGGTCGAGTGAGAGTGAGGGAGCCACAGAGATATAGAGGGAGCAGTGTGTGCCGGAGATTGTGTTGTAAGGTATGTGTTGCGTCCTAATGCCGCATGAATAGGCTGTAAACAGCAGTAAATGTACAAAGTAGGCTGCTTTTAAGCAAGAATAAATGCTACAGCTGTGGACCTGATGAATTTATTCTTATTTGGCAGGTGAAGCCTCATGGAGTTCGGAGGCTTTCCTTCTAATTGTGCAGAAAAAGATTCAAAGCTTTGAGGTTTCTTTCTAAAGAGCGCAACTGAAGCACTGACCATGTTTCAATCCCGTGTCAGCAATTAAAGTTCAGAGACTGTGGTTGTTTTAATCTGCTGATTTTTTTGTTCATTTATACCAGTGACTCTAAAACTTTTTTTAGTCCCCAATTTGGGAAGCCAGACAACTACCAAGCCCACCTACACACACATGTCTTTCTCTGCCCCTCCAAATCCACAATGAATCCAAGAGCAAGCTAATCCTTGTCATATTTTCTTTTCTTCTTGACTTTTTTTTTGTTATCGTCCAGAATTTCTCTTTGCTCATCATTTTGATGGAGAGAGTTTTAAAATTAGGTCATGGTATAATTTTATCCATCCATCCATCCATCCATCCATCCATCCATCCATCCATCACGTTTCTGGGGATTTAGGTTGTGGAGGAAGCAGTCTAAGTAGAGAAGCCCAGACTTCCCTCTCCCCAACCACCTCCTCCAGCTCTTCAGAGAGGATACCAAGGAATTCCCAGGACAGCTGGGAGACTTAGGCTACGGTCACACTGCAGGTCTTAATGCTCAACTCTGATTTTTTTGTGTGGGCGTTCACATTATAATTTAAATGTGGTCATAACGTCAGACACAGCATTGCGTTTACGGAAGTAAATATGAGTCCCAAACGATTGAGGGGGACAAAACTTCTTCACCTTGATGCAGCGCAGCAAAATAAAACATTAAAATTATTCAGAAATGATACAAAATAAATCAGACCAGATTCATTCCTCTAAACATCAGATGACTGCTGTGATCAGCTCTGCTTTGACAGAACTGATTGATTAAACAGCTCTCTTGAAAATGAGACTCCGTGTCTCAATTGGATTACCTGTATAAATAAGGTTAATAATAATAATCCTAGCGATTACATTAGGGCTCTCACCCACTTATGTCAGTAGCTTGGGCTCTAATAAACAGCGCAGCTAGTACCAGCAGCATAACACCCGTCCTGCACAGGAAGGAGAAGCTGCCACAGACTCCCCTCTCCTGGACTGTGCCCCCTCGTATCCCTGTATCTGGCCATTCCACTCCACAGTTATGTCAGTATTACATTTTAGATATTACAGTGGCCAGGACTTACGTTGTGCTGTTTACATCGAAAAATGAATTTGCAGTGTCCAATAAATGTGCTGTTACTGTACGCCTGCTTGTCTGACTGTTTCAGCCCCAAATCCTCCCCCACCCGAAATTTTGAAGTTGTTGTGCAGTCGGAGCTGGCAAAATTGCAATCCAGTGATGAAGAGAAGAAGAAGATTTATTAAAAAGAGAGCACAGATCAGATGTGTCTGCCATGCTTGCTGCATCCTTCACCACTGAATTGTAGCGTCTGTCTCACTTCAGTGAGGAAAAAGTCAGATGAGATGCGACATGACCGTTCAGACTGAGGTTGCTTTGGAAAATATCAGATACGTATCCGAATTAGGACCACATATGAAAGTGGCCTGGGCCTGGTGTGAAAGAAATCAGATGTGTGCTGTTCAGACTGTCATTAAAAAGTCAGATATGGGTCAGATGTGTGCAAAAAAAAATCAGAATTGAGTATTAAAGCCTGTAGTGTGAAAGTAGTCATAGTCTCTCCAGCATTTCCTGGGTCTGCCCTGGGGTCTTCTCCCAGTGGGATGTGCCCAAAACACCTCAAGTTGGAGACTTGGAGGTGCTGATTCTCATCCCAACTGCTTCACACTCAGTAACAAACTGCTCCAGTAAGACCTGTAGGTCATTGCTCGATGAAACCAACAGACCACATCATCTGCAAACAACAGAGACAAGATCCTGTTTTCACTGAATGTGACACCCTCTGTTCCTTGGCTGTACCTAGAAATCCTGTCCATCAATATTATGAACAGGATTCAGTAGTGTTCAACTCTCTCTGGGAACAAGTTTGACTGATTGTTGTCATTACGAACCAAAATCTTGCAATAGTCACATAGAGCCCGGATAGCTCATAGCAACAAGCCCAGTACCCTGTACTCCTGAAACACCCACCTCAAGAAACCATGAGGGATGCAGTCAAATGCCTTCTCCAAGTTCACAAAACACATGTAGACTGGTTGGGCAAAGCTACAAACCCTTGAGGAGTCTCAAGAGGGTAAAGAGTTAGTCCAACGTGCCGTGACCAGGACGAAAACCACATTGCTCCTCCGGAATCCGAGGTGCGACCAACTGCTGGACTGTCCTCTCCAGTACTTTGGCATAGACCTTCCCAGCGAGGCTGAGGAGTGGGATCCCTCTAAAGTTGGAGCACACCCTCTGGTTCCCCTTCTTAAAGAGAAGAACCACCACCACAGTTTGCCATGCCAAAGATACTGTCCCCGACCACCATGCGATGTTTTACAGGCATGTCAACCATGACAGCCCTACAACATCCAGCCTTGAGGTAGTAGTAGAAGAAGAAGAAGAAGAAGAAGAAGAAGAAGAAGAAGAAGAAGAAGAAGAAGACAACTTTATTGTCAGTCAGTCCATACAGCCAATCATGTACAGTAGAATAAAACTGTGTTTCTCCTATCTACAGTGTTAACCACATCTAGAATCAGAGAGGCCGCTGCCATGCAAGGCACCGCCACAAACAACTCTTCCTTCCCCCATTCTATTATGCTGAGCACCAAGCTAGTCAGGGCAAATCTCATTCATCCCCAGGGCACTGCCACTGAAGGTTTTTTTTGAACAACTTCAACAACCTTGGCCCCTTTGATGAGTGAGTCATCACCCTTGTCCTCAGGGTCTGCTTCCTCTATGGGAGGCATGTCAGTGAGATTGAGCAGATCCTTGAAGTACTCCTTCCACCACCCACCAATATCCCCAGTCAAAGTTAGCAGTGCCTCATCTATACCACAGTGTGGACAGGGAGCTGCTTTCCCCTTCTGAGACATCGGACGGTTTGCCAGAATCTCTTCAAGGCCAACCAAAAGTCTTCTTCCACGACCTCACTGAACTCCTCCTACACCCGTTTTTGCTTCAAAAACTGCCCAGCTGCACCCCACTTGGCCTGCTGGTACACCTCAACTGCTTCAGGAGTCCCACAAATCAGTCAAGCTTGATAGGACTCCTTCTTCATCTTGATTGCCCCCCTCACCTCTGGTGTCCACCACTTGGTTCGGGGGTTGCCACTACAAGAGGCGCGGACAACCTTAGGCCACAGCTCTAGGTAACTGCTTCAGCAATGGAGGTGGAGAACATGGCCCATTCAGATTCCATGTCTCCACTCTCCCTCGGAATGTGGTCGAAGTTCTTCCAGAAGTGGGAGTTGAAGACCTTTCAGACAAGAAGGGTTACAAGAAAAAGTTCCAAAATTATGGGAAAGTTTTAACTTTTAAGAGAAACTGTTTTTAAAAGAAAAATAGAAAGTTTAAGGTAAAAAGTCACAATTTTGAGGGACGAAGTTACACATCTAAATGCTAATATTTGCTTATTACTAATGTTGACAGACCAGCATATGCTTGGTAGTTTTATCCTCATTTCAAGGCTTAAATATGTTTTGAGGCTGTAGTCACATTCTTTGTGGCTCTTTCCATAATAGAGATTGCTGTTTCTTGATCTTATGTGTAAAAAATCTGTTAGAAAACTAAAATTTAACTGTTGGTTAGCAACATATTGAGTAACTTAAATACTTTCCCACCAAATGCCTTAGCCTAGCTAAATGGAAATGGTAGAGTGTAAGAAACTCTGTTATGCACACAATGAATTATGGCTGACTGTTGGGTGTATACAGTATAAATTCAATTTCTAGCTCATGCTGGCAAAGGCTAAATGAGCTTAATACCACTGTGCTATGTTAGTCCAGCTGTCCATTTAAATTGTGTCTAAATGTCCTCAATTTGCATTGATTACTATTTGCCCTAGGCAATTGCTTGGATGGTCACCAAATTCACACACAATGATCCTGGGTCTGCACCCAGGTTGGGCTCAAGATCAAGGTCAAAAATCACAAGCTATCAATATGTGTCTTTTTAACTTTAAGTAGATCTAGGCTATGAGAGAGAAAGGAAGGCGACCTTGGTGTGATTTTTGTCAGGCTGAATGAACTGCTTCATCAGTGATGGACTGGTTGATTTTTTTAAACTTGCTCTTTCATTAAAAAGCTGTAAAAAAAAGTTGCATGGTGTTTTCACACTGACCCTTGCTAAATATACACATCACACCCTTGCAAGTCAGGTGTGTATGGCTTGAATAAGAAATAAGGCTGCTTATTTCCAAGTCATTCTACATTTTGGCTAACAGTGACTTTGACTTTGCCTTAATGATCATCCACTAAATTACTATTTTGAATAAGATGATGAGGAGTTAAAGCCAACTTAACCCAAACATAAGTGAAACATAAATGAAATGGAGACGGAGAATTAGATAAACCCTGTTCATGTGTTTGAGGAGAAGAAAAGGAGCAGAACAGGAGGTGATAGTTGAAAATTGAGAGGCATACAAAAAACGTGGAGTAGCCGAGTTCATTGCCCTATGTGGACAGCCACTGGCAGAGCCCTCCGTCTTTAAGCCATGCTGTGACACTCCCAGCTCCTTCTTTCATTTCACCCATCAGTGGGTTTTCTTTGTGTGTGTGTGTGTGCATGTGTGATCAGATTTGTTCACTTGGCTCTCTTCCTTTCACTTTCACACAGCTGCAGCCCCATGGTGCGCAGCAACTTAAGTTTCAGCAAAAAAAGTTCTGCTCTCCAGCACCATAGCCTTACTTTCTCGCGTGCGAGGTGATATTACTGTTGGATGTGTGATGTGATTTCTTAAGTGTGAGTTTTTGGAATAACTAATCAAAAGCAGGCCTCAGTGTTCGGCATGAAAAAGAGTAAGGCAAGACTACAGACATTAAAATCTCTCTTTGCTTAGAAATAGTTGTATTTTAAGTAGTTGCTGGGAATCAATTAAAAAATTAACTGCGATTAATCGCAGGAAAGCTGGGGGTAGATGTGGAGTGAGCATGCATAGGCACAATAGCTACACATAAACAGTTATTTCATACATTTCTTTACCTCAAAATAAGATTCAGAACATGTTCAGTCTGCTTGCCATAGCAATCAGCTTGACCATAACTTGACAGCGCTGCCTTGAGAACTCTTATTATATAAAAATCTGAAGGGAGGCAATATTTTCCTTATTTTGGAGTGACAAAAGAGTGAGACTTGCCAACACTGATGTAGTGTTGCTTACTATACACAGTATTCATTCATTCATTCATTTTCAGCCGCTTAAAGACGCACTCCGGTGGCTCTAAAACCACTTCCAAAAAAAAAAGTGTTTTGCCCAAAATAGTATACAGTATCGTGGCTTTTTAACCACAAAAAAACTTTCATTGCCTTAGAATTGCTTGGAAAGAGCTTTTACATCTTCCACCTACTTAACCCTCTAAGAGAACACCGAAGACTGCCTCGCTAAACAACAATGGCTAGTCAAAATATCGGAGTGATTCAGCCGTACATGTACATGCCGCTGACCCTCGCCAAAGCAAACTGGCTCTCGGCGGTCCCACCTGGGGGTTGATGGGTGCCTGCTGGGGGCCGGTGGTCCGGTGTGCCTGCCCACCGCCATGGAACTACAACCTCAGCGCGACGTATGCAGCCTCACCCCAGCCGTTGCACCACGTACCCTTCAGTTACCCAACTTGCCTTCCTTCTCCAGAGGGAGGGAGAGAGCTCTCCTCCTCGCCTCCCTCCTCCTCCAGAGGGAGCTCTCCTCCTCTGTTCTCCATGGCGGGGACAGAATAGAGCACCCAGGGGGTTTTGTGTCCCCCCACAACCCCTTCAGTAAACCAAGTCAAACGAATGCAAAATGGACAGGTGGCAGTCTTGGTGCCTTCATCCCCCTAAGAGCAGACGTCTCTCTCTGGCTCAGCCTTCCGACCGTATGCCTCCCATTTCTCTGTGGGTGCCTCCGGGACCCCACTTATGCAGGCACGGCAGTCGGTGAACTTCGGTCTTCGAGCTGACTGCCCCTCACATGTGCTACGGAGTTCCGGAATACGGTAGCTCCAGCAATGGAAAACTATGGGCGACTGCGGTTGGTTTCGTGCCATCCCTGGGAAGGGATGCTGACTATCAACGTGGTCAGTGGTAGGTAGACTGTGAGCCTCCATCCGCGGAGCCACATTGGCTCCTTCCTCTTCCCCTGGGGGTGTGAACTCAGGTGTTTAGCCATGCCTGATTGGTTAATGTTATAAGCAATCAGGCTAAGCACGAATGCTAATGTAGCTAAGAACGCTCTGCCCAAAGCTGCTTTTTTTTTGGGTGGAGGGAGCTTAACTGGACATTCACAGCAGAAAAACACAGACTTGGGACTTGGTACTGATTTTGCTCTCGATTTGTCTTGTAAGTCACTAAAAGCATGTTACAGATATTTTAACAACAGAAAAAAGTGACATTTTAATCCTTTTTTGGGTTGCAGGGGAGCTGGAGCCTGTCCCAGTATCTTTGGGCAAGAGGCAGGGTACTATACACAGTATCCTAAGCCTAATGCTTTATTACTTAATGGTTCCTAAATTTACTAATCCAGTGGGATATATATATATATATACACACACATACACTAAGTTCTCATTAGGATTCCAAGCAGCTGTGTGGGAAAACATTTTTCTTCTGATTCTTCTTCTTATTATTTTTCTGCACTAAAAGTGCATGGGGAGTATACGTGAAAACTTGAAATTTTATAGTCTGATCAGAAACTCTCCCCACTACTAGGAGACCAAAAATCAAGGCACTGCATACATAGATGGTGCTGTAATAAACACTTATGTTTTTGTAAATATCTCGAGAACAGCTGGGCCTAGACTAAAAATTCTTTCATCATTCTATTCACTGAAACCTTTCACAACTTTCTTTCAAAGGTGACAAACTTTGAAAATGAAGTTTCCTGCACCATATTGTCAAAAGTGTGCAAGTGAACTCAAAAGGAACTCCTAAGCCATTCATCCAAATTACTTCAAATTAAGCAGAAATCATCTACAGATGTTGATAATGAAAAGTTGTTAAAATTGTCCAAAAATGTCAATCCGTTTTGATTTTCTAGGCCAATCAAGTTGTGCAGTTTCTCTTTTGCATGTAGTTTTGGGTTTAAATCCAAATATACTGATTCAAATTTGCTGAAACTTCAGTGTCACAATCATAACAGTATTCTTCAGCGAACCACCAAATTTCATGCAATTCTGTTATTGTTCAAAAAAATCATGTTTATGAAATATCTGTCAGTGATTTTGTCTTGTCAGTGCAATATTTTGTTAGTGTGTGAGGAAGTGAGTGTGTACCCCAAAGCAGTAGTGTGGTGTACGGGTTAAGATACTCATCTGTCATGTAGGCGCCCTGGGTTCTAATCCTTCTGGTAACATGTCATTCCTCTAAAGTGCAACACACCTGTACTTATATATCACTTTTTGTAGTCACAAAGACCACTCAAAGCACTTAAACCGAATACTCATTGGGAATCCTAAAATAAGCATATTACACCTCTAGTGAAAGCTGAGAACATAACAAACATGAATATAGTACTTTTGTAGCCTTAATTTCATCTAGAAAGAAAAGAAATTGAATTCTTTCATTCATTCTGTGCACCCACGTCTGGGCTGTGACTGCCGTATTTACTGATAGTTCAACTTGTGACATCACCAAAATCAAACTAAAAGCTCAATGGCTAGCTAGCCAGCTGACCGTACACAGGGTAATTTTAGTTTATGATCTTGAATATACATCTAAATTGTAGAATTAAATGAATATTACAGACAATAGACCTTGTGAAGATTTTGATCACTCAGTTGCTCTATGGCGAGATCAATATTCCCACTACAAGCATACAACTTGCAAGGAGAGAGTGAAGATATGAAGCAAAAATGATGATCAAGACTTGTCTAAAAAGCATCCCGACTTTGTTAACAGCTGCATGGACAAATACTCCAGCAGTTTAAGAACATTTCTCAATGTACAGTTGCAAGGAATTTGGGAATTTTATCATCTAGAGTTCATAATATCATCAAAAGATTCAGAGAATCTGGAGAAATGTATGTCAGGGTTTGTGCCCCACGGGGCATGAAGCAGGACTCAGATGCATTATGAGTGATAGGTAACATTTATTAAACACAAAACAAACACAGCTCGTGGGCTGGAAACAAAAACTAAATGCTTGGCAAGGCAGGGGAAAATTCACAAGGCTCAGAAAAACTCGGTAATACACAGGACAGAATGTACAAGGCGAGGCAGAAGTGTGAAACCTCACGCCTGGTTGACAATAGGATGCTGTACCCAGGTAAGGAGCAGTGTTTCTTCAATGACACTGGACTAATTGACACAAGGACAAACAGCTACGGACAATCAAGAACTTAACTGCACAAGAACCAAGCAAGACTCAGGCAGAAATAAACAACACATATAAACCTAAACCTAAGACCAAAACAAAGAGCACAAACATGACTGAGATAATAATAAACAGAACAATGGAGAACTAAGGGAAGAATAATAAAACATAACCATGACTATGATAATAATAATACTAAGGATGAGCAGGGAAAATCAATAACACAAAACAGAGACCATGAACCAAAAACACCAATGAAATAGAACAGAGAATCTCACAAAAATAAACTCAAAGTGAGGTTGTGGGCTGAGTCCCTGTCCTGATCACAAGAAATTATAAACAAGAAAATAAAGGGAGGACATGGGCCCCACCCACGTCCTGAGAGTGTCTGCAGGTACAGGTACATCTCAAAAAATTAGAATATCATGAAAAAGTTCAAAATTTTTTGTCACTCATTTCAGAAAGTGAAACCCATGTAGTATATAGAGTCATTACATAGAGACTGATATATTTCAAGTGTTTATTTATTTAATTTTGATGATTATGGCTTACAGCTCATGAAATCCCCAAATTCAGTTTCTCAAAAAATTAGAATATTACATAAAATTCATTTAAAAAGAATTGTTTTTTAATAGAAATGTTGGCTGACTGAAAAGTACGTCCATGTACACACTCGATACTTGGTTGGGGCTCCTTTTGGATTAATTACTGTATCAATGTGGCGTGGCATGGGGGTGAGCAGCCTGTGGCACTGCTGAGGTGTTATGAAGGTCCAGGTTGCATTGATAGTGACCTTCAGCTCATCTGCATTGTTGGGTCTGGTGTCTCTTATCTTCCTCTTGACAATCCTCCATCGATTCTCTATGGAGTTTAGATCAGGAGAGTTTGCTGGCCAATCAAACACATTGATGCCATGGTCATTAAACCAGGTTTTGATACTTCTGGCAGTGTGTGTGTGTGGGGGGGGGGGTGCCAAGTCCTGCTGGAAAATGAAATCAGCTTCTCCATAAAGCTTGTCAGCAGAGGGAAGCATGAAGTGCTCTAAAATTTCCTGGTAGGCAACTGCGGCGACTTTGGTCTTGATAAAACACAGTGGACAAACACTAGCAGATGACCTCTGTTCAGTTAAAAGTAAATTTTGCATTTGATTTGGAAATCAAAGTCCCAGAATCTGGAGAAAGAGCGGAGAGGCACAAAATCTAAGTTGCTTGAGGTTTAGTGTGAAGTTTCCACAGTCAGTGATGATTTGAGGAACCATGTCATCTGCTGGTGTTTGTCCACTGTGTTTTATCAAGACCAAAGTCACTGCAGTCGTCTGCCAGGAAATTTTAGAGCACTTCATGCTTCCCTCTGCTGATAAGCTTTATGGAGAAGCTAATTTCATTTTCCAGCAGGAGTTGCCACCCCCCACCCCCACACATGCACACACTAACAAAATTATCAAAACCTGGTTTAATGGCCATGGCATCACTGTGTTTGATTGGCCAGCAAACTCTCCTGACCTAAATCCCATAGAGAATCTATGGCGGATTGTCAAGAGGAAGATGAGAGACAGCAGACCCAACAATGCAGACGAGCTGAAGGTCACTATCAAAGCAGCCTGGGCCTCCATAACACCTTGGCAGTGCCATAGGCTGATCACCTCCATGCCACGCCACATTGATACAGTAATTAATCCAAAAGGAGCCCCAACCAAGTATTGAGTGTCTACATTGACCTTTTTCATGATATTCTAATTTTTTGAGATGTACCTGTAAGCGACACGGCTGAAAACCAACACTGAATGCCTGTGACCGTTGATCCCTCAGGCAGCACTGCATTAAAAACTGATATCATTCTGTAAAGGATATTACCATGTGGGTTCAGGAACACTTTGGAAAACCACTGTTAGTTAACACAGGTCGTTGCTACATCTACAAGTGCAAGTTAAAACTCTACTATGCAAAACAAAATCCATATACAGCATTAACAACACCCAGAAATGCTGATGGTCACTCTGGGACTGAGGTTATCTGAGATGGACTGATGCAAAGTGGAAAAATGTGCTGTGGTCTGACAAGTCCACATTTCACATTGTTTTTGGAAATCATGGATGTTGTGTTCTTCAGCCTGAAGATGAAAAGGACCATCCAGATTGGTATCAGCAGTAAGTTTAAAAGCCAGCATCTAGTGTCCATAGCATGTGTAACTTGGGCATCTGTGAAGGCACCATTAATGCTGAATGGTACATACAGGTTTTGGAGCAACACATCCTGCCATCCATGTAACGTATTTTTCAGGGATGTCCTTGCTTATTTCAGCAAGACAATGCCAAGCCACATTCTGCACATTACAACAACATGACTTTATAGTAAAAGAGTGCAGGTACTAGACTGGCCTGCCTGCAGTCCAGACCGATCTCCCATTGAAAATGTGTGACACATTAATGCAGCACAAAATACACCAGTGAAGACCCCTGACTGGTGAGCAACTGAAGTTGTACATCACACAAGAATTGGAAATAATTTCACTTACAAACCTTTAACAATTAGTGTCCTCACTTCAAAATGAGTGAATATTTGCAAAAATCAGTAACATTTCAGTTTCAACATTAAAATAGCTTGTATTTGTAGTGCTTCAATTTAATGTAGGTTGAAAAAGCTTTTCAAATCATTGTATTTTGTTTTTATTTACATTTTACACAATGTCCCAACTTCACTGGAATTGGGGTTATATATCTGGCATCATTTTGGCTTATTTTGTTTTCTTTCCACCATGATGGGAGAAAAAAAACATTAGCATTAGCTTTGCAAGGTGGTGGGGCATGATACTGTGATTGCGAGACATTCCGAGACTGTTGGCAATAATCCGAAAATGGCGACTAGCATCAACTGAGCATAGACCAACTTTTCCACAGGTAGCATTTCTTTTTCTTTTTAATTAATCCGCTAACTGACTATTTGTTCCTATCTTTATTTTTTTGTATATTATCTTGCCATCTTCTCGGTGGAGTTGGAGGACCTTGAAAATTATATAGATGAGTATTATTACCCTGCTGTGACATGGAGGACAATACATCCTTGCCTAAGCGGCCGAGACCCGCGGATTCTCCAAAGATTAAACCCGAAAAATCACGGGAGGGCTCCGAGGTTAGTGACATCCTATTCTCTGTTGAGAATAAATTTACCAGTGTGGATGGCAAACGAGCGTTAGTAGAGCTGCTCCATAAAGAGTTCCAGAGCGTACGAGAGAGTCTGGAATACAGCCAGGCGCAGCTCGTCTCTCTCGTAGAGAAAAACAATAGCTTGAAAAAGTCAGTAAACACGCTAACCACGCGGCTTGGTGTTGTTGAAAGAAAGAACCGGAAAATGAAGGGATCAGTTCTTGATTTGCAGTCTCTCAGCATGAGAGATAACCTTGTTTTTTCTGGAATTGCTGAAAAAAATAATGAAAATCCGGAGCAGCTGGTTCATGAATTTATGTCCATGCAGTTGAAACTGTCCTCCGAAGATACAAAAGCAATCACTTTCCATCGAGTTCACCAAATTGGGCAAAAAAAATCCCCAAAATAAATGTTCCAGACCTATAGTTGCTAAATTTGAATATTTTAAGCAAAGAATTCTGGTACAGAGGCAGGGCAGGCAGCTTAAAAACACCAATTATGGTCTAAATGATCAATTTCCATAGGAAATTATGGAAAGAGAAAGAAACATTTTCCCATTAGGAAACAAAAAAATCCAAGAAGGTAAACGAGTCATTGTCTCTGTGGATAGATTGTTTGTAGATGGCAAGCTGTTTATGGATGAAACCATAACCCCCTGGTTATTCTAGAACCTCCTTTGTTCCCTTAGCTACATGTGGAAAAAGAGTGTGATTGTGCGTAGGTCTCTTATTTGATCTCGGTTAAATTTGTTAACACTTGTCTAATGTTTTTTTTTTCTTTTTTGCTAAGGTTGTTCTTTGTTTGTCTATAGTTGCTAATTTTGTTGAAGCTGTTAGGTTGTTGTTGTATGTTATATATATTCTTTCACCATTTATTTACCTTTGTGTCTGTTTTCTCTCATACATCTGGTTTATAGGAAATAACCTTAAGTGCATGCACCTTAAGTACATGCACCCCATTTTCTTGCAAATTCAAGCAAATTGAACAGAGACATCATGCGCGCACACCCAAGCACACATGTGTAGGTATATATTTTACACACAACCCACATACACACACACACACACACACACATACATACATTACGGACATATAACCATATAGGCACAATTAGTTAGTCTTTGACACAAATCCAGTTAGTGAAAACATGTCCACATTAAAGTTTGTCACGTGGAACATACGTGGAATTGGTACCAGGGAGAAGAGGCTAAAAAACTCCTCTTGCCTCCTTAATTTGAGACAGGGGGTGAAGTCGGTAGCTGATTACTCGGTAGATTTCAGGGTAGTAGCTGCTGAGGCTGGGTGGGAGGATGCCTCACTGTGTAGTATTTTTGTCCAGAGCCTTAGCCCCAGCTTGAGGGATGAGTTGGCCCGGGTGGAAAGATCCGCTAAGCTTAACAAGCTTATTACGCTTGCTATTGCTATTGACAACAGGTTAAGGGAATGGGCTAGTGAGCGTCGCTCGGGCACTCAACCTCGCTGCTCCCCCCAGTCTCCCCTTAAGGCCCTCCCTACCTCTGAGTTCCCTGGGGAGGATGAACCCATGCTTATTGACCAGTCCAAATTGCCCCCAGTGGAATGACAGTGCCACCATGACCTAGGGCTGTGTTTATATTGCGGCAGCACTGAGCACAGGGTTGCGTCTTGCCCTAATCGGGTAAAAGGGGAGTCCGTTAGTTACAGTAGGGGAACTAACGGATGGTGGTAATATTAAGACCCTTACATGCCTCATGTTACCCATTCATTTTCAATATGCACGCACTGAAATATCCTCACATGCCCTCATTGACTCTGATGCGGAGCAAAGCTTCATTTCGGAGGGTCTGGCAACCCAGCTGGGGCTTCCCTGTCACAACCTAGAGAGGCATCTCAATCTGATTGCCCTTTCTAAGATGCCCCTTGCCATCGTTACGAAGCAGACTGCCCCCGTCTCTGTGCTGGTCTCTGGTAACCATCGTGAGCAGATGAGGTTTATTGTGCTTTCCTCCACCGCTTCCCTTGTCATCTTGGGGTTTCCTTGGTTTAGCCTACACAATCCCTCTCTGATTGGCGGACGGGAAAGATCTTGTCATGGAGTACATTTTGTCTGGGTGCATGTTTACAGTCTGCTGCCTGCTCTCCCTCTGTGCCCCTTTGTCCTCAGGACTCGCCTCCTCCAGATGTCTCGTCTGTGCCCACGGAGTACCACGACCTGGTGGCGGTGTTTAGCAAAGCCAAGGTGCTGTCACCACCCCACCCCCCCCACTGGCCATACTATTGTACCATCAACCTCCTGCCGGGGGCTCCTTTGCCTTCGAGTCAGCTCTACAGCCTCTCTGCCCTTGAACGGGAGGCCAAGGACAAATACATCAAGGAGTCCCTGAGTTCGGGCATCATCAGGCCATCCTCCTCGGCGGTGGGGGCGGGATTCTTCTTTGTGGGTAAAAAAGAGAGTTCACTCAGACCATGTATTGATTTTAGGAAGCTTAACAACATTACTGTAAAGGACAAGTACACCCTTCCCCTTATCAATATGGCTTTTGATTCCCTCCAGGGAGCCAGGGTGTTCACCAAATTAGATCTGTGGAACCGCGACCCGAAAAGGATTAAGCGGAAGAAGATGAATGAATGAATGAACGCTTATCACCTGGTCCGCATCAAGGAGGGAGATGAATGGAAGACTGGTTTTTGCACCCCTAGTGGCCATTTTGAATATTTAGTTATGACTTTTGGGTTAACCAATGCTCCTGCTGTTTTCCAGCAGCTTATTAATGATATTCTGAGGGATTTTCTGGATTCATTTGCGTTTGTCTACCTTGACGATATCCTCATTTTCTCTCGCTCTTTGGAGAAACATCGCATCCATGTCAGACAGGTCCTGCAGCACCTACTGGAAAATCAGCTATTTGTCAAAGCCGAGAAGTGCGAATTTCATGTCTCATCCACCACTTTCCTGGGATTCATCATCTCGCATAAGAAGATCATTGCGGACCCTGAAAAGGTAAAGGCGGTGGTGGAGTGGCCTGTTCCCTCTTCCCATAAGCAACTTCAACAATTTTTGGGTTTTGCTAACTTCTATCGCTGTTTTTGTCCAGAATTACAGCATTATTGCTTTACCCCTCACTCGCCTGACCTCAACGAAGGTGCCATTCCGCTGGACGGAGGAGGCAGAGATGGCATTTTCTGAGCTGAAGGAGAAGTTCTCCACACCCACACCCCCGTCCTGGCCCAGGTTGACCCCTCTCTGCAGTGCTTGGTGAAAGTGGACGCCTCGGATTTTGGAGTGGGGGTGGTGTTATCCCAGCACTCTCCTGCTGATGACAAGGTCCGCCCCTGCGCCTTTTTCTCCCGTCGGCTGTCTCCTGCAGAGAGGAACTATGATGTGGGGGACAGGGAGCTGTTATCTCTGAAGCTGGCCTTGGAAGAGTGGTGCCACTGGCTAGAGGGCGCGTCACAGTCGTTCGTCGTTTGGATGGAACTTGGAACTTGGAGTACCTAAGAACTTGGAGTACCTCTGGACTGCCAAACGGTTAAACACTAGACAAGCCCGCTGGTCCCTGTTCTTTGGGAGATTTAACTTCACCATCACCTACCGCTCGGGTTCGAAAAATACCAAGCCTGACACCCAACCCTATTGTTCCTCCTTCCTGCATCGTGGGCATGCTTTCGTGGGACATTAAGGAGAGGGTTAGGAGAGCGCAAGAGATGGAGCTCAACCCGGGTGGAGGGCCAGCGGGATGGATGTATGTGCCCTCTGCTGTTCGAGGGGAGGTAATTGACTGGTTGCACTCCTCTAGGATTATGTGCCATCCTGGGGTAGCGTGCACGGTGGCCCAGCTACAGAGGTCCTTCTGGTGGCCCTCTCTGCGGAAGGATGTGAGTGAATTCGTCTGAGCCTGCCCCCAGTGTGTGACCTGCAAGTCGTCCTCTTCCCCACCGGCAGGCCTGTTGCATCCTCTCCCCATCCCCAGCTGACCCTGGTCCCACGTCGTGCTGGATTTTGTGACCGGTCTGCCCCCCTCTGCAGACCACATTACTGTCCTTACTGTTGTGGACAGGTTCTCCAAGGCGGCTCACTTTATTTCTTTGCAGAAGCTGCCAGCGGCCAAGGAGATGGCGGGTCTGTTGGTCATGCACGTGGTCCGCTTCATGGCATCCCGACGGACATCGTGTCAGATCGTGGACCTCAATTCGTCTCTCAAGTCTTCTGCAAGGCTATGGAGGCTACGGTGAGCTTGTCTTCAGGATACCACCCGCAAAGTAATGGCCAATGTGAATGCACTAATCAGGAGTTGGCGGCTGCCCTGAGGTGCATCACGGCCTCCAGCCCAACGTCCTGGAGCACGTACCTACCCTGGGTTGAGTATGCCCATAATACTGCTGTCTCTTCTGCCACTGGTCTCTCCCCTTTCGGGGTTTCATTAGGGTGCAATCCTCTGCTGTTCCCGGAGGAGGAGGAGGAGATTGTCGGCGATTCTGGAGGTCCGCCAAGGCTGCTCTGCGATGCACTGCAGCCCACAATTCAGAGATCGCCAACTGTCACAGGACCCAGGCTCCCTCCTACTGAGTCTGGCAGCGGGTATGGCTTTCCACTAAAAACATTATCCTGAAGGGCGAGACCAGGAGGTTGTCTCAGTGTTTCATTGGGCCTTATACTATTACTGACATTGTCAACCCCGTTGCTGTTCAGCTGGCTCTTCCCCCCTCTATGCGCATCTGTCCTACATTCCATGTCTCTCAGGTCAAGCCGTTTGAGTCCAGCCTGCTGTGCCCCCCACCCAAATCTCCACCCCTGCCCATGATGATCGATGGTGGTCCTGCGCACAAGGTCAACCACATCCTGGATGTCCATCGCAGGGGGCGTGGAATACAATATCTGGTGGACTGGGAGGGGTATGGACCTGATGCTCGGTCCTGGGTGCGTCCCTTGTTCGTGTTGGACCCTCAACTCATCAAGAAGTTCCACCGGACACACCCGGACAGGTTAGAACGGCCACCAAGAGGCATCCTGTGTGTGTGTGTGTGGGGGGGGGGGTGTACTGTGGTGATCTGCGCTGTGTGTGCCTGTGCCCTAATTATCTCTCACAGCTGCGGGCACACCTGCATCTCCTCATGAGGTGCTCTTTATAGGGAACGCTGCCCAGAAGGCAGCATGGTGACGTCTACGCTCATTCCTAGGAAGAACTCCCTAGAGTCTTCCTCCACGGTTCTACACCTCGAGAGTTTCATCTCTTTCAACAGCTTCTCGTCTCACGGGAGTTCTTTCTCCCCAACTCTATGTAAGCTCTCACCGAGTTTTTCCTCTGCACCTGCCTTCTCTTCCCTTGTTCCCTGTGTACAGGTGGACCACCCTCCAGGTGGACCTCTCCTTCCTCCTGGCGGTGGACCGGACCTCGGCTGGGAACAACAACTTTCTCTTCTCACAAACTGGTAAGCTGGAGCACACGTCACGCACTCCTCTCTCAAGCTGCACTGTAAATATTCAGCACCTGCACCACGGCACCACAGCAGGACGCTGGACCGACATTGGATAATCTTCTCCTCAGAGCTAGATTAACTCTTCGCTGCCGTAAAACTGTAAAATTTCTGAGTCTAATCCCTCTATCTCTGCTGTCATTTCAGGGTTGCCAGATCTGTCCTGCTGTTTATGCTCCTGTTCCCACTACATAACACTCACACAACACCATATGCACACACACACACCTTCACGTTCATTCAATAAAAGATCATTATTATTGCTGAGCCTGTGTCTGCTTCTGGGTGTTTCTGAAAACCATGTCACCTTCCTAAAATTAACTATTTATTTTCAATGATACCTACTCAACCATCTATGGCCTGGTTTAAGTCTCTAGACTCAAATACAAGTAATTTTTTATGGAAGGATAATCCATCACCGATCAGTTTAAAAAACTCTTCAAAAAGCGTAAGAGTGCGGAGGTTTAGATTTACCAAATTTTTAAAACTACTTCTTAGCCAGTAGATTGCAGTTTGTTTCTAAATGGACAAAATCAACCCCACTAGGAAACCCACGGTTAGATGCTGAACAGGCTCTCCGTGGGTCGCTAAATATCTCTGACTTACCTTTTATGAGTCCCTGTATTAAATGCCATGACTGTTTTAAAAAACATTAACATTAGTTCCTCTCTGACAGCCTGGTGGAAATTTTTAAAAATAACAGGGTTTTCACTTGTCCCTTGTAAACTCACGCCTATTTGGAATAATCCTGATATCTTGCAACAAAAGAGGACATTAAATTTTCCACTATGGCAAGAGAAGGGAATAAATCACTTAAAGCATCTTATTTGAGGTGGAAATTTTATCCAATTTCAGTAACTAGTGTCACAGTACGACATCAGTGATAAGAAGTATTTTGAACACCAACAGCTTAAATCCATAATAAAAGCAAGATTCAATCTTAATCAGACAGATTTAGAGGTACCAGTTAAGGTGGCAGAGTTTCTAAATCTTTGTTCCCCTAAATTGATATCGAAAATACATAAGCTATTATCAAAACAGGATGAGTCAGTATCTCTTCCAAAATCAAAATGAGAGACAGACTTATCGATCAACAAGGATGAAAGCTTTTGGACACAAATATGTTTAAACACTTTTAAGATGACTAAAAACACTAATTTACAACTCATACAGTACAAAGGTCTACATAGAACACATTACACAGGACAAAGGATGTTCAAAAGGGGCCTGAGTCACACAAATATCTACTCCTACTGCACCAGCAATATCCTGGATAGTTATATGCATGCTATGTGGTCTTGTGTACCTGTCCAAATGTTCTGGCGGAAGACATGTGAGGACTTGTCGGCATGGCTTGGGTATCGTGTCCCATCCTCACCCACTCTTTGCATATTAGGTGATTTAAGGGAATTAAATATAGAGGCAAGGATGTCACACATGATTCTCACCGCCTTATGCATTGCAAAGAAAACTATCCTCATGAATAGGAAATCAAGAAATAATTTATGCATGACTCACTATAACAATCTACTATCAAATTATATTAGCCTAGAGAGAATGTCAGCCTCCTCAAATAACCAATTGGCTGAATTCAATTCTCTCTGGTCCCCGCTTATTAACTCTATAACCTGAGGGGTGGCGGGCGATGGCTTGCCCTCCTTGGTGCCTCTGGCGATGGGCTGCACCCTGACCATGGGGGTCCGGTGTCCGGGGGGCCTGGGTGGCTGTGTGTCCGGCCCGGGGGGGGGGGGGGGGGCTGGGGGGGGTTGCGGGGTGGGCCGGGGGCGCCTGGGCTAACTGTCCTTGCTTCCCGGGTGGGGCTGGGTCTGGCCCTGAGCCTCTGGTGCTGGGGGGAGGGGGAGCGTTCCCCTTCTGGGTCGGGGTCAGGTGTGTGCTGGTGGTGCAGGCTGGCCCCGGCGTGTCCTTGCGTGCCGGGGTCGTGCCCTCCCTGGGTTGGTTCCTGTGTCCTGGGGGGTCGCCCTACCAATCCTCCGGGGCCTGGGGGTGTGGGTGTACGTGTGTGTGTGTGTGTGTGCACGTGTGTGAGTGTGTGTGTGCGTGCAGGTGCATGTGAGAGTGGGTGTGAGTGGGTGTGTGTCTGTGTGCGGGTGCGGATGTGCACGCGCGTGTGTGTGTGTGTGTGTGTGTGTGTATGGGTGTGGATACTTGTGGGTGGATGTGCGGGGGTGGAGGATGTGTGTGTGGGTGGGGGAACCTCGTTGGGTGGGAGGGGTGGGGCGGCCCATCTAGTTGCCTGGGGGTTGGTGATTCGGGGCCTGCTTGTCCCGGCCGCCTTGCCATTATGTTACGAGGCGAGGCGCTTTGTCTCATTGCCCCTGGTGTCTTTGGCGCCGGGTGTGTGTGGGTGCTCGGGTATGGTCGGGGGGGGATGGCATTGGCGCGGGTTGGCGGCCGTGTTGCCGTCGGACTGCTCCGTGGTGGCTGTGGCTGTGGGGTTGCCTGTCGGTGCGTGTCTGGGGTGGGTGGTCGGTGGGCTTGTGGTGGGTGCTCGGGGGTGTTGCTTAGCGCGTGGGGTGCCGTATGGGTCCGGCCCATTGCTCACTATTGTGACTATTGTTGTTGTACATGCATGTTCATGTGTGCAAGATGAGTGGGAATAGGTGTGGCTGCTTCATCATATTCGTGGTGCTGGGAGCACCGGGGCACAACGCTGGTGGGTCCTGGGCTGCTCGGCCTGGTGGTCCTCGCACTGGATTGGGATTTTGGGGCAGCGGGTGGCCTCCTGAACCAGTTTACGAGCTGGCTTCTGGGGGGAGGACAGGTTCCCTTTTGAACCACCTCCCTCCCAGTCATATTTCCCCCCTCCCCCTGATTCTGGGTGGAACATACATCTTCTTGGATATACTTAGGGTTTTGGGGCGGTGGTGTTCCACACTATGTCGGTGAAGGGAACCTCTGCCTCGCAGGGGGGCTGCCCTCACCTCAGTTTTAATTGCACTTTAGACACTGAGGGCTTGGGGGGATGGGGGCCCCGGTGTCTACTGCAGTGGCTAGTGGTGCTCCAGCCACCATTTTAACTGCACTATGGTAGTTCACACACCTGCACACAATCACATCATATGACTGACACGCACCTATCCCAGTTTGTGCAAGGGGGAGGGCACCTCACCCCTGCTGCCCTCCTCCTGTCAGGGGCCTGGGGGCTTGGCGGGCGGGGTGGCTGCTGGCCTGCGCCAGTGGTCTCCCCGGCTGCTGCCGGGTGCTGGTGCACGTTCAGGCTCGCTGCATCTGCATCGCAGTCGCCCTAAGTAATAAGGGTGAATGAGGGTGGTTGAATGTGTGGGGGGAGAGCACAAATGGATTTGAGTAGGTCGGAGTGTGAATGAGAGTGCGTGTATGGGTGAACGTGAGTGAGAATGGGTGACCATAAGGGCGAGTGGGAGCAAGATTGAGTGGGTACAGGAGTGAGGGAGAATGGGTGGGTATGGGAGTGCGAGTGCAGGACTGTGTGGGGGAGTGGGTAAGCGAGACTGAGTGAGTGCATGTGGGTGCGTATGAGAGCATGTGGGTGTGAAGGTATGGGAATGGGTGTGTCTGCCAGTCGGGAGGCGCTGGATTGAGGGAGTAGTGCCTCTCGGCTACGTATGCTCGCCTTTACGGGGGGGGGGGGGGCTCTTTGGGCATGGGGGTACCCGGGATGTGCGGGAGTGGTGCTGGGGGGGGATCTCTGGGAGGGTGTCCGGGGGGCTCGCGCCGGGATCACAGGTTGGTCTCCATCCCAGGGGGTGGGGGCGCTGGCCTCCTGGCGCCTGGGGCCCGGGGGCTGGCGTTGGCCCCACTGGGGGGAGTGGGCGGTTGGTGGGCTTGGGGGCATGGGCCAGTCACGCCGGTCGCCTGGCGGCCTGGCCTCCCTTGGCCGTCCCTCCTGGGGTGGATGCCTGGCTTTCCTGGGGCTTGTTGACCTCGGGCATTTGTGCCCTTTGGGGGTTGGTGGCGCTGCCTTGCCTGCTTGGGGTTTCCGGTGGTGGGGGGGCTGCTGTGACCTGCTGCTCTCTTTATATGTTCCGTGACAAACCACCCACATGCACACACTTATTTTTTGCGCACTTTTATATACACGCACATGGACGCACATACGCAAATGTCTCCCTTTTAACAGTTGCGGATATCAGACTCGTGTTGAGACCTCTTCGGTGGAAGAAGCAGTCTGTCTTCTGTTTGTTTTAGTTGTTGGTTTGCCTTTTTTTGTCTGTTCCTCT
Source organism: Pholidichthys leucotaenia (assembly GCA_020510985.1). Taxonomy (NCBI): domain Eukaryota; kingdom Metazoa; phylum Chordata; class Actinopteri; order Cichliformes; family Pholidichthyidae; genus Pholidichthys; species Pholidichthys leucotaenia. The sequence goes on along the minus strand of CM035839.1, from coordinate 297,138,854 downwards.
CCCTTTTCTTTTCTCCTCCCCACACTTCCTTTCCCCATTCCCCATCCTGTTGGGCTTTTCATGGGTAAAATGACGATCATAGGACTTGCTGTGACCTATGATGTTCCGATGATCTATAGATAAGATGGCTATATGACATCATATAGACATATAGACAGGTGTCTTTGACTATGTGATCAGTGGCAGGCATCACTCACGATCATAGCACTTGCTATGACCTATGATGATCCTATGATCTCAGGCATTCAGAGGACGGCCTATGATGTCTGCATGATGTCCTTTGATGATCCTATGAACTAAGGCATCATAGGACTCGCGATGCCATCATATAGATATGAAGTCTATATGATCCTATGATCTCAGGCATCATAGGACTCGCGATGCTGTCATATAGATATGATGTCTATGACTACATTATGTCCTATGATGTTCCTATGACACCAAGGATCATAGGACCGCCAATGTCTGTGTGTCACAAGCATAGCACTTTGTTTTGCCATGGGAAACATGTCAAAGATCAAAGGCAGCCATCACACAATAATAATAATAATGTTGATAAACTAAGAGGAAGACCAATGAAGAAATAAATATGCAAGACAGAATACGGTAATAATAATAACAATAACAGCAACCAAATCTACCTACGGGTACAAATAAATACAGAAAATTCAAACTTAAAGCGAGGATATGGGCTGGGACCCATGCCTTGGAGACAAGGAATATCACTCTATATAATTCAAGAAATCTCTGTCGATCACAATGTCATGATGTCACGATCATAGGACTCGCAAAAACATCATAGGACTCGCCATGAGATCAAAGGCAGGCTGCACTCACGATCATAGGACTCGCTATGACATCATCAAAAATCAAAGGCAGGCATTACTCATGACCGTAGCACTTGCTATGACATTATCAAAGATCAAAGGCAGGCATCACAGATCAAAGCCAGGCATCAATGAACGAGTGGTGACATCAAAGATCCAAGGCAGGTTTCACCATGGTTACTGTTGTCATGGTAACAGTAACTTTCGACAGGCATGCAGAAATGTTTGCTTACACTTGCTTTCTATGGGGATGCACGAGTATGCACGGGCATGCACAGGTATGTACTAGCTTAAATAAAGTATTAAAAGTTATTACAGGAGGCGTTTACAACAATATGCAGTACATAGATAGGTACTGTATAAAGCTCCTTTTGGCAAAGTAAATCTGTTTTGGCACAATAAGGGTAGCAGATTTCTGTTCTGCTCACCTAGCTACCTGACAGGACAAAGGAAAAAAAAAAAGCTTTGCAAGGTGGTGGGAGTCTGTCTACCTCTCACTAGTGTAACTGTTTTATTGTGGCCAGTTTTGATTGCTATTTTCTGCACATTCTGTCCACCCCCACTGGAGTCCTTGTTCATCATACATGTTATTCTTTGACATTATTTTAGCTTGAAATACTGTTTTAGTCTGATCAGAACCAAAGGTAGTTAGCGGCCATTAGCAGTTTCCCATTCACACATTTATGGTTGTTTCTGTGCTTATTGTACTTCAGGGACTGGTTTCCTATCAGCTACTGAAACCACACACCTCTGTCCACCAGTGATATTTTATTTCATTTATCCTTTAAGATGAATTTATTTTAGTTGACTAAAGGTTGTGTTAGCGACCCAACCAAGGAGATAGCAGGCTAACGTTAGCCAGTGATATTATTAGCAGTAAACTTAGGGAGTGATATAAGAGGGAGGGTGGCGTGAACTGGGGCTCATGAGCAGTTAGAGAGACATGCACTAAAATGAATTGGTCTGAAGATGGCTCCATGATTCACAATGATCCTGCAAGAATTAAATAACTGAAGGTGATTTGAAGTATATCACAGACCTGTGGGACCTGTCATTGTAGAAAAAGGTCAGTTACGGGACCTTTAAGCACAAGTCTTGTGAAACTACATAACATCCTGTGTCTCAGCAATGAATCTCATTGCTTGTCTTTGCTCAATCAATTAAAACGCAAATCAAAGGCACATTAGATTTCAATACAGATAATTGTTTCCCCATTGACCTCCATTTACTCTGCCTCTATAAGCTTGATAGCTTGAGGAGTGGATGAACAGGCTCCGGCTACACAAGAGCCTTTTAAAGGAAACTCTAATTACAGCTATCAGAACTGCATGACACTGGACTCTAGCTCACACTGTAACAGAAATCACACTCCTAAATCGTATTTCTGTACGTTTGGAGACCATGAAAGCAGCCATGCAAGTGTTAAACGAGTTCTTTTTGGTTGAGTTATCACTAACTGCAATGACGGCAAGAAAGAAAGCCATTGTTGTAAAAGAAAATGTAACTTGTGATGGTGTGGGCTGTTATTTTGGACTTTGGAGGCCTTGAGGAGCAGACTTTTCAGCATGTCATGCAAGGATACTCTCCTTCTTGACAAATACAATAAAATGTGAGCTTGACACCCACAGATATACTGTTTGAACACAGAACAATCAACAATCAGTTTATAGTAGGATGTGTTCCTGTGTGGGTTTGTAGATGCACCTGTATCAGTAGGATAACGCCTATTTTACAGCCATTTTGACATAAAGTCGAAGTTAAACATAGCAATTACTGATCATATTAATGAAAGCATCCCAAATCACCCTTCACTAAAAATGTTCTTTAACTCTATGAATGACATGTATGTTTGCTCATCAGTCCCTTTCAAATACTCACTTAAATGAATAAAAATGTAGCTCTGGACATCAACAGAACAGAAAAGTTAGCCTTTTAATAACTCTAAAAGAGATTCTTATGGAAGAAAAGCTTTATTAAACAACATAATCTATAATAAAATTAAAAGTAAACATGCTTTCTCTTTGCCCACACCATAACTCCTAAACAAGTGTCATTCAACTGGGAGAGTCAGTTTGCAACCTGTCTCTGCCTGACTGATTACTGTAAAACTGTAAATCACAGGTCCACCTGAGTACCAAGCGTCTCTTATATTTCAGTGGTAAGTTTCTTTTCTCCGAGCAACACAAATTTGGAGTGTGTCCATTAAGTGCTTCTGAACTGTGAAGTTTTTTCTTCACCCCTGAAGTCACGTGGGCCATGCCAAGACTTCCTTGAAGTCTATGTTTGACGTCAGGATGGCTACACCCATGACCAGTGCTTCAAAAGTCCTATAAATGTACTATTTATTTGCACTTTTGTTTTACATGTCTAACTATACTGTCTGACTTCTATATTTGAACATGTCGTTACCTATTATTTATGCACAAATTACTGCATGTTCTTGCATTCAAATGAGCATTGTTATCAGTGGCTAATGGATAACTAACTGGACCCAAACGATTGCCCAGAATTATACAATGAAACAAAATAAAAACTTGTTTATAACTAAAAAGTCAGAGTTGAATATTCTCTCAGTGGGCTAGATTAGATAAATGATGACACATTTTGGTTACATTTGCTACAAAGCACTAATTATTACCTCCGCCAAAGGGGGAGGTTATGTGATCATCGGCGTTGGTTTGTCTGTCTGTCTGTTTGTTTGTCTGTTTGTTAGCAAGATAACTCAAAAAGTTATGGACGGATTTTCATGAAATTTTCACAGATTGTCAGAAATGGGGTATCCTACAGTTGATTAGATTTTGGTGGTGATCTGGATCACCGTCCACAAGAAAACCGCCATTACGCAAAATGCCATTTTCGTGAATAACTACTAAACCACTAATCCTATCATTGTGAATCCAATTGCTACTCATATGATTTCATGGTCAAGGAATCTGAAAACGTACACACAAACACTGTATGGGGGGGAACTGTGGGGCTAAACCACCATTACGGAAAATGGCATTTTCGTCAATAACTACTGAACCACTAATCCTATCATTGTGAATCCAATTGCTACTCATATGTTTTCATGGTCAAGGAATCTGAAAACGTACACACAAACACTGTATGGGGGGAACTGTGGCGCTTGGCGGAGGTCTGTGCTCTCCGAGTGCTTTTCTAGTTGAACTTGTTTTTTTGGGGGTGGGGGTTGCAACACTAAGTTTGGGTGTGATGTAAATCTTGTAAATTAAATCTGATGGCTCTGAGAAAAAGAATATATATAATTTCTCCAAGAGTCTATTAACGTCAGCAGACATTATCCTCGGCTGGTGACCATCAAAACATTCAACAAGGCCCCTTCCAGATTCTCTCTTAGGAATCTTCAAAGTGTTCCTGAAGGCTTACCCAGGATTTCCACTGACTCAGGATGTGGTCCGTCATGGCTGCCATCTGGTCTCTGCAGCAAATACAGTGGTGTGAAAAAGTGTTTGCCCCTCCCTGATTTCTCATTTTTTTGTATGTTTGTCACACTTAAATGTTTCAGATCATCAAACAAATTTAAATATTAGTCAAAGATAACACAAGTAAACAAAATGCAGTTTTTAAATGAAGGTGTTTATTATTAAGGGAAAAAAAAATCCAAACCTACATGACCCTATGTAAAAAAGTGATTGCCCCCTAAACCTAATAACTGGTTGGGCCACCCTTAGCAGCAACAACTGCAATCAAGCATTTGCGATAACTGGCAATGAGTCTTTTACAGCGCTGTGGAGGAATTTTGGCCCACTCATCTTTGCAGAATTGTTGTAATTCAGCCACATTGGAGAAGGTTTTCGAGCATGAACCACCTTTTTAAGGTCATGCCACAGCATCTCAATCGGATTCAGGTCAGGACTTTGATTAGGCCACTCCAAAGTCTACGTTTTGTTTTTCTTAAGCCATTTAGAGGTGGACTTGCTGGAGAGTTTTAGATCATTGTCCTGCTGCAGAACCCAAGTGCGCTTCAGCTTGAGATCACAAGCAGATGGCCGGACATTCTCCTTCAGGATTTTTTGGTAGACAGCAGAATTCATGGTTCCATTTACCACAGCAAGTCTTCCAGGTCCTGAAGCAGCAAAACAGCACCAGACCGTCACACTACCACCACCATATTTTACTGTTGGTATGATGTTCCTTTACTGAAAAGCTGTTACTTTTACACCGGATGTAATGGGACACACACATTCCAGAAAGTTCAACTTTTGTCTCGACAGTCCACAGAGTATTTTCCCAAAAGTCTTGGGGATCACCAAGATGTTTTCTGGCAAAACTGAGACAAGCCTTTATGTTCTTTTTGCTCAGCAGTGGTTTTCATCTTGGAACTCTGCCATGCAGGCCATTTTTGCCCAATCTCTTTCTCATGGTGGAGTCATGAACACTGACCTTTTACTGAGGCAAGTGAGGCCTGCAGTTCTTTGGATGTTATTGTGGGGTCTTTTGTGACCTCTTGGATGAGTTGTCGCTGTGCTCTTGGGGTAATTTTGGTCGGCTGGCCACTCATGGGAAGGTTCACCACTGTTCCATGTTTTCACCATTTGTGGACAATGGCTCTCACTGTGGTTCACTGGAGTCCCAAAGCAGAAATAGCTTTATAACCTTTTCCAGACTGATAGATCTCAATTACTTTGTTTCTCATTTGTTCCTGAATTTCTTTCATCACAACATAATGTCTAGCTTTTGAGGATCTTTTGGTCTACTTCACTTTGTCAGGCAGGTCCTATTTAAGTGATTTCTTGTTTGAGAACAGGTGTGGCAGTAATCAGGCCTGGGTGTGGCAAGAGAAATTAAACTCAGATTTCCAGAGGTGTGATACACCACAGTTAATTTATGGGGGGGTTTTTTGGAGGGGGGGGTGTCACTTTTTCACACAGGGCCATGAAGGCTTGGATTTTTTTTTTTAACCCTTAATTATAAACACCTTCATTTTTCAAAATTCCATTTCGTGTTTTCTTTGTCTAATACTTAAATTTGTTTGATGATCTGAAACATTTTAGTGTGACAAACATACAAAAAATGAGAAATCAGGAAGAGGGCAAACACTTTCACACCACTGTAATTCCTGTTCTCATCAATGACCTGCTCCCCACCTGGTCTGGACTATGGTAAATGGTGTTCACTTATACAGCGCTTTCTCATCTCTGGATGACCAAAGCACTTTACAGATCCTGCTATCCACCCATTCACGCACACATTTACACATTGATGGTGGCAGAGCTGCCTTACATACACAGGCGCTAGCCTGACCACCAGGAGCAACAGGAGGTTCAGTGTCTTGCTCAAGGATACTTTGACATGCAGATTGCAGACAGAGCGGGAATTGAACCCATGACCCACTGATCAGTAGTAGGTCACACTACAACTGCGTTACAGCCCCCCATTCCACTATTGTGGAATGAATCCAGCTTATTGGATTTGGATTACTAAAAATACACAAGTCTATTTTTGACAGATGCTAGATCCCGTCCACAAGGAAATGCTACGGTATCTACTGACATGTTTTCAGTAAGTACAGATCCAGATGCAGATACAGACTGGAAACAACGTTAAGTTTGAATAAGTTTGAATAATGTTTACTGATAAAATAAAAGATAATAATGGTGATAATCTGGAAACCTGGCAACCCCTGCGGAGAGAGAGAGGAGGAAATGGTGAGTGTATTGCAATTAATGTCATTGGATAATTGATATGGTTTCTTATCTGACAGTTTGTGGCTGGGCCGTGGAGAAGACAGCCAGGCAGCAGTGAGTAATGGTGGTGGTGTTGATGATGATATTGTCAGTGGTGAAGGGGAAAGGGGTGCCTCAGTGCCAAAGACTTGGTGCAGTCCAGGCTGTTGAGCCACCAGATGAGAACCAGTCCTCCAGTTTGATGCAATCCGCCAGCTCCGGAGGTACTGAGGTTAAGAAGAGGAGATAATGACTGGAGAATATTGGTTTGTTACAGATAGGTCCAGTGAAGAAAGGTGAGGGTGAGGGCAGGAGACACAAGAGGTGCTCCACACTGCTTGGTTGCTCAGTGAAGTCTGACATCCCCATGAAGAGGTGGAGTTAGTTTATTCCTTTTAAAGGTGGAGACAACAAGACACAGGTGGCTAATCAAGGCAGGTGAGAATCATCAGTCAATTAGTGGAGAAGTGTGGGCACAGACTTTTAACACTAAATCTACTGTATTAAATAATGGTTTGTTCATTAAAAACTAAGGATTGCCCATTATTTTCTGATGTCTTCTCCACTATTGTGTCAGAGAAGATAAAAACTTTGACATGTCATACTAACACTTCACAGCATTAAAATTAATGGGCTACTTATGTATTATTAGAGCACATGAATCCAGGCGGCAAGTTGGTACATCATGCTTCCTTGTTGTTATCACATAATCGCAGTCGGTCCTTGTCCATCTCTCTCAGGTCTTTCTTGAGCTGTCTTGTTATTTTATGTAATTCTCACGTGATCTTGTAATTTGAATGCTGTTCTTTTCTGTGCCACTTCAAAACAGAAACATTGCCAGTAAGAATGGTCACAACACTCAAATCGTATCGCTGACGTTAACAGACTGCATCTGTAGTCAGTGTAAATCCGGGGTTAGGTGGGTGGCGGGCGTTCAGGTGTGGTGGGGATGAGCTGGTGGAGTGTGGGGCTGGGGCTGGTGGGGTGCTTGTGAGGGTGGAGCTGTGCTAGTGTGTGGGTTGGTCCTGGCACATTCTTGCCTGGCTGCACCCCCCCCCCCCCCCACCTCTGGGTAACGTACTCAATTGCACACACCAATGCAGTGGTCCCCAACTTTTTTTTGTTCATGCACTCGTAACACAGAAAAATTTTTTGTAATCAGCAGCAGCTGTGGCCATGGTGCTAGCAACGAGAAGGTAGGTGGGGGTAACTCACCATCTGTAAGTATGAGCAAAGCCTCCAGTGCTTCTGTAGCAGTCCTGGGATGCTCTCAACCCTTGCTTTGGTCCCCCCAGAGACAATTTCTGGTCTGCTGCCAGCCTCTCCACACGTGTGGGGTCGACTCACCCGGCTGCGGGTCTCTCATGGTCGGGAGCAAACAAAGCTCAGACTGTCCCAAAAGCAAAGATAGTGTTACGTTTAGCTCTGCGAGCCATAAATAAGAGCCAAGGACTGACCAGTGAGTTTGCGTTGTTTATTAACGATAACAGAAAGGAACAAAGGAAAAATAGCCTCGTGGGGCAAAACCCAAACAATACAGAAGTACACTTACGAATAATGATGAAAGGGATGAGAAGTGGGCTGGAGCCGGACGTGGGGGTTCCAGCCTTACCCACACTGGGAAGAGCGTGGATAATAAGTGCGAGGTCACAGCCCCGAGTCATCAGGGCTGCTCCCTTTTAAAGTGGGTGACAGCGCCTCAGCTGATGAGAGGTAATTGGCCTCCAGCCGTCCCATAGAGCTTGACAGCTGCAGGCCCGCTGAGACGCTGTCAAAGTAAGAGCTGGGCTGAGGAGGAATATGGTCTGAGCGCCGGTAAAAACGGTGGATGACAGATAGGTGACCTAACATCAGCTGGCAGAAGGAAGGCCCAAACCAGCAAGCCAAATTGGAAGCATCCGGTGGGCTGTGCTCACTCACTGGCATCTTTGTCTTTCAGGCTGGCATGATCTTGAAGTTCCTGCTTACCCTTGTTCACCTTCCCTCCTCCTTAAGGAACTTTAATTACAAACTGAACTGTCAAATAATAAAAAAAAAAGAATTCCTGAAAGCTGATAATGAGTTAGATCACCAAATGACCTACCAAATGCATGCAGAAACATTCATATACAAATGTATGCAGATGACATGGTAATAGTCACACCTGCAAAAAACACTCAAGAAGCCACCTGTATTCTTACAACAGCGATGACCTAAATCCATGACTGGCTGAATAATTCATGCCTCCTACTAAACACTAAAAAACTGTTTGCATGATGTTCACCAAACAACGATCAAATATTACAAACTCAAACATTTTCTTAAAAGGGGAGGAGCTGCAACTAGTCGAGGAATTTAAGTACCTCAGCGTGACTTTAGATTCCTCATTAACCTTTAAAAAACACATAAAAAATCTCAAACATAATCAATTTCAATCTAAGAAATTTTAAACAAATTAGACCATCGCTGACAGTTAATGCGGCCAAAATGTTTCTGCATGGCATGATCTTCTCACACATTGATTACTGTTTTACCAACTGGTCTCTCACTGGTGTAACCATAACCAAACCCACTGAATCTTTATACAAAAAAAGCCATAAAAGTCTTTGATGAGAAAGATCCCACATATCATTGTTGTCACATTTACAAGAAATACAATTTTCTGTCTTTTGAAAATTATAAAACTCTGAAATTTGCCTGTTCAATCTATAAAATAGTAAATGGCTATCCCCCCCCGCCCTGAGAACTGTTACGGCACAACCACCAGAGCAATCACTAGAGGAGACTGTGAGGTCCCCCACAGACACACCACATTTGCTCAATCTGTGCCATCAGTGAGGGGCACCAAGATCTGGAATAACATACCACCTGCAATCAGAGAACGTACCACACTAAACACTTTTGAGACTCATTGTAAAAATTGGCTTTTAAACAACCAAAACTGTACCCATAACTAGTGGTTGCTCTGCGGCATATGCATTTACTGTATATATGTGCCCGTGCGTCACACACATTTGCCCTGCCTCTTGTTTGTTGCTGTGAGGTGCTTGCGTGCATGTGTGTGTGTATGCATATACAGCACTTCACTTGTGTGACATCTGAATGTTTTGTTTTGTAGCACCTTAACTCTTGCGCTTTAGCATACACACTTTGTACAGTTTCATTGCAGTTGTTCTGCTCGTGTATGATTGTGTGTTTTTGTGACCCGCCGGGGAACTACAGATGCAAATTAGCAGTATTGCTAAATCTGGCATACTTACATTTGTATCAAGTAAACATTAAACTAAACTAAACCCTAAAACTCTAATCAACGGGTCCTTGGTCCACTTCCAACCTCTCCTAAAAAATTTAATCCAAATCTCTAAATAACATGAGTTATGCTGTTAAAAATGATAAGCAAGAACATGCAAAACATGACCTCTTCGGCAGAGGTAATGACAAACTGTTCTTAGAATCCATGGGGACTAAATCTCCCATTGTTAGGAATCCGTCCATAAGAAATCAATCAGTGGTGCAGTTTCCTGTCACACTACAGTTCACCTCAACTACTAGCTCACAGCTAGTGGAGGAATTCTTTCATGGATCACTGGCTAGTGTGTGAGGCTCTGGATCACAGGGTCAGGAGTTCAGGTCCCAGCAGAGGTATATTGGTGTCAGTCTAACTTACCTATGGGTGAAGAAGATTGTGTAGGTGTGGGTCTACCTTGCCTCATGCTGACGAAGGCAATAGATTAGGCCACCTTGACCACAGGGGACCGAAACAGATGAGAGTTCCCAGGTAAATAGATGATTCTGGCCTTGGTCTAGTAGGGCTGTAACACCCATCCAGTGATAGCCGAGGAATGCTGTGTGATGCTGCCATATAATAGATAAATAGATTTTATTAATCCCCAAGGGGAAATTGATTTGTCTTAGCAACACACAAACTCATATACCTAAACAAAACCCCCCACAAATATAAATATCCTAAACAGTTTAAAAACAATCACTAAATTGCAGTATAATAAATAATAAAATATAGTTTGGTGCACAGTTCTGGAGGCTATATGTGTATTGTAAAGCCTGATAGCCTCAGGCAGAATGGACTTGCTGTGACGCTCCTTTCGACATCTGACCTGCAATAGTCTGATGCTGTGGCTGCTCTGTAGACTGTCTGGTGTGCTGTAGAATGGGTGAGAGACATTGTCCATGATTGCTCTGATTTTATACAGAATTCTCTCTCTCTAATCACCTCCTCCAATGAGGTCAGCTCGATACCCATGACTGACTCGGCCTTTTTAAAGAGTTTATTCAGTCTATTTTTGTCCTTCACGCTGATCCCTGATCCTCAACGCACTACTGCAAAGGAAATGGTGCTGGCCACTACCGGCTGGTAGAACATGTGGAACATTCTGTTGCAGACATTAAAGGACCTGAGCCTCCTGAAGAAATAGAGTCAGCTCAAGCCCTTTTTGTAGAGTACCTCGGTGTTTGTGGACCACTCCGTGTTACAGTCTAACCTCAGTTAACACAGTTAAAGTCTCAGTTAACACCGAGGTACTTGTAAGATGTTACTTGTTCCACTTCTCCACCCCCGATGGAAATAGGCAGAGGCAATATACTAAAAGGAAAAGTTTAGGGTTTGAAATTATGTCTTGGTTTTTATTGGGTTCATGTTGGATTGTGACCCCCAAGTCTTACAAAAGACTTCATCTGCTAAATCTAAAATTCCACTTCTTTTGCAGAGAGAAAGCAATTCTTTCTAGGATTTCTTTTTTTCATAGACGATGAAAAGTTCTTCACACCCAGAGAAACCAAACCTGAAGGCAAATAGGGAAAGAATAAAATGGTGCAATAGTCTGCAGTGTGTCTGGGACAAAATCACTTAACATCCACTGATGAAGAACTTCAAGAAATATGCAAGTGTCTTTTTCTATTTTGAAATGCAAATAGGATCCATTAATGCTATTCCCATCATGTACTCCACATGTGTTCTCCTGGGTCCATTATTAGAAGTGATGCAACCTGCAGCAATTCTCCCAATCTACATAAGACTGATATATTTCATTGTGGATGATCTGGAAATTTTCTTCACTTTATTAAAATGTGCCTGGCTTTAAAAAAATTCTTTATTTTTTTTAGTTTCAGCACTGAGATAATATGAGCAACACCAAACCTGAGAGATAAATGGTTTAATCAGTCCTTTGTTACAGGGTACTTTTCTTTTCATCATTAAATTTGATGATTAGTTCTTCCTCCCAGGAAGCCACATATTAATGCACCCAAAATAAATGCCAGAATTATTTTCATTCATTTCTGAGAAAAAAGTACCTCATTATATCACAAAGAAGAGGTAATTGAGCAGGGTAATATAGTTCAAATGCAATTTTCTAACTCTGAAGGACTTTGATGATGAGTCAGCGAAGATCGTGGCTTTCCTGGTGTGGTATTAACAGACAGATGAAGGGCTGGGAAGGAGGAACAAAGGTTTCTTTCATTGTTAGCAGTCGGCCCTGCAGCAGAGTGTCTCAGTTGAGCTGTCAGACTTTCAGGCTCCAGTCTGCAGCCAAAGCGGGAACGGTAGTCAAACTGGGAACGGTAAACAGTAACGATTATGGATGACTCCACACAGCATTTTTAACCAACAGCTCTGTGAGGGAGAATGGAGCACGCTTTTGAAAGGTTGGGGAGTTACACAGATTATGTAGATCAGTGCGGATATATTATGACCATTTTTAATACAAAACTGTAGTCTTTATGTATTATGTAACACTGGATGTTTTTGGAGAGCTCACTAAGTTGTTTAAATATTCCATGTGCCTTACTTACTGTGTGGAATTAAGATGCAATAATCATTTTATGAGTTTAGCTAGATGTACAGTAATTCTCCCCAGTTGGTTTGGATTTGTGTTTGTACTTTATTTATTAAAATGTGGATAGTTTTTACTGACACCTTACAAGTGCCATCTGTTACTATCGTAACTCCACTGCATGTGTCTTTCATTAAATGTTTTGCAAGATATGCATAGGCTATCAGCATCGTTTTGCTAGTTATTTAAATTTTCACGTCCATCTAAGAGTAAAAGACAAACACATTAGCATTAGCATGGAATTTTTCCACCGTCTTATTTTGAAACTTTATCCATCATTAACCACCAAACTTTGGTCAATCCCATCCACTGGTCAGATCATTTGAGGTGGTCTTGGATGGAATTTAGGTTCCTTTTCTGAACCTTTTGTCCCATGGTTGAAAATGTTTAGATTGTTGCTGTTGCGGATGCTGTGAGTTTTTTTGTTTTCAAACAGCCAACCAAAGAGCTCAGGTGGTGCTCCACTACGCTCATGGGAATAATGTTCTGTCACTGCTAAACTGCAGTTAAAGACAGATGAGTTTTCCCATGCAGTGGAGAAACAGTTGATTATTACCTCGTTATCTATTCCCCAAAATATTTATATCATTATTTAACATTTCATTTAAGACAGCATTCCTCTTTCTCTAAGTCGGAAGTTGCAAATGCGATGCTGTGGCCGCTTTCGTATGCCAGCTCTCTCTCTTGACTGTTGCCCACACAGCGCCAGCCAGCCTTCATCCTTGCCTCTCCTTAATGTTTGTCAACCACGACGGGGGAGGTCTACCTCGCCCGCACTTTCCATTCACCTTTTCTGTAATTATCACCCTCACCAACACTTCCCGTCTCATCACATGCCCAAAGAACAACAACTTCCAGATAACTGTGTCACATTTACACCCATGAGGCTGTGCTGCTGAAACTGAACACCAGTCAAACTGTCTGACAGACTGCATGTAGTTCTTTAAACCAGCTCCTGAAGCAGCATTCATATTCTGGCACCCTTCTAAGCAGTCATGGACACCACTGGCAGTGCCAGAGGATGTAGAGCAAGTGTAGACAACAATCCCTGTCAGTCCTTGACCAGGTCAGCACATGTAATGTTACATATAAGACAAAGAGCTCAAGGGGCCATAGAAGAGATGGAGAATGGTAACATCAGTCATCAACCTGTTACTGCTAAAGTCTGACCCACAGTAGAACCCATAAACAGTTGTTGCCTGTGCCAGGTGAAATCGAGAAAATGTCAATTTGAAAAAAAAAATGGACCCCAAGTATGCAGGAGAAAGATTTATTTGTTGGCAGTACAGATAATGCACCGTGGACCCACGAAAAATGAGGTGCTGAAAATTGCTAAATGAGATTTTCTATTTTTTAAAAATCACTTTTCTAGGTTTGTCTGATTTTTCTTTGACATTGAGTAGGGTGTTCTCTTTTGCCGTCTTCAGTAAACAACAGGATGTGCCTGGGGAGACAATTTTCTTTTCAAAGAACTGATAAAGTTTTCATCACTCAAACCAGTTTTGGAAATCTATGAGTTCTTTGTGTTGTGAAAATGAGGTATTAATTTTGCATTCCTGAAACAGTTTTGGAGTTTTAGAACAACAATAATAATAAGTCTACTTTGTCATTTTCATTTCTGAAGGGTGCAATTAAACAAGACTTAAGATTAAAGAAAATTAGGTTTCAAATTTGGTGTGAATCCACCTTCATTGTTGTATATCACTAGAGCCTGAGCACTTATGGAATTCATGACCGTTAGTTTAATGATTTTATAAAATCAGCATGCCCATATGCTGTTATCCCCAGGGCTGCACACAATGTTTCACAAAGATTTATTTAACATTCCACTGCTAATTAGCCTTGTTCTGCTGACTCATACCGTCCTTACACAGAGTCACCATAAAAACCTTTCAACATATCACCGGACTTGTCCTTTAACTGAACAGCTTTCAGACATTTATACTGTCTTATGATGAACAGAAGCTACACTAAAGTTGGGACTGACCAGGCAGCAGTTTCCAGCAGCGGTCACATGATAAACAGTCACAGACACAATAAAACAGCCACTTAAAAAAGTTCCCCTGTTGGTTCAAATTAAGACTTATTCCAATAATTGGACTGTGTCAGACAGTTGTGATTTCCACATATTTGTCATGTACTGTATACTATATCCCATGAGCTTGTTGTTTTCTGGTTGATTTTGTGCTCTATGGATCAGCAGTTATTTACTTGCATGCCACTTCCTGTTGCAGTTAAATCCAAATGTATAAGTTGTTCAGAGGACAGCGCTCTTTTCTCTGTTGGGTCTGCAAGCTTTTTGACAGCTGGGCCCTGGGTTCAATCCCAGCCCCCGACCAACAGTGATCTGTGTGGAGTTTGCATGTTCTCCCCGTGTCTGTGTGGGTTTACTCCAGGATTTCTCCGGTTTCCTCCCACATGCCAAAAACATGCAAGTTAGGTTAATTGGCATCAAACTGGAGATTCTAAATTGTCCTTAGGTATGAACGTGAGAGTGAATGGTTGTCTGTCTCTCTGTGTTGGCCCTGTGATGGACTGGCGATCTGTCCAGGGTGTACCCTGCCTCTTGCCCAAAGATGCTGGGATAGGCTCCAGCCCCACCGCTACCTGAAAAGGATTAAGCAGAAGAGGATGGATGGATGGTTACTGTGGAAGTAGAGAACACTGACATGTTTATATGAGTCAACAGTAGCAATCTTACCGCGTTGTACTGTTGCACTATTGTGGCAAATACAGTTAGGTCCATATATATTTGGACAGTGGCACAAGTTTTGTTATTTTAGCTGTTCACCAAAATGTATTCAAGATACAGTTATAATTAATATGGACTTAAAGTGCAGACTCTCAGCTTTAATTTGAAGGTATTCACATCCAAATTTGAGTTACAGTTTAGGAATTGCAAACATTTTTGTATAAAATTGGACAAATTAATATTACGATAAATAAAATGCTCATTTTTTAGTACTTTGTTGGGAATCCTTTGCGGGTAATGACTGCCTGAAGTTTGGAACCCATAGACATCACCAGACACTGGGTTTCTTCCTTTGTGATGCTTTTCCAGGCCTTTACTGCCGCTGTCTTCAGTTCTTGTTTGTGGGTCTTTCTGCCTTAAGTTTTGTCTTAAGGAAGTCAGATGCTGCTGGATTGGGTTGAGATCTGGTGATTGACTCGCCATTGCAGAATATTCCACTTCTTTGTCTTAAATGCTCCTGGGTTGCTTTTGCAGTTTGTTTTGGGTCATTCTTCATCTGTACTGTGATTAGCCATCCGATAAACTTTGCTGCATTTGGCTGAATCTGAGCAGACAGTATATCCCTATACACTTAAGAATTCATCCGGCTGCTTCTGTCTTCTGTCACATCACCAATAAACACTAGTGACCCAGTGCCATTGGAAGCCATGTATCATACTGCCTCCACCATGTTTTACCGAAGATGTAGTGTGCTTTGGGTCATGAGCCATTACAAGACTTCTCCGCACTTTCTTCTTCCCATCATTCTGGTACAGGTTGACCTTGGTTTCATCTGTCCAAAGAAGCTATTGCTGAACTGGGTTGTCTCTTTAGATTTTTATGGGCAATGTTTACTCTGGCTTTTCTATTTTTGAGGCTGATTAATGGTTTGCACCTTGTGGTGAACCCTCTGTATTTGCTCTCATGAAGTCATCTTTTTATGGTAGACTTAGATACTGATATACCAACTTCATCCAGATCGTCCTTCACTTAGGTGGATGTTGTAAAAGAGTTTATCTTCACCATGGAAAGGATCCTGTGATCGTCCACCACTGTTGTCTTCTGTGGACGTCCTGACATTTTTATTTCCCCAAACTCACCATTTTTTTTTTTTTTTTGTCTTTCGGCTGTTCCCGTTCGGGGTCAACACAGCATATCATCACCTTATATGCCGATGATCCGCATTTTGATTTGGCAAGGATTTTTTTTTGTTGGATGCCCTCCCTGAAGCAACCCTGCCCATTTATCAGGGCTTGGAACCGGCACAGGGAGTACACTGGCTTGTGCACCCCCTGTAGCTGGGTAACAAACATTCCTTCCTCCACTCTATTTAGCTGAATACCAAGCTAGAAGGCAGAAAGTACCATTTTTATATAGTCTTTGGTATGAACCGGCCAGGACTTGAACCCACAAGCAGTTGTGGGGTGGATGCTCTACCTCTAAGTGTCATGATCCTGAGCACAGCTGGGGGCTGTGCTCAGCCTCTTAGTTATGTTAGTTATTTTCTGTATTGTGTATCTCTATTTATTGTGTATTGATTATGGTTATCTGAGTTTGGGGGTTTTCATGCTTTGCTGCATTTTGTCTCTGGGTTGCTATTTGTTTTTTGTTTATTTATGAGTTGCCGTGTATTTATTTTGTCATCTGTTATTTTGTGTTCACTTTAGTTTCCTTTTGTTGTTCATTTAGCAGTCTGCTCATTTATAGTTATCTGGTCTTTGTTTCGGGTTCATTAGTTGTTATTATTTCTCTCTGTGTGACAGCTGTCTGTTCTCACTTCCTGCTGTCAGACCTGTTCGCAGGCTTTGACAGCTATCACCAGTTTAGCTGATTATTTCCTCATGTGCCCACACCTGTGTTCATTTGGTTACCCCAATTTCAGACTAGCTATGAGTCTTTCTTCTGGTAGCAGTCTTCAGGTTTTGTCAGACGTTTATCCTGCGTCTCTCTCTGCTCTGATTCAGCGTTAATTCTATGTTTCTCTTCACTCCTGGACAGAGCCCCCGTCTGGTTGTGTCTCCGGGCATTCCCCATTTACCTGCCTAAAACTGTAAGTGTGTATTTTTGCCGTGTGTGTTTTTCTGTTTAATAAATGTGCAAACTCACAGTTCCTACGTTTGATGTCTTCTGCCGCCCCTAAAGGGCAATTCATGACACCAAGCCACCACTCCAGTTACTTCCCGAGCTCACCAGTCCACTCTTTTTTTTTTTTTTCTGAAAAATGTACCAAGCTGTTGATTTGCCCACTCCTAACATTTCTGCCATCTCTCTGATCAATTTCTTCCTTTTTTTCAGCGTAAGAATAGTCTTTTTCACTTCCATTGAGAGCTCCTTTGACTGTGTATTCTGGGTTCACAACAACAGCTTCCAAATGCAAATTCCACACCTGGACTCCCGCCCTTTTAGCTGCTTGACTGATGATGGATTAACAAGGGCAT
Organism: Pholidichthys leucotaenia; assembly: GCA_020510985.1. Classification (NCBI taxonomy): domain Eukaryota; kingdom Metazoa; phylum Chordata; class Actinopteri; order Cichliformes; family Pholidichthyidae; genus Pholidichthys; species Pholidichthys leucotaenia. The sequence continues at coordinate 297,121,343 of CM035839.1, read as the reverse complement.
AGCCCATGCAGCCCATGAAATAGCTTTTGAGTCAGTTGTCCAATTATTTTTGAGCCCCTGAAATGAGGAGATTTTGTATAGAAATGGTTGTAATTCCTAAACCATAATTCCAATTTGGATGCAAATACTGTCAAGTTAAAGCTTACAGTCTGCATTTTGTGCCAATATTGATTATATAACTGTATCTTGAATATGTTTTAGTAAACAGATGAAATAACAAAACCTGAGTCAGTGCCCAAATAAACAATGGAGATCAAAATTAGAGGATAATGTATTAATATTTCTTCTAAAATATGAGGATGGGGGAAGTGGGGACCTAAAAGTTCATAGTGGTCAAATATGACCAAATGTGGTTTATTTTTCAACCGCAGGGATCCAAGCGCTGCAACACTGATGGAAGAAGTGTGTGGACCGAAGGGGAGACTATGTTGAAAAATAAACCACATTTGGTCAAATTTGACCACTATGAACTTTTCAACCCCCCCCCCCCCATTTTATTGTTCATTGTTTAGAATTGGGCAGAACATCAGCTGTGGCTATACCACTGCTGTACTGGGATGTTTGTTTTTTTTTTTTTTAATAACCAAGGCACTTCAACACAAACATTTATTTTGTTAAAAAAAAAAAGCAAAATTAGAGAACAGTAACCACTGTGTGAGAAGAGACGATTTAAACAATGTTTTTTTTTAAGGGCTATAGGATTCAAAAATTAATAGGAAGTGTAAAGGCCTTTGCTTTGAATGACTTCAATACATCTGCTCCCACAGGACATCACTAGTTTCTCACACTGCTCTGGTTTGATCTTGGTCCATTCTTCTTCAGTCTCTTCCACAGTTCAGTTACTGTTGTGGGTTTCTTAGCCATTACTTTGTCTCCAAGGATTTTCCCGAGATTCTTTATGAGGTTTAGATCTGGACTCTGGCCTGGCCATTTCATTGTTTCAATATGGTTAGATTCAAGGAACTGCTTAACCCGTTTTGCAGTGTGACAGGGGTCATTGTCTTGCCTGAAAATTGCGGGCTGATTGCGAGACAGTTGCAGTGAAGGAATTGCATGTTGCTGAAGGAGGTTCACATAAACATTTGCATTCACCCTGCCATGTAGCTGTACAAGAGGCTGAACTCCTGCTGCAGAAAATATCCCCCAAACTATGACACTTGCTCCTTCATTTAACTGACTTCTTTACACACTTTGGGTTCAGTCTTTTCCCAGTTTGATGCTGAACATTTTATTTCCCATCAGACCCAAAGAAATTTAACTTACTCTTATCAGAATGTTTAGAAGCAGGACCCACTCGCAGGACTAAAGTTAAAAAAAAAAGTCTTTATTTGAGCTGGTCACCAAAACGCAGCTCGAGGGTCAGAACAAAAAATAAAGCATGGCAGACAGATAAAATTAACAGGCTAAGCAAGAATAAACTCCAAGGCGGGATACGGACAGGCTGAACAGAACAGAAGGATGTTGTTCACGCCACATGACACTCATGGACACCAGACAGGACTCAGACTGAGACGCACATATATAGACAGGGGGGTAATCAAGACAACACAGGACAGGTGGGAACAATCAAGGACACCGGAGATGGCACAGAAGGAGTGGGGCTGAACAAACTAACACAGAGGGGATACACATGAGGCATGACAATGAACATAGAGGACAGGAGCAATACAGAGATGGCGGTGGCTACAGGTACAGAAAACATGAGGAGCTGGAACAATAGGTAAACAGATACACACAGACCCAGGACCAAACAGGTGGTGACACAGCGGACCGGGGGAAACTCAGGAGACACATAATGTAAATCATAAATAATCACAGGGACAATGAGAAAAACATAAAACGTGGGCATAATCCCATGATCATGCCCAGACTATGACAACTCTCATCACTGAAGTGCACTGTGGACCAGTTCTCCTCTGTCCACACAACATTCTCCTCAGCAAAGACAGGCCTAGCCTTTTTGTTATTTCTGCTGATGAAAGGTTAGGACACTGCAGAGTGAGCTTTGAGTCCAGTTTGTCTTAAACGGTGAGACACTGCGTGCAGAGACAGATCCTTGCCTTGTTCAGCAGTGAACTGGTGAGTAATTCCAGCTGCAGTGTTGAACCGATTTCCTATTAAGAGTCTTCACATAATCCAGTCCCCTAAACCAGAGCAGTGTGAGAAACTAGTGATGTCGTGTGGGTGCAGATGTGCTGAAGTCATTCAAAGCAAGGGTTCTTCACTTCCTATTAATTTTTATCCCTATAGCCCTAAAAAACATTGTTTAAATCTTCTCTTCTGACACAGCGGTCACTGTTATCTACTTTTTTGTGATGGTTCGCTCTGTCTGCTCATTATCCTCAGCTGTGCGCACACCTGCTCTCCATCACTCCCGGGGCTATTTAGACCGCGCTGCCCTCAGATCAGCGCGGAGTCGTCTGTCTCCATGGTCAGATGAGACCTACATTCGCCTTTGTCCTCTTCATAGAACCTCCTAGCCACAGCCTACTCTCCCCTGTGAACCTCGCCTCCTGTCATCTGTCATCAGGAAGGATCATCACCTCTACACCAAGGAAGCCCTCATTCTATTCATCATTGTCTATGCTCGTCCCCTGTGCACAGGCGGAGATCCGTGGCGGCAGACCTCTCTCTCTCCTGGTGGCGGACCGAGCTGCACTGCACATTCCCCGAACACTCCTAACATCTCCAGCTGCAACCGGGACAGTGGGCGCTGTCTTCCTGGCCGGAGCCTTCGAGCTGGACCTGAGTCCAAATCCATCTCTCCAAACAGTAAGCACTGGACTTTTCTGTACATCCCCTCCGGGGTCCAACACTAGCTCTCCCTGTCTCTGCTTGTCCATAAGGTTGCCAGGTTGCACGGTGCTCTGCTCGCCCCCGGCTGCTACACTATCACACACATGGATGCACACACACACAGAACATAATAAAGATAACTGTATCTACTCTTGAGTCTGAGTCTGCTCTCTGGGTCGGTAAACCATGTCAATACGACTCCGCCAAAGCGACCCAGCAGACAGCGCGCTAGTGTGCAAAGTTAGCAACCTAGAGGCTCGAGTGGATCAATTAGCTTACCAGCAGCAGGTCATCCTCACTCAGCTGGCCCGAATTAATGACTGGTTGGATCGCCTGGCAGGTCCGCAGGCCTTCCCTCCGGATCCAAGTAGCGCCTTTGCTCCCGCTAGCTCCCCACCCGTTCAGGCTTCCACATCCCGGCTAACGCCGATCCCCACTCCCACTCAGTTTAGCAGCAAGCTAGGGTAGGCTAGGGGGTTCCTTCTCCAGTGTGAGATAGTTTCCCATCGGGTGCTCGGGGACTTTCCCACAGATCACAGCCGTATTGGCTATGTAGTCAATCTTCTGGAAGGGCGAGCGTTAGCTTGGGCTTATGCAGTGATGGCTAGGGCAAGTTATGCTAGCTTGACATATGACCAGTTTGTCAGTGAGTTTAACGAGGTGTTCGACCACTCCGACCGAGACAATGTGCTTACCTCCCGGCTGTTAAACCTAAGACAGGGAAGCAAGTCCGTAGCGGACTATGCCGTCGATTTCTGGGTGGTGGTCACGGAGGTGGGGTGGGAGGATGCCTCACTCTGCAGCATATTTGTCAGGAGCCTTAGCCCTAGCCTGCGGGATGAGCTAGCCCGCTTAGAAATGCCAGGTAGGTTAACAGAGCTAATTTCTCTAACCATTAGCCTAGATAACAGGCTAAGGGAGCGGGCAACCAAGTGTAAAGCTTCCGGTCGCTTGGGCACCCAGTTTCGCCACTCCCTACAGTCTCCCCTATTGGCCCTACCTCCCTCAGATTCCCCGGATGCCCCAGAGCCAATGGTACTGGGGCAGTCAAAACTGACGTTAGCTGAGAAACAGCGCCGCCGCGAGCTGGGGTTGTGTCTCGACTGTAGTAGTGAGGAGCATGAGGTAGCGTCTTGTCCTATACGGCCAAAAAGAGGGAGTCCGTGCGTCGATTTCTCCTACCAATCCGCTTCATTCACAATCAGACTGAGATAGCCACACACGCCTTGATTGATTCAGGGGCTGAGCAGAGCTTCATTTTGGGGGAACTGGCAACCTGGCTGGGGCTCCCCTGTCAACCGTTGAAGACCCCACTCAGACTCATTGCCCTGTCTAAGGCCCCTCCTGCAGTGGTGTCCCAGCAGACCTCCCCGGTGTCAATTATTGTGTCTGGTAATCATCGGGAGGAGCTAAGGTTATTTGTGCTGCCGGTTTCCTCATCATCGGTTATCCTCGGCTATCCCTGGCTCCGGCTACATAACCCATCAATCGACTGGTGCTCTGGGAGCATGGTTTCGTGGAGCTCATTCTGCCTCAGTGCCTGCCTGCAGTCCGCTGCTTGCTCGCCATCCGTGCCCCTGGGTGCCCCCGTCACCTCCCCTCCCAACTTGTCCAAAGTTTCTCCGGAGTATCACGACTTGGGGGCCGCCTTCAGTAAGACCCAGGCTCTATCTCTCCCCCCTCACTGCCCATACGACTGTGCTATCAATCTCTGAGCTGGAACCCTGCTGCCGTCGAGTCGATTTTACAGCCTGCCAGCACCGGAGCGGGAGGCTGTGGAAACCTATATTAAGGAGTTGTTAAACACGGGCATTATCCGGCCTTCGTCCTCGACGGTGGGGGCGGGGTTTTTTTTGTGGGCAAGAAAGATGGCTCACTGAGGCCTTGTATTGACTTCCGAGAATTGAATAATATCACCATCAAGGACAAATACACACACCCCTTGATTAATATGGCGCTTGATTCCCTCCGGGAGGCCTCCTGGCTCACCAAGCTGGACCTCCGCAATGCTTACCATCTGGTGTGGATCCGGGAGGGTAATGAATGGAAAATGGGATTCTGGACCCCTAGCGATCATTTCGAGTACCCGGTGATGCCGTTTGGGCTAACCAACGCCCCCGTCGTATTCCAGTGTCTCATTAATGATGTGCTGAGGGACTTTTTGGGCTCATTCGTCTTTGTCTATTTGGATGACATCCGGATTTTTTCTCAGTCCTTGGATGAGCATCGGGTGCACGTGAGGCGAGTCTTGCAGTGGCTCATTGAGAATAAACTCTTTGTTAAGGCCGAGAAATGTGAGTTTCATGCCTCCAAGATGTCATTCCTTGGATTCATCATTTCTTACAATGAAATCATCCCGGATCCCGACAAGGTAAAAGCGGTGGTAGATTGGCCCACTCCTTCCTCCAGGAAGCAGCTCCAGCAGTTTCTGGGGTTCACCGATTTCTACCGCCGCTTCATCGAGAATTATAGTATTATTGCTTTTCCCCTGACCTGCCTCACATCCTCCAAGGTGCCCTTCTGGTGGATGGAGGAGACTGAAGCGGCCTTTACCGAGCTCAAGTCTAAATTTTCTTCCTCTCTCATTTTGGCACAGGTGGATCCCGCCCTTCAATGCCTGGTTGAGATGGATGCCTTGGACTCGGGAGTTGGAGCCGTGCTGTCCCAGCGCTCCCCTGTTGATGACAAGATCCTCCCCGTGCGTTCTTCTCCCGTTGTCTATCTCCGGCGGAGAGAAATTATGACATTGGTGACAAGGAGCTTCTGGCGGTCAAGCTCACTCTGGAGGAGTGGCACCATTGGCTGGAGGGGGCCTCCCAGCCGTTCGTCGTCTGGACGGATCACAAAATCTGGAGTACCTCAGGACGGCCAAGCGCCTGAACGCGTGCCAGGCCCGCTGGTCCCTGTTTTTTGGACGCTTCGATATCACCATCACCTACTGCCCCGGGTCCAAGAATACCAAGCCGGACGCCCTGTCCAGACAGTTTGCCTCGGATGCTGTGGAAGTGTCGGAGCATCCTATCCTTCCCCTGTTGTGCGTCATGGGTGCCCTCTTGTGGGGCATCAAAGAAAAGGTCCTGAGAGCACAGGAGGCCGAGGCGGACCCGGGCGGGGGGCCAGCGGGGAAGCTGTTTGTCCCATCTGCCGCTCGGGGCGAGGTGATTCATTGGGCCCACTCTTCTAGGCTCTCGTGCCACCCGGGAGAGCTTGCACGGTGGCGCTCCTTCAGAGGACATTTTGGTGGCCTTTGCTCCAGAAGGACAAGAGAGTATATCCGCGCCTGCCCCCAGTGTGCCGCCGGCAAGATGTCCTCCTTTCCTCTGGCTGGTCTGCTCCACCCTCTCCCCACCCCCAGCAGGCCCTGGTCCCATGTGGCTTTGGACTTCGTTACCGGTCTTCCACCTTCTAACCACCAGACCTTCATCCTCACCATCATAGACAGGTTTTCAAAGGCTGCCCACTTCGTTCCCCTACAGGGGCTGCCTGCGGCGAGGGAGACGGCGGATCTTCTTGTTCAGCATGTGGTGAGATTGCATGGTATTCCCCTGGACATCGTCTCCAACCGAGGGCCCCAGTTTATTTCTCAGTTGTGGAGGTCATTTTGCAATGCCCTTGCTACAGTGAGCCTGTCCTCAGGATACCACCCGCAGAGTAATGGACAGTGTTAGCGGGTGAACCAGGAGTTGGAGGCTGCGCTGCGCTGCGTCGCCACTGCCAACCCAGCATCCTGGAGCACCCACCTCCCATGGATCGAGTATGCTCACAATACCACCGTCTCTTCAGCGATCGGCATGTCCTCGTTCGAAGCCTCTCTGGGCTACAATCCTCCGTTGTTCCTTGAGGAGGAGGGGGACATCGCTGTCCCTTCCATCCGAGCCCACCTGAGGTGCTGCTGCTGGCTATGGAGAGCGACCTGGACGGCATTGCGGCGCACGGCGGAGCACAACACCACGACCGCCAATGGTTGCAGGACGCCGCCCCCCCCCCCCCCACTGGGTGGGTCAGCAGGTATGGTTTTCAATCAAACACATTAACCCTTTGAATGTGAGAATTTGCATGCCCCTAGTGGCAGAGTGCGGCACTGTGCCTGCCTTCTCATTCTGACTTTGTCAAAAGTAAGTGAGAAATTTCTGTTTTTTTTTTTTTAAATGTACTGATTTCTTGTTTATATACTTTGAAGATAAGATGATGAGGTACCTCTATACAAAAAAAAAAAAAAAACGGTGTCTAAAGACTGAACCATTTTTTGTGTAAATACCTCCAAAGTCCAGTTTTGACTGAGTTATGGAATTTAAAGAGATGCTGTTGTCATGCACTGGCCCTCGCGAGCCAGCTAGAGACGCACAGAGTCACCAGTGAGTTTTTATTACGGTGAAAGGTTAACAACACAAGATGCAGGGGCAATGACACATAAGTCCATACACTTCCGGAGGCGTAAGGCTAGACAGCTCTCTTACGGGTCCTTAAGAGGAGACGGTCATACACAGGCAAAGGTTGTTTTGATAACTGGCTACACAGGGCTGCTGAAGCAAAGACACACAAAGGTCTATTTTCACCGGAAGGGGTAAGGCTAAAAGCTCACTTACTGGTGCCGGAGAAATGACGGTCAACCACAAGCAGACAAGGTAGATGATCCAAGTCGTCCGTAGCTCAGATGTATAGCGACTGACACTGCTGCGTCATACCGTCGCCAATGCTGGGCTTATATGGCGAAACTAACGACGGTAATGACGCTCAGCTGGCCGACCATTGACAGGCGGAAACCCCACCGAGCACCTTCACAATAAGAGCCCGGTGAGGCCAGAATACAGCCCGCAGCTGTCAAGGCCGGCAGCGGGACATAACTTTAACCCGAGCGCGATCAGAACCAGCGCTCGGGTCATAACAGTACCCTCCCTCCACGGGCGGACTCTGAACGCCCCAAGGAACCACCCTGCCCCCCCGCCCCCCCAGGGTGGGAGGTGGGAGGACAGGTGCGGAGGGAGAGAAACCAACCCCTGAACAAGACCATGACCAGACCAAAAAACAACAAAAAAAAAATACATGAAAAATACCTGGAAACAAACAAAATCCTCATACAATAGCCCCTCAAAAAAGGAGGGGAGAACAAAACAAAGACAAGACTTGACCAAACTAAGAATACAAAACACAAAAGGCAATATAGATTGCTTTACCTGACTCTGGTTTTCAAAATACGAACAAAACAAACAAACAAATACACACCAACACACAGGGAGCAATCTAAAATTGCTTGGCTATGACAATGGTTTACAAAGAAAAACAAGAGGGAATCTAAAATTGCTCAGACTAGACTGTGACTAAGACTGTGACTTTGGCTTACAAAAAAAAAACAAGAGGCAATCTAAAAAATTGCTCAGACCTGACTAAGACTATGACTTTGGCTTACAAGAAAACAAGAGGCAATCTAAAAAATTGCTCAGACCTGACTAAGACTATGACTTTGGCTACAAGAAAACAAGAGGCAATCTAAAAATTGCTCAGACCTGACTAAGACTATGACTTTGGCTTACAAGAAACAACAAAACAAATCTCAAGACAAACTTCACATGACCAGGCCCCGTATGGGCCCACAGATAATCCCACAGTACATGATAATCAGGTGGCCTGCCCCAGTCCCATGCCCCCAGAAACAAGTCCTCTGGTGGCCGAACCAGGTCACCCCGTAACACACACAGTATATTGGGTGGCCAACCCAAGACGTCGAATGCTCCAAGCAGTTCCTCAGCTGGCCGACCCGTATCCCACAACCACCAGGACCGCGGAGGGATTGCATGCAGCCGCTCACCTGAACAAAACAAGACAGGGGAGCGCCAGACCGTCAAACAGAGCCCTCTCACGGACCCCAGCTGGTGGCTCCTGAGAGGGGAACAACCAAAACCTTGGGCCCCCTCGAATCCTGATTGGGTCACAGCCGCACCTGCGCTGGACCCCCACTGGACCTCGTCGGACCCCGATTGGGTAATTGCTGCACCCACGTTGGACCCCGACTGGGTCACCTCAGCCCATGCGTCGGACCCCGACTGGGTCAGGACGGACCCCGATCGGGTCACCGCTGCACCCACGTTGGACCCCGACTGGGTCACCTCAGCCCATGTGTCGGACCCCGACTGGGTCAGGACGGGCCCCGATTGGGTCACCGCTGCACCCACGTTGGACCCCGACTGGGTCACCTCGGCCCACACGTCAGACCCCGACTGGGTCACCTCGGCCCACACGTCAGACCCCGACTGGGTCAGGACTGCTCCGGCGACGACCTCCATCTCCGAACCTGGAACCCCCGGTCCCGTGACCTTGACTGGCTCCGGACCGGTAACGCTGTGGAGGTGCTCAGAAAACAAGGGAGAACCGGGATCAGTTCCACCGGCAGCGCCAGAGCCCAGCGAGACGAGCTCGGGTGCAGCGGCCGGCTGCCCCTCACTCGCCTCCCCATGAGGCAGGCAAAAATGCTCTAACACACCATACAGGAAAACAAGAAAGAGCACTTGCCTGCACTCGGGCTCTGGAGCCGTCCAGGACTTCGCCGATCCAGGTTCAAGAAGCAGCTCGTCGTCGGGCTCCCACTCGGCTGCGTCGGGTTCCACAGCCGGCCTGATGGTCTCTGCAGCTGGATCCTCACGCGCTGGCATCCACGCCAATAACCCGTATGGCGTGGAGGGAGAGGACCCTGGACCTGCCAACTCGGGCTGCATCCCTGAGGAACCCTGGGGACGCTCTCTCGTCGGCTCTGGCTCCTCACTGCAGTCCGTTCTTCTCTGTCCAATGTTAGGCTGCAGGGCCAGGATATCTCCCAGAGCTGCAGGCCTCCCCCTCGTTCGATGGCTTGGGACTGACGCCGAGGACCGCTCCGCAGGAGGAGACACAGAGGCAGCAGGTTTAATAACAATGGCTACAGCTGGGGAAAGAAACTCAGGGAGCTGCAAACCCCGAGCTTCACCCCCAGGAGTCAGACAAGACAGATCACTATGAACGATAGGTAAGTGAACTTGAACTTGCCTGTCTCCCGGGGGGAGGATGGTATCAGCTGTAGCAGACATCGCTCCTTCCCTCGCTCACTGAATGGTGGAAACGGACCCATGGACGGAGCCCACTGGCACAGGACTCAGCTCACTCACAGCAGCCAGCTGGTTGAGGGGGTCATCCCGGCGGCCCGGAACTGGATCCGGAGCAGGAGCTTGCCGAAGACGCGCCCGGCCGCGGCGCCGACGCCTTCGCCGGCCCCCAGACGGTGTGAACTCCCGGAACGGATCGAGGAAAGGATCAGGATCCAAGAGCAAAGAGCAGGAGTGCCTCTTCTCCTGCTTCATGCCGCGTTCCTCCTCCATCATCAGGTAAATCTCGCTTTGCGCAGCAATGTCCTCCCTCCTCGCATCGACTTCCGGGTGGTCAGCGTAGCGGGGAGAGAGATGACAAAGTATATCCTCGGCGGCGTCCAGGTACCAGTGTATGCTGTGGTCATAGTCTAGCTGAGAAGCGGAGATGAGAAGCTCATCCACCACTTCCAGCACATCAGTCAGCTCGTGGCTCGGACTCCACACATGGTTCCTCCGCGACGGCATTCTTCACATACACGGCACCCAGACAGGAAAAAGCAAATGTCCAAAAAACTCAAACTCACTGGTAAATAGCGTCTCGGGTTGGCGTCACCGTAACGCTGTTTTGGCAGCAGTGTACTGTCATGCACTGGCCCTCGCGAGCCAGCTAGAGACGCACAGAGTCACCAGTGAGTTTACAGTGAGTTTTTATTACGGTGAAAGGTTAACAACACAAGATGCAGGGGCAATGGCACATAAGTCCATACACTTCCGGAGGCGTAAGGCTAGACAGCTCTCTTACGGGTCCTTAAGAGGAGACGGTCATACACAGGCAAAGGTTGTTTTGATAATTGGCTACACAGGGCTGCTGAAGCAAAGACACACAAAGGTCTATTTTCACCGGAAGGGGTAAGGCTAAAAGCTCACTTACTGGTGCCGGAGAAATGACGGTCAACCACAAGCAGACAAGGTAGATGATCCAAGTCGTCCGTAGCTCAGACGTATAGCGACTGACACTGCTGCGTCATACCGTCGCCAATGCTGGGCTTATATGGCGAAACTAACGACGGTAATGACACTCAGCTGGCCGACCATTGACAGGCGGAAACCCCACCGAGCACCTTCACAATAAGAGCCCGGTGAGGCCAGAATACAGCCCGCAGCTGTCAAGGCCGGCAGCGGGACATAACTTTAACCCAAGCGCGATCAGAGCCAGCGCTCGGGTCATAACAGCTGTGACATTATGCAAATTAGATGCGTAATTTTATTCCTATCTGAAACTTTGGATCATATTTTACATCTTTCTAATTGACCGTAAGCCATTATCTCTTACCACTTTCAAGTTATAGCCTTGGAAATCTGAACTATTTTATTGACACAAAATATTTACCACTCTTGACCACTAGGGGGTATGTCGCAATTTGGCAACATACACACTCAGAGGGTTAACCTCAAGGCGGAGACAAGGAAACTGTCTCAGCGGTTTATTGGGCCTTTCACCATAACCCGTTTTGTCTACCCTGTGGCTGTGTGCCTAGCTCTCCCCCCTCCCTCCACATCTGTCCAACCTTTCATGTCTCGCAGGTCAAGCCTTTCTGTTCCAGCACTCTGGGTCCCCCTCTCAGGTCTCCACCTCCACCAGTGGTGATCGACGGCGACTCGGCGTGGAGGGTCAATGCCATCCTGAATGTCCGCCGCTGGGATCGCGGCCTGCAGTACACTGGGAGGGTTGCGGCCCGGAATGGAGGTGCTGGGTGCGCCCCTCCTTCGTGTTGGACAATCAACTCATCAGGGACTTTCACCGGACGCACCCAGGTAGGCTGGATCGGCCCCCGAGAGGCGCCTCGTGGTGGTGGTGGGGGGGTACTGTGATGGCTCGCTCTGTCTGCTCATTATCCTTTGCTGCGCACACACCTGCTCTCCATCACTGCTGGGACTATTTAGGACCGCGCTGCCCTTGGATCAGCGCGGAGTCGCCTATCTCCATGGTCAGATGAGACCTACACTCACCTTCGTCCACTTCGTAGAACCTCCTAGCCACAGCCTAATCTCACCTGTGAACCTCGCCTCCTGTCATCCGTCATCAGGAAGGATCATCATCTCTACACCAAGTAAGCCCTCATTCTATTCATCATTGTCTACGCTCGTCCCCTGTGCACAGGCGGAGATCCGTGGTGGCGGACCTCTCTCTCTCCTGGCGGTGGACCAAGCTGCACTGCACATTCCCTGAACTCTCCTAACATCTCCAGCTGCAACCGGGACAGTGGGCGCTGTCTTCCTGGCCGGAGCCTTCGAGCTGAACCTGAGCCCAAATCCATCTCTGCAGACAGTAAGCACTGGACTTTTCTGTACATCCCCTCCGGGGTCCAACACTAACTCTCCCTGCCTCTGCTTGTCCATAGGGTTGCCAGGTTGCACGGTGCTCTGCTCGCCCCCGGCTGCTACACTATCACACACACGGACGCGCACACACACAGAACATAATAAAGATAATTGTATCTACTCTTTAGTCTGAGTCTGCTCTCTGGGTCGGTAAACCATGTCATTTTTCTCAGGTTTTTTTTTTTTTTTTTACAAAATAAATGTTTGTGTTGAATTGCCTTTGTTATTTAAAAAACATGCTAGTACAGCAGTGGTATAGCCACAGCTGATACTGTGTCAAATTCTGAACAATGAAGAATAACATGTCAGAATAAATCAAATATTAATACATTTTTCTCTAATTTTGATTTCCAGTGTATATGGACCCAACTGTAACCGCAAAAAATACAGCTGAGTGAGTAAAAACTATAGACTTGCAGATGACTTTATCATGCTGTGAGCCTGTGGGATTAAAAAGTGACAATTTTTTTAATGTGGTGTTAACAAAAATGGAGCAGTTTTGGAGCCTTCTGTGAGCTAAAATATGTACTGTAGAATGAGCTGAAATGAGCAGATTAGAATTTCCTAACAAAGCTGTTATAACCGGAGCTGTCGATTTTTTTTCTAATACCTTAGCAGTGTTTCCCCTACCACTTTACATGCCTGGTGGGTAACTGAGCCAATGGCAACCCCCAGAGAAGTGGAAGATCAAGTGGAGCAAGCAGACACACACTGTATTGATAATTAAATGAGTTCATTGAGTTTTTCTCACATTTTGATCACTTTCTTTAGGTGTTTTACATGTAAATGAGTCCGTATGGCCTGGTGATCTGTCCAGGGTGTATCCTGCCTCTTGTGCAAAGATACTGGTACTGGCTCCAGACCCCCTGTAACCGACAAAGTATTAATCTGCTAGGAAGATGAATGAATGAATGAATGAATGAACACATAAGGGTAGCATCTCACGGTGCAGTGAATGCTGATGAACGTGGCGATCTTTGAAAATCAAGCAACAATCGAGCTAGTGTCTAATGGAGCAGCGAATGCAGCAGAATGTTCAAGAAAGCTGCACTTTTTGGGTTTCATCAGGGTTCATAAAAGCTTGCAAAACAGTTTGAACACAGTTTTTAGGGTCGCCAACAGTTGCTAGTGTTCACTACTAGGTGAACTAAAAAGAACTTTAGTGACAGGCGCTACAGTCGTTTGCAAATCATCTTTTACAACCTTTTGCAAACATTTGCAACTGTTTGTGGAAAAATATATTTGCCAGAAAACTTTTTTGGTGACAAGGAAAATTGTTTTTTGACCTTAAAAATATTTCAGAACTATTTGGCAACCCTGACAAAACCCACAAATTGCCATGTTTGCCAGCATTTAGTGCTCTGTAAGATACAGCAGTTAGCAACACACATTACATCCATTTACAAATGTGTTGCAACTGTTTGTAAATGCTTATAGCTATTTTGCAGCTGTTTGCAGAAAAAATACAACCAAGCATGTTCAGAAATATGGGATGACAAGAAAAACTTGGTGAACTGTTTGGCAACCTTTTATTAACCCCAACAAAACCCAAAAAGCTCAATGTTTGTGAACATTCCTCAGCATTTGCTTCTCTGTGAGATAAGGAGGTTGATGATCAAACAAAAAATCAAAGCCAAAAACTTGTTATGTGCACATAGACTCTTATGGGCGCTCATGATTGGGCATAAAAATATTGTAGGGGAAACACTGCACACAGTTTTGACCAGTACCTGTTCTATGGACAGTGGTAGGAAAGTTCAGGGTTATCAATAACTGAAATACAGCTGAAACAAGAAGTCTACATACACTGTATAAAAAGACACAATCTTTTTTCTCATTGTCTCACATTAAATCAGACAAAACTTTTCCTGGTTTAAATCAGTTAGATTAGCAAAATTAATGTTGTGATCTCTCAATGGTCTCACTGAGCGCTCAACAATCTCCCAGTGATCTCTCAGCAATCTTTCAATGAACTCTATTGTTTTTTCATCAAACGCTCAGCAATCCCTCACTGATATCTTGGCCATTTCTGCCTTCGGGCTGGAAAAAAAATTGACATTCATTGAAAGATTGCTGAGAGATCTTTGGGATATCACTGAGATTGTTGAGTGGTCAAGGAGAGCTCGAGGAGCACTCAACGATCTCGTGGAGATCACTGATGATCATTGAGATCATTGGTCCCCCATGTTGTTTTGAATGTGTTGGAATAAAAAGTCCTTTTGTACATATTGATTGGAATACTCATTAATATACAGTATGTATCTGTTCCAAAGTGATAAGCCTACAAACTGGCATTGTCATGCTTAGAGTTAATAAACTTCTCCACTGTAACACTTCTATTTTTTAGTCCACACAACAGATTTTGACAATGCTCCAGGGACACATTTTGTGAAGCAATGACAAGGCCTCACACACGCGGGACAGTATGACAGTGTGCGGTCACACATGAGACGTGTCGCTCAGATTTAAGTCTGTCTCAGCGCTGCACTCCGCAGGAGGCAAATTAATGTCACTCAGGCTGAAGCTCTTCTCTGCAATCAGTGGAGCCTCAGAGAATCACTGTAAAGATGATATATAACTTGTTTCTTATTACAGCTGCAAAATATCCACTTTCTGCCCGCCAGTTCTTTCTTGTGCAGTGAGACCAGAGAGAACTTTTTCTTGTTGGAGGATTTTATGTTTTGACCCTTTCAGTTTGAGTGTGTCAGCAACTCAGTTACTTTCAAAGTACAGGTTTGTGTGGTGTTGATCTTGATATTAGATTTCCAATAACAGAGGGTAAACAATTCCAGTCTAAAAACAGCCTGTCTCTTTATTTTTATCCATTTTAATGAAACCAGCCGAAACTTGAAGTTCATGCGAGACGCTTACAGGCACAAACATTAAATATGAGTTTGGATTTTATATATTGTTTGATATTTTCTGTGTTTGTGTCTGACTTCAAAGTTTTTAGTCTTGTCCATGGTTTTACTTTCATCTTTAGTCAATCATGGTAACCTGGTGTGTGTATTGCATCTACAGTAGGTGTGCTTTTAGTCTTCTTGTTTTTGTTTGACTTGAATCAAGATGCCTACAGTGCACACACCACAGATGGTGCAGGGGCAAAAGGAGTCAAGCTACACTGGTCGAGATTTGCTCTTTAATATTAACAACAATACCAGTCTTTCTTTTCTAAAATGTTGGTGCTGTAAGTGCGATTGCACAAAGTGTCAGATTAGCAAAGCAGTCTGAACTAGCGTTTACATTTTTAGCTTATTCCAGCGAAGGCAAAGGGAGCTAGTGCCATGGTGCTGTGTCTGACGTCCGTCCTTCTGTTCATCGAACTGTCACTACTTCTCCTAGGCGATCGCCCTAATGCTCTCCAAACTCATGCACAGGGACCCTCAGGTGGATCTGCATCCAGGCTGTACTCAAGTTCAAGGTGTCAGTCAAAGGCCACAAGCTATACATACATATCTATTCTACTTTGTTTCTGTGCAGCAACTGAATATTATTTTGAGAAAAGTCTCTCTGTGCTGGCCCTGCGATGGACTGACGATCTGTCCAGGGTGTGCCCTGCCTCTTGCCCAAAGATGCTGGGATAGGCTCCAGCCCCCCTGCGACCCGAAAAGGATTAAGTGGAAGAAGATGAATGAATGAATGAATGAAGTCTAAAAAAGGTTGCCCCTCAATGGACGTCCCCTGTATAAATAAAGGTTAAAAAAAATAATAGTTCACAAGATTTTATACTTTGATTCAAGTTATAGTTAAAACCAGTATCATTCTATCAACATCCAAATCATATCAGATACAAAATGTACAATTCTAAACATTATTTCCCAGTGGCCTACAAGAGTACATGACTCCGTTCGAGCTGGAGAATAGTCCTGGGGGAAATGTCTTGAATTAAATTCGATTCAACTTTATTTATATAGCACCATTTTACAACAACAGTCATTTCATAGCACTTTCAAACTGTAGGGGAAAACTCCTACAGCTGCTGAAAGACCCAACAATCAGGCGATCTGCTGTGAGCAAGCACTTGGCGACAGCAGGGAGGAAGAAATTCCCTTTTAGCAGGAAGAAACCTCCAACAGAGCAAGGCTCAGGGAGAGGCAGTCATTTGCTGCACCTGGCTGGGGGTGATGGGATAGAGAAGTAGAAGAAAAGAACAGACATGTAAACAGCATGAGGGGGACTCAGTCTATGGGAGAGAGAGCAAACAGATTATTGAACAGCAAAAATATTACATTGCAAGTGAAGAAAGAAGTGAAAGTCCACTGCATTATGGGAGGTCCCCCGGCTGAGAGGTATAGAGTGATGATTTAGAGTGAAGTACGTGGCGGTAATGCACATATAAGCTGGTTGCCAACCGCCAATCAAATCTAAAAGAAGAAGAAGGTCCCCCAGCTGTCTAAACCTATTAGCAGCATAACTAAGGGAGGGTTCAGGGTCACCTGATCCCACCCTAACTATAGGCTATGTCATAAAGGAAGGTTTTACCCCTATTCTTAAAAACAGAGATCAAGTTTGACTACCAAATCCAGATTGGCAGCTGGTTCCAAGGGAGAGGAGTCTGATGACTGAAAGCTCTGCCTCCCATTGTACTTTTAGAGAATCTTGGTATTATACATTTTGGGAGTATAGTGCTCTGTTAAGATGATACGGTACTATCAGACCTTTTCAATAACAGGTGGCCTGATTATTTAGAGCTTTGTAAGTGAGGAGAAGGATTTTAAAGTGAATTCTAAATTCTATAGGAAGCCAGTGAAGGGAGGCCAGAACCAGAGATATGTGATCTCTCTTTCTAGAACCTGTTAAAACTCTAGCTGCAGCATTTTGGATCAAATGAAGACTTTTTAGAGATGTTTTAGGACAGGCTGATAATAAAGAGTTACAATAATCTAATCGAGAACTAACAAAAGTGTGGATTAGTTTTTCAGCATCACTCTGAGACAAGACGTTCTCAATTTTAGCAATATTACACAAATGATAAAAAGCAGTTTTAGAAATAGGTTTAATATGCACATTAAAGGACAAAGATTGATCAAAAATAGCTCCAAGGTTCCTCACAGAACTGTTAAGAGATAGAATAATACCATCTACAGTAAACTAAGTCCCTGATTTGGGAAAGTTTTTTTTAAATGTTTTTTTTGGGTCAACTAGTGTGACTTATCATGTATCTTAACTGAATTTAATATTCAGTAATTACAAGTCATCCATGCTCTGATTTCTTAAAGACATGTCTGTAGTTCATTGATTACTATCGTCTGGCTTCTTTGATAAATATAATTGTGTGCCATCTACATAACAGTCGAAATTTATGCGGTGCTTTCTAATAATATTACCTAATGGAAGCATATATAAAGTAAAAAGAACAGGAACTAACACTGAACCCTGAGGAACTCCATGACTGAGATTTATCAATATGAGAGTCATAAGAAGCTTTAAGATCGTTAGTGACCTTCACTAAAACTGTTTCAGTACTATGATGAATTCTTAACCCTGACTGAAACTCTTTAAATAAACTGTTTCCCTGTAAGTGGTCAAATAATTGCATAGCAACAACTCCTAAGATTTTAAGTCTTTCACAAGATGGTGCTGATAGCTAGCTGATCTGTAAGTCACTCACCAATTATCACAATGCAACTCACATAGCATCAGATGGAAACAATTCCAATTTTACTGCTTTCACATGAAGTGTGGGCTTTGCCTCATGGTTAGGGAGCAGAGCAGGGAAAACCAACAAGTGGTTGTATTTTCACATAAACTAACATTATACTTTGAAATTTAACAAAGTCAAATTTTTACTGCTTGTTTCTGCACACATTTTAAGATGAAATTGTTGAAATGTGTCATACTGCTCAACAAAGTTTCAGTAGCCTCCAGTGTGCATGGGTAACACAACTGACCTGACGGTGTGCTGTGTTCATGTGTCGCCATGTCGGTCACTGTCAGTAGGAACATCTTCTGCAGCAAACACACTGAAATAGCTGCTATTATCTGCTGGGTTACTTCCTTTTTGCCGGTCCTTTGGTTCCGCTGCAGATGCAACTTCATTTATGTATTTGTCAGAGTCTGGGGGAATAACGCTACAGTCACCATTTTTTCCTCTCTTCTTTTCCCCGAGCTCCACGCCCGAGGACCTTGCTCACTTCCTGGAGCTGCGGGACCTCATCAGTCAGTGGGAGAGTGCTTCTCCCTTTGCCTGCATCTGGACAAGTGGGAGGATGCGTGGTGGAGGGATGCGGCACGGAGGCTTGCCCATCGGATCGTTGCAGCAAAGCCCCATCTTAGGGAGGACATTCCTGCCTTCCTCAACAATTTTCTGTGGTCTGACGAGTATGCCTTCATGCTAGAGGAGGAGGAGCCATCATCTATTCCTGAGGCTGGTGCGCATCCATCTTCTGCTCCTGAGGCCGATGCGCACGTACCGCCAGGTTCCATTAATGAGGCTGGTAGTGACACGTTCAAGGATTCGTTCCCCCTGTCTGAGGAGACTGTACCGGGGGTGGACCCCCGTGCATCAGGGCTCAAGGATCTGCAGCTGCTGCCGCTTGGGGTCACTGATCTGCATGCTACATCAGGGGTTGCCACAGATCAGCCTGTTTCATTTGGAGTTGCCATGGACCAGCCAATTCCTGCTGTTGCCCAGGAGGTCAGGAGATCTCCACCTGTCATTGCAGAATCTGGTGCGCACCCGTTGTTTCTTCCGGAGGATGGTGCGCCTTCTCCTTGTGTTTCTGTAGTCAGTGTGCTGCTGACATCTGCTCCAGAGGACAGCGTACTGCTGTTGCCTGTTCCTGAGGTCACTGCACCCTTGTCAACAATAGCTGAGAATTGTTTACAGCAATTGCTTGTTCCTGAGTCTAGCGCGCTTCTGTCAGCTGTTTCTGAGGGCTGTGCACCTTGGTCACCTGCTGCGGAACTCACAACTATCCTTTCACTGGTTTGTGAGCTGAAAACTTCTGTATTATTGTTTCCTGAATTAGAAATACCTGTATTTGTGTCTCCTGCACCAGACGTTTCTCCATCTGTGTGTTCTATGCTAGAAATTTCTGCATCTGTGTGTTCTGTGCCAGAAATTTCTGCATTTGTGTGTCCTGTGGCAGAAATTTCTGCATCTGTGTGTTCAGTGGCAGAAATTTCTGCATCTGTGTTTCCTGAACTAGAAAATTCTGCATTTGTGAGTTTTGAACCAGAAATTTCTGCATCAGTGTGTTCTGTGGCAGAAATTTCTTCATCTGTATGTTTGGTGCCAGAAATTTCTGCATCTGTGTTTCCTGAACCAGAAAATTCTGCGTTTGTGTCACATACTGTAAATCAGAAATCTCTGCATTTGTGTCACATGAATCAGAGATCTCTGCAGTTTCTACTCCTGTGCCCCTGGTGCCAGAATTTCTGCTCCTGTGCCCCCTGTGCTGGAAATTTCTGCTTCTGTGTCCCTTGGGCTGGAAATTTCTGCTTTTGCATCCCCTGAACGAGCTATCTTGGCATCTGAGGTCCTTGATCTAGAATTGCCTCTGTTATCTGTGTCTAAATTAAGGTTCCCTGTGTTAGCCTCTAAGCTTAGAGTTCCTGTACTATTTCCATTACATAAGGTTTCTATGTTGCTGCCTGAGTCAGAAGCTGTTATGTGGTTTAAAATCCCCATGTGGTTGTCCCCAGGGCAAAGGGCTCCTTTGTGGTCTCCTAAGCTAAGGGCCCCAATGTTGCCTTCTGAGTTTGAAATGCCCATGATGTTTTCTTTTTGGCAAAGGGCTCCAATGTTATCTTCTAAGCCTAAGGGTGCTATGTTTTCTCTTTCTGATAAATTGAAGGGCTTTTGTTGTCACCCCCTGAGTTTGGTTTTTCTATGTTGCCATTTGTGTTTAAAACTCCCGAGTTATCCCCGGAGGGCAACAATTCTTTATTGTCATCCCTAGAGTTTGGAGATTCTTGCAAGCTCCTGTGTTAGCTTCTGGGCCTAAATCTCCTGTGTTAGCTTCAGGACCTAAGGCTCCTGTGTTCCCTTCTGAGGGTGGGACATCTACGACATCTCCAGAGTTTAAAATGTCCATGTTATCATCTCCTGAGGTTGGAGTTTCTATGTTATGGCCCCCTGAGGTCATGGTTTCTGTGTCATCTTTATCTCCAGAGTTTAAAGTGCCTATGTTGTTATTTCTCGATGGGATTAAGCCCTCCATGATATTATTTCCTGGGGTTGTAATTCTTTTGTTTCCTGTTGAGCTTAAAGCCCCTTTGTTAACTCCTGTGTTTAAAATGCCCGAGGTCTGCGCTCCTGCAGCGCTGTGCTTGCCTGTCTGTTGGCCTGTGGATATTGGTAGGCCACCAGACCCACCATGTGTTCCTGTATGGAGACCCATGGATTTGGGTAGGCCCTCTGATCTGCCAGGTTCTCTGGTCCGGTGGCCCTGGGACTCTGGAAGACCACCCGACCTGCCTTGTTTTTTTGGGTCGATGGCCCTGGGACTTTGGCAGGCTACCCGACCTGCTTTGCTTTGGGTTGGGGCCGTGAGTTTTGGTTATGTCCCTCAAACTGTAGTTCTTGTTGGGACTCTATGGTGAACATTAGAGTGTATTTTCGGCCCACCTGGCCTGTGCCCCCACACTTCCTGGGAAGGTGTTTTTTTTCCTCTTCCCCTTGGGGGGGGAGGGGGGGCTATGTCAGGTCTGGGGGGAATGACTACTGGGTCATTCCCACTCTTGGGTTTATTTCTGTGTTTCTTTGTGTTTTTTGCTATTTGTATTTTGGTTTGAATCCTGTGATTATTATTATTACTGCTTTGAGTCTTAGTTCGGTCATTATTTATTATGGTCATTTATCCCTTGTAATCCTGTTTCATGTCTGTGTCTTCCTTGGCGTGGGTGTGAATTCAGCCCCGACCCCCTGTCACTCCCGGCTGCTTCAGCTGTCAGTGATTAGTATTTCCATCTGTCTCGTGTTGTCTTGATTGCTCCCCTGTCCCTATATATACCCATGTTCAGTATATGTTAGTATGGCGTCCTTGATCCATGTTTCCTGATTTGTGTCCTTGATTCATGATCCGTGTTTTGTGCCATATTGTGAATATTCCTGCCAGTCTCTAAGTTTGCCTTGTTTGCCTTCTGTTCAGCCCACATGCTTTATTTTCCATTTTCAGTTTTTGTAAATAAATCACGGTTCACCAAACCCGCCTCACAATTGAGACCTCTTCCTCGCCCTAAAGGAGCTTACCTGACAGTATTTGTTTATTTTTTTTTTGGATCTCAGACATTCAAACTTATATTTCATTTGAGAATTTTCCCTTAGGCTTTGAACCCAAATTTTGAAGAAAATTTCTGGTCTAACTACAGAAAGTGTAACTTCATATGGAAGTTTTAGGGTATCAATTATGCAAATATTCTAAACTCGTGAACATGTGCTCACATACACATAGGTGAAATTCACTATTTTTACACGTTTGGACGACATACGAGTGTTTGTCTAACCTAGAGTGACTTGTTCATATTAACACAGCTTATTAACAAATGGCGTTCACTTATATAGCACTTTTTACTCATTTCTGGATGACCAAAGCACTTTACAGATCCTACTATCCACACATTCACACACTGATGGCAGTGGAGCTACACTGTACAGGCGCTGGCCTGACCCACCAGAAGCAACTGGGGGTTCAGTGTGTTGCTCAAGGACACTTTGGCATGCAGACTACAGAGAGGGCGGGAATCAAACCACTGACCCTCCAATTAGTAGTCGGCCACACGACACCTGCACCACAGCCGCCCCCAACAAAATACATGTGATTAACACATACTAAAACTAAAATGTACTTGCATGAGATCCAATATGTGAAATGAAAATATCCTAGCTTGAAAACTGTTGGATGAGTTACCCAGACAAACCAAGTACGCTCGATATCTAGATTGGAT
The DNA here is from genome assembly GCA_020510985.1 of Pholidichthys leucotaenia. NCBI lineage: Eukaryota > Metazoa > Chordata > Actinopteri > Cichliformes > Pholidichthyidae > Pholidichthys > Pholidichthys leucotaenia. Next base: position 297,099,222 of record CM035839.1, on the reverse strand, counting down.
TTTCCATGTCATAGTTTTGAACTTTCCTATTACTATCCACTATGTCCACTAAAAACACTGCTAATTATGCATAGTGTGTATAGTGTTTGGACATTACACCACTAGGTCCAGCTACACATGTACATATGTGCTTGCAGTGTTACCTATGAGATTTGTGAATTTGAATTTGTTAGCTAGTTTATAAGCCTGAAAAAAGCCTGTAAAAATGCTGTAATCCTAGGTTAACCTAGCTTTGACGCAACATTGCACGTCATGTCTGTATGAACGTTGTTCAACTTGTGTTGTTGCTGTGTGTGATCTGTATGAATAGTAGGTCGCTTCTTTCTTCCCTTTCTTCTTCTCACCCCAAAACCAGTCGTAGCAGAAGACTGCCCCTCCCTGAGCCTAGTTCTGCCTGAGGTTTCTTCCTATAAGAGAGTTTTTCGTTCGTACTGTCGCCTTCGTGCTTACTCGTAGGGGATTGTTTGATAGTTGGGGTCTTTCTCTGATTTACTTCCAATTTGTGCTTATGTATCTAGCACCTTGAGATGACTTTTGTTGTGATTAGGTGCTATACAAATAAGGTTGAATTGAATTGAATTGAATTATTGAAATTTCATTGAAAAAAATAGCAAAATTCTAAAAGCTGTATTTTTCACAAAAATTCACCAAAATGAAAATCCTAGTAATATGCACATCTTCAATGCATATACAAACACTGTGTGGAAAAAAACTCCTAGCTTTAAAACTGTGGAAGTTAGCTGGAGAGATGGACAGATAGGCAGATAGACATCAATATACCATAATACATCCAGTCTTTAGAGACAGACATATAAAAAAATATTATTTTAATTATTAGGGCATTCAAATAATGTGAAGGTAAGTAAAGCAATCTTAATTGAAATTATAAAAGGCTCAGCCTTATTTTTAATAACCCGAATACTCTCTTAATAATTTTCCTCCTTTTTCTGCTATTATCTTTATTAGTGTGACTTTCATTTAGCTGCCAGCCCACTGTGAAACTTTGGAAGAAAAATCTGCACATTCTTTGGAGTTCTGTTTTTGTTGTCTCAAAAGTCCTGCTGGATTTCAGAACCTTTTTACCTTCATCTTTCTTAAAGCCTGCCTGTGCTTGTGCTTTCCCCCGTCACAGCTTCTTTATTAATGCCAGCTTTGCTGAAAGATAAATTACTGTTTGTGCATTCATACACCCAGGGATGTTTTACAGTGCTCATTTTCATCTCTTTATGGTAACTCACCTGCATGTTTACAGTTGGTGTAGCTAATGGGTGTAGGCTGTTTTCACTGGTCAAAACTAAACCAGAACCATCTCAGTTTTGGCTTAAGTAATCACTCACTATTAGAAAACGGATTCTGAGATATCTCCTTAGATGAAGTGATGCAGTTATCTTAAAAATCAGATTTTTTCAGCCTGACTTATCTGTTTACTAAATGCCAACAATAAAGTATTTATAGCAGCATGCACCTTAATCTTTTTACTTTATCATATGATCTTGTATCTTTTTTTTTCTATATGCACTTTGCTATGAAGGATTTCAGACTGCCATCCACATTGTATTTATTATCTTTAATAATAATATAATATGAAAGCATCAAGGTGCTGATGCCTCGGTGACAGAGTCTTGGCAGAGGTATGCATTCCCAGATCATCACCAAAATGTTATGGGTTCCTCTCTAGCCCAAGGACCACCTGTGGTGAAAGTTTCATCCAAATCCATCCAGTAATTTTTGAGTATTCTTGCTAACACAGTATGAGAAGATAAGAGCCTTGGTAGAGGTATGCATTCTGGGATCATCAGCAAAATGTTATGGGTTCCTTTCTAGCCCAAGGACCACCTCTGGTAAAAATTTCATCCAAATCCTTCCAGTAGTTTTGGAGTACAAGCATGCGCAGTGAAAATAATCTGCAGTTCACATGCCCGTACTGTCAGCGGCAGCCAAGAGCCACCAAACTGATTTGAACAGCTGCAATCCAAACGCAGAAGAAGAGCACAGTGGCAGACATTTTTAAATGATGGAAGCGATGGAGGTACGTGAATACAATGACAATCAAGACAAACAGGAGCGTTTGCTGTTTAGCAACAGAGGAAGAAAACAGATGGGCAAAAAGACGGACATTTGGTAACCCCAGTATTGGTGGATTACTGAGTAATAGTGGTGTGCGATACTGCAAGATTTGGTATCAATCCGATACCAAGTAAATACAGGGCCAGTATCGCCGATACCGATACAGTACCAGTACTTTTTAATCATTAAGGTGGATGGCATCATCAAATTACTAAATCTGAATGAATTTTCATGACCTTTACATGTTTTGTGATTTTTCCTTTGGATTATTAATTAGTTAAAACCCTGGACAGAATCTGGGCAAAGTTTAGAGGTAAATACATACAGTATCACTTTCACAGTAAACACAAAAGGGTAGTTATTCATTCATTCATTCATCTTCTTCCGCTTAATCCTTTTTGGGTCTCGGAGGGGCTGGAGCCTATCCCAGCATCTTTGGGCGAGAGGCAGGGTACACCCTGGACAGATTGCCAGTCCATCGCAGGGCCAACACAGAGAGACAGACAACCATTCACTCTCACAGACATACCTAAGGACAATTTAGAACCCCCAGTTTGATGCCAGTTAACCTAACTTGCATGTTTTTGGCATGTGGGAGGAAACCGGAGAAATCCCGGAGTAAACCCACGCAGACACGGGGAGAACATGCAAACTCCACACAGATCACTGTTGGTTGGGGGCTGGGATCGAACCCAGGATCCCCCGGCCAAGGGTGAGTTGCTGTGCTGCCGCAGTGCTAACCACTCTGCCACCGCGCCGCCCAAAATTATATTCAATCAAATATGAGCCATGTTATATTCAGTATATTTGTTTCAATTCCAGTAAATGTATTCATTTAAATAAAATGTTTTGATAGGATAAATGTATTATACCAAGGTCTTAGCATAATTTAAACTTTTTGAGTTGGCTAAAGTAGCAAATGACCAGTTGCACTTTGAAAATTAATATGAACTAATGCCAAAGATGACTAAAATACCTGGATATTCTCTGTCATACTGAAAGGCCTCTGCCAATGATCTCTGCCTCTGGGTCGGGTGTGTCCGGGCCAGCGGGTGGGGTATTTCTCTCCTTTCTCCGTTTCTGTAGCTTGGCGTTGTCTTTTGGATGATTTTTCATAGGCTTGTATAAATTAGTTTTGTTACCATTGTATTTCACAGCCTTTTTACGAATTGTACAGCTTGCCATTGTTTCATTTTCGGCCTGGAAATATAGCCACACGACATGGCACTCCTCTTCCTCTCTGCCATTCTTCTGCTCCATCTCTGTGCTGTGTGTGCACGCTGTGGTAGCACATCTTGGTAAGTAGCATAGAATTAAAGAACACTGGCACTGCGGCAGCCGGTGGCTGCTGCTTACTAGCTTGTTTACCTGCCGCTGCTGAGTCACGTGATGGTAAAAGAGGGAGGAAGAGGGAAGAGGTAAAACCACAAGAAGAGGAGCAAAGTGTGACTGAGTGTGTCTGCTCTGTGTTGTGACGGGAGCAGCAACACAGACACAGAGTATCAGTCTCGTTACACTAGTATTTATCAATACCAATGTTGGTATTGATATTATTGATATTTGGATTGATCTGCGCACCGCTACTGAGTACTTTCCTCTGGCGGGAGTTTCCGGGTTCCATTGATGGTAAAGGTGAACCATTTGTTTATTTCAAAAACAAAGTGTTATTTCGAAATTCTGGCAAATTAAAAGTTTAGAAAATATGGGGATACAATGATACAAGCCTTTAGTTCCACTTAATTTTGACCGGGCAAGCTGAAACAGAGAGGCGGACAGACCGATGGACAGATACACACATCCCCAAACAGAATCACTAATTGACTACTGTATGCCTCTCAGTTTCACCGAGGCATAATAATAACAATAATAATATAACAATACAGAAAAAGCTGGGATACAGTCATTAGTTTTCCCCTATTATTTTCTTTCTTTCAGAGTTGCATCGTTGTTCTGAATCCAAACACGCTTCAGGTTCACTCGTCTGACATTTTAAATAACATTTAATAAACAGCTCCACACATAGGAGGTTGTAGAATGGTGTTAGGGATGCTCAGAAAGAAATCATATTTCAGATTGTCCAACTGGTTCTTGTACACTACCACCCACATTCAAGAGTTTCCATCAAATTTCTTCCTCTGTGAAGATGCAGTAAATAACCTGAGTGTGAATGTAAATGCTCAGACAAACTCAAGTGCTCGAAGAGAACAGTGTGGTTAGACTGAGACTCAGGTGGATATGACAGGCCATTCAGAACTGTCAACATCCTGTGTTTTTATTGTCTCAGGTAATGAAAATCCCTCTGTGCTTGAAATGAAGTACAATAATGTTGACAAAGTAATCTCAACCAAAGCCTTGTTGTCAGGGAAGGAGACGGGTCTGAGTACCTCTGAAGGGCTTGTGGAATAATCTGAACTAGTGCTGTTCTCAGTTGTGACAATCTATTAAAGAAGAAAATCCAACAATCACAAAAATGAAACATTTGCAATTACCTAATTATCAGGTGATCTTGGGAACCACTTCTCTTTGAATAAATGACACATTAGTCATAGTTTTCTGTTCAACAACTACTTTTATCAGGAGAAAAACAGCCTTCAAATCTTTTTTAAAGGACCCTTCATCTTGACACATTCCGACACACATGCAAATCGTCAGTCTGAATTTTGCATTGAAAAATAATCATATTCAGTATTCTAATTTTTCTATTAAGAGGCTGCTTTAGCACTATAAACAGTATCTCAAAAGCACTTGCCCTGTATTGTAATGTGATATATAAGGAAGGATGGCTTGCAGGACTATTTCACCATCACTGACAGGTTCAACCCGTTGCATTTTCAAACAGGCAGACTTAGCAAAACAGCATATATTTTATAAAAGATATTTGAAGGAGCCTCAGCCTTCCTTGGAAGGTCTATGCCAGGGCACTGGAGATGAGAGTCCGGCTATTGGTTGAACCTCGGATTCAGCTAGAACAGTGTGGTTTTTGTCCTGGTTGTGGCACATCGGACCAATTCTTCACCCTCTCAAGGATCCTCGAGGGTTCTTGGGAGTTTGCAAAACCAGTCTATGGGCCCTATTAGGATGATCATCAACAGACTTTTCCACCAGACTTTCTGCCATATGCTAGTGTTTTTGTTAGTTTCTGTCAATGCGTTGTTTGTTTTTTACACTTTGCGTCACATCATCAAATTACCAGTAGACAGTCCGCTTGCTATGCACTAGGAGGTGGAGGCTCATTTCAGAGAGGTGTGGCAATGTGCAATCTTCTGTAGTTTGTCCCTGTAGGGAAAAAAAGGATGATTGGAAAGGGGAAGCTGGTGTTCTCTGTGGGGCCAGTCCTGTCGAATTACAGCGCTGACGGTCTGCAGGATTTGATCTTGTGCTGTGTGGGCCTGGAGTTGCTCCAGTGTGGAAGTTGAGATGTAGTTGAGAGACATTACTTTAAATGTGTCATTTGCAGCTGATGCTTGGAGGCACTTGTGTTTGGGGAACGTGACAGTGTGTCGACTAGATACATATGCTTACGCTTCTTGTAGATCAGAGTGATGTCATAGGTCTTTAACTGCAACAGCATTCTTTGTAGACGGGCAGGAGCTCTGTGGATTGGCTTCTTTAAGATTGTGACAAGAGGTTGGTGGTCGGTTTCAACAACCGTGTGCTTCCCATTGATGTAGTCTCTGAGCTTGGTGCATGCAAGCAGAACTGCCAACAGCTCCTTTTCAATCTGGGCATAATGGGTTTCTGTATTCGTGAACGTGTGGGACGCATATGCTACTGGTCTTTCATCCTGTTGACATGCAGCTCCAAGGCCGTAACGTGATGCATCACAGGTCATTGTGACTGGTTTTCTCACCTCGTAGTATGATAGAACAGGGGGGCTGGATAAGCATGAGTTGAGATGGTTGAATGCTTGCAGGTGTTATGGAAGCCAACTCCATGCAGTGTCTTTGTGTATGAGCTGTCTCAGAGGTGCTGCAATTTCACTGAAATTTGTGATAAACTCTCCAACATTGTTCACCATGGTGAGGAATCGCCGTATGACAGGGATGTCCTGGGGGACTGGCATGTTTGTGATTGCCTCTGTCTTTGCGAGGTCAGCCTTCAGGCCCTCGTTTATGAACACATGACCCACATAGCAGACTTGGTCAATGTGAAACTTGCATTCCAGGGGGTTTAGTCCGAGTTTAATCTCTTGTGCACGGTCAAGCACTTTTTTCAGATTGGCATCATGTTCTGCAGCATTGTGACCTCCAATGATGATGTCATCAACTACTGTACAATGGCACACGGATATCCTGCAAACACCTGCTCCACTGAGCACTGGAAGACCGCACTTGCTGAGCTTATACCAAATGGCATGCGGAGAAATCTGTAACGGCCAAAGGGTGTGCTGAAAGTGGTCAGCATGGATGACTTTTGATTGAGTTTTATCTGTCAAACGAGCTCTTTGCGTCAAGCACCGAGAACAGTGCTGCACCAGACATGTTGGCGGCAACTTCCTCAACACTGCACATCGGGAAGTGGGGTCTCTTTAAGGCGATGTTCAAGTCTTTAGGGTTAATGCATCCAAAGCCATGGATGACAACAGAGGCCCACAGGCTCCTGAGAGCTTGGGACACAGCCTTCAAGGCTGGCAACACTGCAGGACTAACAACAGCTAGGGCCAACCTGTCCTGTGGCATCAAGGAGGCAAAACAACAGTACAGCAAGAAAATATCAGGCCACTTCAGTAACACCAGAGATGCATGTTCCCTCTGACGTGGCATACAGACCTTCACCAACTACAAACCTCCACCTCATACCTGTGCGAGTGACATCACACTACTGAGCAACCTAAATGACTTCTTTGGCCGCTTTGAAACACAAAACAACACATCAGCACAGAAGACCACTCCTCCAGACGAGCAGGCCATAAATCTGGATCCGGCTAGTGTGAAGAGGACCTGCTCCAGGATCAAACCACGCAAGGCAGCTGGACCAGACAACATACCAGGTCGCGTTCTGAAAGACTGTGCAGAGGAGCTCAAGAATGTCCTCGCCGACATCTTCAACATCTCCCTGAGTCAAGCTGTTGTCCCCACATGTTTCAAAACTGCTACCATAATACCTATCCCAAAGAAGCCCGTCCCATCCAGCTACAATGATTATCGGCTCGTAACACTGACCCCGATCATAATGAAGTGCTTCAAGTGGCTGGTCATGCAGAACATCAAGTTCGTCCTCCCTGCCTCCCATGACCCATCTCAGTTTGCATACAGGTCAAACAGATCCACAGAAGATGCCATCACTGCTGCTCTCCATCCAGCCCTCACCCACTTGGACTCAAAGAACTCCTATGTGCGAATGCTGCTCTTGGACTTCAGTTCAGCATTCAACACAATCATCCCCCAGCACCTAATACAAAAACTCAAACACTTGGGACTGAAAACCTCTCTCTGTAACTGACTGCTGGACTTTCTCACAGGGAGGCCACAGAATGTGTGGGTCGGCAGCAACACCTCCAAGACCATCACACTGAGCACAGGGGCCCCACAAGGGTGCATGCTCAGCCCGCTGCTCTTCACCCTGCTGACCCGCAACTGTGTACCAGCCTACAGCAACAACCACATCATCAAGTTTACGGATGTTGGTGGGCCTCATCACCAACAATGAGGAGGCCAACTACAGAAATGAGGTGAGCCAACTGGTCCAGTGGTGTAAAGACAATAATCTCTTCCTGAACATGGGAAAAACCAAGGAGATTGTGGTCGACTTCAAGAGAGGACACACACAGTGTCCCCCCTCTGATCATCGATGGTGCAGCTGTGAAGAGGGTGAGCAGCACCAAGTTCCTGGGGGTGCACATCTCTGAGGACCTCTCCTGGTATAACAACACCAAATCAATGGCCAAGAAGGCTCAAACTCACCTCCATTTCCTCCGCAAACTGAGGAGAGCACGAGTCCCACCCCCCATCATGTGCTCATTCTACCGGGGCACCATTGAGAGTATCTTCACCAGCTGTATCACGGTGTGGTATGGAAGCTGCACTGCCTCCTGCCAGAAGACACTACAACGCACAGTGAAAGCAGCCAGCAAGATCATCGGTGCCCCTCTGCCCCCCCCTCTCGGACATCTACCTCACCTGCCTCACCCGGGCCATCAACATTGTAGGCGACATCTCCCACCCCTCACACTCCCTCTTCAGCCCCCTGCCCTCGGGGAAAAGGTACCGGAGCCTCTGGGCCCACTCCACAAGAATGCTAAACAGCTTTGTTCATCAGGCCATCAAGACTTTGAACTCTGCCCCCCACCCCCGGACCATAATGAACTCACCCGCACAATAACTACCTCAACTGTTTCCACAGAAAGACTGGCACACCAACAGTAATACATCTGCTGCTGTATGTCTCTGCACTTTACTGCAACCATTTGCACAAATGCCATATCTGCTGCTGTCTGTTATTGCAATACTGATCATATGCAGGCTTTTATATATATATATATATATACAGTATATACAGTATATATATATATACACACACTACTGTTCAAAAGTTTGGGGTCACTTAGAAATTTCTTTATTTTTGAAAGAAAAGCACTTTTTTTCAATGAAGATAACTTTAAACTAATCAGAAATACACTCTACACATTGCTAATGTGGTAAATGACTATTCTAGCTGCAAATGTCTGGTTTTTGGTGCAATATCTACATAGGTGTATAGAGGCCCATTTCCAGCAACTATCACTCCAGTTTTCTAATGGTACAATGTGTTTGCTCATTGCGTCAGAAGGCTAATGGATGATTAGAAAACCCTTGTACAATCATGTTAGGTCTGCAATGCTGTAATTGCTGCAAATGGAGGATTCTTTGACGAAAGCAAAGTTTGAAGGAAAAAATTATAATTTCAAATACAAATCATTATTTCTAACCTTGTCAATGTCTTGACTATATTTTCTATTCATTTTACAACTCATGGTGGTAAATAAGTGTGACTTTTCATGGAAAATACAAAATAATTGTCTGGGTGACCCCAAACTTTTGAACGTCATAATTGGATGTAGAGAAGAAGGGTCCGTGTTACCACCCATGCTCGTCGGATAGAAACTTTTTCTCTACACCTTTTCCAGGAACGAGATGGAAGAGTTACGGATGCTGCATGCACCCAAATTGAAGTTTTAACAGAGCACTGTCTGCACCTATACCGCATCAAACTTGCAACTATGAGTACAGTATTACTGCTCTACTTTTTCTGTATGTAGGATTGCTGGGTTTTATTGTTTATCTTTAATTGCACTATGGGATGTCTGGGTCTATCTTTTGTTGCTATTTGCACTATGGGTAGCATTTCTGTACATAGACTGCTGGTGTTGTTTTTCCATCCTTATTCCTTTTTTTAATATTGCGCACACCACTGAAGAGAGAGAAACACCATTTCAATTCTCCTGTATGTCCTGTACGTATAGTAGTATTGACAAATACAATTTTTGAATCTTAATTCCTGCTTGTCCTTTTCGTGTGGAATGACCATGGATGAATCCCAGTCTGTAGGTTCAGACACTGTGGTTATGACACCTTTGCATGTCATGCTGTCAAGCTCTGCTTTGACTGGTGTTTACATGGCCAAGGGGATACGATGTGCTAGACGGACGACTGGCTGTACATCTGGATGCAGGGTCATGGAGTATGTGATAGGGAGTTTTTCAAGCTCATCACTGAGCAATCTTTGGACTGTTCAAAAATTACTTTGGTGAAGTCAACATTGGTTTCTTTGCTGACTTGGTGGACATAAGGGTTCAGTGTAACCCGTCCCAGGCATACACATGCATGAAATCCAAGCAGTGGTACTACATCACGCTCCACTAGGAAAAAGAGTAGCATGTGTTGCTGTCCATCTTGGCAACAAGGCAGTGTGACAAAACCAGCAATCTGTATTCTGCCTTCATAGGCTACTAGGTTGGTGGATTTGCTGCATTTTACTACTTGCCCTTTTAAAGTTGTTGGAAAGTGTCCTTTGAGATTACGTTGCACTTTGCTCCAGTGTCGACGTTCATTTCAAAGGGCTTGTCGTGTACATGTAAAGTGATATATCCTTTATCTTGTTCCTCCACCTGAGGATTGACAGTGTCTACACAAACATCATTGAGCTCATTGCCATCCACATAAAAAGTGTCATCAGTTTCACTGTATTCTGTATCTTCTAGCGCTAACTGGTGGACAGATTTTCTGTGTTGGTTTCTCTTTATATGGCTTTTCACTTCACGACTTTGACCATATGTCGTGGACCTGCAGCATTTCTTGTAATGGTTCAGTTTTTTGTAGTTAAGGCATTGCTGGCCAAATGCAGGACATTTATTTCTCTGTGCGACATGGCTATTTATTCTTACTTGCTTGGGGTCTGTGCTTAGCTTTGTTAAATTCCTGACTGGAGCCTGGCTGAACTGCATCTACAGTGGTGGCAGTCTGTTGTTTGGCTAGGGCCTTGGTATTCTCTTCAGTCATCTCATGTATTCGGCAGATTGAAATGGCTTTAGATAAGATTAGGTTACTGACATGTAGCAAAGTCTTCCTTATACTGTCATTACTGATGCCACACACTATTCTGTCACAAACCAGTTCATCTGTTAGGTCTCCAGAATTACAATTTTTTTTTTTTTGCCTAGATCTTCAAGTCACTGATAAAAGATTCTATTACTGAATCTTTTATCTATTCTATTACTGAATCTGGCTTCTGATTTTGTGAGTGGAATTTATGTCTCCCTATGGTTTTGTTGTTCTAAGGGTTGCACATTTCCCGAAATTTCCATTTCAAACACTCAGGATCCTCTCTGGACTCTGCTGGACAGAGGACAGCACCGTCCTCACCTGGCGCTCATACTTCTGCTGTGTAAACAAATGAACGCTCCCGTTCAATGGCCTCCACTCCTGTGAGGTTGAGGAGGATATATGCCTTTGTTTTGGCATGCTTGTCTGAGTGCGCTGCCTCTATGAAAATGTCATACTCTCGTTCAAAAAGCTGCCAGTTTTAGGCGATATTCTCATCAAAGACGAGAGGGTTGGGTCTGCGGAATCCTTCAGCCATCAGGTCTCTCAGTGTGTTAGCTTGTTACGGCGTTAGCTTCCTCTACGCATGAAATGAAGAAAAAAATCACTGGAAACTCACAGGCTATAGGTCTGTGACCTCCTCTGACACCATGTTGACGTGTGTGTGAGAGCTGGAGAGTAAAAGGGTAGTCCCGACTAAATCTACTCAGTGATTTATTGAAACACTGCCAAACCGTACATGTACTGGTAACTACTGGCGGGAGTGTGGTACAACCACCAAACAGACTTACTGCCCGTGTGTGCTTGCTCTAAGTATGGTACCTGTTGATGTTTATACAGGACACAAACGCGATCATTCATCAGCATGATTTACATGACTGTTTGACTAAATGTTGTCCATTTTGTCATTTTAAAGCATACTTGTCAAACATAAGAATTTATTACTATTTAGAAGTGCAGAAAGACATCCCCCTCTCCAGAGCAGCTGTCTTGTGCTCTGTGTGCATTGGCTGCAGCTCAGCCATGGCTGTCTATCATCTCTCAATAATGTGTTAAAACGCACAGGGCAAAATCAAATAATTTCCCTCCATGTTCTCTGCTATTCCGAATTTCTCTTGCTAATCCGGAACAGTTTTTTTTTAACCCAGATGCAGCGGATCACCTTGGCCCAGTGCTTCTGTGCGTAAAGCTGTGTTATGCTTAGTTAGTGTTTAATATGAAAGGGATTAACTATTATGAGATACTGTACTATACATATAACAGAAAACTTAAATAAATAATTTTTAGAATAGGTATAATAATAGATAAGTCTCTCATCTAAATATAACACAAGAAAAACATATCATCTGAAAGGTTGCGCTGTTCATTATAATTTTTTCTCTTTTTTCTTGTTCTTTTTCCCCTTTTTTTCCTCATTACAATTTGATATGATCAAATAATTCTTTTATTCAACCATGTTTCTCTGCTGCACTGTGAGTCAACAGCAACTTGAAAATTTGCGTACACGACAGCGCTGTTGCAGGATTTGAGTGCACTGTATGATTGTGTTCAGACTGATAAATACCAATCTGCACGTTGAAGTGATCGTACGACCACTTTTCTGTCTTACGCATGTTTGATAAATGATGACCAGGTTGAGGAGCTCAGTCGTCGCGGAGAGGCCCAGAGTAGAACCGCTGTGTCATGTTTGCCCCTTTCAGGGCATAAATGAGGCGCCAGATGCCAACAAAGAGTTTGCTTGTTTATTAAAGAAAGAACAAAATAAAGTGCCACGAGGGGCAAAACACATAGTACATTAAACTAGAACACAAAATAAAGAACATTAACATCAAATGTAAGAGCGTAGCGAGGGCGAAACCTGACGCTATAGAATAAACACTTACAAATGCTGAAACGAAGACGGATCAAATACAGAAAGAAGACTGGAGCTGGGGATAGGGACTCCAGTCCTGGTTGACGCAGGTCGCAGTGAGGAGTGAGCCTCAGCTGCTGCCTTGAATACTGATAACAAAAACCAAAGAACCAAACAGGAGAGGAGGAAACGTATTGACCAAAATCATGCTCAGCTGTGACAGTGCCGGTCTTGACTTTGACAGCCGGAAGTTTGGCCACGGCGCTGTCACAGTATAAGCCCTGGAAACACCAATAATAAGCAAACAGAAATAATATGGGAAAAAAAAGGGAAAATACTGAGTAACCTGAGCGTGGATGAGCTCAGCACTTGGATCACCACGGTACCCCCCGTTCAAAGGGCGCATTCCAGGTGCCCATAGTGACAGCCAGGAAGCCCCTCCCAACCAGAAAGCTAACAAGGCCGACCTTGGGTGAGCGGAGGGGGAAACAGGCTAGGAGGGCGAGAAACACGAAAGGAAACAAACACAAAATGTCAAACAGCAAAATACAGAGAAACCCCCCCCCCCCCACAAAGAACAAATGATAACAAAGACTCAAGCACAATAGCGTGGCTAAAACTCACCTTATAACACGAATAATGAAACAAAAAGTCCAAAACCAGATAAACAGGAGAAAACAAAAATACATGTACCCTTCAACTTAGAAAATGCACAAGACCAGCTGAATAGGTGAACACAAAAATCTACAAGTATACTGCAACTCGATCACAAGGCAGAAAGAAAAAAAAAAGTTTTTAGCAGTATACAAGAGGGAGAGAGAAAAAAAACCCACCATGAAAACACCAGTTTGGGGAATACCGGCAGGTAGAGGGGGGGGGGGGGAAAGGCAGTTCAGGTGGCCTACCGGCATCCCAACTCCACATCAGGTGAAAAGAGGAAAAAAAAACCAAACAGTTTAGGTGGCCTGCCCAAGTCCCAGAACCGGGGAAACAGTACTTCAGGCGGCCCATCCAGGTCGCCCAACCCGCGAAGCGGTCCGTCAGGCAGCCAATCCAGGATGCAGAACGGGCGGAACAGTCCGTCAGGTGGCCAACCCACGTCCTTAGACCACCAGGACCAGAGGGGGGAGCTTGGGGGCGGCTTCCCTACCGAAAGGCACAACGAGGAGAAGCCGAACATGAAAGGGACCCCAGCGGCATCCAGTGGTGGAGAATGGGGGGGAATCGGGGAACCAGTCCAGTGTCAGGAGGAAGGGGATCTGTCGCTCCCTCACCGACCTTGAACCGGGCCAGCGCAGCATCCTCGGTGGACCCCGATTGAGCCAGCACAGCACCCTCGGTGGACCCCGATTGGGCCGATGCAGCACATGGCATGACCTCCCGAAGCGAACCCGCAGCCTCTGACGATATCGACCGGAGCCGACTCATTTCCGGTGACCCTGGGAGAACAGGGGTCAGGATCACTGGCAGTGGCAGAGCCCAGCGAGACGAGCTCGGATGCAGCGGTCGGCTGCACCCGGCTCTTCTCCCCAAGAGACAGGCAAGATTGCTCCAATATAGAAAAGCGAAAGACAAAATAGAGCACTTGCCTGATCTCGAGCTCTACCACCGTCCAGGACTCCGACAATCCAGGCTCGACGATCTGGAGGTCCATTTCTGGCTCCCGCTCGACTGTGGTGGCCTCTGCAGCTGGCATGATGGTCTCCACAGTCCGAGAACTGCCTGGCGCTGGAACCCATGCCGATGGCCCACTCGGCGTGGTGGCAGGGGATCCATAACCTGCTGAAGCTGACTGCTGCTCCACAGAGACCCAGGGACGCTTTATCGTCGGCACAGGCTCCAAATGACAGTCAGCCTTCCTCCTCTGCCCATGACGCCGCTGCGGGACCAGAACCAGGCTCTCCAGGGCTGCGGGCTCCTCCTCCATCCAACGGTCTACTCCTGGCACCGGGGAACGCTTGGAGAGAAGGGGAGAGAACACAGAGGTAGCAGGTTCAGTTTTAATGGCTGCAGCAGGTGATGGGAGCTCAGAGGACTGTGAAAACTGAGCTCCACTCCCCGGAATCAGACAAGGTAATTCATCAGACTGAGATTTAGAATGAAAAAACACTTGTCTGCTTTCCCAGAGAACGATGGTGACTGCTGCAGCGGGCTTAGTTCTTCCCTTTCCCTTTGGGATGGTGGCGGAGGACCCCTCGGGAAGACGAAGAGGAGCCATCCCCACAGGATCGGTGACGGGTGGAGCCAGAGCAGGACTCGTTAGGCTCACAGCAGCTGAAGGGAGCACCGAGGAGAAGGGAGGAACAGCAGTCCGGGGACGAGGAGCTGACGGAACAGCGGGAAAAGATGACCCGGAGGCTGAGGCTGTTGTCTTTACCTTCCGTCGTGGCACGGGGAAAAACAGCTGGCTGGGAAGTGGAGTTCTTATGGCGGCCCGGGACAGGATCTGGATGGGAATCTCGCAGAGGATTGGCCCGGACAGGAGATAGATCATGGGCAGGGCGGCGACGTCCTCTGGCTGGGGGTGAGGCTAAATTCAAGTCAGGGAAGCACCGCTGCTGTGCAGAAACTGAGGCCAGCAGCTCGGCGTACTCAGGATAATTACTCAGTTCGGGATTAGCCTCCATCAGTCTAAGTGCCACCACAACGTTCTTTAAGATTTTGCTGGGATGGAAGGAAGACCATGCTTCAGCCACACGGCCCCTGATGAGCTCAGCTACCCACTGTACCTCTTCACTGGGGACCCCGGCTGCCCTCTTCCTCTGCTGTGTTGGGGGACCGCTCTTTGGTGACGTAGGATCTGGGGCTGGACACATAGCAGGAACCCGATTCCAGGGCGAGGAGCGGGGATGCCTCACTCTCTGCTCCGACTTTGGCTTCCTGTCGGGACTCTTCACCAGCCCATGATTCCTCTGCTGAAGTGCCGCAAGTTCAGCCATCCTTTCCCTGCCCTCAGGGTGCTCGGCCAGGTGAGGATGGCGCTCAACTGCCGCCTCTGCGAGGTCCAGGTACCAGTGGGCATTTATGGAGGTGGTGAACATATGGGCATTGGCCAGGAGACCATCTATCTTCATCAGAGCCTGGACAAGCTCAAAGCCCAGGCTCATAGGATACCCAGTCCTTGATGACGCCATCTCCCAAAATACACTGGCACCCTGAAAAGGGGAAAAAACTCAAACCCCAAAACAAACTACTGTGGCTGGCACCTTGCTGGCTGTGACCTGCTGTCGTGTTTGCCCTTTTCAGAGCATAAATGAGGCGCCAGATGCCAACAGAGATTTTGCTTTTTTATTAAAGAAAGAACAAAATAAAGGGCTACGTGGGGCAAAACACATACATTAAACTAGAATACAAAATAAAGAACACTAATATCAAATGTAAGAGCGTAGCGAGGGCGGAACCTGTCGCTATAGAATAAACACTTACAAATGCTGAAGCGAAGATGGATCAAATACAGAAAGAAGACTGGAGCCGGGGATAGGGACTCCAGTCCTGGTTGATGCAGGTCTCAGTGTGGAGTAAGCCTCAGCTGCTCCCTTAAATACTGATAACAAAAACCAAACAACCAAACAGGAGAGGAGGAAATGTAATGACCAAAATCATGCTCAGCTGTGACAGTGCCGGCTCGACTTTGACAGCCGGAAGTTTGGCCGCGGTGCTGTCACAGTAAAAGCCCTGGAAACACCAATAATAAGCAAACAGAAAAAATATGGGAGAAAAAAGGGAAAATACTGAGTAACCCGAGACCGGATGAGCTCAGTGCTTGGATCACCACACACTGCTCCTCCACATCAAAAGGAGCCAGTTGAGGTGGTTTGGGCATCTAATCAGGATTCCTCCTGGACGCCTCCCACTTGAGGTGTTTTGGGCTCGTCCCACTGGGAGGAGACCACGGGAAAGACCCGGAATTCACCGGAGAGACTATAGTATGTCTCCCAGCTGGCCTGGAAATGCCTTGGTATCCTCTCTGAAGAGCTGGAGCAAGTGGCTGGGGAGAGAGAAGTTTGGGCTTCTCTGTTTGAACTGCTGCCTCTGCTACCTGGACTTCAGAGAAGAGGTAGAAAATGGATGGATGGATGGATGGATATTTGAAGGAATTACTATAAACACGGACTGGGGTAGTTGACAGTGTTTCATGTATTCCAAAGATTCAAAGATTTTTATTTGTCACTACCTCTATACGTACAGGACATACAGGAGAATTGAAATGCCATTTCTTTCTCTCTTAGTGGTGTACATGACATATAAGAAAAGAAGGAATAAGGATAAAAAACAACAACAGCAGTCTACATATGTATAGTAATGCTACCAATAGTGCAAATGAAGATAAACGATAAAACCCAGCAATCCTATATACAGAAAAAGTGGAGCTGTAATACCCATAATTGCAAGTTCATTGCAGTAGTGTAGGTGCAGACAGTGACAAACTGGACTGCACATGAACAGTATTTCAATAACAGACAGACAGCAGCAGGTATAGCATTTGTGCAAATGGTTGCAGTAAGGTACAGAGACATACAGCTGCAGATGTATTACTGTTGGTGTGCCAAGTCTTTCTGCGCAAACAGCTGAGGTAGTTATTGTGTGGGCAAATGTGTTACGGTCTGGCGGGAGGGGGGTGGGCGCAGAGTTCAGGGTCCTGATGGCCTGGTGAACAGTCCACTTAACAGAATCTATGCTTCCTAGAAGAACATTGCATGTAGAGTTGCTCCATTTCTGATACTGTTGTAGTCAAGCCCACACCAATACCAGAGTGCAGTAAGACCAAGACTGAAAGCTATTATCCCATGAAGTAGCAAATGCTGACAAACGTTGTAATTTTTGGGTTTTGTCAGAGTTCGTGGTCTTGAATACACCACTACATTCAAATATCAGTACCTAAAATGCTTCCATTGTTGTTGAAAAATGTAGTATTTGTAAGTGTACTAATCTGTGCACCAACACCATCAATACCACGCGACTTATTAGCCCCCAAGTGATACACAGCTATTTCACAGTTAGCTCTGTTACTTCAGACTAACATAATGGAAATCAGTTCTGCTTCACACACTTAATATTTTTAAAAATAAGACTTTTTTTATGTATTGGTATCACATCTGTACTTAGTATCAGCTGACAGGCAAGTTCAGGTATCTAACTCCATATCAGGAAGGAAAAAAAGCATAGTGTTGAAACATCTCTGGATGCATTTAAATAAAATATGATTTTAATTATCAGCAACTTAGCCTGCAGTGTGTCTTGCAAATATTTCTCTCCTAATGATGAAAAGTAAATTAAGTGTCATCAAGCTAAAAATCATCATCATAACACTAAAAGCATATTTTTTTTAAAGCACAAACAAATATGGTATTATTTGTAACTGTAAATGACTGCTGAATGCTTAATTTATGTTCTCAGATGGGTTGTTTTGCCACACGCACAAGCACTTTTAAGATTTACAGTTCATTTGACAATACTATCTCATGAAGCACTCTTGGATGAGTGTAATATGTACATAATATTTCTGTTTGATTTATCTGCAGATATTTGCTTTTTGTGAGTCTCTAATGCAAATTTAATTTGTACTCAACTCCATTTCCTGTCCTTGACATTCACCAACATGGTAGCATTTGAAGCATGAAAAGGTCTCTTCTTACTTGACTTTCCCTGTGAAATCAAGCTGTCTTATTTTAGCAGTGGAGTATCAAGTTTAACCTTTCAATTAGGAAGAAGGAAATGATCTGCTTTCCACCACAGTGAATTGACATGCTGCTATATGGATTTAAATGTTCAGTGACATGATTCCAAACCTTGACCTGTCTTTTGTGCCTTCTGATTGGTTAACAGAGGTGTGTGACGGCCCACTGGTGTCCAGCCTTCCTGCGTCATCCTTTAGAAGCTCCTCCCAGCTGTCCAGCAGTCATGGGCCAGTCTTTGCTAAGGTCAACAGGAGAGAAGGTGAGGAATATTGATCTCTTTTGCTGAATTGATGGCTTTCTCATAAATGGTGGCCGAGTAGGGTCATAAGGTTATCAACTAGTTTCTATGAGGACTAGTGCTTTGTACTTTTTCACTTGCTTTTTACTTTAATTGTTAGGAAAAGATTACAGTGTGGGTTTAAGTGGTATGGGCAGTGGTGGCCTAAAGGTTAGGGATGTGGATTGGTGAGTGGAATGTCATCGGTTCAATCCCTGGACCAGCAGGATCAGATCGGGGTGGGACAAATAGCAGTGTTTGCCCCACCCTCCTTAACCCCACTGTGGTGCCCTTGAGCAAGGCCTTTAACCCCAACTGCTCCAGTGGAGCTGCTCGGTGGCCACAGGTCAGTCTGTGATTGTATTGGGCAGCTCCCAGGTGTGAATGTGAACAGGGTGTCCTTGAAAAAGAGAGTTTGCCTGTCAGTGGAACTTCCCTGTATGAGTAAAGGTCAAATAAAAAAAAACAAACAAACATTCTTCAGTGACAAAAAATATTGAAGTTAAATGTTCTGCACAAGTTAGAAGTAACAGCCCATTCTTACAGTTCACTAACTAAATGTGACCCAACAACTTTGATAAAGACCCTCGTGAAATGACAGCATGTGTATAGTTCAAAATTCAAGACCCTGCATATGCAAGATATACTATTAGGTTTGTTCTTCAAAATGAAACTCTTGGCCATGCTCTCATCAAGTAAGCCCTGACTGGTTAAAAAACACATCTTTAGGGTTCCAAGCAACTATGCTGTGGGAAACCTATTGTTCTTCTTCTTCCTCTTCTTCTTATTATTTTTCTCTGCTAAAAGTGCATGGGGAGCAAAAACGTTAATATGTGGAAACTTGAAATTTTACAGTCTGATCAGAAATTCTCCCCACTACTCAGAGATAAAAAAGGCACTGCATACATAGGTGGTGCTATGATAGGGTTTTATATTTTTGCAAATATCTTGAGAGTGGCTGGGCCTAGACTAAAAATTCTTTCATCATTCTGTTCACTGAAACCTTCCACAACTTTTTGTCAATAGTGGAAAACTCTGAAAATGAAGTTTTCTGCACCATATTTTCAAAAAATGTGCAAATGAACTCAAAATGAACTCTTCCTAGGCCATTGATCCAAATTTGTTGAAATTAAGCATAGATCATCTACAGATATTGATAATGAAAAGTTGTTGAAATTATCCAAAAATTTCAATTTGTTTTCATTTTCTAAACCAATCAAGTTGTACAGTTTTTCTTTAGCATGTAGTTTTGGGTTTAACTCCAGATAGATTGATTCAAATTTGATAAAACTTCAAACTCACACTCGCAACAGTATTCTTCAGCTAACCACCAAATTTTATGCAATTCTGTTAATGTTCAAAAAATCATGTTTACAAAATGGCTGTCAGCCATTTTGCCTTGTCAGTGAAACATTTTTTTTGAGTGTGCAATGAAAAGCTCTAGTTTGGTGTAGGGGTTAAAATACTTGTCTGTCACGCAGGAGCCCTGGGTTCAAATCCTTCTGGAAATGTAGCATTCCTCTAAAGTGCAGCAAATCTATACTGTGCATCTAAAAGCAATACATAGTGCACAATAAGTTTCAAATGCTGTACTACTGCTGTTGGGAATCCTTTCAATTGAGCATTTATTATCTGAGAAAGAGTGCAAACTGAAGCAGTGTGGTTATGGTGAGTACTTGGAAAGCAGAAGATCTGGAGTTTGAATCTTGTCAGGGAGGTCTTTGTTCTTTTAAATAACAACTGAAGTACAGCATGGCTCTCCTGTACATTTTAATGCAGCACTGTGTTAGATTTTCACCTCAAGATAATGTTTGCAAAATCATTTTGATGGTACATCAAGATTTGAGCGAGTGAATGTCACTTCATTCATAGCCTGAGTGGGCCCACATTGTCTTCAACAGCTCTTTGTTTGGTGTCATGACTGAGAAGAGAGTTGATGTTGCCTCAGTCTGTGACCTCGGTCCCAGCAGCGAATCACAGGGCACGACTTTAGCCATCAACAATGAAAAGCCCTGTGGTTGGCTGTTGGGACTGGGTCTTGGTTGCTGTGGTTGTGGCCTTTTCAGTGTTCCTACAAGGAACAAAAAAGTTACATAGTGCTGCTTTAAACACCAGTGTGTAGCAGACTTTAGGTTTTAAATGCTGTTGCTAAGCAATACAAGGCCTTGAAGTCCACACCTGCTTGGAACCTGATGATCGCCGCTTGCGGCTATATGTGTTTGTTTATTTGTAGCATACCAAGTATTTGAAGTGTATCAGTTGAATGTTATTTTCAAAGACCAGAACTTGTTTTTTACTAGTTCTTGGGAATAGTTCATACACTATTTATCAAAGTTCATATACTATCCACTTACTAAATACATAAATAACCCACACATATGCAACCATTTGACTGTTGTGAGGCAAACCTGACTGAAATGTGAAGTGTATTTAAATGTAAGTCTGTAGCCTTATTTGATAATTTGACGTCATCATCAAAACACAGTTGCAAGTTATTTTCGGTCTAAACAAACTCCATACCAGGTCATTTTTTTTTAAATTAAGATGCTTTTTAGACAGAATTGCCAGGCTAGCTAATAGATGTAATTAGAACATTATAGACAACCATATTTTTTTGAAAAATAGCCTAACTGAAGTAAGGAAAAAGTTGCTCAGCTGTTATCATTCCACTTTGTCCAATGGTGAATCTGAATCATAAGCATACCTTTTCTTTGAATCATCAGTCTCTGTTAGTACATGTGAGATAATGAAGGTAAGTAGTGCTTCGCTATCTTGGCTGGAGCTGCTGGAGCCCATTTTTACCCACGCCAACAGAGTTGCATGGGTAAGGCGGTCGCCTCCGTCTGTCCGCTTGTTCATATGCTTGTTTGTCTGCTTCTCTGTCCAGACTGTAACTTGAGAAAGAATGAGGCTCAGGTCGCCAAACTTGCTATACAGGTGAACCTCAGGCTTAGTATGTGTTGTAATGTTTTTGGAGTCACAAGGTCATAGGTCAAGGTCACAGAGTCACAAAGGTCTATTTTTTGGCCCGACTGTAGCTTGAGAAAGAATGAAGGTAGGGACACCAAATTTAGTACATAGGTTGGCTTTGGGACTAGCAGCTATGGCTATACTTTTGGGGTGAAAAGGTCAAATGTCATGGTCACAGAGCATAAAAGGTCAAATTCTATTTTGGCCCATAGTGACAAAACAAAACAAAAACAAGTATTGGGGGGGGGGGTGCGCTGAAAAGTTCATTGTGGTCAAAGTTGACCAAATGTGGTTTATTTTTCAACTGCAGGGATCCAAGCGCTGCAACACTGATGGAAGAAGTGTGTGGACTGAAGGGGAGACTATGTTGAAAAATAAACCACATTTGGTCAAATTTGACCACTATGATCTTTTCAGCCTATGAACTTTTCAGCCGCCCCCCCCCCCCCCCCATATGTGTGGTGGGGAAGAAGGACTGCAAATGGTGTAGGTCTGCATCTCTGTTGAGTGAAATCCTAATTGCTTAGAGCTCAGGATAAAACAAAACAAAAAAAAACAAAACAGTGTCTGTTTTTTCCATATTTGAATATGAATTTTACCTTTCAAAGGTCTACCTTTTCAAAATATTTGATTACATATTCAAAGCTGTACTTGTAATTTCTACTGGAGGGATCAGGGACTAGATTGTTTCTTGGTGTGATATGGGGAGGATATTTCAAATGTAAATATGTTTTCTGCATTATGTATATGGGAGAAGAGGGGGAGTACAGGGCACTGGTAGACAGATTTGTGGAGTGGACCAAGCGGAATCACCTGTGGCTGAACGTCAGCAAGACCAGAGAGATGATGATTGACTTCAGGAAGAAGAGGACGCCTTCACAGCCATTGTGGATTAGGGGGGAGGATGTGGAGGTAGTGGAGGACTACAAATACCTGGGTGTCATGATCAGCAACAGACGGGGCTGGGAATCTAACATCAATTGTGCATACAAGAAGGGGATGAGCAGACTCTACTTCCTGAGGAAGCTGAGATCCTTCAACGTGTGCAACAGGATGCTGGAGCTTTTCTACTAGGCTGTTGTCGCCAGCACAATCTTCTTTGCTGCTGTCTGTTGGGGTAGCAGTGTCAGAGCCAGCAACACCAACAGATTTGACAAGATTATCAAGACGACTGGCTCTGTGATTAGTCTCAGGCCGGAGACCTTTGAGATTGTGGTGGAGAGGAGGACACTGAACAAACTGTGATCCATCATAGACAGTCCTGATCACCCCTTCACCAAACACTGGACAGACAGCGGAGCACTTTCTCCAGCAGACTGCCACAGCTTTGCTGCCAAATGATTAGGTGCTAGAAATCTTTCCTGCCACATGCCATTTCACTGCACAACAGGGGTGCCCAACCTGGGGCTCCTGGAGCATTCCGGTTTCTGTGGGAAATTTTCTAATTTCACTTCTTAATTGGTCCAAAGAATTGCAAATAATTTGTCATTGTTGTGCGCATGTGTTCTGTAGGCACCCTTGCACCCATGCACAACAACAGCAAATTATTTGCAAATCTTTGGACCAATTAAGAAGTGAAATTAGAAAATTTCCCACAGAAACCTCAACATTCCAGGAGCCCCAGGCTGGACACCCCTGCTGTACGAGAACTCACTTTAATGTGGAATTCTGGTCATAACTATGCTGCCATACTGCACCTTCCAGTCTAATTGGTGCCTCACATTTCACCCTGCACCTGATAGTCCTGTATTGTACACCGGGTACAATTCATGTATCTATACAGGTCAGCTTCTATTCATCTACGATGTATATAAGCTATTTAGGCAGTTTTACTTTCCATGGGTAATTCCTTTGTCTATTATGGTGTGTGTGTTTCTGTCACTTTGGTCGTCTACTGTCATGCTGCTGTTACACTGTAATTTCCCAGTTTGAGATCAATAAAGTACATCTATCTATCTATCTATCTATCTATCTATCTATCTTTCTTTTATAAATAATAATTACAAAGTAATTTTGAATATCTCATTATTCTTTGCTTTCACTAATTTCATCCACCTCAAACAAGTAGACACACTGAACTAAACATTATTAGAATATCTAGGTGTTGCAGATCTTATTTGCTCACTTATACCAAGTGTTAATACAAACATAAATGAATCCATATCTCCCAAACTTCAAAAACAGGCTGAACATAAGAAGTTCCTGGTAGCTCAAGTTACATAGTTATCATTCTTTTCTGTCCTTTTCCCTTACAGCAGTGACCTTTCAGATCTGTCACAGCTGTATTTGAAACCATGAACAGTGAGGAGTTTGGGGTACTGGCTGTCCATAAAGAAAAGTTTTACCTCGTGCCACTTTAAACTTTATAGGCTTGGTCAGTTGTTGACATCAGCTGTCAAGAAGCACCTGCGGGCCAGTGAAATGATGGGAACAGATGGAGAAAAAGCAATATCCCTCGACTGAATAGTACTCTTTTTTTTTTTTTTAACTGAGATGTGTTCTGTTCTGTGGGTGGCAGTCGTGCATATCCCCATAGTGCAGGAGAGAGTTTTAGCTTCCCTAAAGGACCAAGCACAAAACATCAAAGGCAAGTGTAAGCTGGATTCACACAGTCTGAAAAATACTTCTGAGCTGGCTGTGGGAACAGAGAACAGAGGACTGACACATAAAAAGATGCAACATTTATAATTTGTTTGAGATAGATAGATAGATAGATAGATAGATAGATAGATAGATACTTGTTTTGCCAACTGTCTGTATTGTATAACAAAATGCATTGGAATTATATTAGACTAGTACATCAAAAGTCTGTACAGGGCCACCTGCCCTCAATAGGGGTATAAACCTGAGTAGTGATTCATCAGCCACAGTAAAAATTTAAGAGGTATCTCTCTACTGCGTGCTGCTGCTGGATTTGTGAAGGGCTATCATGGCTTGTTTTGGAGCCTTTGTGAGAGGACACTTTGCAGGCTTTTCCATTTACAGAGCCCAGTGGCTGAATATGGCACCACAATAGTGATCTGATACTATGGTGTCTCTCTCTTTTTACTCTCTCTGTAAGAATAACTTGACAAAGAGGGGGAAAAAGTGGGAGATGAGCCAACAGAATTTTTTCTCAGATTGTAAGTAATACAGAATTGTAAACTCATCACAAAGGAATCCCACTCACCCCCAGCACAAGTATTTTCAGCATCCACCATTAGGCCACTGCTATAAAGTCTCTCTACCAAGAAAATGTAGCGTCACACGGGGACACCATTAAATAACTGCAGTGTTACGACTATAATTATATGAATATGGTGTCACATGGTGGTAACATTAAATATGAATATTAATAAGTAATAAATGGAATTACCCCCTTTGATCCCACTTTCAGAGAGATCAAGCTGCTGGAACATGGCATAAAGATTTTGGAGAAGATCATAGAGAAGAGACTGCATACACTCACAGCTATCGACAATATGCAATTTGGTTTTAGCCCAGGAAAGGGAACAACATATGCTGTGTTTATTATCAGACAAATGCAGGAGAAACATCTAGAGGTGACTAGATACCTGTATTTAATCTTGATGGACCTGGAGAAAGTGTATGATTGCATTCCAAGAGACTTGATATATTGGAGTCTACGGAAACGGAATGTCCCAGAGAGACTGGTTAGATTAGTAAGAGCTACATATCATGACGCACAAACAACAGTGAGGACCAAGTATGGAAACACAGATGTTTGCTATTAAAGTTGGTCTACATCAGGGCTCAGGCCTTAGTCCATTACTGTTCACTGTTGTACTGGATGTTATCACTGATGAGTTTAGAAGAGGGCTGCCATGGGAATTGCTGTTTGCCGATGACCTAGCCTTGATGGTAGAGAGTGAGGAAGAGATGCAAAGAAAGTGGTTGAGCTGGCAAAATGAGATGGAATCCAAAGGCTTGAAGGTTAACACCGAGAAGACAGAGGTAGTGGTCAGTGGTAGAAAAGAGACAAGAGCAGACATCAAAGACAGGAATAATGTCAGTCTGAAGCAGGTGGACACGTTCAAGTATTTGGGAGTGACAATTGATGGGAAAAGTGGATCTGAAGCAGCTTTAAGGGCAAGAGTGACTGCAGCATGGATGAAATGGAGATAACTGTCAGGGGTTATTACGGATAAGAAAATGCCAAGAAAGTTGAAAATAAGACCATCATATGACCAACCCTTCTGTATGGCGCAGAGTCAGGGACAACAGGAAAGAAAGAAGAAAGGATATTGGAAGCAACAGAGATGAGGATGTTGAGGAGAATTAAGGGAATAACACTGAAAGATAAAGAAAGAAGTGAAAACATCAGGAAAGAGCTACAGTCATGTGAAAAAATTAGGATACCTTGTATAAGCCTGTGTGTGTTTTTTTTTTTTAACATATTTGGACATATGGATAGTTAATATCAATGTTAAAATACTAGGAGATTCATGTAATGCGGTGATCTTCCTCCTTCACCGTTCTCTGTCCCACCTGGAGAAGCCCGGGAATATGGTGAGGATCATGTTCTTTGACTTGTCCAGTGCTTTCACCACCATCCAACCGATGATCCTGAAGGACAAGCTGCTGCGCGCAGGGGTGGACCAGCACCTGTCATCATGGATCCTGGACTACCTCACGAACCGGCCTCAGTTTGTGAGAACCCGGGACTGTGTGTCCGACACGATCATCAGTAGCACGGGGGCCCCCCAGGGAACGGTGCTGGCTCCCTTCCTGTTCACTCTTTATACTGCGGACTTCTCACACAACACAACACACTGCCATCTACAGAAGTTCTCTGATGACTCTGCGATCGTTGGCCTCATCTCCAGTGGAGATGAAGCTGAGTACAGAGGGCTTATCCAGGACTTCGTGGACTGGTGCCATCGGAACTGCCTCCAGATCAACGCGAGGAAAACTAAGGAGCTGGTGGTGGACTGCCGCAGGCATGGGCAGCCCCTCACAGCACCAGTAAATATACAGGGAACGGACATCGAGATGGTGACATCCTATAAGTACCTGGGTGTTCATCTGAACAATAAACTAGACTGGTCACACAATACTGACGCACTCTACAAGAAGGGACAGCGCAGGCTGTTCCTGCTGAGGAGACTCAGGTCTTTTGGTGTACAAGGGGCGCTGCTGAAGTCATTCTATGACACGGTGGTGGCATCAGCCATCACTTTTGGAGTGGTCTGCTGGGGCAGTGGCATTACTGCAGCCGATAGGAAGAGACTGAACAAACTGATTAAGAAAGCTAGCTCTGTCCTGGGGCAGCGCCTTGATCCGATGGAGGAGATAGGAGAGAGAAGGACGGTGGCTAAACTGTCATCTCTGCTGGAGTCCGAGTTCCACCCTATGCAGGACATACTGGATGCACTGAGGAGCTCATTTAGCAGGAGACTGCATCATCCCAGGTGCACAACCGAGAGGTTTCGTAGGTCCTTCCTACCAACGGCTGTCAGACTGTACAACCTAAGCAGGGCTGCTCGCAGAGATAGCAAAAAGACGTAACAAACTAATAGTTTTTTGAATGCAAAAGATGCAATAGACTTACACAATGGTCCCCTCCGGTATACAACTAGGAAAATACCGGTCGTTATGGAGGGTGAGAATATGTATGGGCACATAATCATACCATGTAGGATAACTAAGTAGACGGTTATGCTGTTTCATCCCATCTAGCAACAATGCTCTGCACTGTGTGTGTTTATATATTTACATATTTATTCCATCTAGCTACAATGCTCAGCACTGGGTGTGTTTATATTTATATATCTATATATTTATTCCATCTAGCTACAATGCTCAGCACTGGGTGTGTTTATATTTATATATCTATGTATTTATTCCATCTAGCTACATTGCTCCGCACTGTGTGTGTTTATATACTTGCATATTTATTCCACCTAGCTGCAATGCTCCGTACTGTGGATGTTTATATATTTACATATTTATTCCATCTAGCTACAATGCTCTGCACTGTGTGTCTGTGTGTGTGTGTGTATATACAGTATATATTTTATAGTAATATGTACATATGTATATTAGCTGCTCTTGCTTGCTTGTTTTTTTCTTACCTTCTGATTGTTGCTCTGAGTGTTGCTATCCCTGTGCTGTTGCAATCCTGGAATTTCCCCGTTGTGGGACTAATAAAGGCTTATCTTATCTTATCTTATCTAATACAACTAAACAATTAAAAATGAATTAAAGACTTTTTTCAGATTTTCTGTAAAATGTAATTCTAAACAAATAGTGAGGAATAAATTAGGACACCCCCCATCTTTTTTAGGACACCCCCACATTCATTCCCATTTACAATGGCTAAAATAAATTTAAAAAAATGCAAATAAAACAAAAACAAGGTTAGACATAGATATGTGAACATTTCTTAATAAAGAACTGAATATTTAAAGGGGTGTCCAAAATTTTACACATGACTGTAGGTGTAAACGACATTAATGAGCAGGTGAAGGAGATCAGGATGGCATGGTATGGCCGTGTGATGATGAAGGATGATGGAAATCCAGTGTAGACTGTGATGAACATTAAAATTGAAGTAAGAAGGCCGAGAGGAAAACCAAAGTAGAGCTGGATGGATAATGTTAGGAAAGATATGGACCACTTCCAAGTGACACCAGAGGAAGCTGTGAACAGACAGCTCTGGAAGACCAAAACGAGGGCAGCCAACCCTGCAGGTTTGCGGGACTACGTGGCTTAGGAGAGAGACAGATAATAATTATTAATAATTAATTTCCGTACATCGTTTTAACACTAGGGGCACCACCCACACTTTTGACAGAGCTTTGGGAACTCTATAAACAAACAATTAAGCTTAGGAATTTGGTCATTACTAAGCTAAGCATTAATTAATAATATAATTGACAATTATTTGATCAGTCTCATAATCTGGGCATCAGTTCTTGACACTGAGTGATTCTGCAATCTGAACACACAAAGTCACACCTTAATTCTTCTTTAAACTCAAGTGTACCTCCGCACATTAGTACGTTCGGTTTATAGCTTAAATGCTTCCTTCGGATCTTTGCTCCACCCAAGACTCCATTCGAGAGAGAGGGCCTGCTCCCCATTGTCCTCTCCCCTATGGCGACTCATGCCACTGGCCTCAACCAGGCCCAGCCTTTGAGAAGGTTTTTGGTCACGACCTCCAATGGAACAGCCCCACGAGTAAAACTCTGAGGACATAGTGTTACGTTTTCTGGAACAGGCCACCACAGTGGTCAAATTCTACAGATTAGGCCTGCTACCAAGGTGAGGTGTGACTTTCTTGTTCTGGTTGGTTCTGAGTGCCTTAAGAAATTAAGTTTCGGCAGGACAGAAACTCCTGTGCCACTTTCATAGGGCTAAGACAGCCAAGAGTAGCATTTCCAATGATAAACTTGTGCTTGCATTGTCCATATCCTTTTCTGTAACTGCCGTTCCTTTTTGATTTTGATTTTTGATTTTGATTTAGTGTACTTTATTGATCTCCAGAGGGGAAATTCAGGGCATCCACCTGGATGGATGAAGCAGCCACGGTACGGCGCTATCCCTTCACACACGCGTTCACACATAGGGCCACTTTAGAGTCTCCAGTTAACCTAACCTGCATATTTTTGGCCTGTGGGAGGAAACCAGAGAAATCCCAGAGTAAACCCACACAGACATGGGGAGAGCATGCAAACTCCACACAGATCACTGTTGGTCAGGGGCTGGGATCGAACCCAGGATCCCATGGCCAAGGGTGAGTTCCTGTGCTGCCACAGTGCTAACCACTGCACATAGTGTAATTTTGAGCATAATGTAAAGTTAATCTAGTCTTCTTTTTCAGAATTTTTTCCCAAATTCCTTTTTCATTAACCTTGCATTGTACTCCATTTTCCTATGATTGTTTCACAGTTCTCCATTCAGTTACATCATCATATTCCAGCCATATTTCACATATGCAAAACCTGTAAATATGTAAATATTGCTTTTTCTTCATATATGCAAAATTGCCACTGTATTGTCACCTCTGGTTATCTCTTCATTTTACAAGCTCCACAGATGTTGTCACTTTGGTTCTCGTCATTAAAATTACTAAGCCAAGTTTAAGGTTAAAGAAAAAATCAAAACTTGAGTTGCTTGAAAAAGGGAGAAACTTAAAGATCAAACTTAATTTGTTTCTGTCTCTAAAAAAACAGCAGAACTTTAGGGAAAAATGTACAAAATGTAACAGTTTGAGCAAAGCATGGAATTCTGAGGAATAAAAACCAAGTTACTTTGTAAAAGCAATAAGAGCTGAGCTGTGTGTGAGGCCTGAAGACCAGGGGGAAAAGAGAAATGCAGGTCTCTTTCCTGGGGAAGCACCAATACAAAAAAGAGAACTCAGGTCTCAATGTGTGATAAGGGGAGCAGATTCACACGCAGGGGTGGTCTTGAGCAATTCCACCAATCAGGGAGTGTATGACTAACTCTCCACCCCATGTGGAAGCCAGCTCGCCCAGCTGGGATGTGTTGGTCACATGACATGAACAGTATTGAGTTCTTCAAATAGTGAAGTTTGCAAGAATCTCCTTTCCTAGGTGATATTTGTCTAATCTATGAGAATTCAAAATGAGGAAAAACATGCACAAATATTTATGACAAACAAACAATGCAAACAGAAGAATGCTGATTTCAGGAGCTCCTCTTGTGTAGCTGTAGTCATAAAACCCCTGGGATCTCAGTAGGGAGTCGTGTAGCTTCTGACACCTATATGTGTCGAGAAAGCTCATATAATGGTACTCAATCCTGTCCAGCCCAGTGGGCATCTTTGGATCCTGTGATGGGAATAATCTTGAGCAGAGTTAAAGTGTCAAAAGTTCATGAGAAAATCATGAGAAGGGAGCTGCAGAGTTCAATCTGGCTTGAGACCACTACAAAAAACACAAAAACTCATTCATCCCCACTGCACATAAGTCTCTGGAACAAACAGTAAACAAGGAAGAAAATTAACTTCTATGCACAATATCGCTTTATCCATATTTATTTATCCACACGTTTTACCTCTGTTCACTGGTTTTTATTCTTGCTTTAGGAATATATACTTACAGCAAGTGGTGTTTTTAGGAATTTGTGATGTACGTCCTGTGTGTAAGTGCTGGTTGTATTGTGAGCCATGTTGAAAAGGGTTTTCTGGTGGGCTTCTTGCGGACAATAAAGTTTTCTGATTCCGATTCTTGGGGGGGAGGGCACTCTTAGTGCCAGTTCCTAGCCCAGGTAACTGGGGAGGGTTGCATCAGGAAGGGCATCTGGCACAAAACCTTTGCCAAATCTAACATGTGGATCATCGTTGGTGCTGTTAACTGACAGGGTGCCGGTGGAAATTGGGCTACTGTTGGTCAAAGATTGAGCAGGAGGAGAGGTGGAAGGTGTAAGAGAGAAAGAGAGAAAAGGAAAGGCAGGATTGTGGAGGTGAGAGTAGGGACTTTAAATGTAGGGACCATAACTTTTTAAAGGGAGAGTTGGGTGATCTGATGGAGGGATGGAAGGTAGATATGCTATCAATCATCAAAATCAACATAAATCAACACAAGATCAACAGCCCACAATTAAATGTGCCAGCTATATTTCATTTGATGTCACACTGTATTATTATGTATAAAAACAACTATTCCTTCCACTGTGGTAAATATGGTAAATAAGTAATATTGATCTTTTGAAAAGGTTATCAATATATTTAATTTAGTATTAAATGCAGAGATTATCTATTGTTTCCAAGACCAAGACCACTGTGTATGTAGGGTCTTGGTCTTGGTCTTGGGCGACTCTGGTCTTGATGAGGTCTTGACGAGGTCTCGACTACAACACTACCACTGTGTTAACAGTTACTTTCAGTCTTATGAATCACAATGCTGACCTGGACACCATTGTTCTGTTTGTGGTGTGAACTTAATGCTGTTTACTTTGTGGTCACTAGGTTTCCTTAGCTTGAAAATTAATTTTAAATTTACGTACACTTCAGATATTGAAGCTTTCCATCCACCACGGCCCTGCCATACAGAGTATTGTTATGTGGGATTTTATGCTTAAGTGCAGTGTGATGACACCGCCTTCAGTTGTGTCATCACACCGCCATATATATGGGGTGTCCGCCATTAGGGCTGTCTCTCTTTGCCCTGGATGACTCCGCTAAGGTACATGCTGTGTATTGTGTTCCTGATATTCAATAAAGCAATGTTCAGTGCAACCTCTCCGTCAGCCTCATTCATCACCAGGTTTGTGGACATAGCATTTGGCGACTGAGGATTAACGCATGGAGGCATGCATGGAGCCACCACAACTGTTTCTAGAGAAGTCTGGTGAGCCGCCAGTCCCGTGGGCGCTCTGGTTTGGTGCTCTCACCACCTACTTGTCGGCGTTTGGCCAGCTGTTACCTCTCTCCGCTCTTCTCTCACTACTTCGCAGCTGATCCTAATCATCTATCATTGCTACCTTCTGCCTGCTCATGTGACCCCACACCTGTCATCACTTGAGTTATTTGTTTTGACCTATTTAAGGATTGCATTTAAATTTCATTCTTGCGGCAGTCTGAACGTGAATTACTCCTCGTCACCAGAACCCCATCCCCGTTCTGGTGAGTTTATCCGCTTCTAATCAGTAAGTTTACCTTATTATCTGTGTTTGGATTTTTTGCTTATTGCACTTTTGGAACTTTATGTTTGTTTTCAATGAATGCCACAAACTGCAGTTGGCACGTGGGTCTGCTCTGTCTCTGCCCTGAGGGGCAAATCATAACAGTACACTGCCACCAGTAAAAAGACCCAGCCACTGCAGTCTGTGGATTTTTTGCCCTTTTTGTTTGTGTTTCACTCATCTGTTCCCTGGAGCTCATCATGTTGGAATCTGTAGGGGGGGCACAGTTACCTGATGAGCCTGGGGTAGGCAAAGCTCTATTGGAGATTGATGGGCTAATTTCCGTAGCGCGCAGCGGTTTTGCCCCGAAAGACGCTTTATGGTACTTGGGCCTCGCGGAGGCAGCTGCTTGCTGGTGCCCCCAGCTTCGAGAGCATGCTGAAAGGGTGGAAAGGATTTCTCTGGTGGCGGTGCTGCAATGAGAGAACAATGAGATGGTGAGGAATTCCCCGAGCAAACCTAGGCCTACGCCGAAGGGGAGGCGTTCCTGGGCCTCTGAAGTATTGGTGCCTCACCAGTCTCTGACACCCGTTCCCGCTTCCGCTCCACCTGCTCCAGAATGCCACCATCCAGGGAAATCTTGCCGGAGGAACGCCTCCACCTCTCAGGCAGTAGCTTCTCATTCGCCGAGGCAGAAGACTAGCAGCAGTGTGCCTTCTGTGCATTTTTTCTCCAGCTGAATCATCAGCTTCCTCCCTCTGCGCAGCTGCTGTTCCCTGCTTCCCCTCGGCGATTCCTTCCACTGCTGAGAGGTCTACTGTGTCCTTCCCGGCTCTGTCCGTCTCTGTGTCAGCAGGGGCGGCTCCTTCACGACCCACTGATGAGCCCATGTCCACCATAGCCACGGAGAAGGGCGACTTCAGACCATCTGCAGCAGGAAACATCACAAGCTGGGAAAACAGGCGAGGGTATTGTCATTTTTCAACGCTTTATAATAATGTGCCTTGCCTGATTCCTGGTGGAGAGGCTCAGTGTGTGGAGCCCCCTGAGGCCTCACCGCCTGCTACAGCCATCAATTTTTCACCTTCCATGTCTCCTCCTTCTCTCCCTGAGTGTCCACCGGCCCTAGGGTCGTGTTGCCAGATGTTGGAACAACCTGAGACCGAGCTGACGCCTGTGCCGACGAAGGAGCATCCCCGGGCCTCAGCTGAACTGAATCCAGTACCGGCAGGAAATCGATCTGCTGAATCCACGCCGGACTCACTGGGGGGTCCCAGGACTGCTTTGACCATCATACCTGCTGCAGGGACTGCCGCAGCAGAGCCGGAGCTGGACCTCCAGAGGACCGGGCCCGAAGAACCATCACTTGGATCGACTGAGTCCTGGACGGTGGTGGAGCTTGAGCTCAGGCAAGTGTTCTCCTTTGTGTTCATTGCATCTGTTTTAGAGAGATCTTGTCTGGCTCTTGGTGAGGAGAGCCGGGTGCAGCTGAGCCAATCTCGCCGGGCTCCACTGCTGACGGTGACTCTGACCCTGTCTCTCTGCTTATCTTGTCTGAGCTCTCCCCCACAGTCACTGAAGAGGTTCCAGCTTTGCCAGATGTCTCGGTGGGTCCAGGCTTGCCGTCTGAGATCATCGTGGGTCCAGCTCCCCCTACTGAGGTTGTCGCAGGCGCTCCATCCCAGCCCAGGAGCTCCGTGGGTGCTGCTCCCTCTCCTGCTGAGGTCGTTGCAGGTGTTCCGTCCCAGCCCAGGACCTCCGTGGGTACAGCTCCTCCTCAGTCCGGGTCTCCGTGGGTGCTGTGTCCCAGTCGGGGACCGTTGTGGGTGCTGCGCCCCAGCTTAAAACTAACTTGGGTGATGTGCTGCAGTGTGGGCCTGCCGTGGGCATTACGTCCCAGCCCAAGAGCCATCGTGGGTTCCACTTTGGCCCAGTCCAGGTCCACCGCAGGTGCAACTTTGGCCCAGTCTGGGTCCACTGTGGGTGCAGCTTTGCTCCAGCCCGGAGCCACCGCGGGTGCTGCTTTGCTCCAGGCCGAAGCCACAGCAGGTGCTACTTTGCTCCAGTCCGGAGCCTCCGCAGGTGTAACCTTGTCCCAATCCAGGACCACCGAGGGTGCTGCTGGTCAGTCCAAAGGCGTCATAGTTCCCTCTCCTTTGCCAGACACCGTCGTGGTCCCCTCTCCTCTGCCAGACACCGTCATGGTTCCCCTTCCTGTGCCAGATGCCGTTGTGGTTCCCCCTCCTGTGCCAGATGCCGTTGTGGTTCCCCCTCCTGTGCCAGATATCGTCATGGTTCTCTTTCCTCCACCTCAGGTCGTCATGGTTCTCACTTCTCCACCCGAGGTCGTCATTGTTTCCCCGACTCCCCTGTCATCCTCGCCACTCATCCTTCCCATTGGGCAGCTGCCTCCTTGACCACCTCTTCTGTTCAGGTGGTTGAAAAACTCTGGCAGACCACTTGACAGACTGTGCTGCGGAGTTGGGTGGGCCACTTTCTCTAGGAGGCCACCCAACTCGTTTAATTTTGCCATCTGGTGGGTCTGGGACTCTGGTCGCCCACCTGAACTGTTCAGCTCCTCAGTCCAGGGGGCTTAGGGTGGTTGAGGTTTTGCCTGGTGTGGGTCATGAGCGGGGTTTTGTTTTGTTCCCTCCTAGCCTGTTCCCCTCACCACCCATCCCGGGTGGGTTATTGTTGTGCTCCTGTTGGGGGGAGGGGGGTTCTTTCTTTTTCTTTTGATGCTACCCTGGGGTGTCTGGAGTTAACCCCTTGAGAGGGGGGCTCTGTCATGAGCTGAGCACTGGAAGTTTCCTCCCTGCTCAGTCTCGTGGCTTTTCTCTGTATTTACTTATTTGTCATATTTTGTGCCTTTTGAGTTTTGGTATTCTTGTACTGTTTTCTATTTTTCTGTTTATGTCTCAGTTTTGTTACGCTCATGTTTTGTATCAATTTGTAATTATTTATCCGTCTGCATTTATTGATATTTTATTCCTTGTATTTTGGACTGTTGTGTTCTTTCTTTGGGTTGACAGCTGTCATGTGGGCGTCGCTCTGTCAGCTGTCAGCTCTCTCCGCTCTCCTCTCAGTACTTCGCAACTGATCCTAATCATCTATCATTGTTACCTTCTGCCCGCTCATGTGACCCCACACCTGTCATCACTTGAGATATTTGTTTTGACCTGTTTAAGGTCATTTCACTGCATTTTCATTTCATTCCTGCGGCAGTCTGAATGTTAATTTCTCCTCGTCACCAGAACCCCATCCCCGTTCTGGTGAATTTATCCGCTTGTAATCTGTAAGTTTACCTTATTATCTGTGTTTGGATTTTTTGCTTGTTGCACTTTTGGAATTTTATGTTTGTTTTCAATGAATGCCACAAACTGCAGTTGGCACGTGGGTCTGTCTCTCTCTTTGCCCTGAGGGGCAAATCACTACAGTGATGCACAGAGTGAGTGCGGCATGGATGGTGAGGACAAAATGGAGGAAGAACAGAGACCGGGATTGCCTCCACCCCTCCCACAGCCAGAACTGGAGCTGGAGGAGAGGAAGCCCGGGTTCGGCAAGACCAATGCCGACAAGGCATTTATGGACAGCACCGATACCCGAGCATCCACTCCACGCTCTGGGGGAGAGAGCTGCCCGGAGGGGGGGCCCGAGCATACAGGGGGCAACAATGCACAGTGACAGCAGAGGAACTCAGATGCAGCGCATGGTGCGGCATAGTGGAGTACTTTGGACGGCTCAGTGAAGGAACCGGATGACTTCAGTGCCCGCGCTTGGCTGGCTGCAGTGGGAGCGACTGAGTTGGAGGGTCCGTTCCGGTGAGCGACACTGAGAAGGTACCGGACACCTTCAGTGCTCAGGTCGAATTCCAGTTAGCAATGGGTGAGGGGTTCACTGCGACAACGGTGACTGCTGAACTGCCACAGTGTAACAAGGGCGCCAGACCGAAGGATAGTGCAGAGCTGGCGAATGCACAGCAGCACATCAAATCAGTTAAAGCGCCGTTACAGGTCATGCACTGGGTTCTGGTTTGTGCCGGCGGGAGGCCTGGACGGCAACTGATCAGACCGCAGCCGGTGAAAATGCAGGTGCCCTGGGGATTGTGGCAAAGCTGGGAGCAGCGTATGTTCGGCTGACGGATGATTCAGTGTGGCACATCAACAAACTGCGGTGCGTCTGGGTGGTGGCTCCAGATGGAGGGGCTCCGCGGAGGTTGGCTGCCGCAGTGTGGGACCCAGGCCGCAGCCTCAGGAAAATTGGCCCTGGGATCCGAAAGCTCCTGGGAGGAGGCCACCAAGAGCCCGTTTCAAAACTCTGTGTGTGTGTGGTGGGGGGGGAGGGGGGCTGCTTCAGGGCTCCAGGGAGGAGGCCACCACCAGGCCGCCTCAAGGCCCCTCTGACTGAACTGTTTATCCCCTGCCTGTCCCACCTTTTCCCCAAGTGACTGTGCTGTGGCAGCTCAATATGTTTATAGTTCATGTTTTGTGTTTAGTTTAGGAATACAGCAGTTTTTCTTTTTGTTGTTTAATAAAGACTTTCAGGTTTATCAGTGGCAGAATAACCCACTGTGCCATGCGGGCCGCATGGTAGTTCATCCACCGGTCTTACTTAAGGTTTTTTTTTTTTACGTGAATGTGTTAGGCCTTAGCTTTGCTTTAGTTTAGTGTGTGATTGGGGTTCTTAATTAAGATAGGTTCAATTTGAGTGAGTGTTTTGGGACCTTGTAAAAGGGGGAAGGATGTTATTTGTGGTTTTATGCTGAAGTGCGGTGTGATGACGCCGCCTTTCTGCTGTGTCATCACACTGCCCTGTATACGGGGCATCCGGCATTAGGGCTGTCTCTCTTTGCCCTGGATGACTCCTCTAAGGTAAATGCTGTGTACTGTGTTCCTGATATTCAATAAAGCAGTGTTCAGTGCAACCTCTCCATCAGCCTCATTCATCACCAGGTTTGTGGACATAACAAGTATGTTAGTCCATTAACGCTGCTTATGCATGCTTATCATTTTGCTGTTACTGGGAACAAAACCCATCCTGCTGATATTTTTGATTCTCTTCTGTTTAGCTTCCTGGTCCATTGCATTCCTAGGGAATCATTAAACTGTGTGTCATAGTAAGGCTTGTCTTTTTCATATTCTGTCTTTTTTCCTGGACTGAAGTTTTCCACTGCTGTTGAAGCAAAGATTATTCCTGATTTGCTTGACATTTTTTGTTAAAAGTCGTGCTTTAAGGACACTATTGCAGTAATGGCATCTTGTCTACTTCGATTTGCTTGGATTAGTCTATGCTCAAAATATCCACAGTAGGCTGTGTAGTATTTGTAATAACTGACAAATACACCAATTTCTCATCACATTTAAACAGCCAGAAGGCAACATATTAGTAAGTGACACCTATTTTGTAAAAATCCAAGGTTTGCTCGAAAACTCTGGTTTTTGGCAGTCGTGTAAATTATTTTGACACTCACAGGCCTTCTAAACATTGATGCATACCTAATTGATAGCCCTTAGCAGCAGGATTCACTGACAGCAATGCCCCCCCCCCACAAACAGCACCACCATTTTGGCCCAAAAAAAGCTCAGAGGCAGCCTGAAGTGTCTAAGGTATTGACCTGGCCTATAAAATTTATTGAATCCCCATCTGTTAGAGCATCTGTTGGATGTTGTAGAACTTGATCTAAACCCCTCCAGAGGTCTTGTCTTCATGCCCTGATGAGATACTGTTTTGGCCTCATGGAGGGAGTGTGGACAGTACCAGGCAGATAGCTTTACAGAAATACAGCTTGTGATTCACACTAACTAGGATCACTCCTAACTACTTCTTGGCAGTTATGTTTTAGAATTTAATGCAAAGCAAGGCTCACAATGTAATTGGAACTCTATCAAAACCCAAACAGACAGTTGGGATTTTCACTCCCATCTGCTTCCTGGACTCTTGCTGCTGCTGCTAAGTTTCATCTTGTCTGGTCAGCCCATATGGGGGACTGGCACAGGAGGGACCGCTCACATACGGTGGCCTGCTAATCCCGTTTACGCATCATAGTGCTGCCTGTGCTCCCGTGGCTGTACCTCACTGTGCGTGCTGTTGAGTGCGGCCAACAGCGTAGGGAGGACTGACGTACCTTCACTGGCGCAAAGTGGGCAATTCATTAGGATTGGAAATGCCCTGACAGCAACATTCAGTCCTTCTTTCCACCCTGTTAACATTGACAAAGGCTGGTAAGAGTGTGCACACTCGTTTCTGCTGCATGCATTCATAACTCTGCTGCAATTGTACTTCTCTGCTGGATCGACAGCTATTCATTATACCCACCCCCCTTTCCCACCCAGCACAAGCCCTAATTGTATTTTGGCCTAAATCAGGTCCATCAGTCCAAGC
The DNA here is from genome assembly GCA_020510985.1 of Pholidichthys leucotaenia. Classification (NCBI taxonomy): domain Eukaryota; kingdom Metazoa; phylum Chordata; class Actinopteri; order Cichliformes; family Pholidichthyidae; genus Pholidichthys; species Pholidichthys leucotaenia. The sequence continues at coordinate 297,060,888 of CM035839.1, read as the reverse complement.
CTTAATTTAGCCCACAAATAGATGCTGAATATTGGGCTGTGTTAGTACATCTACCACAGACCATATTTAATCAGAAAAAAGTTGTTGAAAATTGGGAAAAAAATAGTCCAATATCTGGGCTGTTTAGCATGTGACAATGCTTGTTATGTAATATCTGGAACAATATGAAACAAGTGCTAGTGCTATTGTCCTGTACACGTAAAAAAGCACTATTAGAATACAAGTACGTTCTACAAATTTCTCTCTATGTTGTGTCTTTTTATTGATATCCCTATCTTGGGCTGCAGGTGTCTCCAGACACCCCTGATCTTGTTTGATTTTGAAAGCTAAGCAGGGTCTGCCTTGGTTGGTACTTGGTTTGAGACTGCTTGGTGCAGTGATGGACTAGTGATCTGTCCAGGATGTACCCTACCTCTTGCCTAGAGGTGTAGGTGCCACACACAACTCAGAAAGGATCAAGATGTTGGTGACTATGGTTTTTTTTTAAATCAGCTTTTCATTTTCATTCTTCAACCATATTTAGACCGTACAGAGACATCTATATGAAGACGCCTTTTCAATTACCTTAAAGAGACGGCTTTTCATCTTTCACGTTTGAACCAAATCCGTTTGTTTTTAGACAGTGGGCAAAGCTGTCTTTTCAATGTTTTTTTTCAACCAATTTGTGGTGGGAGGTTCTCTGTGATGGAAATACAGTTTTCATGTAGAATAACATAATGGCTAGAATTATCAGACTGTATTCTCAGACATCCACTTGATAGCTAAACAAGTGCTAGCAAATCTTTACAGTGCAGAGAGTTTAAAAAATGATTGAGTACAAAAAAACTCTTTTGACAAAACATGAAGGAGCAGTCAGATTACCTCTGTGCCCCCCCCCAACCCCCAGGTCAACATTACAATAAAGAAAGTCTCTCGATCACATCACTGTATGACCCCTCAAAGAAAGTAATCCCAAGGCAAAATATACAGTTCCTGGTGAACCCTTCAAACACAGAATAATGAGGTCAGCTACACTCAGGGTTTTCCTGGTTCTGAAATTGGTTCAGGTTAATAGATTAGCAGCAGGTGGTCTTTATCCAAGCTGTGCTATGCTCCTCCCCTCAGTATGTGGTCACAGACGGGAGTTTCCTTCAGCCCAGTAAGGCCACAGTGGTCAGTCTGAGACTGGACAGCCCAGAGAGCAGATAAGTTGAATGAAATGAACAACAGCATATTTTTGGAAATTCTTTTTGTAATTTATTGTTATTGCAAAAAAAATATATATCCTGCCATTCTGTTAGGTTTTAGTCTATCCCATTGGAAAATTTTCTCTTTTCTTACCTGAAAAATTATTGGTTGAGGTGATCCATGACGCCCTTGAGTCAGTCACCAAACTCATCATTATGTTTTTGTTGTTGTTATTATTTGCTCAAGTAGGAGCTGGCTGTGTAAAAGCTCATACACGAGTCCTGGTGACAAAATATTTGTCATAATTTGCCCCTCAGGGCAGAGAAAGACAGACCCACGTGCCAACTGCAGTTTGTGGTATTTATTAACAAAAAACACACAAAGTTCCAAAAAGTGCATAAACATAAAATCCCAAACAAGTGCAAGGTAAACTTACAGATCGAGTAGTGGATAAACTCACCAGATCAGGGATAGGGTTCTGGTGGCGAGAAGAAAGGATCGTTAATATTGCTGCGACAAGAATTGAAAATGCAGTAGTTAAATATGGTCAGAACAAACAGCACAAGTGATGACAGGTGTGGGGTCACAAGAGTGGGCCAAAAGGTAACAATGATTGATGATTAGGATCAGCTGGGAGAGATGAGAGAGGAGCGGCTGGACTTGACAGATGACAGGGCGACACCCACACAAAGCACAAAACTGGAAACGCCACCTGACAGCTGTCAACCCAGAGAAAGAGCACCACAGTACAAATATAAAGAATAAACATCACCAAATGCAGACTAATAAATAATTACAAATTGATACGAAACATGGGCTTAACAAAACTGAAACATAAACAGAAAAATAGAAAACAGTACAAGAATACCGAAACTCCAAAGGCACAAAATACAACAAATATATAAATACAGAGGAAAAGCCACGAGACTGAGCCTGGTGGAACCTCCAGACATCAGCACGTGACAATATTATTTTGTTTTTGCTCCCTTTCTCTTCCCATTGCTCTGTTGTCCTTCTTATATTTTTGTCTCTTTCAGTCAAATCGTGCAGTGCCACAAGGACTGTGGTCTGATAATCATTATAATTTGTCCAAAGCCCCATTTGGACTGCCATGGAAATGTTGAAATAGCTTCACTCCATCTTAGAGCCAAATGTTAATAACAGCATTTAACATTTATAGGCAAATGTTAATGGCTGTATTTAACATCTACTGTAAACGGTTTCTGTTTTTCATTGGGTCAAAGTGATAATTGCATATTAGAACCACTGTAATTATGCCAAAATAGCCTTGGAAACACTTCATCAATCCTCACTAATCATTTTCAGGAAGAACTTATTTAGACTTTAAATGGGATGTAACAATAGGTTTGAATGATGTACATGAAAAGAATAACCAAAGGGCCAGATATCACTCTCCATGTAACCTCTTCCGGTGCCAGTTTAATGCTGTTCTTAAAGACTTTATGTGGTGAATATCTACACCTCCTTGTCTGAGAACCTCCTAATCTGAGATAGGCACTTTCTCTATAAATCTAATTATATGGGCAAATATTGCTCCATCTTTCTTTCTATATTGCTTCTGCATCCCTCACTCAACTGGCTGAAAATCACTGGAGGCACTAATCCATGACAGTTCATTAAAAATCACATTTAAATGTTGTGTCTAACCCCTAATTAACTGCTCTGACTGAAATATGTATGATCCATATATCAACTTTAACTCAGTTGAATCATCCAAAAACATAAGAATACTGTTATCGAGTCACAGACATAAACTATATATGCAGAAGATGGCTATGACAGTCATACCCCTCACCAATTTCTAAACTCTTTCTCTCCCTCCCAACATTTTACCATCATATGGAAGCCAGTCATCACAATCCAAGGTTGCATCTAAATGAGAATCCATGAATAATGAAACCTTGCTTATATGCCAGAAACATGTCAATCACCAGGTAACACATACTGTCCGACATCCATGAATCTTCTCTGTGGTCTTCCTCTTTTCCACCTGCCTGGCAGCTCCGTCTTCAACATCCTTTATCCAGTATATCCACTATCCCTCCTCTACACATGTCCAAACCATCTCAGCCTTGACTCTCTTACTTTGTCTCCAAGCTGCTCAACCTGAGCTGTCCCTCTGATATACTCATTTCTAATCCTGTCCCTCCTAATCACTCCCATTGAGAAGCTTAGCATTTCAACTCTGCCACCTCTCTAGCTCCACCTTCTATCTTTTTGTCAGTGCCACAGTCTCCAAACCATACATCATAACAGGTTTCAGTACGGCCTTGTAAATCTTCCCTTTCCCTTCTAGCTATAAAAACTTCTACTTTTCTTAACTTTTAGCACTGTGTATATGCAGTTTTTTGCCCTATTTTATCTTATTTATTAGTGCTCTGAGTGCTGTTATCTTTTTGCTGCTGCAATACTGTAAATTTCCCTGTTGTGGGACTAAAAAAAGATTATCTTATCATATTTTATCTTATTTGCTATGCTTCTGTTACAAATCACCCCTGACGCTCATCTCCACCCACTCCACCCTGCCTGCACTCTCTTTTTCACCTCTCATGCATTTTTCATTGCTTTGGGTGGTTGACCCCAGGTATTTAAACTCATTTACCTTCACTGTCTCTACTCCTTACATCTTTACCATTATACCCACCTCCCTCTCATTCACACACATGTATTCTGTCTTGCTTCTATGGACTATCATTCCTCTTGAGATCCTATTTCATAAAATGACTATTGTGTCTTATCCAAAATTAGCAAAGAAGTACTTTAGGGCTGGGTTTTCTGATTATATAAATCCAGCAAGAAGAAAAACTGTATGCACATAGACATCTATACAGTCTGATTTTTTTAAACCTGAGTCGCTCTCTGCTGGCCATTAACAGATGCATGTATGTCATTTTTTTTTTTAATATTTGGAGGCTACAGTCATCTTGTATAATCATTCTCCAGTAAGACAGTAAGTATCCTCAGGTGGAGCTTCCCAAAGCAATTAGAAAAGATGTTATGAAACAATACTTTGCAAATTTTCATTTTTCAATATGTGCAATGCTGCAAAAGGCAAAGTTCACAGCATTCACAGAGATAAATGCATACATTGGACATGCTCACAGGCACATATTTCCACCAAAGTCCAAAAGAATTCTGGGGTCGAGTTGCAAAACAGTGATTTGATTTTTTTTTCTTTTTTTCTTTCTTTGTTGTCTTTTTTTAACTTAACCTTTGGGTTGTGAGCTTGAATGTATTGGAAAGCTGGGACAGCTCCATCCTCTGTATTTCATGTAAATTGACCTTCAACTTTTTAGATAACCAGATTCTTTGATTCTTTGGTATTTAATTACGTGACATGAAAAAAAAAAACCAAAAACTTTTCTGCAGTGAAAAAGTGAACTTAAAAAAACCCCTGTAGTTAAGGTACAGTGATTTGCCACATATGCTCTTGATCCATCTTCAGTCTTTATTGATTTGGTCTTTTTCATGAAGTCTGAGTTCTTTTACTCGGGATTTTGCTGAGATTCCCTAAAGCCAGCATCTCCAGGGTCCGCTGCTATTTTTACTCTGCTGTAGTTGTCTCTTCGTTTTATTTCTTTACACTTTGGGTTGTATTTTATGTATGAAATGTGCTATACAAATAAAGTTTATCATTGATATTAGTTTATTATGGTTTCTTCAAAGACAAAAGGCTAAGGTATGTCAATGACCATTTTAAAATTCTCTTTTTGAATTTGTTTTTATGAATTTTTAATGATTTATTTTATTTATTGAATTAGGACAGTACACATTAATCAACATATCAACATTACGTTTCAATGTAAACATACCGGAATTAGCACAACAGCTAAATAAGATAAGATAAGCCTTTATTAGTCCCACAATGGGGAAATTCCAGGATTGCAACAGCATAGGGACAGCAACACTCAGAGCAACAATCAGAAGGCAAGAAAAAAACAACATCTAGTAAACATATGTCCATATTACTATAAATGTATATATATAGACACACAGTGCAGAGCATAAATTTCATCCGTAGTCCTAAGGCAGGTATCACACACGCACAAAACAGTTCATAATTTCCCAGTTTGGGATCAATAAAGTCTATCTAACTATCTTTCTATCTATCTATCTGTCTGTCTGTCTGTAATACATGTTTGCAGATATATCACAATTAACAAGACAATCCATGGACAAAACACACAAATCATAACACAAAACTGACACATTTTATGTACCACCAACACAGCCATAAAGAGAGTAGTTAAAAATCGGGATTTCCCAGACCTCTTTTGCTGTTGCTTTCCAGCATGATCATGTGAGGGCCCCTTTACACAGACAGAGATTGCTGGATGACCATTGACAGATCAAAAATTGGCCCAATCTGTCAATGATCTCCTAAAGCCTTGAAAAAGCCATTTCTATGGAGATGTTTTTGCAACTTTAGGGTGATCTATAGAAACATTTGAAAGATCCGTGAGAGACCAGGAGAGATCGCTGAGAGACTAAGCAAGATCACTGAAGGATCCCTGAGTGTTTTTTGGGCGACCAAATAGGTATATAGTATATATTTGAGAGGGTTCTAGTGCTCTTCTACCCCTTTTACACAAGGGTGGAGATCGTTCAGAGATTGCTGAGTGATGAAAAAATGGCCGGATTTCTCAACAATCTTTCTGTCATGATCGGAGCACGGCTAGGGACCATGCCCATGCTTTATGTTTATTTTGGTCTTTGATTTCCCTGTGATTATTATCAGTATTATTATCATAATTATTATTTGCATTGTGTGTCTTCTGTATTTCCCCTAGTCCGCTGTGCTGATCCTGTTTGTCTTTATTGTCATTATTGTGGTCTTGTGTGTACATTTGTATACCCATTGTCCCTAGCTCCTCATGTTTCGGTACCCATAGCCATTTTCCCCTCATGTGTGACCATGCTGCCCTTGATTGTTCCCAGCTGTCTTGTGTTTTAGTAATTGTCCCGCCCCTATATGTGTGTGTCCCTGTGCTTTGTTCTGTGAGAGGTCATTGTCTATCCTGCCGTGTTTCTGATGTTGTTATTTTTGCACTCAGTCCTTCCTGCACCATGACTCCTCCTCCTAAATCCTCATCTGCCCGGAGGGCAGAACATGACACTTTCAATGATCTCTCAATGATCTTCCAATTCAATTCAACTTTATTTATATAGTGCCATTTCACAACAACAGTCATCTCATAGCACTTTCAACTGTAGGGGAAACCCCCACAGTTGCAGAAAAACCCCAGCAATCAGGCGATCCCCTGTGAGCAAGCGCTTGGTGACGGTGGAGAGGAAAAACTCCCTTTTAACAGGAAGAAACCTCCAGCAGAACCAGGCTCAGGGAGGGGCAGTCATCTGCTGCGACTGGCTGGGGGGTGAGGGGATAGAGATGATCTCCACAGTTGCCATGGTCTCCTCAAAGTTTTAACTCAGTCCAAAACAATCTGTCATGATTCAGAACAGGGTTAGAATTAAATGCAGAGCTGCCAGAACGATCACTCGAACTCAGATAAAAAGTTTCACAAGTTTATTGAAAACACAACAGAAAATAGAAGTGCATAAACTAAAGAACGCGAAACACAAAAACACAAACTTAAATTTCCAACAAGATAGGTGCCCCCTGGAGCACACGTAGCCTATGGGAGACGGCAGACAGAGGCTATTAGGGACAGATTCTCCAAAGGGAGAGTAATGCGGGAAAGCACACTTACTATTAGAGCACCAAAGTCCAGCAGGGAACTCCTGCGAGGACCAGGGGACAGGGGGAAGGCAGAGACCTGGGTGAACATCGTGGATCTTCCTAGTCAGGCAAGTGTGATCAGCTCCTGGGACACACCTGCGGGTGGCAGCAACCTGAAGAGCAAGAAACACAAGATGAGTGCACAGATTACTCTATAACAGTGAGATAAAAGCTTGACTTAAAGCTTGGCTGCAAACCCAGATGATCCAGCAATGAGCTGTCCACGCACTGGATCTTAAATATGCTGGCTCATCAGATGCAGCAGGTGTGTAATCACGCAGGTGTGTCCAATCTTCCGGAGCGAGAAACCAGGAACAGGAGGGGAGGGGGAGAACACTCGCCTGATCATCATACAATCTCAGCGATCACTAAAGGGAAGCAATCTCTCAACAATCTCTCAACAATCTCTCAACGATCTCCACCCCTTTGTAAAGAGGGTATAACTGTTTGTTGGCTTCAATAGGTGGGTCTTTTTTTTTTAAATTACTACATACATGCCAATTGCACTTCAGTTCAGCTTAAAAACAAGATAACTTCTCATAGGAACATTTGTAGTTCAGGTGTGACTACTGTGAGTCTGTGACTTATTGCATCGCTGCAACCTTCTGACTTTTTTCCTCTCCTAATGGCTTGTATCCTTTCCCTCCATCAGTCCTGTTTTTGTCTTCCTGTCCCCCTTAGTGTCTTCACCTTTCGTTTGCGCTAACAACTGTGCACCAGTGCTAACCAAACATTACATTTATCTGGGGGACACATCTGTTCCTTCTAGTGAAGCCACTGCCCTGACAAGCATTGTGTCACCTTCTATTTCCTGATTGACTCGAACATGGTGGAGACTGCAATTACAAGAGAAAGGATAGAAAAGACTACAGGATGCTGTGGCTTTTTCTGTCTTTATTAGAAGAGACAAAAGCTGGAGTTAATTCTAAAAGTACAGACAGCTTTGTCTGGCATTGGTCTATTGTGAGATCTGACAACAGTGAGTTGTTTTCTTCTCCAGTCTGACCTTCTTTATTTACAGCGTAGACTATGATCACAAAGGCAGGGCAGAGATTTGTGCAGTAACAGTTTGTAAACACAGATATTTTACTTTTATCAAGGTTAAAGTTTTTAACTAACATCTGCTCCACATTTGACCTTATCCCAGTCTTATGTGAAGGATTCCCAGCAGGTCAGTCTTTTTTGATTTTAAATTATGCCAGGCAGTGAGATGCTGTTCCTGTTCTGAGTATGTGAAGGACACTTGTAAAGCACTTACGGTTTCCAGTGGGCAAAAGCTTGCTGCTGGGGGAACTGAACGTTTTATCTCTGAGTTTTTCTTCCGTCTCCCATTGCTGGCACCATGAAAGAGTCATAATCCATCGCTGGCAATACATGTCCTTGGCCCGTATCCTTGCACTGAGTCAAGTGGAAGTATGGAAAATAATATCACCTTGTACACTTTTAATGCAAAAAAAAATGCATGTATGATCAGCAGCAATGACACGCATTGGTTTCAACTCATTTTGGGAGATTTATTAGAAAATTCGAGCAGGTGCATCATACTAAAGGGCTGATTTACTAAAGGTGTACGTGTGCACAAAATAAGCAAACTTGATTTGATAACACTTGTTAAATATGAAGCAGATCTATGAGCTACTAAGGGTGTGCACTGTGTCTTTCAAAAGAGATTTTTTTTTCCCATTTTTGCCTTTATGCCTTTACCTTTCCCACAGTTCCTTGCGTTTTTTTTTTTCCATCGGGTAACGTCACACACCCATTCTGTATAAACAGAGTGGCCCTGCGGGTAAAATACTGGGAGGAGAAAATGCTAATACATTTATTGAGATTACATAATCTTATCTATCAAAGTGGAACACAATTACCGTGGCTGTTACTGTGTGTATATTTAAGTTTGAAGTGTAGGTGTAAAACTGCCTGCCTAAAGATGACAAGTGGCTGCTGTTGTTCAGGAGAGGATTATTCACTGGAGAAATGAAAGAATGTTGAGGTGTGTTTGCCACTGATGTCAGCACATTTGGAATGGTAGGAAAAAAATGTTTTACTGCCATAAAAATTCTTGAATGAAAAAAAAAAAATCACACAGGATTAAAAAGGCATCCCTTAATATTCCAGTGTCCTGCCCACGCACGGGACATTTTAATATTTCTGATGCAACACAGTGAAGTGTGGTAAACATGTTTAGAGTGGATAGTCATGTCTTACATCATTTGAAAGCTTAGAATTTCATTTTCTGGAACACTGCAATTAAATTGAGCATCAAATGAGCTAGCACAACATAGCAACATAGCATTTACTCACCGGTGAAGCTTTCTTGGGCTATGGTCACACTGTAGGTCTTAATGCTCAATTCCGATTTTTTGCCGAGATCGGATTTTTTTTGTGTGGGCGTTCACATTATAATTTACAGTGGGGTAAAAAAGTATTTAGTCAGCCACCAATTGTGCAAGTTCTCCCACTTAGAAGATGAGAGAGGTCTCCAATTCTCATCATAGGTATACCTCAACTATGAGAGACAAAATGAGAAAAAAAAATCCAGAAAATCACATTGAAGGATTTTTAATGAATTAATTGGTAAATTCCTCGGTAAAATAAGTATTTGGTCAATAACAAAAGTTCATCTCAATACTTTGTTATATACCCTTTGTTGGCAATGACAGAGGTCAAACGTTTTCTGTAAGTTTTACAATATTAAATACAATACAATAGTTTTACAATATTTTTAATAAGTTTTACAATAGTTTTACAATATTTACAAGACGACATGTAAACTCACATAAGGATTGACATATCCAGCCTGTGTTGTGTTGTAGCTTAGTTTTTTTTTTATTTATTTTTTTTTTCTCTCTCTGTGACATTCTGTCTTAGATTTGTCTTGAATAGTAACCGCTTAACTTAGCTTAGCTTAGTTTTCTTTTTTTTTCTCTCAGTCACACTTTGTCTTAGCTTTGTTCTAAATTGCAATCACTCTTGTCTTGTTTACTCTTTTTTCTTTGAATTCTTGGATGGAATATGGGTGGGCAATATAAGCTGCGGCTTCAGCCATCACCCATTTCGGATAACTCACGTGGAATTGTTTAGTAGAAGGAGTCTTTGTCTAATTTGACCTTGTCGTTATATTATACAGTTTCTTTTAACCTGTACTGTATTATCCGAAAAATAAAATTCAATCAAATAAGTTTTCACATGGTTTTCACACACTGTTGCTGGTATTTTGGCCCATTCCTCCATGCAGATCTCCTCTAGAGCAGTGATGTTTTGGGGCTGTCGCTGGGCAGCACAGACTTTCAACTCCCTCCAAAGATTTTCTATGGGGTTGAGATCTGGAGACTGGCTAGGCCACTCCAGGACCTTAAAATGCTTCTTACGAAGCCACTCCTTCGTTGCCCGGGCAGTGTGTTTGGGATCATTGTCATGCTGAAAGACCCAGCCACGTTTCATCTTCAATGCCCTTGCTGGTGGAAGGAGGTTTTCACTCAAAATCTCACGATACATGGCCCCATTCATTCTTTCCTTTACACGGATCAGTCATCCTGTCCCTTTGCAGAAAAACAGCCCCAAAGTATGTTTCCACTCCAATGCTTCACAGTAGGTGTGGTGTTCTTTCTCCTCCAAACACGACAAGTTGAGTTTTTACCAAAAAGTTCTATTTTGGTTTCATCTGACCATATGACATTCTCCCAATCCTCTTCTAGATCATCCAAATGCTCTCCAGCAAACTTCACACGGGCCTGGACATGTACTGGCTTAAGCAGGGGGACACGTCTGGCACTGCAGGATTTGAGTCCCTGGCGGCGTAGTGTGTTTCTGATGTAGCCTTTGTTACTTTGGTCCCAGCTCTCTGCAGGTCATTCACTAGGTCCCCCCATGTGGTTCTGGGATTTTTGCTCAACGTTCTCATGATAATTTTGACCCCACGGGGTGAGATCTTGCGTGGAGCCCCAGTTCGAGGGAGATTATCAGTGGTCTTGTATGTCTTCCATTTTCTAATAATTGCTC